>CM069083.1:44518565-45718565 GCA_035578085.1 Solanum pinnatisectum | reverse complement strand
GGAAATATTTCCTTAAGTGGGAAATTGTGTTTCCTTATTTATCTCCTAAAAAATTGACCCTATATTATTATTTACCTTATACTTGTCTTTTTTATTCTCTATTTTATTATTTTGAACTCTCTCCTACTATTTTTTTTTATTTACTGTTTGCTTAAAGTTACAAAAGAACAAAATTTGCTTTTGAGTGTCTTCTTTAAAATCTCAAGAAGTGCAACAAGCAATCATTATAATATTATTGAAGGAGCACAACACTATTTCGATATTGTTTTATCAACTTATCGAAATCGTGAGCCAGATTTTATTATTCTAACTTTATTTTATATTTTTTCTTGAAAATTTGTTTTTGTTGATATTAGTATATATATTCTTGTTTTAGTTATTATTAAAATTATTCAATGTAAATATGTTAGTGAGAAAATATGATTTCGGTTTTACAAAAAGAGAGAAAAAGAGAAAATTTGAAGAATTAAATAAATCTAAAAAAGGAGCCCTTGATAGAAATTTAAAAAATAATAAAAATTATGAATTAAAATATTGCTTATAGAATAATGTTAACAATTCCTGTAACTGTTGCCTCAGCCGAAAGAAGTTTTTCGAAACTAAAATTGATGAAATCTTATCTAAGATCAACAATGTCTCAAGAGAGATTGAATAAATTAGCTATATTATCAATTGAAAAGGAATTACTAAAACAAATCGATTATAAAATAGTAATTAATGACTTCGCATCTAAAAAGTATATTTTAAATAAAAAATATTAGGGTCCCTCTTTAAGGATTGACGTTAGGCCCCTAATTTTCTTGAGTCGGTCTTGATCAACCTGACTTTAAATAAAAGGGTTTGGAGGTCATAAATAATAGAATAAAAGGTTAGTAGATAGTTCAACTTAAACTTGCTTTTGGTGGGTTTAAGCTTGATGGAAGCATCTTGTCTATAGTAGTATTGATCGCATGTATTGGATTTTCAATTATCGCATTATTTCATCGTGTTACTTATATTTTTTCTCTGGATCCTTTGTACTATTTTCCTTATTAATTGACATGTTTTACTCATTGTCATTGTATTTCCTTTTATTATACATACTTTGATACTTTGATTTATTGTACTTGAATCGATGATCTTTCGAAAATAATTTCTCTACCTCGTCAAGATAGGATAATATCTATGTACACTCTACATTTTCTAGACTCCACTTGTAAGATTACAATTACTCCCCACACTAAATCAAATTTATCCCAAATAAAGTATGTTTTTGACGTAAAATTTTAATATATATATATATATATATAATACACTAAAAATAAAAATCATAAAATTATCAAAAATAATAAAATTTTGTAACCACCCTCCATTCTAGTTGTGTGAATACTTATCCAAGTAAAGAAAAACATAAATATAGGAAATTTTAAAGAGTGAGTTAGTTAATTATTTATGAAAAGAGAGATTAGAAGGGGTGAGGTGGATGGTTGAAGCGATAAAGCAGTTCTTATCCTATGTTTAGCTATCACATCTTAGTGTCATTATACTAATTTTAAATCCTTCATTATCACGCCCACTAAATAGATTGTACTTGCTACTTTTTTATTATTATCCTTTTGAAATCTACAAGATGTGGGAGCAAAATCTTTTACTTGTGGTATTTCTACTTCATCCGTTTCACAAAGAGTAATTTAATTTAACTTGATATAAAATTTTAGAAAATAAGGAAGATTTTTGAATTTTGTGGTACTAAATTAAAGTTATATCAAATGTACTAAATTGCCCTTCAATGTTGTGGCTTTAAACATGTCACGTGAAAAGCTGAAATTAAAATGTTACCAAAAAAAGAAAGAAATCATTCTTTTTGAAACAGACTAAAAAGAAAAGGAGACCATTATTTTTAATAATTATTCCTTTGTCCTAAACACCTTTTTTAAGTCCATTTTGATTTAATTTTGTAATAAAATAATTTATATGTATATTAATATTTATACTTCATCTTAAATCATAAATGTTACTTCCTCTGTTTTATTTTATACTAGTTAGTTTGAATAGATATGAATTTTAAAAAAGGAAAAATTTATAATCTAAAATAAGAGATGCATATTTATGTGGCTATAAATCATTTGATTTGATCACCTGACGCGCCATTTTACTAAATAAAATATCTCTATTTTAGCTGGTTTTACTGTTTTTGTCTCGCTTCACTTGTTTTCTTTATGCTATAGTATAGAGGCGGCCTAAATTGAGAAGTGTTGAAAATGAAGGAAAAGTGAAAAAGTAATTTATTTTTTAAAAGAGTAATTTTTCATATTGGTGGAATAAATAATTTTTAAGTTCTTAAATATAGAAATGGTTTTTCAAATTATTAAGCGCATACAAATTTTTATCATTCATTTTGAATCAAAAGTTTTAAAATTCTTTTTTTTTCTTAAATTTTGTGCCGAGTCAAACTACCTCACATAAAATGAAACGGAGGAAGTAATTTTTAGTTAGCTATAAATACCTAATTCCTTATGAGATATTAGGTACAAATTGAGTACGAATTTGAGGTATTGCTATTTTGTTAAATTAAATTTATCTTTTCTAGAAGGATATATTTTGTAACCTCGAGTGTTTATGAGGAATAATATCATTAAGAACAAACTATGAATTTTGTAGGTTCCATTTTCACGCTTTCATCTTGATTTTACTATTATTGTTATTTATCTAATCTTATTTACTGTGTTTATGTATATTTAATACAAGTTTAGCGCCTTCTAATGGATAACAATCTTAAAATTATTTGAATACTTTATCTGTATTGTGTATGAAGACTTAAATATTCTGACGTTCAGTTTTTTTTTTTAATTTAAAGAATATAAAAACTTCACGATTAAATCAATTTGTGTATATAGTTCAGAAATATAAAAAATTCCGCTCTTTTTGAATGGTTATTCTGATTTGAAGAGTATAAAACTTTCTTAGGAATATTAAATTTTCTTATTAACTACAAACAATATAAATAAGATAAAGTCTTTATTATTAGTATTATGTAATACTAAATTATGTATCAGTAATTGACAACTAATGACTAATAAAATTGAAGTTGATGTTGAAACGACATATATTGCGGCAACAAATACTACATCGTCAAGCTGTTCAAATGCTGCTATTACACACTCAATAGATAAACTATTGGCCATGCGATATGGAATCATAATATAAAATCATGAGATGAAATTGAAATTTTGTTTGGACATGCGATATAAAATTTTTGTGTTGTATATTTTCTAATAAACATAAGAATTTCATAAGTTGTAAAACTATTAAAATAGCCCAAATTGTTTATTTCTTATCAAATAAATAAAAATTTATAAAATTACATAACAAACTATTATAAAGCTATTTGTTCTCCACTTAAGTAATTGTTTTATCTAACTTTAATGAGAAAATGGTCAAATACCCCCTTAAGCTATGACAAGATTCTCAATTACACACTTATTCACGAGAGTCCTATCACCCTCTAAACTGTTTAGAATTAAAAATTTTACCCTCTTAAAATGTCACAACCACATTTATTTTGGCAAGTGATATACACACGTTTGACAGCTGGAAATTTTATTTAAAACTTTTTTTTTCTCTTTTAATTTATTATTCTAAAAACTATGTTGGTTGAAATTTGTAGATTTGTGTCTTGGATCTTCATATATTGAAACTTTTTTATTATAATGTTGATTGTTAATTGTTTGAAGCTGAAAACACTGGTTAATTGAGTTTATATATAGTTGCAATTTTTGAATCTGAAGAATGTGGGAACTCCATAATAATCGACGAGCATTCATATGAATTTTGTGAATCTATATTCTTAAATTAAGAGAAACTGAGTTCGTCGATGGTTCGAAGAATATCATATGGCTGAAAATCGAAGCTAAATGTTGAAACTTTGAAGCACAACTTGAAACCACCATTAAAGTTAGTTTATAAGCTTGAGTTCTAATTTTTACTTACCACAGATGAGCTCAGTTTTGAATGGTAATAAATCAAAAGAATCGAAATGCTGTGATAAGCTTATATCTAAAATTTGAAGCAATTTGGAGAAGATTTAGGGTGGTTTTGCATCAAATAAAGAACATGAATTGCATTTTTCCAGATTTGCAAGAAAATTACAAGTTGCTAAATCAGTTGACAAGTATTATTTGTATTGATCATGTGAATGATGATGCAGGGTGACATGTAATTTGCTGATTGGACTAGAAGTTAGTTAATTAGATATTTTCCCATTTTCAGTTAGTTAGGTTGTTAGAACTCTAGTTAACAGTTATATTAAGTTAACTATGGTTAGTATGAGTCGGTTACTACTACTATATAAACATTGTAATTAGTACACTGCAGTTTGTAATTTTTTATCATCTTCTCAATACAATATGAAATTCTCTCAACAATGGTAAAAGCTTCTTCTATTGTTTTAGCTTAAGAACACAAGTTCGTGATCAATTCAGTGATAAATTCATAGTGTTTAAGATGGTATCAGAGCTACAATAAGTGAATCTAGGAGTTTCTTTTCACAGTGTGTTGGTGAAGAACTGAAAGATTCATCAATTGTAGTTGTAGATCGCTGAAGTTGATTAGCTATGGCGACTAAACCAGATCATAATCATCCTCTGTTTTTGTCTTCTTCTGATGTAGCTGGAGCCGTCTAGATTGGAATCTAGTTTGTAGGAATGAAGAACTACACATTGTGGAGTCGTGCTATGCGACTGAACTTGCTTACTTGGAACAAATTAGGCTTCATTAATGGGCTGGTCAAACGTGAATACTTCAAAACTGATTCTGAAAAACAGGACTAGGATTGATGCAATGCCATAGTGATTTCATGGATTATGAACAATGTGAGTAAGGAGCTTGTTAGCGACATTTTCTTCTGTTCAAGTGCACACACAATTTGGACTGATTTGAAGGATAGATTTGATAAAGTGAATGTGTCAAGGATTTTTCACCTTCATAAGGAGATTGCTATATTGACTCAAGAAGTATCCCTTGTATCTATCTATTACTTTAGGTTGAAGGATCTATGGGATGAGTACGATTCCATCATCCCACCTCCTTCATGTGAGTGCTCCAAGTCTAAGAACTACACTAAGGGACTTTTAAGGCATAAGTTGTTACAATTTTTTAAGGGACTGAATGACAATTACAGTCAAGCTCGCAGTCAAATTTTGTTGATGAATCCACCACCAGGTGTAAATCAATGTTATGCCATGATCATTCAAGATAAGAGTCAACGAATGTTATCTGGTGGACATGCATCTGGAAGTGCTCCTGTTGATCCAATAACTTTGTGTGGTGGACATGCATCTAGAAGTGCTCCTGTTGATCCAATAGCTTTGTGTTCTTACATAACTGAAAATTCAACTAATGTCTTTAACTATTCTAGTGGTGGAGGCTCCTCAGGTGGTAGTTCAAGAGCAAGTTCTTCTAATAGATCAAGGAGGACTTCTTTTGTGTATTGTGATTTCTACAACATGAGAGGACATTTAAAGGAAGCCTGCTATAAACTCTTACAATGTAGCTACTACAACATGAAAGGTCATACCAAGGAGACTTACTATAAGTTGATAGGTTATCCTGCAGATTACAAATAAAAGAGGAAGGTTAATGCAGCATGTGCAATGCCAACACAACTTCAGAACAATACATCGATGCAGCCATATTTCACTCAGGATCAATACAATTAGATCCTTAGGATGCTGAATAAACCTATGCTTCAAGAGTCTACTGGTAATCTGGGAGGAGGTATACATGCTTCTAATGTCACTTAAGCAGGTACTTATGCTAATACTGTTTCTCCTAATTCTTTGCCTAATAAGCATCCTAAATGGGCAGTAGATAGTAGTGTCACTGACCATATGGTAAACAATAACTCCTTATTGAACACTGATATGACAGTCTCTAATCCAGGCAAATTGCAACTTCCAAATAGTGACTTTGCTATGGTAGCTCAGTCTAGAAATTGTCAACTAGATGGAGGTGATGCAGTCCATAATGTATTATGTGTGCCAGCATTTCAATTCAATCTCTTGTCTGTATCCAAATTGACAAGGGAATTGAATTGTTGTGCAACCTTCTTTCCTAATTTCTTTATTCTACAGGATCTCTTCACTAGGAGGGTGAAAGAGATTGGTAGTGATGAAAATGGCTTGTATACAACGAGATTAAGTATTGGACATGCAGACAACATGATTCACTCTTTGGTAGTTAAAGGATGTAGTGAAGACGATTAGCGTAAAAGAATGGGCCATATACCCATGACAGTACTTAGAAAACTTGATGTAGTTAAAAATAGACATGATCTTGTGTTTAATAATTGTGATATATGCCCATTGGCAAGACAAACTAGGTTTCCATTTCTATCTAGCAGTAGTAGAGCTTCTCAATGTTTTGATTTGATACATATGGATGTATGGGGGCCATATAAATCTGTCACACATAATAACATGAGATTTTTTCTAACCTTGGTGGATGATCACTCTAGATGGACTTGGGTTTTCCTAATGCACCTTAAATCTGATGTATGCACTTTCTTAGGAATTTATTCTGTATGGTTGCAACACAGTTTTGAAAGAAAATAAAGATGTTGAGGTCTGACAATGGTGGTGAGTTTTTCTAACACACAATGTAGAAAATTATTTGATGATCATGGAATTATACACCAAAGTTCTTGTCCCTACACTCTACAATAAAATCGAGTGGTAAAGAGAAGACACAGGAACATCCTTGAGACTGCTAGGGCTATCAGATTTCAAGGTTCTCTGCCTATTAGATTTTGGGGTGAATGTGTTTTAGCTGTTGTGTTTCTAATCAACAATGTTTCATCCACAAACTTGGGGAAAAAGTCCCTCTATTTCATGTTATATCTGCACAGGCTGATCTTTCTAACATAATGACTATAGGTTGTTTATTTTATGCCATCAACTTGATCAAGAGGGATAAATTTAGGGCTAGAGCCATTAAATCAGTTATGATGGGGTATAGTGCAACTTAGAAAGGGTACAAACTTTATGACTTGACAACTAAGTCTTTTTTTGTGAGTAGAGATGTGCAGTTTTTGGAACATATTTTTCCTTTTCAGAATGGTAATCCAAGTGTTGAGTTCATAGCTGAGGATGAATTCTTGGTTCTTGGCAATAAGGTTTTCCCTTTACATGATCAATATTTGGATTCTGCACAGTTAGCAGATATGTCTTTACATATAGTTGTTTCTGATCATGTAATTGATCTTTTGATAGACTCACACATTACCACTCCAGTAGTTCCTGTTGCAATGGTTCCTTCTGTGGAGATTTCCCATGATGAGATCCCAGAATGTACTTCCACATCTGAGCATGTGAATGATGATTCTGCAGTTTCCATTAGGAGAACATCAGCCAGACACATTAAACCTCCTATCTGGCAGAAAGACTTTGTGACTGCTAATAGGGGTAGGTCTACTCATTTGTGTTTATATCCTATTTCCAACAACATCAACTATAGTGGTTTGTCTAGTACGTATCAAAGTTATGTGGCCCAATTCTCAACAGACATAGAACCAACCTCATATCATCAGGCAATACAGGATCCAATGAAAGATGAAATTCAAGCTCTTGAGGACAATGGAACTTAGGCAGTTGTACCTTTACCAAGTGGTACTAAAGCTATTAGTTGTAAATGGTATACAAAATTAAATACGCTGATGGACAATTGGAGAGGTTGAAAGCTAGACTTGTAGCTAAAGGGTTCAATCAAAGGGAAGGTCTTGGCTATTAGGAATTTTTTTCTCTTGTTATGAAGATGGTGACGATAAGAACTGTGATTTCTCTGGATGCTATTAGAGGTTGGTTCATTTAGCAAATGGATGTTTACAATGCATTTCTACAAGGTGATTTAAATCAAGAGGTGTATATGCAATTGCCACAGGGTTTTAAAAATGGGACACAAGAACTTAAGGTTTGCAGGTTGCTCAAGTCTCTTTATGGTCTGAAACAGGCTTCAAGGCAGTGGAATGTCAAGCTTACATCTGCCCTTGTGCAACTGGTTTTAAACAGAGTCATTTAGACTATTCTTTACTAACCAAAAGGTCATCAAATGGGATAGTGACTGTCCTAATATATGTTGATGACTTATTGATCACAGATAGTAGCACAACCCTGATAGATGATACCAAACAAGTTCTGAGTGACAATTTCAAAATTAAGGACCGAGGGGACCTTATATATTTTCTTGGAATTGAATTTGCTAGACAAACAACTGGCATTCTCATGAATCAAATGAAGTTTGCACTTGAGCTCATTTCAGACTCAGGTTTGAGTGGTTCCAAGACCATTGCCACTCCTGTTGAGCTAAATCAAAAGTTGACAACTTGTGAGTTTGATAGTCATATTGGTGGTCCTCCTGATCCTGTCTTAGCTGATCCAGCAAAGTATCAAAGACTTGTTGGTCGACTGTTATATTTGACTATTACCAGGCTGGACATTACCTTTGCTGTCTAAAGTTTAAGCCAGTTCATGCATTCTCCTAAGCAGTCCTAGTGCGATGCTACACTCAGGGTGGTTAAATACATCAAAGAAGCTCCAGGTCTTGGGGTTTTATTGTCCTCTTCTAGCTCAACTTCACTCCAAGGTTTTTGTGATGTTGATTGGGGTCTTGTATAAACACTAGAAGGTCTATTACTGGTTATATGATTAAGTTTGGAGACTCTTTGATTTCCTGGAAATCCAAGAAATAGTCAATTATTTCTAGGAGCTCAGCTGAAGCTGAGTACAGGAGTTTAGCCTCAGATGTTGCTGAAATTGTTTGGCTGATTGGTTTGTTCAAAGAACTCATTGTTGAGTTGTAGCTCCTGTTTCTTTGCACTGTGACAGTAAAGCTGAATTTCAGATTGCTGCCAACCTTCTTTCATGAGAGGACAAAACATATCGACATAGATTGCCATTTCATTCGAAAAAAGGTTTAGACTGGCCCGATTCACACAAAGTACTTGGCTACTGCTGAACAAGTTGCTGACATATTAACTAAGGGCCTTGGTCGTTTTCAACACACTTATCTACTTTCCAAGCTAGGGATGGAGAACATCTGCATACCACCTAGCTTGAATGGGGGTATTGAGCATATGAATGATGATGCAGGGTGACATGTCATTTGCTGATTGGACTAGAAGTTAGTCAATTAGATATTTTCCCATTTTCAGTTAGTTAGGTTGTTAGAACTGTAGTTAACAGTTAGATTAAGTTAACTATGGTTAGTATGAGTCGGTTACTACTACTATATAAACATTGTAGTTGGTATACTGCAGTTTTTAATTTTTGATCTTCTTCTCAATACAATCTGAAATTCTCTATACAATGGTGAAAGCTTCTTCTGTTGTTTTAGCTTAAGAACACAAGTTCATGATCAATTCATAATGTTTAACAATTTGAAGCTGAAATAAAATTTATCCATTGAATTGACTGTCTAAAATTTAAAGAAAAATCTTTAAATTGCCATCGAAACTAGCTTCAAATAGGAGAGAAATCAAATCCCAAAAATTGCAAGCGCATACAAAAATTTTCGTGGGTCTTTTGGGTATTGAATATAGGATCAAAATTTTTTCTTGTATTGAAAGTTTAATCGAAGAATATCAGTAAAGTGTCACTGTATTAAGCTTAAATTTATTTTGATTTGAAAATATTTGTGTTTGTAGTTCCTGATTGTGGAGAAAAGGGATGGAATTATTATCTGTGATTTGTGATGTATTGATTAATATAATAATGACGGTGATTTCAAAATGGTGAGAGGTGGTGTAATTTGGTGGCTGCCATAGATGCTCTACTAAGTTGCTATAGAGAAGAAACCAAATTAGAAGTAGAAACAAATAAGAAAATTTTTTTTTAAAAAATTAAAATGCATATATTTATGAAAAAATATTAAAAGGAAAATTTTAATATTTATTTTTTTATCTTCACTCTCTCAAGGAGAGTGCAATACACTCACTTTGCCATGCAGACATTTAGTGTGGTAATAATTCTAGTTTTAAACAGTTTAGGGGGGGTGATAGGGCTCCCGTGAAGAATAAGTGTGTAGTTGAGAATCCGGTCATAGCTTGAGAGGGCATTTGACCATTTTCTCAACTTTAATTGATTAAACTTTAATTCAATAAAAAAAATTGAACATGAATTGTAGTGTTCTAGTTTTTAATATATTCCCCTACATAGTACATACAATCTCCTCACGTTAAACTTGCATTTTTCGATCATATGACCGAGAAGACAAACCAATATTGTTACTTTGAGTCATTTGTTGGTCAATATCATCCACAACTATATTTTCATGCTCATAGACCATAAATATTTCATCACTCCTTTGGTATTCTCGCAAATAATTATGTAACACTGCAAAAGCTATGATAATTTTCACTTGTGTGTTAATATCATAATGGTTCATATCTTGTTTCACTTGTGTGCAATTACTCATTTTTAGTGCATTAGCTTTGTACTAAAATCAATCATATTGGAAGTAGTGATTATCAAATATACATCACCAATGTTGTCTTTTTTCATATTAGATTGTTTTAAACATTTTCATATGTAGCCAAAAGAGAAGGTTTTTTTTTTTAAAGAAAAAACAAAAAAATATTACTCCCTCCATTCTTATTTATATTCATCAAATTAATTCGCACTTTATCATTTATATTCATCAAATTTAAAGTAATAATAAATTTTGTGTTGGTGAAAATAATAAATTTTAAAAAGTAATGATGTGATTATAAATTTTATTTACATATGAGATAAATAGTTAGTAAATATAAATGTGAAGTTGTTTTAATAAAATATAAATTTATGAATTAATTTTTGTATTTAAAAATCTCAAATCATGATATGAAATTCCATATCATGATTTTTAAAGAAGATATTGGATTAAAGTAACAAAAAGTAAAAAAACTTGAAGGCCGACAAAAAGGGTTTGATGGAATTGGATTAGTATTTGAAGTAGCTAATCCAACAAAACCAAGCATAAGTATGACAAACATAAATACCTAAAAAGTTGCATCATGTTGCCACTTTTATTTCCTTCAAAATAGTATATTTGTTACTGGGAGTTTCTTGAATCTTGTGTTCCCCTATCTACTCCCGCTCTCCGTTCTATAATTTTATTAATTCACTCTTTAAAAAGATTTTTTTGGAAATTTTACAAACAATTATAAATACTTTTAAAAAAAATTAATTGCAAGCGTAATATAGAAAAAAATAATTATTTTTTTGATGATTTAATAAAGGCATAATGCATAAACATGACCCTTAACTTAACGCCAGTTGACAACTATGACCTTTAACTTTGGGTGTGCACAAGTAGATACTTAAACTTGTATAAAATTGAGCAAATGGACACATTCGTCCTACATGACACCCTACATGGCAATTTTGTGTCCTACATGGCGTCCTACGTGTATTGTGCTATGCAGGACACTTGTATCTACTTGTTCAATTTTATACAAGTTTAAGTGTCTATTTGTGCAAATTCAAAGTTGGGGACATTGTTGTTCGCTAAAGCCAAGTTAAATGTCATATTTATATATTATGCCTTTAATAAAATAGACAACTAATATGAGACGGAGAAATTACCTTTTTCCTTCACCAAAAATTGCAAGTTGCAACTACTTCACCACTGCATTCTTTTAAATTTGTCTGCCAAATTGCTAATTGTTTATGTTATTTTCCTCATAACCCTCGAGAAAGTGTCGAATGGTGAAAATTTTATAGTTACAACTTGTGATCCCCTTTTGATCTCATTAGAATGAAAAATATAGTCTTCATTTACTTGTCAGTTTTAACATATTAAAAAGAGAGTGTATATATATATATATATAATATAATATCTAGTTTTTCAACTTTTTGAGATACAATAAAAAAACAATATTGTTGATAATTTTCTTCTAAACATTTTAATATTTTCTTAGACTTCATTGATTATAAATAATAGAACTTGATTCAAGGAATTGACAACTTGATATTAATTGTTTTTGTTGGTATTTCATATTTCAGTATAATTGTTTCGATGCTTGTGCTTTTTTTTGAAAAAATAATCAAGTTTTGAAATCTAAAAACTAAAAAATGCATGATATACTTTTTTTTAATAAAAAAAAATTAGTTTCTATTTTTAAATACTTAATATTTTTTAAAACAAATATTGAATCTATTATAGGTATTAAAAAAAAATTGGGCCTTTCCTTAACAAAAAATCTTGGTTTGAACTTTAGAACGAAAAATATTTTCTTTGTAAAGAGTGTTTTCCTCTTTAATGATAGTTAAGGAGTACTTTGTTTCATTGTTTGGATCAGTGTTTACAAAAATGTTTTTGGGGTGAGTCCCAGGGTGAGTTTGGGGTGGGGTGTACCAAAAATGCTTAGGGGCGTAAATTAAAGACGTAAATTCATAAGGTGTAAGTTCTAAAATTTGAGGTGTAAGCCTCGAGCATAAAAACGTAAGTCCTGGGTGTAAAAACATAGGCCCGTACATTTTTTATTTTTTTTAAAACCTTTTTTTGCTTTAAATCATATTTTTTATTAGTGGTGTAATGATATTTCTCAAATAGTAATTAAAATACTTTTTTTTCTTCATTATTGATTATTAATACTTATCTCAACAAAATATAATTTCTATATATTATACGTTATTTATAAAAAATTATTTGTAAAATCATTGAAAGACTTATTTTTGCTTATTTTATTAGTAATAAAACTATAAAATTGAATATACATGAGACTATGCCCCGTAGAACCATAGGACTTACACCCCGTGTCTCGAGGCTTACGCCTCACCCCAAACGGTATAAAACGCCTCGTCTCACGCCCCCGCCTTTTAAAACACTAATTTGAATGATTGTTGCATATTGTTTCACAATGTGTATTAGTTGTAATCATATTGTATTGTTTTAAAAAATATATTATTTGGATAAATATGATTGTTTTCTATCACTATATATATAATATTACACATACATACAATTTGAAAGAGAAACTTACAATTGATTACACCAAATTGCTCGTTACACAAAATGAGAATTTATGCCGTTATCAAACAATGACAATACAATACAATAAAATTTAAATAGCAATCAAAACAAATATTATACATTTAAACTAATAACACGATGCCATACAATTGGTAACAATTATCCAAACAAGTTGTAAATGCATAAATCCAAATTAATTGAGATCCACAATATAAATATCAAACATCGATCTTGAGAACTAAAAACAACGCCCCCTCCCCCTCAAAATTACTTTAATTTCTTCCCCTTAGACCGATCCTTATTTTTTGTCCTTTATCATTTTTTTGGTATGGTCACTCCATTAATGAGTCCTTCTTCATTAATAGTTATTATCTTTAAAAAAAAATTATTGAAAAAAAATAAAATTAAGAAAAAATATGACCTTATGACATATGAGAAATAAAACCCTTTTTTAAGCACAAAAAAATTATGAGAAGATTGTAACAAGATGTGATGATTTACCTACGAAAATGTGTGGCCTATAATTTATATCAAAGTTTTGTCTTAGAATGAGGGAGCAAGTTTGTACGTGATTGATAAAAATATATTCCAAGAAACTACTATTAGATTTTAATGTCCTTACAGGTTGTGTTTAGTGGTAATAAATTTGTGTTAGTACTACTCTTAATTAATTATGACTTGTTATCATTAATGGAGTATTTGCTTGACATACAATTTGCTGCTTGTTTGACTAAAAAGGGTTACAATCCATCACAAGAGAGATCTAAAATTGATCTCATTAAGACATTTTAATTAACATTTGCATCATTTAAATGCTGATAGTAAAGTTTGATCGGATTAGTTATTCCTTTTGTTCGATTATAGTTGTTCACTATTGACTTAACATAGGGATTAAGAAGTAGTAAATGATAAGGATAATTTATCAAATTACTCTAATTAAATTTAAGTCATCTATATATTGTAAAATGAACAGTATTTAATAGCAAGAGTAAAATAGACATAAAATAATAAATTATTCATTAATTTTATAAATTAGACAAATATTATTAAACGTCTCAAATAATATAATGAACAGGTTAAGTAATAGTTTTTGTTAATTTGACAATTTATCTTCTTCTTCTTCTCATTATTATTCTTCATTCTCTTTCTTCTCCGCTTAATATTTTACCATTAACAATCCTTTTAGTACTATTACTATCTTGTTTACTGAAAAAAAATGAAGACCACCAATATTTTCTAAGAACATTTAGCATTTGTTGTATAAAATAAAAATAAAAAAATAGATTTTTATTTAGTTATTGTAGAGTTAAAATTTTGTAGGATTCTACACGATGAGTGCTTTAGGGTTTCTTGGCGGCTATTCTATCATAAACCTTAATTTATGTTTATGTAAAGGGTATTATATTCCCTACATCTCGAATATTTTGCAAATTCATGAAATATTCACAAAGATATATGAGATTAAATAAATCTCAAAATATCTCATAAACTCTTGAGTATTTATAGGGCTAGGCATAAAATACCGAAAATCGAATTACCAAATCAAACCAATTTTTTTGGTAATTTGGGATTCAATAATTTAGTATTTGGTATATTATTTAGAAGTAAATTTTAGAATTATGGTATTCGGGTTTGGGTTTGGTATGAGACATTAGTACCATTTGGTATTCGGTATTTCCCGAATACCAAATTATTTACTTAATGAGGTCATATATCAACATATTCATTACTCATTAATACAAGTCCAAAGAGAAAGTAAAGAATAAGCATAAACAATCCAAATACATATGTCTTTTAGTTGTATCAATTTGCTTTTCTTGATGTCTTCTTACTTGTTGGTCTTCTCTATTATATCGTGCCTCCACATAAAAAATAGAAATGATTGGAGAAATAACATTAACTTTGTAATACAATCGGCTGTAACTTCAATACGGATTATCGAATACCGTACCAAATCGAAGTTTAATTTACCATTTACCAAATTACTAAACCAAAATTTCAAAATTTGATATTTGATATCTACTTTTAACTAACAATTACCGAATTCGAAATTTGAGAAACCCGAACCGAATATCGAACGCCCACCCCTAGGTATTTATAAAGATCGAGATATGCCAAAGTCTTCTTGGTAATTAAATACTTCAAGAAGATCCACAAATCCTTTCATGGAGATAAAGTGCAAATCATCCTAGTTCGAAAACTATGCCACTAAGGCCCTTCGACTCACGGAGAAATCTAAATCATCCTAGTTCGAGAAATACGTCACAACAGTCCTCAAATTATGATGATCTAGTCCAAATCATCATAGTTTGAGAAATACGCCACTAACAGTCCCCGAATCATGAGAAAAATCTTAAGAGAAAAGAATCAAGTGAATAAATTGATTTGTACTCGTATTGATTTATCAATAAAATACTTTTATTTCTTCAAATTTTACTTGTGATGGATTTATTTTCCATCACTTGTAAGATTTCTTATTATGTATATAAAGTCAATTGAAGTTCCATAATTTTGAGGTCAAGTTTTGGGTTTTGGTATGAATAATTTTCAATTTTTTTTACTGCTGGTCAAGTTTAAAGATAATTATTCTCAAATTATAAAAAATGTGCGTTAAGTCCAAAGTTTTTTAAATAATAATTTAATAAGTTGAACTCACTTTATAGCCCCCTTCCACAGTGGATAATTTCTCTATCAAACTTTCTAATCAATGCTTTAATAATATATTTTGTCGTTTCTCTTCTTTTATCTCATACATTATTTTGTACGTACCAAAATAGGAGATTAGAAAACAACGATGACATGATTGCTTTATAATAATAATAATAATAATAATAATTCTACTATAGCTTAGAAGTGGAGATAATTAAGTTGGGAGGAAATTATCACTAATAAAAAGGGGAAAAAAGTCTGAAATATATTTGTACTTTGACTGAAATTGCTATGACAATTCCAAACTTTGAGCAGGACCTATTATTTAAAATACACTATTAAATAATACAGGAGTAATAAGTCCTGTCCAAAGTTTGAAATTGTTACAGCAATTTCGGTCAAAATTCGGATATATTTCGAGCCGTTTTCCAATAAAAAATAAAAATTACAAACCAACAAATTTTATAATTAAACACTAAATTTCGTAACTAATCTTATTTAATGATAGATTATCATAAAATTTTGATAGCCATGAGCAACTTACCAATGGATTAATGAAGAAATTCGTATTTATTTCATTTTTTAGTATATCCAACGATAATGGCAAAAAGAGTCCTTTTCTTTAGGTTCAAAATAGT
The DNA here is from genome assembly GCA_035578085.1 of Solanum pinnatisectum. Classification (NCBI taxonomy): domain Eukaryota; kingdom Viridiplantae; phylum Streptophyta; class Magnoliopsida; order Solanales; family Solanaceae; genus Solanum; species Solanum pinnatisectum. The sequence continues at coordinate 45,702,294 of CM069083.1, read as the reverse complement.
TTCTTAATTAGAACAGTTTTTGTTTTTTAAATTTGTTAAAAGTGAACATTTTTTATTGTTGTAGAATATTTATCAATCTCTCATTATTAATTTTTATTGATACTAAGAAAATAAAAAAAATATTTAACTGAAACTTATATTTGAGAGTACAGATTTTATAATTTATAAATATTAATTGATCTATTTCAATACTCTCCTGTAATTTTTTAAGGTGCAACTTATTTTTTATGTCTATTGTCTAGTGTAGTTATTTATTGATATTGCGATTTCTGAAATTTTGATGAAATATTTTATATGATTGACAAAAGAAAATCACAATTTTAATTAAATTTAATAATAAGAATAAATAAAATACTTTAAAAGACCTAAATTATTAAATTAATACTTGAGGAATTATTTTGAACCTACTGCTAAAAAACAAAGGGATAATTTTTGTCATTTTCTTTATCTATTGGCTACTATAATTTATTTATTTATACATAAGTTTGCGTTGGATTTATTGAGGATGTGCGTTTATCTTTCAAAGGTTTCAATCGCACATCAAATCAAAATCCTCTAAGATCAATATATATATATATATATATATATATATATATATATTTTTTTTTTTTTTTTTTTGTAATTCTAATTGATCAATCAGTCCTTTAGACTCAATAATTCCTCATTTTTTTCAACATTTCTCCTACTAACCCTGCATTTCACATGTCACTACAAGGGTTTGTAGGTCGTAGATTAATAAAGATATTTCTGAATCAACTAGTTTTATTTAAAATTACTATTTGTCTCAATTTATATGACATGTTTTTTTTAGTCAATACAAAAAAGAATGACATATTTTTATATTTAGTAGTTGATTAACTTTAAAATATTTATTTTAGCACCCTTAATGAAATGACTTATACCAACACAAATATATATGATTTATTTTAGACCTTGATTAACTCTCATGTGCAACTGTGAGGAGAGTGACCATGACTGTGAAGGGTTATCATGTGGCAACAGTGGCATAGCTGTAGCCACCCAGGGTGTCCAACTGGATACCTTTCATCGAAAAAAAATAAAAATAATATATATATATATATATATCAAATTCTACATTTGAATAATCTATATTTAAAGTTGAACACCTTAACAGAAGTTATGCCTTTAATGCAGTAGTAACGGATGTCCATTTAACTAAATGAGTTTCAGGTTCAAACCCTTTGTTTTATTTTGAAGGTCACACACCATTATTCTTGAACACCCTTATTAAAATTTCCGACTCCACTACTGGGTGGCAAGTCAAGAACATGAAGATAGGGCATGCGATGATATCAAAATATGATTATGATTATTGCATTCCCTAGCTTATGGAGAACACATCCATGATCCATGTATTCAATTTCAAAATTTGAATTGTTGACACATGTTGTAACACCCCAGAAATTTTTTCGAACTGAAACTCGAACCATTCTTCATTGTGAGTAGGATTTTACCGAGGAAATTAAAATTTCTTGAGTGTTAAGTCCACTAGATGTAACACCTTGAGTTCCAAGAAGAACTAAAGAGAGTTCATTCAAGTCATTCCTAAGTTCCTTTAAGTTTTGGGTCAACTTCAAACGACCATAACTTTCAGTACATGATGAGTTAGGTTGGATACAAGGTACCCAATGAAAGGTCTTTGAATAATCTTTCCAAAGCCGTTGAGTTTGCTAAGTTTCGAGTTTGGATGAGTGAGATATGCCCTTTTGAAGTCAGTCTGTCCAGTTTAGGAAAGTTACCCAAAAATAGCAAGGGGTATTTGGTTTTTTCCTTACCCAATCAGATTTAATTCATTTTTATTAATGTTTTAGGGGTCTAATCCTATTAGGTTCAGTTTTATAATCCTAAAATACGCATAGGGTTTTACTTGAGAGTTCAAGAAGAGAAAAGAGGAGAAAAGAGGAGTGGATCAAAGCGTTCGTCGAGAGTCTTGCATTTTGTTGCAAATTTTTGCCATGGATTTAATTCCTAAGAGGTATGTAAGCTTCCCTAGTTTTGGGTTTGTTCACCCACACACCAATCATGTTATTTTTAGCGTAATTTCATTCTTAAAGTTGAAAGATTAGAGTTCTTGATGAGTTCTTGATAGGTGTTCTTGAAGTTCATTCTAAATCTTATTTTGTTTGGTTTTGATGATTTCTTGAGATTAATGTGAGTGTTTTGAGGGCTGTATTTGAGTAGATTAGAGTGTACTTATGTTAAGTAATCGAATCTAAGTGATTGGGGAAGAAACCATTCGATTCTAGGCGAATTAGGGTGAGAAAACGAGCAAAGAATTTTGTCGGGTCTTCTGAGTTGGGGCCTGATGTGTCGCACCAGCCAAAGCACCCCAAAGTATGCTCTGAAGTTTAGGGGCTGGCGCCCCTCACCACTCATATCCCCAGGGTCACCTGCCCCATCAAGTTTGCAATTGATTGCTCCGTTTGAGTTCTTTCGAAGGGTACCTTCACTCCTTTTCGATTCTAACTACTCTAAGATACTTCTAAAAATCTAAAATCATTCCTAACATGATCATAACCTTGAATTAATAATTCAAATTCAATTTAAAGTTGAGAGTTAAGTTTTGAGAATTCTTTCGAACATTCTAAGAAAGTCCATTTGAGAAGTTTTCTACAACTTCTAGTAACTTGTTTCAAGACTCGAGCAAGTGAGTTTGAGAATGATGATAATGTATTCATGAGTCTACTTTGTCATCACGAGATCCTTTATATCATGAACCATAACTATTGAATTCATAATTCACATTCAAGAGAGAGTTAAGAGTAGAGTTCAAGAAAGTCTTTAAGTTCAATAGTGAATCCATTGAGATCCATAATCAATTTGAGATAAGTTTTGAGTAAGTAAGTATGAGAATGAGAAGAGTCGTATACATGAGTTCCTTATTGATATTTTGACCCTTGAGTCGAGTCGTTCATGCCCATAACTTCTGCATGAACTCCATCAGTTGAGTACCTTTAAGAGGAGTAGTATCTTCAAGTTCTAAGTCTTGAGTATTGAGTTCCTAATCCCCTATGAGATTATAGTTATAATCATGGGACTATTACATCTTACCTATGAAGTCCTTGAGTTGAATTGTTCATGCCCATAATTCCGTATGAACCCTATAAGCCGAACAATCTTGAGATGAGAAGTACCTTTGAGTCCTTGAGTTGAGTAGTTCATGCTCATAATTCCACATGAACCCTTCGAGTTGAGCATTCTTGAAATGAGTACTATCATTGAAGTTTTTGAGTTCCAAGTATTGAGCTCTACCTATGGTTATTGAAGACCTTGCATTGAGTTGTTCACGACCATAATTCGGCATGAACCATATTTTAAGAAGGTTTTTACAAACGTTTTAACTTTGTTTTAAGACTTAAGCTTTGAGTTGAGTAAAGAGTAGGAGTAAAGTTCATTTCTTCAAAGATTATATGGGAACTAAGTATTCCCAAGTGTTAAAATGTTTTCACATTTGAACAAGAAAGGAAACACCAATTTCCAAGAAAACTTTTAAGCTAAGTTTTGAGTAATTATCTCAAATCAAAGAAAGAGTTTTGTTTTAAAAACATATGAGCTAAGTATATTTTTGGGAGTAGTATTGAGCACCGATATAGGGATGCGAATTCATAATAACTCAAGTCTCCATAAACCATCTAGCCATCATAAGTAGAAAGGATCATACTTTTTAGATGATTCGTTAGTGTTTTTTAGCATAGAATAGTGGATCCACTTAGTTAAGACGTTCTATATGACGGCAAAGTATAGGACAGTTCTGGCAGCATGGGTAAGACGTTGTATCATCACTTAGGCTTATAGTGGTGGTTGTCGGTTAGAGAAACTCCCACAAAGTTATAATGTATTTATATATACACATTGAGTATTATTGTATTTTTCAATACATTGAGTTGCTATCTATAGCTTTACAGCTTTCCACACACACACACACACATATATATATTTATATATTGCATCTTTTACTATTGCTTTATCCTTGAGTATCATGAGTTGAGTCTTTCGAGTTGAGTATCTTGAGTTGAATACCTTCGAGTTGAGTATCTTGAGTTGAGTATCCAGTCCTTGAGTACTTCTGAGTTGAGTAAGTTTGAGTAGTTTTGAGTACCATTGAGTATTCCTTGAGTTGAGTAAGTTTGATAAGAGGTAAGTATGTTTCCCTTTTTTTTATCAAGTTTCAAGCTTATGTTATGCTTTAGAATTCCCCTTACATGCTCGTACATTCCACATACTGAGCCATTTGGCTTGCATCCTTTCATGTGCAGATTCAGGTATTCGGGATCATCAACACGAGCTTCGTTGATACCACCTGGAGTTCGAGTTAGCTATGGTGAGCCTCTTTGCTTCCAGAAGATTTCATTTACTTTTCAGTTTTGCTAGGATGTCGTGGGTTTTGTCCTAATTTCCATCTTTGTCATTTAGAGGCTTCATATATAGACAATAGAGTTTCAGATTGTCTGTTTCATTTATTTTGTTAAATGTTTTAAAGACTTAAGTTGCCTATTTTATGGCGAGTTGAATATATTATTTTTATTCTAAGTTGTTCATTTGAGTTAAAGATTTGCAAAGTCGAGTTTATTGAATTTTATTAAGTTTTTAAGCTTTGTATGCTTGAGTTAGTTTTCCGCTTGTAGTCAGCCAGGATGAGGGTTTGCTTGGGGACCAACAATGATTCTTGAGTGCTGGCCACATCCAAGGTGTAGGCTCGAATCGTGACAAAGTTGGTATCAGAGCACAGAGTTCAAGAGTCCTAGGGTGTCTATGAAGCCGTGTTAGTAAGGTCTGGTTTATGGTTGTGAGGGCCCCACTTCTATAAATGAGGGACTTCATACATTTAAGAAAAAATTCTTTTCTTTCATAATCTTAATTGTGCAATAGAGCTAACGCGTAGAGATTTATTCATACTCGTGTGTTTCTCAGAATCATTTGACTACCCATCATATTAGAGGTGGTTGAAAAGCGAAGTTAGTTCTTTATCAATGAGTTATCCTTAGAAAAATCTTGAGGGAGTCATGAGACTCCAGAGGGGCTCGAGAGAAGCCCATGAGTGACTTAAGTGTTGAGAAAGTATGTTTAGAGCTTGGGTAGTTTTTTTCAACCTAAAAATATTGTATGAATGATGAGATCATGAGCAGTAGTAGTGAAAGAGCCTAGAGTTAGAGGAAAGTATGTAGAGGAATAGTAATCCTAGAAAGGGAGATAGTGATGTGGCAAGTTATGTCAAGATGAGATAGAGTATATATTTGTTAACCAGAATAGAGTTGATGTCGATGTGCCATCATATTAGAGGAGACTAAATTCATGTGTTGAATAAGAGAGCAGAGTATTCATAAAGTGATAGATCTAAGCGAGGTTTATGATATGTTTGAGAGGTTCATGATGTTCACAAGGTTATAGAACTGATCAAGTAATGAGGTGTAGTATAGTAGGCGAGCAATCATATTGATATTCGGGTTTAGTAAAAAATATAAAGATTGAATTTGAGATGAGTGTCATGATCAAAAGAATGACAACATGAGGGTGATGATGTTAGTCTTGAGATTTGATCTAGAAGACTTGACATGGATTAGGTGAGGAATTGAGGTGATAAGATGCAATAAATATGAGTGGTACAAGTGAGAGACCCTAACCTTTAGATAAGGGTGGTGAAGTGTGGCTAAGTCACAAGAGTAACAAGAAGCATTAAGAAGAGTACCGAGAGGATATGTAAGTAGAAGAGGCTAACAAAAACACCTTAGAAATAGGTCTTAGTACTTGGCTATTGAGAGTTCGATAGTCATGAAATAACCTTCTCCCAAGTGTTAGAGAAAAGGAGAATGTAGACCAGTTAGAGATAATGGAATAGGTCCATAGCTTTCAAGTTTCAACTTTAGACCTAAGGGGGAGATGAGGAGATAAGAAATTAAGTCAAGTGTTTGAGAGTAAGATAGTAATAAGTTCCAAAGAGTATGGGAAATATCCTTTCGGAGGTCCTTTTAGTAATGGAGTGATGTTAGAAAGAGGAGGTTGATGTTCTTATGATGATAGTGATGGTGTGATAATTCCATCTAAGGTTATAAATGAGAAGGAAGAGAAGGATGAGATTTTACTATGAGGAATAGTTAAATGAGAGCCCTTAGTTGGTTCCGAAGGAGTTGGTTAGTAGGAGTCCATGGAGTTGTTAGAGTACTAAGCTTGAATGTGGTGTTGTTAAACATTAGATGGCTCTTGATATGAGCCAATGTGGTGGTAAAGAGTAATAATTTGGGATATGATTCCTTATAGAGAGGTATAGAACCCGAACCTAAAGATTTGGGTTAAGCTTGAATATAGTAAGAGCATACCATTAGAATTAGATCTTGGTAAGAGTAACCCCATTCCATACTCAGTCCAGTCGTCATTCGAGCACTATCAACCAGATAGTTTAAAAAATTGTCAACACGCGGTGGACTCAGAAGATAGTGCCATGTAGGCCGAAAGGGGATAGAAATTATTTATAAAATAAGTTTGGGGTAATAGGACCTTAGTATAATATAAGTGTCTCATGGATTTTGGGCATCGATTGGGGGTTCTTATGCATTTTCCCTTTAAATTTGTTAAAAGTGAACATTTTTTATTCTTGTGGAATATTTATCAATCTCTCATTATTAATTTTTATTGATACTAAGAAAGAAAAAAAAAATTAAGGTGCAATTTATTTTTTGTGTCGATTGTCTAGTATAGTTATTGATATTGCGATTTCTGAAATTTTGATCAAATATTTTATATGATTGATAAAAGAAAATCACAATTTTAATTAAATTTAATAATACGAATAAAAAAATACTCTAAAAGACCTAAATTATTAAATTAATACTTGAGGAATTATTTTGAACCTATTGCTAAAAAACAAAGGGATAATTTTTGTCATTTTCTTTATCTATTGGCTACTATAATTTATTTATTTATACATAAGTTTGCGTTGGATTTATTGGGGATGTGCGTTCATCTTTCAAAGGTTTCAATCGCCCATCAAATCAAAATCCTCTAAGATCATTTTTTTAAAAAAATAATTCTAATTGATTAATCATAGTCCTTTAGACTCAATAATTCCACATTTTTTCAACATTTCTCCTACTAACCCTGCATTTGAATGGTTTCACATGTCACTGCAAGGGTTGCAAGTAGGTCATAGATTAATAAAAATATTTCTGAATCAACTAGTTTTATTTAAAATTATTATTTATCTCAATTTATATGACATATTTTTTTTTAGTCAATACCAAAAAGAATGACATATTTTTATATTTAGTAGCCGATTAACTTTAAAATGTTTAATGAAATGATTTATACCAACACAAATATATATGACTTATTTTAGACCCTGATCAACTCTCATGTGCAACTGTGAGGAGAGTGACCATGATTGTGAAGGGTTATCATGTGGCAACATTGGCATAGTTGTAGCCACCCAGGGTGTCCAACTAGATACCTTTCGTCGGAAAAATTACGTTATATATATATATATATATCTGTGTGTGTGTGTGTGAAATTCTACATTTGAATAATCTATATTTAAAGTTGAACACCCTTGACAAAAGTTATGCCTTTGACGCAATGGTAATGAATGTCCATTTAACTAAATGAGTTTCGGGTTCAAACCTTTTGTTTTATTTTAAAGGTCACACACCATTATTCTTGAATACCCTTATTAAAATTTCTGACTTCATTACTAGGTGGCAAGTTAAGAACGTGAAGACAGGGCATGCGATGATATCAAAATATGATTATGATTATTGCATTCCCTAGCTTATGGATAACATATCCATGATCCATGTATTCAATTTCAAAATTTGAATTGTTGACACATGTTGTAACACTCCAGAAATATCTTCGAACTAAGACTCGAATCATCCTTCGTTGTGAGTAAGATTTTACCGAGGAAATTAAAATTTCTTGAGTATTAAGGATACTAGATGTAGCACCTTGAGTTCCAAGAAGAACTAGAGAGAGTTTATTCAAGTCATTCCTAAGTTCCTTTAAGTTTTGAGTCAACTTCAAATGACCATAACTTTTAGTACAAGATGAGTTAGGTGGGATACAAGGTACCCAATGAAAGGTCTTTTAATTATCTTTCCAACGCCGCTGAGTTTGCTAAGTTTCGAGTTCGGATGAGTGAGATATGCCCTTTTGAAGTGAGGTTGTCCAGTTAAGGAAAGTTACCCAAAAATAGTAAGGGGTATTTTGATCTTTTCCTTACTCAATCAGATTTAATTCGTTTTTATTAATGTTCTACTCCTATTAGGTTCAGTTTTATAATCCTAAAATACGCCTAGGGTTTTAGTTGAGAGTTCAAGAAGAGAAAAGAGGAGAAAAGAGGAGAGGATCAAAGTGTTCATCGAGAGTCTTGCATTTTGTTGTGGATTTTCGCCATGGGTTTAATCCCTAAGAGGTAAATAAGCTTACCTAGTGTTGGCTTTGTTCACTCACACGCCAATCATGTTATTTTTAGCGCAATTTCATTCTTAAAGTTGAAAGATTAGAGTTCTTGATGAGTTCTTGATAGGTGTTCTTGAAGTTCATTCTAAATCTTATTTGGTTGGGATTTTGATGATTTCTTGATATTAAAGTGAGTGTTTTGAGGGCTGTATTGAGTAAATTAGAGTGTACTTCTGTTAAGTAATCGAATTTAAGTGATTGAGGAAGAAATTGTTTGATTCTAGGCGAATTAGGGTGAGAAAACGAGCAAAGAATTTTGTCGGGTCTTCTGGGTTAGGACACGCCATCCAGAGCACCCAAAGTATGCTCTGAAGTTTAGGGGCTGGCGCCCGGCACCACTCATAGCCCCAGGGTCGCCTACCCGATCCAGTTTGCAATTGATTGCTCCGTTTGAATTTTTTCGAAGGGTACCTTCAATCCTTTTCGATTCTAACTACTCTAAGATACTTCTAAAAATCTAAAATCATTCCTAACTTGATCATAACTTTGAATTCATAATTCAACTTCAAGTTAGATTTGAGAATTCTTTCGAACATTCTAAGAAAGTCCATTTGAGGAGTCTTCTACACTTTTTAGTAACTTATTTCAAGACTCGAGCAAGTGAGTATGAGAATGATAATAATGTATTCATGAGTCTACTTTGTCATCACAAGATCCTTCATATCATAAACCATAACTCTTGAATTCAGAATTCACATTCAAGAGAGAGAGTTAATAGTAGAGTTCAAGAAAGTTTTTGAGTTCAATTATGAATCCTTTGAGATCCATCATCGATTTGAGATAATTTTTGAGTAAGTAAGTATGAGAATGAGAAGAGTCATATACATGAGTTTCTTATTGATATTTTGACCCTTGAGTCGAGTCGTTCATGCCCATAACTTCCGCATGAACTCCATCAGTTGAGTACCTTTGAGAGGAGTAGTATCTTCAAGTTCTAAATATTGAGTATTAAGTTCCTAATCCCCTTTGAGATTATAGTTCTAATCATGGGACTATTACATGTTACCCATGAAGTCCTTAAGATGAATTGTTCGTGCCCATAATTTCGCACGAACCCTATAAGTCGAACAATCTTAAGATGAGAAATATTTTTGAGTCCTTCAATTGAGTAGTTCATGCTCATAATTCTGCATGAACCCTCCGAGTTGAGCATTCTTGAAATGAGTAGTATCATTAAAGTTCCTAAGTTCCAAGTATTGAGCTCTAGCTATGGTTATTCAGGACCTTGCATTGAGTCGTTCACGACCATAATTCAGCATGAACCATATTTTAAGAAGTCTTTTACAAACGTTTTAACTTTGATTTAAGACTTAAGTATTGAGTTGAGTAAAGAGTAAGAATAAAGTTCATTTCTTCAAAGATTATATGGGAACTAAGTATTCCCAAGAGTTAAAATGTTTTTCACATTGGAACAAGAAAGGAAACACTGATTTCCAATAGAGCTTTTAAGCTAAGTTTTAAGTAATTATCTCAAACCAAAGAAAGAGCTTTGTTTTAAAAACATGAGCTAAGTATATTTTTGGGAGTAGTATTGAGCACCGATATGGGGATGCGAGTTCATAATAACTCAAGTCTCTATAAACCATGTAGCCATCATGGGTAGAAAGGATCATACTTTTTAGATGATTCCTTAGTTGTTTTAGCATAGACTAGTGGATCCACTTAGTTAAGGCGCTCTATATGATGGCAAAGTATAGGATAACTCTGGCAGAGTGGGTAAGACGTTGTATCATCACTTAGGCTCATAGTGGTGGTTGTCGGTTAGAGAAACTTCCATAGAGTTATATTGTATTTTTATATACACATTGAGTATAATTGTATTTTTCAATACATTGAGTTGCTATCTATAGTTTTATAGCTTTCCATATATACATTGCATCTTTTACTATTGCTTTATCCTTGAGTATCATGAGTTGAGTCTTTCGAGTTGAGTATCTTGAGTTGAGTATCCTGTCCTTGAGTACTCTGAGTTGAATAAGTTTGACAGTTTTAAGTACCCTTGAGTATTCCTTGAGTTGAGTAAGTTTGAGAAGAGGTAAGTATGTTTCCTTTTTTATCAAGTTTCAAGCTTATGTTATGCTTTAGAATTCCTCTTACATGCTCGTACATTTCACGTACTGAGCCATTTGGTCTGCATCCTTTCATGATGCAGATTCAGGTATTCGGGATCATCAACAGGAGCTTCGTTGATACCACCTGGAGTTCGAGTTAGCTATGGTGAGCCTCATTGCTTTCGGAGGATTTCATTTACTTTTCAGTTTTGTAAGGATATCGCTGTTTTGTCCCGATTTCTATCTTTGTCATTTAGAGGCTTCATAGATAGACAGTAGTGTTTCAAATTGTCTGTTTCATTTATTTTGTTAAATGTTTACTTATGTTGCCTATTTGATGGCGAGTTGAATATATTATTTTTATTCTAAGTTGTTCATTTGAGTTAAAGATTTGCAAAGTTGAGTTTATTGAATTTTATTCAGTTTTTAAGCTTTGTATACTTGAGTTAGTCTTCCACTTGTAGTTATCCAGGATAAGGGTTCGCTTGAGGACCAGCAATGATTCTCGAGTGCCAGTCACGTCCAGGGTGTAGGCTCGGGTCGTGACAAACATGGTATCAGAGCACAAAGTTCAAGAGTCCTAGGGTGTCTGTGAAGCCGGGTTAGTAAGGTCTTGTTTATGGTTTTGAGGGCCCCACTTCTATAAATGAGGGACTACAAATATTTAAGAAAAGTTTCCCTTCTTTCATAATCTAATCGTGCAATAGAGCTAAGTCATAGAGATTTATTCATACTCGTGCGTTTCTCAGAATCATTCAACTACCCATCATACTAGAGGTGGTTGAAAAGCAAAGTTAGTTCTTTATCAAAGAGTTATCCTTAAAAAAATCTTTAGGCAATCATGAGACTCCAGAGGGGCTCGAGAGAAGCCCATGAGTGAGTTAGGTGTTGAGTTTCAAAAGGAATGCACTCATACTATATGAATCTTGCATGTGAGTTAAAGCGAGTTGTACTCTTTTCCCTAAGCCCTGTTTCAGCTGAGATCCTTATGAGAAAGTATGTTTAGAGCTTGGGTAGCTTGTTTCATCCTAAAAATATTGTATGAATGACAAGATCATGAGCAGTAGTAGTGAAAGAGCCTAGAGTTAGAGGAAAGTATGCAGAGGTTTAGTAATCCTAGAAAGTGAGATAGTGATGTGGCAAACTATGTTACTATAGTTATGCACCCAGTATGTTATTTATTATGAGTTTTTCCTTATGGGTAGAGTAAGCGTTGCTAGTCAAGATGAGATAGAGTATATATTTATTAACTAGAATAGAGCTGATGTCGATGTGCCATCATATTAGAGGAGACTAAATTCATGTGTTGAATAAAAGAGCAGAGTATTCATAAAGTGATAGATCTAAGCTAGGTTTATGATATGTTTGAGAGGTTCATGATGTTCACAAGGTTATAGAACTGCTCAAGTAATGAGGTATAGTATAGTAGGCGAGCAATCATATTGATATTTGGGTTTAGTAATAGACATTAAGATTGAATTTGAGATGAGTGTCATGATCAAAAGAATGACAACATGAGGGTGATGATGTTAGTCTTGAGATTTGATCTAGAAGACTTGACATAGATTAGGTGAGGAATTGAGGTGATAAGATGCAATAAATATGAGTGGTATAAATGAGAGACCCTAACCTTTAGATAAGGGCGGTGAAGTGTGGCTAAGTCACAAGAGTAACAAGAAGCATTAAGAGGAGTACCAAGAGGGTATGTAATTAGAAGAGGCTAACAGAAACACCTTAGAAAGAGGTCTTAGTACCTGCCTATTGAGAGTTCGGTAGTCATGATATAACCTTCTCCCAAGTGTTAGAGAAAAAGAGAATATAGACCAGTTAGAGATAATGGAATATGTCCATAGCTTTTAAGTGTCAACTTTAAACATAAGGGGGAGATGAGGAGATAGTAAATTAAGTCAAGTGTTTGAGAGTAAGATAGTAATGAGTTCCAAAGAGTATGGGAGATATCCTTTCAGAGGTTCTTTTAGTAATGGAGTGAAGTTAGAAAGAGGAAGTTGATGTTCTTATGATGATAGTGATGTTGCGATAATTTCATCCAAGGTTATAAATGAGGAGGAAGAGAAGGATGGGGTATTATATGAGGAATAGTTAAATGAGAGCCCTTAGTTGGTTCCGAAGGAGTTGCTTAGTAGGAGTCCATGGAGTTGTTAGAGTACTAAGCTTGAATGTGGTGTTGTTAAACACTAGGTGGTTCTTGATATGAGCCAATGTGGTGGTAAAGAGTAATTGTTTGGGCAATGATTCCCTATAGAGAGGTATAGAACCCGAACCTAAGGATTTGGGTTAAGCTTGAATATAGTAAGAGCATACCATTAGAATCAAACCTTGGTAAGAGTAACCCCATTCCATACTCAGTCCAGTCGTCATTCGAGCACTTTCAACCAGATAGTTTGAAAAAATTGTCAACACGTGCTGGGCCCAAAAGATAGTGCCACGTAGGCCGAAAAGGGGTAGAAAATTATTTATAAAATAAGTTTGAGGGTAATAGGACCTTAGTATAGTATAAGTGTGTCTCTGAGATTTCAGGCATAGGTTATTTATCAATCTCTCATTATTAATTTTTATTGATACTAAGAAAATAAAAAAAAAATATTTAACTGAAACTCATATTTGAGAGTACAGCTTTTATAATTTATAAATATTAATTGATCTATTTCAATACTCTCCCGTAATTTTTTAAGGTGCAACTTATTTTTTGTGTCTATTGTCTAGTATAGTTATTGATATTACGATTTCTGAAATTTTGATGAAATATTTTATATGATTGATAAAAGAAAATCACAATTTTAATTAAATTTTATAATAAGAATAAAAAAAGTACTTTAAAAGACCTAAATTATTAAATTAATACTTGAGGAATTATTTTGAACCTACTGCTAAAAAACAAAGGGATAATTTTTGTCATTTTCTTCATCTATTGGCTACTATAATTTATTTATTTATACATAAGTTATCGTTGGATTTATTGAGGATGTGCGTTCATCTTTCAAAGGTTTCAATCGCTCATCAAATCAAAATCCTCTAAGATCAATTTTTTTTTTTTGCAATTCTAATTGATCAATCATAGTCCTTTAGACTCAATAATTCCTCATTTTTTCAACATTTCTCATACTAACCCTGCATTTGAATGGTTTCACATGTCACTACAAGGGTTTGCAGGTCGTAGTTTAATAAAGACATTTCTGAATCAAATAGTTTTATTTAAAATTATTGTTTGTCTCAATTTATATGACATATTTTGTTTAGTCAATACAAAAAAAATATATATATATTTTTATATTTAGTAGCCGATTAACTTTAAAATATTTATTTTTGCACCATTAATAAAATGATTTATACCAATACAAATATATATCTTATTTTAGACCCTAATTAACTCTCATGAGCAACTGTGAGGAGAGTGACCATGATTGTGAAGGGTTATCATGTGGCAACAGTGGCATAGCTGTAGTCACCCAGGGTGTCCAATTGGATACCTTTCGTCGGAAAAAATTATGATATATATTAAATTCTACATTTGAATAATCTATATTTAAAATTGAACACCCTTAATAAAAGTTATGCCTTTCACGCAATGGTAATGAATGTCCATTTAACTAAATGAGTTTTGGGTTCAAACCCTTTGTTTTATTTTAAAGGTCACACCCCATTATTCTTGAACACCCTTATTAAAATTTCTGACTTCATTACTAGGTGGCAAGTCAAGAACGTGAAGACAGGGCATGCGATGATATCAAAATATGATTATGATTATTGCATTCCCTAGCTTATGGATAACACATCCATGATCCATGTATTCAATTTCAAAATTTTAATTGTTGACACATGTTGTCAGGTTTGAGTTGATCGAGAGTTGACTATGAATCGGAGACGTTCTAAAAAATTATATATAGGAATAGTTCCTCCAGACTAATTTGGGTAGACTTTGGCTATTCAAGTATGATTTTTTAGCTAACAAAACTTAGAGAAGTGACGCTTTAACGGTTAGTTTGCTTGCTTTTCTCAAAAATCATATTGTATATGTTGCTTGTGTGCATTTAAACCATATAGTTCGTATGAGTGGGCAACCAAAAGCTAGGTCTGGTATTTATAAAATTCTAGTTAGGCTGAAATGGTTGCTTATTGTGTTTCTTTTTTTTTTGCCGGAACTCATCGATAGTCACCTAAAGTTGACACTAACTTCCACTTAGATATCTTAACTAGGTCTTGTTCATTTTAAAACCTTAAATAATTAAGATTCCATTGAGTCATTTTGACACTTTTTGTTGACTAGATACGTTGTGTGTTACGCTTATTTTGAGCGCCATCTACTGCCAACCTATCACCACGACGCCACCACCGTATATTCAATCTCCTCATCTTATGTCATTTCTTGATGGGGACTTATCATGAAGTTCTTTATTCCCGTGACTCGAATTACATACTTCTTATTAATAGTATTAGAAGGAATTTTAACAATCCTTTCTTTGGAAGGGATTAGCACGATCCCCTCCACCACACACACTCTTTGTTGTAGGGGTGTACCAAATCGAACTGAAAATCAAACCAAATTGCAAATCGAGTCGAATCGAAAAAAACCCGACCAATGTTTTGGTTTGATATTGAAAAAAAAAAAAATCCGACTATACTTGGGTTGGTTTGGTTTAACATAAAAAAGTCAACCCGAACCAAACCAACCCGACATTATATATATAATTTTTAAAATTTATTTTATACATAAAAGTAAGATGTCATTTCTAAACATTACTTATACGTTTTCATAATTTTTATCTTTTAACATATTTTTTTCAAGTTTCTTGAGACTTAATTTTGAATGGTCCAATAAAAGTTATAGTCTATATATATTATTAACTCTAATAAAGCTCAATTCAAAATCAAATCACTACTAATGCTAACAAAAAAAAAAAATTAATTCAACACTAAGAATGACTATAATGTTCAATAGTTGTTCTTTAGTTTTACATTGATTTATACATTTAAAACACAACAAAATTTCATTTTTTCTTTAATATTTAATCATGTAATTAATACTTATTAGATTTATTTTAGCATGATTTAATACATTTAAATTATCATCATTTTTCATAATGACTTATCAATTTGCAATATTATTTTATACGATTTCATTATTATTTTTTAATGAATATTTTAGTGTCACATAAATATCATATTTTATGCTATTTTCTTAAGAACACCTTAGATAGTTGTATTTTGATTGGACTAAAGAAAATTTGGAGCACATGTTAATTGTATGTTTATATGAATACTTAATCGGAAAATTCCAAAAACCTGAAAAAAAAATCTGAGGTTTATTCGTTTGGTTTGATAAAAAAAAATTAATAATTTGACACAAATGGTTTGGTTTGGTATTTGAAGAATCCGAACCAATCCGAAAAAACCCAACGTAGAAAAACCCTAAAATGCCTGAGTTTTATAAGTTTGATTTAGTTTATAAATTTGACACAAATAGTTTGATTTGATATTTGAAAAATTCAAACCAATCGGGTTATGTACACACTTACTTTGCTGGTAAAGTTTAATATCTTTACTCATTTATGTTCCAACAATCTTTTTAGGGGAAATTTCACATATAACCAAGAGAATAAACTTAAATTAGGCTCCTTAGCTATAGTTTGCATATTTACGGGCTATATCTACAGTTTAAATGGCTACGTGCCAGTGTATTTGAATAATTCACGATTATGTGGTATTTTATACAAAACGAAAATTCAATTTTTAAAAAAGATAATAATGGTAATTTCGATTAGTTGGAAAAAGGTAAACAATCTCTTAATTCATGAAATAGTATATTTTTAGACTTTCATACCAAATAAGACTTTCCTTCTTTCCAAAAATGTATAAATTTATTTTTATTTGTTATTGTATAAATTATTATTGATTGATTCAATTCATTGATTACGGTAGTTTGCGTGGAATTTGTGTTTGTATAAATTAACAATTTTCGTATGTAATTGTATAAACAGATTCTTCAAAGATGGTTTTGTAACATTTTGCTAATTGAAAGAACTAGAAAGAGTTAGAATTGGAAATAGTCATCTTAGGAAAGAATGAAAAATCTGGAAATATGTTAAGTTATGTTAAGTTTGGGTTTTTGGTCAACTTCAAACGACCATAACTCCTAGCTCAGAATGATTTAGGTGTGCTTCCAGATACCGTAGGAAATATCTTGGAATTATCTTTCAAATGCAACCGAGTTTATGTGATTCCGAGTTTGTATGAGTGAGATATGCCCATTCGAAATTGGGATGTTCAAAGAAGAAAAGTGTAATCCGAATTTTAAGAGAGTATTATGGTCCTTTCCATACCCAATTAATTTATTTCATTTTTAGAAGTTTAATTGGGGTCTAAACTGAGATAGTTCAGTTTACGCATTCACCAAATCATGCTAGGGCTTTGAGAAAAGAGAAAAAGGAGAAAAGAGGAGAAAAAGGTCAAGATTTCATCAAGATCATTAGATTTCATTGTGGATTACGCCAAGGATTCAATTCTACGAGGTATGTGAGACTTTCATAGCATTGAGGTCGTTCACCCACGCCCTAATCGTGTTTGTTTCAACGAAATTCATTTCTAGAAAGTTGAACGTATGATGTTCTTGAATTATGTTCTTGAAGTTTGCTTTAGTTCTTGAGATTTGATGGGATTGTGGAGTTATGGATGGAATCGCGTCGATTTAAGAGTTGTTTTGAGTTACATTCTTGTGTATATATATTGGGCATTTGAATCTATAGAGGGATTGAGAAAAAGAATCGGATTTAGGCGAATTGGGTTGAGAAAACAAAGAAGGAAAAAGTCGAGCAGGTTTTGGCGAGAAGACGCCGACTCCTCTATTTCAAAATTAAATTTCGTGATCAAATAATTAAATGCATCTTCACATCGTGGACTAGTTCTCAGACAGTGATTCCTTTATCTTTTCTCATGTTTAACTATCTAAAAGCACTCCTAAACATCATGACATCCTTCATATCACAAATCACAATCCTTGAATCCATAATTCAATTCAAGGAAAGTCAAGAGTCAAGTCAAGAGAAGTTAAGAGTCAAGTCAAGAGGTTAAGAGTTAAGTCAAGAGAAGTTCATAAAGTATTCCAAAAGTCTTTTACAAACGTTTTAACTTTGTTTTAAGACTTAAGCTTTGAGTTGAGTAAAGAGTAAGCGAAAAGTTTATTTCTTCAAAAGATTATACGGGAACTAAGTATTCCCAAGAGTTAAAAATGTTTTCACATTTGAGCAAGAAGGGAAACATCGATTTTCGAGAGAGCATTTAAGCTAAGTTTTGAGAAATTATCTCAAACCAAAGAAATAAGTTTTGTTTTAAAAGCATATGAGCTAAGTACATTTTGGGAGTAGTATTGAGCACCGATATGGGGATGCGAGTTCATAATAACTCAGGTCTCCATAAATCATGTAGTCATCATGGGTAGTAAAGGATCATACTTTTTAGATGATTCCTTAAGTACTTTTTAGCATAGATTAGTGGATCTACTTAGTTAAGGCATTCTATATGACGGCAAAGTATAGGACAGTTCTGGTAGCGTGGGCATTTGATCATTGTAATAATGTTTAGAGTCTTCCGCTGAGTAAGTAAGCCAGGCCAATGGTTCGTTTGGGGCCCGTAATGGTTCTCAAGTGCCAGTCCCGCTAAGGGTGTAGGCTCGGGGCGTGTCAAACTTGGTATCAGAGCACAAATTTCAAGAGTCCTAGAGAGTCTATGAAGTCGTGTCTGTAGAGTCCTAGTTATCGGTGTGAAGAGCGCCACATCTATAATTAGGAGGCTGCAACACTTAGGAAATTTTCTCACTTCTTTCACACTCATTTCGTGCGTTAAAGTTTGATCTCTAAAAAGTTTCTTTCTAATTCGTGCTTACTTGTATTTTTCAGTTAATCATGCCTCCACGAAGAGCCGTCAGAGGTCGTCCTGCTAGACGTAATGTTGAGGAGCAAGGGGTACCCAACGCACCTAAAGTGTAACCCCAAGGAGAAGTTACAAATGTTCAGTTCAGAGAAGCGATAAGGATGCTAAGTCAAGCTGTGACTAACTAGGTTGGGCAACAAAGAGGGCTCGATAAGAAGAGGATGACACTTCGAGGATCCGCGAATTCTTGAGGATGAACCCTCCAAGTTTTATTGGTTCAAGCACTATTAAGGATCCAGAGAACTTTATTGAGGAACTGCAAAATGTATTTGATGTTATGCACGTTGCCGATACTGAGCGAGTTGAACTAGCTGTATATTAATTGAAGAATGTTGCTAGGACTTAATTTGACCAGTGGAAGAAGGGTAGAGCTGAGGGAGCACCACCTGCGAGTTGGACTTATTTTGAGGAGGCCTTCTTAGGGCGTTTCTTTCCCCGAAATTGAGAGAGGCCAAGGTACGAAAGTTCCTCACTCTTAATCAAGATTCACTAAGTGTT
Organism: Solanum pinnatisectum; assembly: GCA_035578085.1. Classification (NCBI taxonomy): domain Eukaryota; kingdom Viridiplantae; phylum Streptophyta; class Magnoliopsida; order Solanales; family Solanaceae; genus Solanum; species Solanum pinnatisectum. The sequence goes on along the minus strand of CM069083.1, from coordinate 45,683,332 downwards.
CATGAGTATGGGTTGAAGTTCATCCAACTATTATGTTATGCTTCGGAGATGGTTACGGATATGAGGAGTAGAATGAGTTTGTTTGTTATTGGGATGTCTCGTCTGTTGAGTAAGGAAGGTAAGGCTGCAATGCTAATAGGTGACATAGACATATCAAGGTTGATGGTCTATGTGCAGTAGGTTGAGGAAGAGAAGCTGAGGGATAAGGAGGAGTTTAGAAACACGAAAGCGAAGACAGGAAATGCGTCCGGGTAGCAAAGAAGTAATGTTAACCATTCGTCCTTTCAGCAAAAACAAAAGTGACCTGCTCCATCATCTGCTAGTGCAACTGCACCCTGAAACAAAGGTGAGTACAATAGTCAGAATTCACGACTTCGTGGCTAGACACGCGATCTCGGGGGTAGTGTGGTACAAGAAGGTAACTGGGCTCCTGCATGTGCTAAGTGTGGTATAACCCACCCAGGTAAATGTCGCAATGGCTCCATAGGTTATTTCAAGTGTGGACAAGAGGGTCACTTCATGAAAGAGGGCCCCAAGAACCGGCAAGGTAATGGGAATCAGGGCAATAGAGCCTAATCTTCATCAGTTGCTCCACCAGACAAGACTGCACCTAGAGGAGCTACTTTCGGTACTGGTGGAGGAGCAAACAGCCTTTATGTTATCAAGCCGTCAAAAGCAAGAGAATTCTACAGATGCTGTCACTGGTATAATCAAAGTCATTACTCTTGATGTTTATGCTTTGCTAGAACCAGGAGTAAGTTTATCTTTTGTAACTCCTTATGTTGTAAATAATTTTGATGTTCTTCTTGAGAAACTTTGTGAACCCTTTTGTGTCTCTAGACCTGTTGGGGAGTCTATTCTAGCTGAGCCAGTATATCATGATTATGTCATTTATATCAATCACAATAACACCATGGCTGATTTAGTTGAGTTGGACATGCTAGATTTCGATGTCATTCTTCGTATGGACTGGCTTCATGCCTGTTATGCTTCCATTGATTGTATAACTCGAGTTGTTAGGTTCCAAATTCCTAATAAGTCAGTTATAGAGTGGAGTAGTAGTTCAGCAGTGCCTAAGGGTCATTTCATTTCGTACCTTATGGTGAGAAAGTTAGTTTCCAAGGGGTGTGCATATCACTTAGTCCTAGTTAATGACTTAGTACTGAGATACCTCTTATTCAGTCAATTGCAGTAGTAAAAGAGTTTCCAAAAGTCTTTCCTGATGATCTTCCTAGAGTCCCTCCTGAGAGAGAAATAGACTTCGGTATATAGACATTCTTCTAAATACTCATCCTATATCTATTCCGCTATATAGAATGGCACCAACAGAGTTGAAAGAGCTAAAAGAACAGTTGAAAGATCTCCTTGATAAGGGTTTTATTGGACCAAGTATCTCACATTGGTGCGCTTTGGTCTTATTTGTGAGAAAGAAAGATGGTTCCCTTAGGATGTGTATAGATTACCGCCAGTTGAACAAGGTTACCATCAAGAATAAGTATCATCTTTTGAGAATTGATGATCTTTTCGATCAACTTCAGGGTGCTACTTGTTTCTCTAAGATAAACCTCAGATCAGGCTACCATCAGTTGAGAGTAAGGGAATGTGATATTCCAAAGACAGCATTTAGGACCCGTTATGGTCATTATGAGTTCTTAGTTATGTCCTTTGGTTTGACCTATGCACTTGCAGCATTCATGGACATTATGAATAGAGTATTCAATCTTATTTAGATATGTTTGTTATCGTCTTCATTGATGACATACTAATTTATTCAAGGAATGAAGAAGATCATGCTAGTCATCTCAGAATAGTTCTCCAAACTCTAAAGGATAGAGAGTTGTATGCCAAGTTCTCTAAGTGTGAGTTTTGGCTTGAGTCTGTGGCATTCCTAGGCCACATTGTGTCTGGAGAGGGAATTAAAGTTGATACTCAGAAAATTAAGACAATGCAGAATTGGCCTAGACCCACATCTCCAACTGATATTAGGAGTTTCTTGGGTTTGACTGGCTATTATAGAAGGTTCGTAGAGGGGTTCTCATCTATTTCATCCCCTTTGACCAAGTTGACTCAGAAAACAATGAAGTTTTAATGGTCTGAAGCTTGTGAGAAAAACTTTTAGGAATTGAAAAAGAGGTTGACTACTGCCCCAGTTTTGACTTTACCAGAAGGCACGCAAGGCTTTGTTGTTTATTGTGATGCGTCTAGAGTTAGTTTGGATTGCGTGTTAATGCAGAATGGCAAGGTTATAGCTTATGCCTCCCGACAATTGAAAGTTCATGAGAAGAATTACCCAACCCATGATCTAGAATTTGGTGCTGTAGTATTTGCTTTGAAAATATGATGTCATTCATGTGGATGTGTTCATCAATCACAAGAGTCTTCAATATGTTTTTAAGTCAAAAAGAGGTTAATCTCAGACAAAGGAGGTGGTTAGAATTACTCAAGGATTACGACATATGTATTCTTTATCACCCAGGTAAGGCTAATGTTGTTGCTGATGCCTTGAGTAGGTTATCTATCGGTAGTACTGCCCATTTTGAGGAAGATAAGAAAGAGCTAGCAAAAGATGTGCACAGACTTGCACGTTTGGGAGTCCGACTAATAGATTCCACAGAAGGAGAAGTAGTGGTGATGTATGGCGCTTAATAATCGTTAGTGTTTGAAGTGAAAGAAAAGCAAGACCAAGATCCTATTTTTCTTGAATTGAAGGCAAACGTTCATAAGCAAAAAGTATTAGCTTTTGAACAAGGGGGAGATGGCGTATTGAGGTATCAAGGTAGATTGTGTGTACCAAGGGTGGATGAACTCCAAGAGAGGATCATGGAGGAAGCTCATAGCTCCAGGTATTTCATTCATCCGGGTTCCACAAAGATATATCGCGACAAAGAGAGGTTTATTGGTAGAGTGGTATGAAGAAGGGCATTGTAGAGTTTGTTGCTAAGTATCCCAACGGCCCACAAGTTAAAGTAGAGTATCAAAGGCCCAATGGTTTAGCTAAAAATATAGAACTTCCGAAATAAAAGTGGGAGATGATAAACATGGACTTCATCACAGGTTTTTCGAGGTCTCACAGGCAGTATGATTCTACTTGGGTTATTGTCGATAGAATGACAAAGTCAGCCCACTTTTTTACGGTAAAAACTACCCATTCAGTAGAAGATTATGCTAAGTTGTATATTCAAGAGGTAGTAAGACTTCATGGGGTTCCGGTCTCTATTATTTCAGACAGAGGTGCACAATTTACTATGCAATTTTGGAAGTCATTCCAAAAAGGCTTGGGTTCAAAGGTGAACTAAAGTACTGCCTTTCATCCTTATAGTAGAGCGCACTATTCAGACCTTAAGGATATGTTGAGGGCTTGTGTGATTGATTTCAAGGATAATTGGGAAGATCACCTACCTCTTATTGAATTTGCTTACAATAATAGTTACCACTCTAGTATTCAAATGGCTCCGTATGAAGCTCTTTATGGGAGAAGATGCAGATCTCCTATTGGATGGTTTGAAGTGGGTGAACCAGGGTTGATAGGACCAGATTTAGCTAATCAAGCTATGGAGAAGGTGAAGGTTATTCAAGACAGGTTGAAAACTGCGTAGAGTCGTCAGCAATCCTACACTGATGTTAGGAGAAGGGAGCTAGAGCTTGAAGTAGATGATTGGGTATACTTGAAAGTTTCACCCATGAAAGGTGTCATGAGATTTGGTAAGAAGAGAAGCTTAGTCCCCGGTGTATTGGCCCTTACAGAATATCCAAGAGGATTGGCAAAGTAGCTTATGAGTTAAACCTATCACAAGAGTTAGCTGCGGTTCATCCGGTATTTCATATTTTCAAGTTGAAAAAGTGCATGGGAGATCCTTCACTTATCATACCAACTGAAGATATTGGTATCAAGGATAGCTTATCTTATGAGGAGATTCTAGTTCAGATTCTAGATCGTCAAGTTCGTAAGTTAAGGACTAAGGAAGTAGCATCAGTCAAAGTCCTTCGGAGGAATCAGTTTGTTGAGGAAGCTACTTGGGAAGCTGAAGAAGATATGAAGATAGAAGATATCCACATCTCTTTGAAACTGGAGAAATTCCAGACTAAGGTACTAATTCTCTTCTTAGTACTCTTTAATTTATAAGTTGGCATGTTGTATTTGCATTGCTTGTTGGGTATTTGAGTTGAATGTTAGATGTAACACCCTTAGCCTAGTAAGAGTAATCTCATTCGAGGACGAATGTTCCCAAGGGGGAGATATTGTAACATCTCGCTAATTGAAAGAACTAGAAAGAGTTAGAATTGGAAATAGTCATTTTAGGAAAGAATGAAAAATCTTGAAATTTGTTAAGTTATGTTAAGTTTGTGTTTGGTCAACTTCAAACGACCATATATCCTAGCTCAAGATGAGTTAGGTGTACTTCCGGATACCGTAGGAAAGATCTTGGAATTATCTTTCCAAAGTTGCCAAGTTTGTGTAATTCCAAGTTTGTATGAGTGAGATATGCTCATTCAAAGTTGGGCTATTCAAATAAGGAAAGTCTAATCCAGATTTAAGAGGGTATTATGGTCCTTTCCATATCCAATTAATTTATTTCATTTTTAGAATTTTAATTGGGTCTAAACTGAGATAGTTCAGTTTACGCATCTACCAAATCACGCTAGGGCTTTGAGAAAAGAGAAAAAGGAAAAAAGAGGAGAAAAGGTCAGGATTTCGTCAAGATCAATAGATTTTGTTGTGGATTTCACCAAGGATTCAATTCTACGAGGTATATGAGACTTTCATAGCATTGGGGTCATTCACCCACGCGCCAACCATGCTTGTTTCCGCGAAATTCATTTCTAGAAAGTTGAAAGTATGATGTTTTTAAAGTTTGCTTTAGTTCTTGAGATTGGATGGGATTGTGGAGTTCTTGATGGAATCGTGTCGATTTAAGAGTTGTTTTGAGTTAGATTCTTGTATATATATATACTGGGCATTTGAATCTATAGAGGGATTGAGAAAAAGAATTGGATTTAGGCAAATTGGGGTAAGAAAACGAAGAAGGAAAAAGTTGAGCAGGTTTTGGCACGCAAGTTCGCGTCGCGGACTTGCTCCCCCAGTGAACAAAAATCACCTCCGCGTCACAGAGAAGAAGCAGACTCCTCTGTTTCAAAATTAAATTTTGCGATCAAATAATTAAATGCGTCTCCATGTCGTGGACTAGTTCCCAAACAGTGATTTCTTGATCTTTTCTCAAGTTTAACTATCTAAAAACACTCATAAACATCATGACATCCTTCCTATCACAAATCACAATCCTTGAATCCATAATTCAATTCAAGGAAAGTTAAGAGTCAAGTCAAGAGGTTAAGAGTTAAGTCAAGAGAAGTTCATAAAGTATTCCAAAAGTCTTTTACAAACGTTTTAACTTTGTTTTAAGACTTAAGCTCTGAGTTGATTAAAGAGTAAGAGAAAAGTTCATTTCTTCAAAGGTTATACAGGAACTAAGTATTCCCAAGAGTTAAAAATGTTTTCACATTTGAGCAAGAAGGAAAACACTGATTTTCAAGAGAGCTTTTAAGTTAAGTTTTGAGTAATTATCTCAAACCAAAGAAATAAGTTTTGTTTTAAAAGCATATGAGCTAAGTACATTTTGGGAGTAGTATTGAGCACCGTTATGGGGATGCGAGTTCATAATAACTCAAGTCTCCATAAACCATGTAGCCATCATGGGTAGTAAAGGATCATACTTTTTAGATGATTCCTTAAGTGTTTTTTAGCATAGACTACTTAGTTAAGACATTCTATATGACGGCAAAGCATAGGACAGTTCTGGCAGCATGGGTAAGACGTTGTATCACCATTTAGGTTCATAGTGGTGGTTGTCGATTAGAGAAACTCCCACAGAAACTATATTACTTTATTATACGAGTACAGTTGAGTTTGTTATTGCATTTCTTTAACAAACTAAGTTGTTTTCTACTGTTTCAAAAGCTTTCTATATATTGCATATGTATTGTTGCTTTATATTAAGTTAAGTTATTCATGAGTTGAGCAAAGCCAAGGTAAGTGTTTCTTTCAGATTCCCTTCAAGATTATGTTATGCTTAGTTTTCCCCTCGCATACTCGTTTATTCAATTTATTGATGTCATTTGGCTTGCATCATTGTTATGATGCAGACACAGGTAACCAGGATCAGCATCCAGCGCCTCGTTGATCCAATTGAGCATTCAGAGTCAGTTGGTGAGCCTCTTTGCTTTCCAGAGGACTCCTTTTTATCATTTGCTTTTAGTATTTCATTTGTTATGATTATTAAGGGTCTTGTCCTGACATCTCTCCTTGTTTTAGAGGATTCATAGACAGTCAGTAGTTCAGGATTCTTTACATTATTATTTCATATGTTAAGACTTGAGTTGCCATTTTGGCCAAGTTGAATGTTTGACCTCTAAATGTTCTAAGTTATTTTATTAAACAGATGAGTAGAAGTGCATTTGATCATTGTAATAATGCTTAGAGTCTTCTGCTGAGTAAGTAAGTCAGGCCAAGGGTTTGCTTGGGGCCATCAATGGTTCTCGAGTGCCAGTCCCGCACAGGGTGTAGGCTCGGGGCATGACAGGTTCATATTGGTATATTTTGTATATGTATAATTCTGTTTTATTTTTTGTGGAATCAATTTTTGTATATGTACAATTAATTGATGACTGTAGTTTATGTGGAATTAGTGTTTGTATAAATTCGCTATTTACATTTGTAATATAAAATGAGTAGTGACAACTGATTTATATTTGTATATTTTTAAGGTTTCTATATGATTATTAGTAATTAGTGTTTGTATATGTACAATTGATTGATAACTATTTTTTCTATGAAATTATTGGTTGTATCAATGAGCTATTTTCGTCTGTAATTGTATAAAATGAGTGGTGACAGCATATTTGTACTTAAATATTTGAATATGTATAATTCACAGCTGATTTGTACTTATATATTTATTATAATATCCTTCATAATTAAAAATATCTAACTATGAATATAAAAAACCATACGAAATCACAGTTAAATACAAATACAAATAAAAAAAAATAAGAATGGAATCGTCTAAAAATAAGAAAATAAAACCACATAAGAGTTGCCCTGAAAATCAGGAAGCATGATTTGAGAAAGAAGAATTGAAATTTTCAAATTTTGAAATCAATTTATGTTGACGAATTTAAGGAAAAAATAAGGTAAAAGATTATAAAGAAAGAGAAGGAATCATTTGTATATATGAAAAGGGACAGTATACACACTTATACAAATAGAAATAGTCGGCAACGTAATTGTAACCGAAATTTGGTGGCGAATGGTATTTAAGATAAACTATAGCTATAATGACTAATTAACTAGTATAAGTTTGTTTAAGCGCATAATTTTCTCATCTTTTTACTAATCCTTTTTGTTTTTCCTTAAACAATTTTATTAGTTTCGAGATGTTGCTTTGTCATCTGCAAGTTACTTGAAAATAAATAAATTTGATATATATATATATATATTCTTTTATTCTACTATATTAGAAGTGGGAAACTCCTTGGTATCAACATGTTTGCTTGTCTAGTAATTTTTTTATTAGCTAAGGTTACTTTGGTCATTACAGTTCATTTTCCTACATCCATCTTATTCCATGAGTTGTGTGGCCACCATTTTGTTGTGCTGTCATCCATAACACTCTCTCACACTAAAATGAGTAGTTTTTTTTTTTCGCATTTTTGAAAAATTAGTACTTAAGTTCTTCCTATTTTTTCATCTCTTCAATTGAATTTTTAGATTTAGTTAAACCTAAAAATAACAAAATCAGTCCAAGCCCATTTGACCTATCCAACATATCTAGAATTTAATGGGTCATATGATAAGATGTATTGACGAGCCCATTTAATTCAATAGCCCAAATCAACCCATAGTTTTCACCCAAACTGATCCTCCATCAAGCTTTTTATTAAGGTAAGTTATAATATTTTCTTCTTTCTTTCGTGATTAAAATTTAAACTAAGTACTTCAGATCGAGCGATTAAAATTTGTGAGCCTGATTTTTACTTCAAAACTAAAGTTACATTTTGTTGATTCACAAGTGGAAAGGTTCATGTGCCAGTCAATTGACAAACTCGAGCTTTTTCCACAACAATTTCTTATTTGTCTAACTAAGCAGGAAGATCTTATTAATATGGTATCAAAGGAAACCTTTTACATCATATATATAGATGGATATTCATATTTTATGCGCACCCTAATCTATGACTCTAAGTTTAAGATTTATAAGGAAACATTGATGACAATGACATGGATCTTGTTTCCTAACCTATTACATGTAAAGATATTGCACATGAACCTAACTCAACCCCAAAAGCTAGCTCATGAGGGAAGGTTTGTCTAAGTCCATATAATGAAACCAATTTTCCATCCTCTATCGATGTGAGACATTTTAACACTTCCCCGCACACCCAGACCACAACTAGAGCATGAACACTTATAAATGGGGCCCTAACATCGGTGAACAACAAATTGGGATGAACCTGACTCTGATACCATATAAAGATATGGCACCTGGGCCTAACTCAACCCCAAAAGCTAGCTCATGAGGGGAAGTTTGTCCAAGTCCATATAAGGAGACCAATTTTCCACCCTCTATCGATGTGGGACTTCTTAACATTACCCATTTTTTTTGTCAAAAAAATATTTATTTTCTTTAGCATCAGTAGCGGGTAAATTAAGCAACCATTAATAAGACGAGACCAAATTGTGCGCGTGTGAAGGTGATAGTGGATATAAAAGGTGATTTTCCGAAGGCAGTATAGATGCAGATAGAAAATCAGGTCACCAGACATAATATGATTGATATAATTATGATTATGTTCCGAAATATTGTATATAATTCAAAATGCAAGGTCATAACAAAGATGAATGCAAACACACAAATAAATCAAAGCACAAAACTAAAAACAACGAGCAACAACCAAATGAAGTAGTTCAAGCGCTTGGACCATATAATTTCAATGTTTACAATTGTATATTAAGTTTTAAAATATTTATGTAAAAAAATAAAAAAAATTAAGTTAATGTTTTGTATATTATTGTTTATTGAATGTATAGTTTTGTCTGGATTGCGTTTTGGGCTAATGATTCATAATGAAAGTGTTGTGCTATACTTTTACAATGTGAGTTAAATAATTGTATGTAAATTTTCCTTTATTATTTTGACCTGTTAAAATTTGATTCACCTGCTCAATTGCCATCTGTAAGTGAAATAAACAATGAAAACCCCCTTTTTAAACTAGAAACTTGTAGAAATTTTACTAGTTTATGAGCTAATTACTTAGATACACTCTAATTTGCAATAATATGAATATTATCAAATTTAGTGCATCTAGATACATTCAGATATAAGTATCTCGGGATGTATGAGTCAAAATTAAGTGTAATTTATTCTAGATACATTATATCCAAGTGGATTCGCATGCATATGGGATATATAGACAAGTCTTACTCGCCTCCCTTGCCTCCCTCTCCCATCTCACTGCCACTCTCATATATATGTATCTGGTTTTCCAGATACATGCGAATCAACACCATATACATATAAATATATGTATCTAGTGTGTATTTAATGTGATTTGCATGTATCCGAGATACATGACTATCTCGCTCGCCTCTCTCCCAATCTCTCCAAATTTTAGTGTATCTAATAGCAAAAATACATGTATTGAGGTGTATCTTCATGAATATAAAGAACCCTTAATTAATGGTAAGATACATAATTATTTAAAAGTATAGGTAGAACTAGTATATATTATATGGATGTATGTCTAATAAGATAGTTTATCTTTTTTTAAATTTCAAAGGCACTACTAAAAAACTGCCAAAAAGCGACGGACGGCGTCGCTCCATAAAGCGACGTCAAATGCCACACCATCTATCGCTTTTTTATAAAAAAACTATTTTTTAAATTATTTTTTAAAAAGCGACGGACGGCATCTCTTAGTCCGTCGCTATTTTTCGCGGATTTTTGTGTCATCCATATATATAATTAATAATTAATTATTTTATATAGGCAGTGATGCAGTCCGTCGCTTTTTATTAATTTTAATTGTTTAATTATTTTTTAAAGAAGCGACAAACGGCATCTTTATGTCCGTCACTTCTTGGTCAAAATATATGGTCAAATATTTTAAGAAAGCGACGGACAGTGTCTCTTAGTCCATCGCTTTTTGGTCAAAATGTTGGTCAACCATTTTTTAAAAAAGCGACGAACAAAGAGACATTGTCTGTCGCTTTCTTTAAAATACTACATATAGCAGACGCGATTTTCCCCATTTTTCTTCTCTTCCTTCTCTCTAAAATCGCCGCCACTGACCTCGACCTCGCCGCCGCCGCTGCTACTGCCCTCCCTCTCCATTGTCTCTTTCTCCTTTAATTTAAGGTTGGGTTTCATCAAATTAGTTTTAAATTTTTTCAATTTGTGGTATATTGTTTGATTTTGTTGATTAGTTATTGAATTTGTGTTTTATTGAATGATTGATTATGTTTGTTAGCAAATGAATTAGGGTTTTTTTGATTTAAGTACTAGTTTGAATTTGAAAATCTTTAATTTGATTGAGAATTGAGATTTTTGTAAATTTGATGATTGTTAGTTAGTAAATTGTTAACTTGAAGTTAGAAGTTAGTATTGATGAAGTTTGAATATCATGAATATATAGAATGAATGTTTGAATGTCGTGAATGAATATATGAGGGTTTATTTTTCTTGAATTAGAACTTGAATATATATATATATATATATATATATAATTAATTGTTGGATTAGAATTTTATATATGACTAATTTTATAGATTAGAGATATGAACTTGAATTAATTAGAATTAACTTGAACTTGAACTTGAACTTGGAACTAATTAGCTTGAATATATAACTAAGTTTAGAAATTAGATATGAACTTGAATTGAAAACTTGAACTTATTAAAACTTTGAATATATATATATATATATATATATATATATATATATATAAACTAATTCTTGGATTTGAAGTTTATATTTAACTAATTTTAGAATTTTGATATGAACTTGAACTGGAATATAACCAATTCATGGATTAGAAGTTTATATATAATTAAGTTTAGAAATTAGATATGAATTAACTTAAATTTAGAACTTGAGCTAATTGAACTTAGAACTTGAAGTTTATATATAACTAATAACTTTTATATGAACTTGAATTTAATTAGAACTTGAACTTGAATATAACTAATTCTTGATGACCTTAATTAATTAGAACTTAATAATTAAATTTAATTAGAACTTGAACTTAATTTGAAGTTAATAAATTAGAATTTTGAACTTAATTAATTTGAACTTTGAATTAAGTACTTAAAATCTTATTGACCTTAATATATTTGAACTTAATTAAAACTTTGAACTGAATTTATAATAACTTGGAACTTAATTAGAATTAATATAATTAATTATTTGAAATCTTAAACTTAATTAAAACTTATGAATTAATTAAGCTTGCACTTTGTAGATCTTGAAATGTAGTATTTATGAACTAATTAATTAATTTTTTATATATATATATATATATATATATATATATATGTAATATTTGAAACATGAGTTTATTGACGGTTTTAGAGATTTTATTGAACATACAATGACACTTGACATTTTCAAGAATAATGGATTGGTTAGGTGTCCTTGTAGTACATGTAGGTGCTTAAAATTTTTTGAACCAGATACAGTCATGGTTCATTTGAACCATAATAGATTTAAGCCTAGATATTTTGTATGGATTGATCATGGAGAAAGAGATGGATCGAATGGTATGTTTTATAATTCGATGCATGTGGATGATTATAATATGCTTGCACCACATAGACAAATTAGCGTTGAACATGATTGGGTTCATAAAATGATCAGTGATGTTGTTGGGGTCTCGGTGGGATGGAACCTGAACAATATTTTGACGAAGCTCCTAATGAAGAAGCAAGACGCTTCTATGATCAATTAGAAGAGTCTAGTCGTCCACTATATGAAGGGAGTCCGCATTCTGCCTTGTCAGTTGCGATTAGATTAATGAATATTAAATCAGATTGGAATGTTTCTAAGGCGGCTATGGACTGAATGATTGATCTTTTGGGTGCACTAGTTAATCTGGAATTTAACATACCTAAGAATTTCAATCAGGCAAAGCATTTGGTTTCCAAATTAGAATTGACGTATGATAGAATTCATTGTTGTGTTAATGGATGCATGTTGTTTTACAAGACTGATAGTGAATTAAAAAATTTGTAAGTTTTGTGGACATGCTCGTTATAAGAGGACTCCAACTGAAAAGATGGTTCCAATTAAGGTGATGCATTATCTACCTCTTATTCCTATGTTAAAGAGGTTGTATGCATCAATGAGGTCTGCCCCACATATGAGATGACATCGTGAATATAGAAGGTCGTCAGGTGTTTTGTCTCATCCATATGATGGTGAAGCATGGAAGCATTTTGATAATGTATATCTTGATTTTGCTAGTGAACCAAGAAATGTTAGATTGGGGTTGTGTGCAGATGACTTCACACCATTCTCTAATGTTGTTTCGCCTTATTCATGTTGGCCTGTATTTCTTACTTCGTATAATCTTCCTCCTGAAATGTGCATGATCAGTCCCTACATCTTTCTAAGTTGTGTAATTCCAGGTCCTCATAATCCAAAAAAATTGATTGATGTCTATCTACAACCATTGATAGATGAGCTCAAACAATTGTGATTTGAAGGCGTTTTGACTTATGATATATCAATTAAGAAGAATTTCATTATGTGTGTTTCTTTAATGTGGATTATTAATGATTTTCTTGCATACGGAATGTTGTTTGGTTGGATGACAGCTGGAAAGCTAGCATGTCCGTATTACATGGAAAATAGTAAGGCATTCACTTTAAAGCATGGCAGAAAAAATACATGGTTTGATTGTCATCGCCTATTCTTGCCAATGGACCATGAGTTTAGAAAGATGAAAATGCATTTAGGAAAAATAAGATTGAAAGTGACCCCCACCTCCATTACTCACAGGGCATCAAATTTGGAAGAGAGTTTCTCAATTACCAAAACTTACAGAAGCTTCACCTTCTAGACTTTTTGGATGTGGTATTGAACATAATTGGACCAAACAAAGCATATTTTGGGAGTTTTATTATTGGAAGGACAATCTACTACGACATAATCTTGATGTGATGCACATTGAAAAAAAATTATTTTGACAATTTGTTTAACACAGTGATGGATGTTAAGGGTAACACAAAAGACAATCCAAAAGCTAGAATGGACATAAAGAAATATTGTAGGAGAAAAGAGTTATGGCTACAGGAATTACAAAATGGTAAAATAGTTAAGTCCAAAGCCAGCTTTTCATTCACTTTGAATGAGAAACGTGAAATTTGTGAGTGGGTTAAAAATTTGAGAATGCCGGAGGCCTATACTTCAAATTTAGGAAAATTGACAGATATGAATGAAGGAAAATTGATAGGTATGAAAAGTCATGATTGTCATGTGTTCATGGAAACTTTGATTCCTATCGCTTTTAGCCATCTACCCAAAAGAATATGAAAACCAATCACATAGATAAGTCTTTTTTTTAAAAGATTTGTGTTTTGGAAAGTTGTTGGAGAGTAGTTTAGACTGGATGAAGGAAAATATTCTTGTTATTACTACTAAGTTGGAGAAGATATTTCCATGGGGTTTCTTTAATGTGATGGAGCATCTTCCATTCACCTTGTACAAGAGGCCCGCCTCGGAGGTCCAGTTCAAACAAGATGGATGTATCCATTTGAGAGGTATCCATTTGAAATATTCACTAAGTTATATATATTCACCAAGTATTTTATTAACATATATATACATATATACATACAGAAAAATTGGCATTTCCAAGCAAACAATTAAGCAAAGGGAATAGATCGAAGGATCAGTTGTTCAAGGTTATATTGGGAGAGAAACTGGTGATGTTTATTCTTATTACTTTGGTGATGATGTGTCATTGAGGAGAACAGGACCAATCGCAATGATGAAGGCGATAGTGATCCTTTATTTTGACCGATATCAATTTTTTATCAAAATGGTCGAGGATCTAAAAAGCGTGGAAAGCGAGACTTCACTAATATGGAAATGCAATCAACTGTGACACATATTTTGCTTAATTGTCTAGAGATTCAACCATATCTCAAGTAAGTGTTAAAAATATGTTATCAAATTACATACAAATAAGTGTTCATTAACTAACGAAATACTTGAATGTAAAATGATCAGCTTGTTCGTAAACACATGGGGTAATCAAGCCATCTATACAGAATTTTCCAAATGGCTAACAAACTATGTAAGTGTGCAATCACTAAGTATTTAATAATATATTCATGTTATACTAAATTATATTACTTGAAATAACAATCATGTAGGTTTACGATGAATACTCAAGTGTCCAACATTTGCAATTAGTGAAAGAAGTAGCACATGGACCTGAATCTCAAGTACTGACAATGAATAAGTATTGTGTCAGTGGTTTTAAGTTTCAAACTGAAGAAGTTTCTAGGAACAAGAAAATAAATAATATTGGTGTCTACATACAAGGTGATGTTGATGGTACTGGCCAAACTATTGAATATTATGGTGTCATCCATGAGATTATTAACGTGAGGTATTCAGGTTGGCCTAAGAAGAGGATTGTATTGTTTCGGTGTGAGTAGTTTGACCCGTCACATAGAGGCACAAAAGTTGACCATCAACATACTATAATTGAAGTTAAGCACACTAGAAAATACAAAAGTTATGATCCTTTTATTATTGCACAAAATGCTAAACAAGTGTATTACGCTCCCTATCCATTGTGTAGAGACAAAGCGGATTGGTGGGTTGTTATAAAAACTAAGCATGTGGGAAGAATTGAAATTGACAATGTCTTAGATATAACGTATCAAAATGATGTTGCAATTGTTCATCAACAAGTTGATGTTGAATTGGAAACCACACCACAACATCCTCAACACATATTAGAAGAAGTATCTAATGATGAGATAATGAATGTTGAGAAACAAATATCCGACAATGAGGAAAATGAATCATTTGATGACGAAGAATGGGACAATAATGAAATGAAACAATTGAGGAGGAAGAATGGGAGAATGATGGATTTGAAACAAGCGAGAAGGAATAGTAGTAGAATGAAAGCTAATATATATGTAAGTTAATTTATTTTGCTAATTTTATCTAATTTATTATTTTTATATATTATACATGTAAATTTGCATGCAGATGTCATCAGGTGGTGACGGTGATAGACATCACGAGCATTTTGGAGTTAGCCAGACTAATAAGGCTAAAAAGAAGAAGTCAACTAGGAGACCCATAGATCCTGAGGATATTCCAGGATCTATTTCTTCTGCGCCAGAGCACATCAGTCATGATACTCATTTATTTGTTGTTCTGTTTGGTACGGCAGATCCTTGGGCATATTATCCTAATTATCGTCGATCAGTCAGTGCTTCATTTACTTCACGGGCATTGCCTCCACGGTGCTACGAGGACCTACCTTTACAGGCTATTCATCGACCACGATCCTTATCAGCATGTAGGATATCGAATGGTACTCCATCTCCCACAGGTACATCTCCTCAGTTATCTGTCATGAGGATTGGAGATTCTAGTAGCGAGCAGTCAGATGCTATGGCCGGTACGCCTCCATTGACTCAGTGTTTTGTGCATCCTAGTGTATCACCTTCATCTACAGCTGCACCTAGTGCTACACCAAATGATGGATCATCCTAAGTTTGTTTTGTTATCTATTTGTTAGTTTACTTTATTTATTTCTTATACTTTAATATATTATTCATGAACTAACATATTTATTATGTATTTTGCAGGTGGCATCCTGCAAAGGATGCTGCCCGAGCTTTAAAAGACTATGTTAGAAGACTTTTTACACAGGCTTATTACTCTTGGAGCGAGATTCCAAACAGTATACGCTAGGCGATGTTTAATGAATTTAAGGTATATATTTTTTAGTTAAGTGTAATAATTTTAGTATACTTTACTTTTTTATATTATTGATCTAATTAACGTTATTTCATTTTTTTCAGACTATATGTACTTCGGAGTCGAGGTACAATTTGGTCATTGCGACCACATTTGAGAGGAGGGCATCTGCGAGACTCTCTAGCTGGCTAAAGAAAGTTTGGGATATTGATCAACGTGTTGCCTCATGTTTTTGATGATTGCGACTACATTTGAGTATTGGAACACAGATAAGTTTAAGGCAATGTCAGAACAAGCCAAAAAGGCTAGAGGCAATCTTAAGGGTGGCTCGTTGCACACCGACGGTGCAAAGACCAATGGAACAATTACAAGAGAGATGGTAAGTTCTAATTCAAACTTTTAAATAAATAATTAGTTTATTCATGTAAATCGTTATAAATTTCAATTTTTATTTATAGAAAAAAGATTTGGAGCGCACTCCCATTGGACCGGAGGTTTTCAAGAAGACTCATGTGAAGAAGAAAGAAAATGAGTCAGATCTGGATGTGTGGGTGGAGGAAAGGGTCGAACGAACTTTTGTAAGTTATTTAATATGAATAATATATATTAATAGTGAATATATTTATGGCATGTATATATATTGATGTCAATTTTATATTTAATATGCAGAATGAGTTTTATCAGTAAATCGCTGAGAATCTAGATAGTTCAGTCCAAATGACACCTGAACTGTCCACCCAAATTTGGACATAAAAAGTGGTAGGGGGGACACACAAGGGTAGAGTCTATGGTCTAGGCTCTAGAAACGATGTAAGACGACTCCAGTCAGGCTTACAAGGTATTGGATCGTCACGTCAAGCCGAGGCACTTGACGGTGTTCAGATTGCTACTATGTCGGCTCAAATAGCACAACTACATCGGCACTAGCAAATTGCTGCTATGTCAACTCAAATAGCACAACTTACATCGGCACTGGCAGAGTCGGAGCGGAGAAGAGTAGCTGAACAATAAAGCATGAGTGCGACCATTCAACAAATCAAAGAACAAGTGTTGAACCTCGCTCATCAACCTACTCTTCGGCTCCCGAGGACACTGACGACGACAGTGAGGAGAAGGAGGATGATTTTGTAGATGACACTCCCTAGTTTAGGTCTCTTTTGAAACACTTAATAAGTTTTTGTATTGTGATTTAAATATTTTTGAAGATTGATTTGAGTTTAATGTTTTATATGTTGTGTGTGATGTTTACATTATATTGTTTGATTGGGCTAGTTGAATATGAATTGAATTGAATTGATTTATATTTGCAGGTGGACAGCAGAAACAGTTTCTGCTGTCAAAAAATTGCAAAAAAAAACGACGGACAGTGTGGTTTTGTCTGTCGTTTTTTTGCATTATTTTTTTCAAATAAACCCAGAAAAGCGACGGGCAGGGCCCTTTAGTCCGTCGCTTTAGTGGGTATTTTAAAAAATTAATTTCTAGAAAAGCGACGGACAGTGTCCTTTAGTCCATAGCTTTTCTGGGATTTTCAAAATATAAATTTCTAGAAAAGCGACGGACTGTGTCACTTTTTTTGGAAATAAAAAATAAATGAAAATATAAAAAAAAAGAGACGGAGTCCGTCGCTTTTGTGAAAAAAAATTACTGAAAAAAATAATCAAAAAGCGACGGAGCATCGAGCCAAAAAGTGACGAACATGACTCTGTCGCTTTTCCGTCGATTTTGGCCAAAAAAGCGACGCAGTCATGGTGCATTTATATCCATATATACTTTGAGAAGCATGCTGCATAAACATCGACCTTAAGTAATGCTATGAAGAAAAAAACAATATTGCAGAGGAATATACATGTTGTGTACGAATTCCTTAAAGTCAACAGTATGATTCTTCATTGAGTGCGTATAATAATAATTAGATGTTTTTAGTGAAATTGGAAAATTGGCTTGTAGCAATATTTTGCACCACTCTACAAGAGAATATTATGTGCAGAAAATTGTTTGTCTAGTTATGTCTATTGTTGAGGATAGAGAGTATTATTTCAACATTATTCAACATACATATATAGAAGTTTATGTAAAGTACTACTTGATCAACTTCTTTTGGAATTTATGACAAAGCCCAATGTACGCAATCTTGTCTAGTCAAACTTACCACGTCAAATAGTCAGTGGCGGAGCTAGAATTTTTAATAAGGAGGTTCATAATCCGAAAAGTAGACACACGAACTAATCGAAGAGGTTTCGATATCTACTATATATACATAAAAAAATAACTTAAATCGTATATAAATAGTAATATTTTCCATCGAATGGGGTTCGGATGAACCCCCTAACAGAGGGCTGGCTCCGCCCCTGCAAATAGTAAAAGCAAAAAGAAAAACATTTACTCGATCAACTTCTTATTTTAGAGTATCGAAGTTCAATGACACTGATCACACCTATGGAAGAAAGAAACTATCTAGCATCCGGATATATCCCTCCAATGACCGAATGACTTAGAGGGCATATATTCCACATAATTATCAGTGCAATTGGTGTATCTATTAGTAGAAGATTTAGATAAAGTAAATACTTAGCTTGCAAAAAGAATATCAGTCATTCAGCTTAGAATCCTATATAGCTAATATCAACAGATAGAACTACTAGTAAGATAAGCAAAGGTGACTAAGAGTCAAAGGCCTCGTTAAAAAAATATTATATATATGATGAAATCAAACATCCAGTCTTTTTAAGTGTTTAATTACCTCGTCAAATAGAAAAAGCAAAACGTAAAATACCACATAAAACCCCAAATCAAGGTACGTAATTCATTTCTTGTTTCGATTTAATATGGATGGTGTGATTAAATTATTGAAAAAGAAATAGAAAACACGTCGTAATTGTACTATTCATGATGATTTTTTTTTAATTTTAATAATAAAAATATAACACACTTTAAGAAATGAGATTTTCAGGACTATAAAGTAGAGTTTTTAGTAGCAAATAGTTTGCAATGAAAAGTAACATTTAAATATAAATGGGCGAAAATCATTTACACCTTTCAACTTTACTTTAAAAATCATACTACTCCCTCAACTTTTCATTCACCGCGAAAGACAAAATTTGGCTGGAATTTATTTCTTGATGATCGCCACGAGTGTTGATAAGTTATTGTGTTAGACTGAATTGTCAAAATAGGATTTTCGTGGAACGCTGATCTTTTTAGTAGCAACAAAGTCACAACAAAAATATAAATAACAACCTTACTCTACGTTTTTTTAAAAAAATAATAAGATATTGATCATTAAAAATTCTCAATCGCTATAGAAGATTATTCTTCCGTAGCGACCCCTGGGATGTTAGTCAGGCCCATATAGTGCATGAAATTCATGCGGTTTAGCTGTGCAAGTTTTTTTTTCCACATCAGTATGGTACTTTTGATTAAAATAAAACACTTCATTTGGGGTCCTAAAACCTTTGAAAGTGTCGAGGCCTAAAAAGAGAAGATGAAAAAAAGTGATAACGGTAATAGCTTAATTGCTGTTAAATATGTATTTTTAGCGGTAATTAGCATTCTTTGTAACTGTACCTAAAGTCTGTAACAATATTGGATTCAATGGTGGCAACTAACTAATGAAGATAAAAATTTTAACACTCTTTGTTCATGAGTACTTTTGTTGCCATTAAAAGCTATTTTATTGTAGAGACGTACCTAGTCTTTCTGCAGTCATAAACTCAACAAACATGGCAGCTAAATCACATGTCAGGACTGCAACCTTGATTCTACATTGTTCATTTTGATACAAATGCACACTTTCTTGACAAAGTGGTAAACACAAAGAGAAGTATTATTAGAGTATTAGGATAGACCGTCTACATCAGGCTGCGATATCCTTCTCTGGACCCTACGAGAATGCTTAGTGCACTTCGCTGTCCTTTTATTATTAGTAGTATTACTACTTATAATTAGCATGTTGATTAAAGGGAACATTTGTTCTTTTACTTATGTTTTTTAAAGTTGAGATAAGTTTTGAAAGTAAAAGAATGAAAAACTAAGTTCACTGCAAATTTGCGGAGTATATATTTAGTAAAAAGTAAAAACATGTGAAGCAAAGTGTCTAAACTAAAACTAATATAGAGGATTTGCCATTTCAAGAAATTCAAGGGGGCAGCGACCAAATAAATTCCTTTTCCCCCTCTTGGCAATATTAAGATTTTATAAGACCAACCATATGGTCAGTAAATTAAAAGTCTTCAAAAAATATGATAACCATTATTATGATATCTGATTCTATTAACTTAAAATTAAATTATCAGCATCTTTATGACATATATATGTGTGTGTGTGTTTTACAATTCTTTTGCATACTCAAAAGTGACTTAAAAGGACAAAAGCATGGTAAGGGCACCTTGTTGTGACAAGACCAAAGTGAAAAGGGGACAGTGGTCTCCAGAGGAAGATGAAATTCTCAAGAATCACATCTTTAACCATGGAAATCCTGGCAGTTGGATTACCCTTCCTAAAAGAGCTGGTTCTGTTTCTTTACCTCTCATTTTTTATAATTTTGTTAGTCGTTTGTTTTATCGTGTTTTGAGATTTTGTTTTGTTAGCTTTTGGATGACATGTGATTATTTTCAATTGTAACTTTCTCGTGTCCTACTTGATTGTTGAGTTGAAAAGAGTTGTTAACACTTGAAATCATCGTCATAAATTCTGACTTCACGCCTCTGATTAACAAAAATGGCATTAATTATGTTTTTTTCTCTAAATCTATTATTTTGCTCCAACAAACAATCTATATAATTTTCTAGAAGAGTCTTTCTTTTATTTGTTTTGAAGAGAGATAAAGTGTAATCTAGTCAAATGATTAATTATTCATATAATTAATTCTATTAAATGATTTCCTCAATATAGTCTTTTCTTTTTACCTCCTTCTCCTTATGTGTTATTTGCCGTACTAAAAACATTACTCTTGTAGTTTGAGTTTGGTTAATTTTTTACTTCTATTATTGTATTATCTTGTTATGATTACTGGTCAATATGATTTGTCAGATCGTTTATAATATTTTGTCATGACCTCTTCATTTTCATTATTTATTTCTTTATACTGCTTTGGATTGTTTTTTTCTTTAAATTGGAGGTCTATAAAATACCAGTGTCTCTACTATCCTTAAGATAAGGATAAGATCTGCGTGCATACATTTTACTGCCCTTCAAACCCCACTTTATGTGTGTTGTTGTCCTCTAGTTGTTTTTTTTACACAAAAGAGAAATGTACAAAATGCAGGGCTAAATCGTTGCAGCAAAAGTTGCAGGTTAAGATGGCTTAATTATCTTCGACCAGATATCAAACTTGGAAATTTTACACAAGAGGAAGACAACACTATCTGCTCTCTCTACAATCAACTTGGAAGCAGGCTAAATCTTGCTCTTCAACTAATTTTTTTTTTATTTTCTTTCAAAACATTATTATTAGTATTTAAAAGTAACCCAAAGTTTTTAAAATTTGCAGATGGAGTGTTATTGCATCTAAGCTTTCAGGAAGAACAGACAATGAAATCAAGAATTACTGGAATAGCAAGTTGAAGAAGAAGCTTTCAGCAACAAAAGAAGCAATGAAATTACCAATTCCAAGTAACGACTCTGCTGATAAAAACATGGTTGAAACAGTCAAAAAAAATCCAAGATTCACAGATCAAGAGGAGGACCACTCCAAGATTTCACCTTCCATCGAAGGATCGATGAGTTTTCTAACATGTTCTTCACCACTTGATGATGTTGCATGGTTTGAAAGCTTTTTTCCAATGGATTCCAACACTAGTGATGGCATATGGAGTACTCAACAAGAAGAAATTGATGATTTCCTATCCACTTTGATCTGATGATTTGCTTGGAGATTGATGTTATGAAGTCATTGAGATGTGAAACAATATGTGAAAACACACAAAGGAAGTTTAGTAATATGTGGTTTAGTATTTAGATGATTTATTAGTGGAATGTCAACTAGAAAAGAAACATGACATGTTTACATACTCTATTTAATTTATGGTTTCAGA
Source organism: Solanum pinnatisectum (assembly GCA_035578085.1). Taxonomy (NCBI): domain Eukaryota; kingdom Viridiplantae; phylum Streptophyta; class Magnoliopsida; order Solanales; family Solanaceae; genus Solanum; species Solanum pinnatisectum. Next base: position 45,661,296 of record CM069083.1, on the reverse strand, counting down.
TAGTTTTTGGACCTCAACTTCTACTGATTGCATCTCTTTGTTTATGACCTTATACAAGTTAAGCTGAGTAATGCAACATAAGTTGTGTTGTATTTCTATGACGCATAAGTTCTGTTGAAATTAAGTTATGCCTTTATAGCATAACCGGTGAGGTCTAAAACGATCAACAAAAAGTTATATAGGAATTAAGTCATGCAGTACAACATAACTTGTGGATTTTAAAACTGAACTTATACCTCGATCGATCAACAAGCTTTATGTGGTACATCATAACTTGTTAAAACTAAGCTTTTGCATTGCTCAGCATAAGTTCAATAGAAATGAAATTATGCAATACAACACAACTTTTTATGTCTTTTACAACATAACTTCTGAGATATTATGTCGCAAAAATAAACTTATGCCCTGCCGAAAAATTATTTGTTATTCGGTGTCGGAAATATTTTCGCCCTGTTTTTTGTTACTTAAAGTGCTGAAGCGAAAAAAAATTAAAGACCAGGGGTAAAAATTAAACACTACCCCAAAATTGGTAAAGTATCATATTTGACTTAAATAGCTACCATTTGAATATTGGTGGTTAAACTTTTAACACTGGTACTTTTCACTCACCTGAATTAAGTGCTTGTATATATAGAAGGTTTTCTGACCATAATAATGTAAACAACCAAGTCTTGAAAACTCATTTAAAAGTATCCGAGAACATCTTTTTCATAATTCACACGAAAGTAGCATGCTTTTTTCCCACTTCAACTTCACACAGAATGTAAACTCATCATCTGCTGTCATTTATACAGTAACTTCTGATCCTGCATGCATCCATAAGAATTCAAAGCTCCAAAGGTATATCCATCCACCATAAGAATACATCAAGCCTTTACGCTGTCTCGTGGGAGGCAACAAGAACTGCAAAAAAGACACCAAAGAAGGGAAGCAGTCAAGAAAGTTCATACAAAAAATCCATCAAAAAGACTGCAAAGACTCCAGTTGTATCTTTGTGGTGATTTTGCTACTATGAATAGTGAAAATGAAAAACGCGGTCCAATGATTATGAACTGTCACTTGAAATCTACATAGCTTTGTCGTAACACAGCACATCAATCTGAACAAGACAGTAACTAATATCTCCAGCGCCTTTTTTTATACTCATTAACAGATCCTTCTGAAAAGCGAGAACTAATATCTCCAGTTATAAGCAGCCAAAAGGAATAGGCAAAATTGCAGACTACCTGTTTGCTGGTACAATTTCAGAGAGATTCTTGGTACTCTATGATCTGTTTATGGAGCACTAAAGGCTCCTTTTCCTGCTTTTAAATGGGGTTTCCATGAGGGTAGAGAAAAAAGTGAGGGAAGAGAAACCTTTAGTTTGTTATCAAAGAGTCGAGAGTGGAATCACATTAGCAAATTGATAAGCAAATAGGAAGGCATCTAATTGTGTCCTACACATTTATCCTGTTATCCATACCCAGACAGGGGAGGTGAAAGTACATGAGTCGGGCAATTTCTTTTCAATTAAAAAAAATTGAATTGCACAACAATCATACTCACTAAGCCCATATTGAATTCCTTCGCCAACTTGAGATCATTCAAGTTAGAAACCTAAGAGCCATATCAATCGATTAATATATAATTCACGCATAAGTGATGAAACTGGATACTAGTTATCACCCACGAAATCCTGACCCAGGAACTAGCACTAAAGCAAGCGCACCACAAAGGAAAAATATATTAAAACAAAACATAGAACTGGAAGTGTGTTCAGATTCTAAATATAGCATGTCTCAGCAATAATTTGTGCATGTAAAAAGAAATATATCATCAGGTACTTCAAAATCCCAAATACACAAATCAGAGGTTCCTTGACTCGACTCTCAGTGACAACAGAAAAACGTGAATGGAAATGACCTGTTCAAAGAGCCATTTCAGCCTGCAAAGCGGCAAGCTCATCTTCTTCCGTCTTCTGAGCAGCAGGACGCACTTGTTGCCTGCCAGCAGGTAGATTAATTGGCGCATTAGGAGCAGTTGTAGCAGGCTGAAGGAGCTGTTCCTCCAATTCAGCCCCCTCCAGTTCTTCAAGTTCTGCCTCCAATTCATCCTGCAGAAAGATACATGTAAATTCTTGTCCTGAAAGAGTAATTATAAACAACAAAAATGTAAGGAATAAGTTGGAGATACTTCATCAAAATCAGCAGCTGAACCAATTGGTGTTGACAATGCTTCCTGAATTAATTTCATATTCTCAGTCTGCTCATTGATCTCATCCATTGTTTTGTCGACATCGTCAATATTCCTGAAAACAGAATACAATGAGCTTATATCAGGGACAAAACCCTGAGTTAAAACAGAAAACCATAACAGCAAACCAAACTAATTACTAGAAAGTATTGGAGATTGATCTTGACGAATAAGAAACACTCAACTGACATATACAGACAACACATTGCGTAGGTGTGGGTGATATGAAAAACTACCCTCATGTAATTACAAGATATGAAGTGTTATGGAATTTAAGATTATTCACATCTATTAAATCATGAAAGAAAATTACAAAAAGTCCTGACCTCTGGTGATTCAGTAATGACAGATAATATCTTTTAAATCATGAAATAAAATTACAAGGTCAATTTGATGTAGTAACATGCGTGACCAAAAAGTCCTGACTTGGAGATCTCCCATTTCCAACTTTGTATTTTTCTTAAGTTTATCTCTGCGAAAAGATGTTTGCATCTACAGAAGAAAAGACACCACTAAATAGCACTGAGCACATGAAACTTACGTTGCCTTTTGCATAGCTTTCATTGCAGCTGCTCCAGTCCTTAAAGCATCAACAGTCTCTGTTGTGGCTTTTGCACCTTCTAACATTATCATCTGAAACCAATACACAAATAAGTGAATGCAGATCGCCGTCTCTTCATGCTTTTATGATACATGGTGGTGCAAAGATTCCGAGATGTACGAACACATGAAGAGCACCTGATCATGAATACGCAATTGGAAGTTTCCAAGTTGCTCAATTTGCTGCTCATAAAGCCTTTTCCTTTTCAAACATTGTATTGCAGCTAAAAATAAAAGAAATTGGTTACTGCTGTCATCAAACTCTGAGAATATAGCAAGGACATAATGACTCAAAATACAAGAACATGATTCACAACACCATCCAATACTATAGTATGTCCTCGCAATGCTAAAGGCAGCGAAAACTGAAATTCACTGCATGAGCAAGAATGATAACTATTCATTGTAACTCAAACCCAAGAGACTCGCTTGAGCTGGTATGAGCAAGTAAATCATGTTTGTTCCTTTACTTTAAAGTGGAAATATCCAGGACAATGAAGCAGAACATCCAGAATTCAAGCAGACCAGCTACGGTCAAATGCAGTTTTCACTGAAAGCATCTCTAAGCTTATTATCTCTAACCATTTCTTTCAGAGGAAATACATTAAGATACCTCCAAAAACAAGTCAAACTTTTAGTGTCAAGACATCATAATTGTTCAAATGATTTGGGTCCGAACAAAGAGGAACACTTTCGAAGGATTCATACAATTGACCCCAATTTTTTATGAAATTGAGGCCCAGGTGATTGGTCAATCATGTCTTGAATATTGTCTATAGCATGAGAATTTGCAAACAAAACCATTGTAACCTACAAGGTAAGAGAAAGGACATAAGTCTCTCTTATTGAAGGATAACTCTTCTAAGTTTTAAATATGAAATGCTCTTTCGAAACACTCCCTCTTTGAAAATAAGTAGATAAATAGTTAGAGAACAGTGAAGAAGGGTAGAGAGGGTGACCCATTATCCAATTAAAAGAAAAGCTTTCTAAAATAAAAAGAGGTTAGAAATCAAAGACTCATACCTTTCTTTTCCATTTTGTTCCTTCAAATTGTTGAATTGAAACATTAAACAGACTTTAAAGTTTAAACGGAATAAGGAATAAAGGAATTAGTGAAATGAAAAGGACCTCAAGGATAACCTCATGTATCGCCCCAAATCCCCCAAGCAGAAAATCAGAAAGGATAAGACGATAAATTCATGAAGATACCAATATGCATGCTATATTTTTAACATACCAATAACATAAAAAAACCAGTACCCCATTATCACTTCATATTGGGAGATAATTTTTTCACCTGTTAACCTAGTAGCAAGTTCACCATTTATAAACTACCTTGTCTCTCACACAAAACAGAGTCATATCATCAGATCTGTCTGATGTTACTCGATTCCAGATATCATGCATATACATGGGAATAATGAACATTAAATACCCAGCAGTTTATTGTACATGCACAGGAGTATTCTTCATGGTATGCCGCATCCTTAAGTTCATGACAATAGCATATATCATAAGAAAACAAAATTATCAATGTAAAGGTATTCATAACTAGTGAACTACATAGGAAGAAGAAATCTCATTTTGTGAATGATTTTCAGTAGAACCTACCCCTTTTGTTTTTTGCTCTAGTAAATTCCTTTGCTTTTTCAACCTCAGCTGAAGCCTTCTTCAGTAAAACCTTCTCCTTTTTCTCAAGCATCTCAAGAGTCTGTACAGCATAACCAAAATAACATTTAAGCCCTTGATCATTTACTTGAAAATTTTAATTAAGCTAATAACTTTGACTGAAATTAACAAGAAAGAAGTTATTAAAAAATGAGTCCGCAGAACAATTTAGAAAACAGGGGAAACAAGATAGCCTTCTATTTCTTCACCAAAATAGGAGGAAACAAGGATAATATGCCTAAGCCCTTCTGGTTCTAGCTTTACATTTGTCTTCCTATATCAAATAAGTTGGTCCAAAGTAAACCCTGCCTGAGTTCAGATTGAAATAACATGAATAACTATCATGAACATGTTTGGCAAAGAGCCCACACCCTTAATGAACTTACCCTGAATTAAGATTAGGCCAAACCAAAACTACAACTTTTTTGTCAATTCATCACAAATGATGAACCTCCATTGTTTTAGAAGAAGAAACACAGGAAGCTTCGTGTTATAGAAAGTAAAAGAAAAATCAGACTTTACAAATTTGAATTTTGCTTCTCGCAATCAGGCACTATAAGAAATCCACAAAAGCATAATATTTCCACACCTAGACAAACGAAAAGTACCAAACATTACAGTCCATCTATTCAAGAGAGGGTAACTCGTATGTGATCACACATTCTCTCAGATACAACCTGTTTGCAAAAGAGTAGCCACCTGTGCAATCTATCATATCCATCTGCGGCAGGCGGCAGCTTGATGTACAGGGATTTCATGACACATTCAACGCTTTTTGACAAAGGGATTTTGTAGTTCTTCAGTATGTTATAGTGCGATATGATGACATTTTTTTATTATGTGCAGGAAGACGTGCGTGCACGGAAGTTGAAGTTTTGAGCTAAAAATGACTGAGTGTTGATCCATGAAAGAAAATGGCGAACCGTGGAATCCATCCACAGACCATCCTGTTACTTGTGAAAGTGATTTGCAAGGCTACAAGTTGGTTCCAAGTTGACGGCTCATTTGATGGACCGTCTGTTGTTCATAAAAGAGGTTTTGTAGAGGTACTTAATTCTACAAGCCTTTTGACAGACAGTGGAACCAGTCCACGAACCGTCCTATCACTTGTCGACCAAGGTTCCGTGAAGAAGTATTTTGGTCTCAAATCACTGTTTAAGATAATGGATCGTCAAAGTGTTCAAGGACCGTGGATTGAGTCATGATTACCTGCAAGTTCCAATCCTAAAAAGGGCAATTGACAGTTGACTTCCAACATCCACGGCCATGGATCTAAATGACGGTTCGTGGATTGCTGACACTGCCAAGTTTCCCTAGTTGGTTTAGGATAGGTTTTTACGTCCATAAATACTCTCCTTAGGTTTTCTTGTTAAGGGAACACATTATTATCAACTTTTTGAGTAAAGACATGACATTGTTGACTTGTTCTTAGTTTTTGGAGTTTTTGCTACAAACTTTGATCATTGTCTTTGCTAATACAATTCTGATTTTATTATTCTTCTCTTGTAAGTTCATTGCTATGATTTCTTCTACATCTTCTGCTATTGTTTGTGCAAGCATGAGTAGTTAAACACCATAACTAGGGTTGTGGGAACCATAATGGAATAACAAACGTAGGTCAAAGATAATGTGACTCTTGAACAGTGATTGTGCATGTATTGTTAATCTCTTCGTTTTGATTGCGTTTTAGCGGTTGCAAACATTAGAACTTGCCATAAATCTTAACTTGTTTGATAAAAGAAGTAGAGATAACGAAAAGGGATTAACAATAGAGATTTGAGGTTTCTAACCCTCATCTAATGACTTGAATTGTGACAAGGAAAGTCAATCCAATAATTACTAGGCTTAATACTTAAACACCAATGACCGAAAGGATTTAAAGTGATATTCTTCTATTTAGGTCGAAAGACGTTAGATGAACCATATTCGACTGTTTTGCATGTATAACACCAGGATAGATCACCAACACAATAGACTTGCTAAAGTTATGAATTCATGAGTAACACTGTCCTAGTCTCTTCTCACATATTGAATACAACAAAAAAGTTCTTAAACATTGGTTACTGAAAAGTACAAATCATGAAATCTTCTAATTTTTAGTCAAAAGAATCCTCGAAATATCGACTACTGGTTGAATAGCCACCATTGATGTATTTCTCGCCATATTCCCTGTGGGATATGGTACCAACCTTGTTCAGGTTCTATGTTTGACAGCAAGGTTGGGATCGAAATAAAAAAGGTGTGGTATGCATGAAAAAGAAAAAAAAATCCAGAAAATTGCAAAACAAAAGGAAAGATAGTCATATGTTGGTAATAAAACCACACCTAAGCTACGTTGAAATAAAGAGGGGAAGGGAAGAGAAAGGATTAGAAAAGAAAAATAGTGTAGTGTTCAAGGAGGGTTGAGTCACTTATCCAAATCTATCATACCCGTCCCTAAGCCTACATTACAAGCCGAACAAAGTCTTATAGTGATCCTAATATGACCATCCGATGACATAAGCATAGAAAATAAGGGCAAGTTTATGGTATGTGTACGTGCATTGTTAGAACTTCTTTGTGAGTGTGAGTGTGAGTGTCGGTGTACTTGTTTATATTGTCCCAGTTTACTTGAATAAATATGGGTGGGTCACTCTTTGACATGTGAGGGCACTAGGGTGACATAAACTAACTGCTAGTTGTAAACGTGTGTATCACTAGTGTATGCATGGGGTTGTCTATCAATAACATGATGGCATTCTTTGATCCTTTAGTATCAGCTTGAGGGGCTTTGGTTATGCACATATGTTTTTGAAAGAGGGGGCCGGGGGGGGTAAACTTGAGGAATTGTGTTGCTAATGACTACTGCAGGCTTCCTAGTTTTCTAATGCCAAAGCATCTTGTTAGTAGTGTCTTAATTTAGTTGCTTGATGACAAGTAAAAATTCTAAGTTAAGGGAGTTGATGTGCCGGAATTTCACAGCATATTCGATGCTTCTTAACAAAGGATTTTGTAGTATGTGATATGATGACATTTTTTGTTTATATGCAGGAAGATGGGATGCGTGCGCGAAAGTTGGAATTTTGAGCTAAAAATGACCGAGTGTTGATCCATGAGAGAAAATGACGAACCGTGGAATCAATCCATGGACTGTCATGTTGCTCATGGAAATGGATCTGCAAGGCTACAAGTTAGTTTTGAGTTGACGGCTCGTTTGACGACCTCTCAAACCAAACGACAAACTGTCTTGTTATTTGTAGAAGAGGTTCTATAGAGGTACAAGTAGACTTCATTCTACGGGCCTTTTGACCAGCTGTGGAACCAATATACGAATCGTCCTGTCACTCATCGACCAAGGTTCCGTGAATAAGTATTTTTGGTCTCAAACCACGGTTCAAGATGATGGCTTGTCAAGTGTTCACAAACCGTGGATTGAGTCATGGTTACCTAATACTTGCAAGTTCCAAACCTTAAGAGAGCAACTGACGGTTGACCTCCAACTTTCACAGACCGTGGATCTAAATGACGGTTCGTGGAGTGCTAACATGGCCTAGTTTTCCTAGTTTGTATAGGATAGGTTTTTATGTTTAAAAGTACTTTCCTTAGGTTTTCTTGTTAAGGGGACGCATTATTACCAACTTTTTGAGCATAGACACGAAATTGTTGACTTGTTCTTAATTCTTGGAGTTTGTGCTACATACTTTGATCATCACTTTTGCTAATACAATTTCGTTTTTATTATTCTTCTCTTGTAAGTTCATTGTAATGATTTCTTCTATATCTTTTGTTATTGTTTGTGCAAGCATAAGTAGCCAAACACTATAAATAGGGTTGTGGGAACCATGATGGAATAACGAATGTAGGTCAAAGATAATAGTGACTCTTAAATGGTGATTGTGCATGTATTGTTAATCCCTTCGCTTTGATTGTTTTTTAGCGATTGCAAACATTAGAACTCGCCATAAATCTTAACTTGCTTGATAAAAGAAGTAGAGATTAGAAAAGGGATTGACAGTGCAGATTTGAGGTTTCTAACCCTCATCTAATGACTTGAGTTACAAGGAAAGTTAATCTGAAACTAATGATGAGACTTAGTACTTAAACACTTGAAGAACGAACGGATGTAGAGTGATATTCATCTATTTAGGTCGAAAGACGTTAGATGAACCATAATCGTCAGTTTGCATGCATAACATCGGGATAGATCACCAACAAAATAGACTTGCTAAAGTTATGAAATCATAGGGAACACAGTTCTAGTCTATTTTCACATATTGAATACAACAAAACAAGATCTTAAGCATCGGTTCCTGACAGCTACAAATCTTGAAATCTTTTACTTTTCATGTCAAACCCTCCCTTGAAATATTGACTACTGGTTGAATAACCATCATTGACATATTTCTTGCCATATTTCCTATGGGATTCAATCTCAAACTTGTGTAGGTTCTATATTTGACAACAATTGCTTTATATCTTTCGGATGTGTAATTTGGGCATATCACAGCTAAAATGTAGCACATCTAAAATAGTGTACATAACCTATGACTTTTTTTTTTCTATCAGCAAAAGGAAGGACTTCCGCTCCATTTTGCATTAGTTTGAACATGAGCATAAAATAGAGGTGTCTAATTAGAAGGAACATCGTAAACACTCGTGTGTCTGTGAATTACGTTAGATAGGACCAACCTCAATCTGCACTATGACTCTATTATTTCTTGTATTCCTTTTGATAGGTTAGGCAACAACAAAAACATACCCAATGAAATCCCACAAAGTGGGGTCTGGGGAGAGTACAGTGTACACTGTCTTTACCAATACCTCTCGGATAGAGAGACTGATTTCGAAAGGCCCTCGACTCAAGCAAATCAAAGTAGTAATAAAACAAAAAAAGGTAGTAGGGAGAAACATGACAACGAATAGCAAAGCAGTAACAACTATATGCAAGGAACTGTAACAACAAGAAGGTGCGAACACCTAAACACAGTAAACCACAAATAATATCAAATACCAAAAGCCAAAGACTACATGAATAGGCTAATACTACAACCGACATGGTGCTCTATACTATCACCAACCAAATACATGCATACGCTAGTGATAAGACAATTCTTAACTACCTACTAACCTTCTATCCTTATCCACAACCTTCATATCCTCCTATCTAAGGTCATCTCCTCAATAAACTGAAGATGCACCATATCATGTCTAATCACCTCCCCCGGTTACTTCTTTGGCCTACTCTGCCACTGCTCAACCATGCTATATCCAACCTCTCACACCTCCTCACTAAGACATCGGCACATCTTCTTTTCACATGCTCAAACCATCTCAGTCTCCCTTCCCTCAACTTGTCCACCATGGAGGTCACTCCCACTTTGTTTCAAATATCCTCATTCCTAATCCTATCGCTCGTTGTATACCCACATATCCATCTTAACATATCCTCATTTCCGTCACTTGCATCTTTTGAACCTGAGAGTTTTTGACTGGCCAACACTTTGTCCCATACAACAAAGCCGATCTAACCACCACTCTATAGAATTCCCAAAATGGTAGAATTTTAGTTCAAACAACAAAACTAAATGGAGAAATAGATGATTTCCACAACAACAACATATCCAGTGTGATCCCATAATTGAGGTCTGAGGAGGGTAGAGTGTGCGCAAACATTACCCCTACCTTGTGTGACATGGAGAGGTTTTTTCCTATAGACCCTTTGCTCACACAACAATAACATATAGAAGCGCCTCAATTACGGCAAGTTCTTTCAAGCAACAAATTCCACAAAAAAACCTCACATAACTACCCACAGCTATTCATTCGCCAACGTCAACTGAATTCAGTATCAAAACTCATTTACTCTAACAAATAGTACAGCTAATACTAGATCCCCCACCCACCCCCATAACCAGCAAATACAAAACTAAAATCAACACCATCAAACCTTTACAAGTAAAATTAGAACAACCCAAACAGTTGTTTATCTAAAGAGAAACAATCAAGAAATGAAGATCATACCTCGTTTAACTTGTCTAGCGTAGCTAGAGCATTTGTTTCTTGTTTAGGTTTTCCAAACATTCGGGTAAACATTCTTGATTTTGTCAGCAACAATTATAATACAAAAAAGCTTCAAAAAATCAAAATTATTTAAACCCTGCAAGAAAATTCGAAGGGGTTCATTAGATCAGCTGGAAAACCCGATCTACACAATGAAAAACGAATCTTGAAAAAATTTCATGTAAATAATTCACGATTATTTTATGCGTTTGAGGGTAGAGTTTGATTGACGGACCTGAGAAAATGTGAAGGGTTTTTGAATAATTGGAATCAAACGGGTTTTGACTTTTGAAGTTGGTAATGATCTGAGAAATTTCTCAACAAATTTTAAAGGTTGGATCTTTTTGGCAGAAGATTGCTCATGTGGAGGAGACGTCAGTGCTGTGCTCTGACAGACCAATGGAATTTTCTTTTTCTTTTCTTTTTTTTCAAAGTTGAGACCAATTTAGATTTTCACCCCTCAAGTTTGCGTTACTGATCAAATTTCCATCTCTATTTTTTTTTTTTTTATGTTTCGGGTACGGAAAGGGAAATAGGAAGGAAATTATAATATAGAGAATTGAATTCTCACCGATAAGGTGGAAAGCTTAGCTGGTCAGTCAATTGAGCTACGAAAGATTTTTTTTAATGAATCACATGGTTCTCTCTAAATTTATACCAGAATTTTTTTTTACTTTTTCGTGAAATATATATCTTTTTCTTTTAAATTATTATTTCTTTTCATAGAATGTAATGTTATAATCACAGCCAGTCAAAGTATCCACCGTATAATCAAAAGTAATAAAACCGTTTCACAAACAACCATTTAAGTAATAGGAATCATATCTAGGAACACAACTGCTTAAGTAAGTAGTTACATTTTCTAACCTTCTCGTTGATTTTCACTAAAAATAGTTTTTCTTGAACAATAAATTTTATCTGTTGATGATTTTGTTGTAAATCAGTTTATGCCTAGAATGATAGAGAGATTGATACTAAGCAATTTGTATATATTTGTTTACCTATAACTGACTCACCAACCGAAGTAAGAATTAAGAAGGATTTTGATAAGATTTCGGGACTGACATAAAAAATTACTACAGTAGAAGGAGTCACGAAGAATAGTGTGGCTTTTGGATCTAATAATGCATAAACATAGATTGGAAAACATATAACATACCAGTGACTCTGTAAGGCATAGAACCTATTTTGGCGTTGTCCGCCACCCATACTAGATGTGGCACCCCGATGAGTTGGGCGACCGTTGAAGTTGCAGAAGAGTTGGGCTGAATCTGCTGGCAAACATTTCTGCCCCTCTCTGAGATCAATGGTCGCTCTCTCACTCTATGACCTACCTTGCCACATCCAAAACAACCATCACTCCAGCCATACACTCCCCAAATGATTCTTAGCACACTTCTTACAGACCGAATAAGTACAACCACTTAAGGCGCTGCCATGGGACTTAGTGTCTGCTGTCTTATCCCCGTTCTCCGACCTAAACTTAGGTATCATGTTGGGGCTAGAGCTAAGAACTTCTAACAAAATTGAGAGTGATTTTTATTCTTGCCCTCTTACTCTTCTTTTCACTCTCTTTGACCTTTTCTTCCTCAATCTGTCATCAGTTTGGAGATGTCCATCACCTTGATTAACATGACAGTTTTAAATTCTTTAACCACAATCTTGGAAACACCTAAAACAAACTTAGGCCCAGTTTGGATTGGCTTAAAAATAGTTTTTAAGTCAAAAAATAAAAAGTAGGGTAGACCTACTTTTGATTTTAAACTTATTTTAAGTCATTTTTAACTAGTGTTAAGTTATTTTTAACCTTGTCAAACACTTTCTAACTTATTTTAAGTCATTTTTTTACTTATTTTAAGTTATTTTTTTTATTTGTCAAACACTTCTAGAAATCTAAAGCTGACTTAAAAGTAGGTTTGACCAACTTTTAAGTCAATCCAAACACCTCTTACTCGAGCCCTTGAATCCATCACAATCACTGCAGCATATTTAGAAAGTTGAGTAAACTTAAGAGAATACATCCACAGTCATGTCACCCTGCTTCAACTTTATAAATTCTTGAAATTTGGCTTCATTTAACTCAAGTAGAAAGAATCTGTCCAAAAATCCAGCAACAAACTTATCTAAGTCTATTGGACCTGCATCAACACCCTTATCCTCTTTTTAATGCTTATACCACGTCTAAGCAACTCATTTTAAATGGTAAGCAGCTAAGTTTGCCTTACTGACTTGCGCAACACCCATAATCTGCGTGATCTTATAAATGTCATCAATGAACTCCTACGGATATTGCTCCACCTTAGAACCATAGAGCTCAAGAGGATTCATCTGAGTGAGATCTTGGAATTTTATCGTTGTCGTACTTCTATATAGGTTGACCTTGACAATAACCTGCTAGTTAACCTGAATTGCATTGCCTGAGCTAGCACTTATAAAGCTTCCTTGAACGCAGAATCAGAGACGTGTTCGCTCAGACAATCTACTAGAGTTGATGGTACTTGTTGGTTTTTGTTTGTGTTTCTCCTTCCATTAGCTATTTTAGGAGGCATGCATAGAGCATGAGTAAGAAATAGGTGAAATAGAGTTCACACTCTATCGCACGATATGAATATGAAAGAAGTGCAAGTTTCCTAAAACGTTTCATAACTTATCAGTCATAAGTGCGGCACATTTCACACTCATGAACAAGACTCTACCCTAATACTCCATGACTAAGTTTATCATGAACTGAGACTACCCCTAGTCGTAAATCAGTACTTAGAATCATAAGTGACCCCAAGTTAACCCATGGTCTGACATGACACTATGATTCATACATAAAAATTGACATATCTGATGCGGAAACTCAACCTTAAAAATAAAAATAAATCCAAATCTTCCTTAATAATCAAAAATGGAAAATATCTAACAAAACCATAAAGGTGAAAATACTCCCTATCTAAAAACCTCTATTACGATGAGTTGTTGGAGCAACCACCAGCTAATTCTAACTTTCTGAAAACTAAGGTGTCAAGCCTAGTTTGATAGGTGAGCCTTTAGAACCTATGGTGGCATATAATGTTAGGACTTAGGAATTACTACTAAAAGTTATTAGCTTAATAGACGGGTAAGCCTTCATCCTTGAGTTCGTTCGAAGCTAAGTAATACTCATAGATAAATTATGTTAATAAACTAGGTAGCTCAATAACACTGAGGATCTGAGACACTTTATCTAAAAGCGTCTTTAAATACGTGTAACTGAAAAACTGAGTAAAAGGTAAATTATGACAATTTTTTGTATTTTGAATGAAAATATGCAATTTAAACAACACAAGTCTGAAGGCATGAAATCTCCGTGTTATGAGGGTTCATGAAAGTACTCTTAAGTAATGATACTGAATAATGTGGAAAAATATGTATCTGACTATTCATGAGAAGAAACTAAAATATAATGAAATCTATACTTTTCACAAACATTAGATTTTGTAGAATTAAATAACTGAAGAACAAACTTCACTTTTGGTACTCAGTGGGTGAGAGAATACTCATTGATAAATCCTCCATACATGAAAGGAAAAACATTAGTAGAATTCTCTTGAATAGAAGTTTAGAGATGACCAACCCTAGTTTTAGCTTTTATTGCAGTTTATTCTAAGTTTGGGAGTTGAGAGTGTAGGTTAAAAGAGAAACGGAATGCTTGATATGTTTAAGGCCAAGGAAGGAAAGGAAAAGATGAAAAATACCCCTGGAGAATACTTTTTAAAATCATTGAAAAAAGTGACCAACTGGTCACTATATGGGCAGTACCTCACTTCCACAAGTCGTGGTCACCTAGGTGACGTCTGGATTTTCTGGATTTACCTATGGATTAAAGTATTGGTCGTACCATCCACCTACAAAAAGTAATGCCGATCGTGATCACTGGTGTCGCACCCTATTTCGAACCAACCGAAACAGTTCACAACGTAATATGGCTGACACTCTGATTTTTGGAAAAATTGTTTTTTTGTTTTAGAATCGCCACCTAAATTTTAAGAAAAATATTAGGAAAACCATTTTTTAATATGTAAACGTAAATTCTGTTTCAATCTGCGAAACCAGTGAGATTCTGAGTAAGGGTTTTGGTTACTCGAGGGGAAGGTATTAAGCATCTCTCAGAGCCTATCCGAAGATAGTCCTTAAACTCAATTTAGGAAAATATAATTAGGAAAACTTGTTTATTTAGTTGTTTTAAAATCAATGGTAAGTACATTTTATTAGTTTAAGAAAAGAATAAAATACAAGATACAACATATATATGTCTATTAAATAAAATTATAATAGTATTTTTATCATATGGTAAAAAATAAATAAATAAATGTACTAAAAAGGTATGACAATTTTATATGTTTAAAAATACAGATATGTCTTATATAATGTATCCAAAATAAATGTTGAGTTTAAAGGATAGGAAAAGTTGTTGTTTTATTTATATATAGAATTAAGATGTAAAGAAAAATAAAATGAGATAATAGCCCGAGTGCAAATATGTAGTAAAATAATGTGTATATTAAAGTGTAGGGATTTATAAATTATATAAAAAAAATAAGTGTCATTTGTAAAAGTGATAGCAGATATGAGAAAAAATTATATGAAGTGTAACAAAATAATAAGTTACGTATAGAGAAAAACTAAGAAGTATAAAATTTGTACCTTTCTGCGTATGATGTACCTTGTATTTTGAACTTGTTGGTCATATCTAAAATCTTGAAATAACATGTTAAGAAATTAAAATGTTTTAGTAATGTTTGGTTTAAAAAACAATGACAATAGCAAGTATTTTTTAAAAAAAAAAAGTGATAAAAAAAATATAGCTTATTCTACTCTTTCTATGTCTCATTCTCCATCATTTTTTATGTGCAACAACACTTGATTTAAAAAAACAAAAAAAAAAAATTTTAAAAAATTTAATAAAAAAAAAAAAAAAAATATTTAAAAATTAAAAAAAGATTTTTTCTTTCTCTTTCCTCTCATAAATGTATTATTTTGATTAATTAAAAGAATAGTATGACCAAAAAGGAAAAAGAGAAATTTTTAAATACTATATATATAAATGTGACGTTCTTTTTTTTTGGAAAAAAAAAAAAAAATTGTCACCATAAAAAATGGGGGGGAGAGTAACATTTATTTTTGTTAATACAATACATAGGTCTACCTCCTTACTTATTTTCTTAAAAGAATATTTCTGAAAGGTAATAATTTTAGCCTTATGTATTTTTAAAGATAATCATTTTAACTTTAAAACTAGTTTCAAATTCATTTGAGAGTTTTAAATGAAAAAAAAGTTTTCCTTGACATAAGGTCCTAAGTGAGATTTGATGAATAAAGCTAATAAATATTTTGGTCCTTCTCGAAGCAAATAACTTAAGCCCTACGTTTTCAAGATTAAAAAAAAAGTAACAACTCTAGCGGGCCTTATAACATCCATTTTGGCCTTCTAAAATCAAGTTTCTTCTTCCTTTCGAAAGTAGTATTTTCAAGCACTTTTAGACTCGAACTACTGAAACTTCTAAACTCTCAAAATGTAGTGGTTAGTTCCAAAAATTTATACTTTTAGATCCCACAAAATGGTATTCGAAAACTAAGGAAAAGACTACATGTTTTACACTAAAAATTTGCTTTGTAGAGCATGTTAAAGCTGCTTTTTTTACGCTCAAAAACTGCAATTTTAAAGATAAAAAACTGCATTTTTGAACCTCAAAACCTGCATCATATAACTCTCATAACAAAGCATTTTTTGTTCCAAAAATACACATATTTTTGCACCCTTAGGCCCTAAAAGAAATGGGTTTTAAACTAAAGAAATCTGCACATTTTTACACTTAGAAAATCTGTTGGACAAAGTTGTAAAAACTCCAGATTTTATCTCTTATTAAAACTATGATTTTCAAGCTAAAAATTACACTTAACAGCCTGCAAAAGGGTTGTGTTTTGGGCCTCAAAAACCTGCACTTTTGCACTCAAATCATACACATTTTGAACTTAAATTCTGTACCCTTTTGAGCTCAAAATGCTGCACTTTTGTGGCTCGATATACCACTCTTAAGCTCTCAAGAAAAGTGAGATCTTTAACCTTAAAATCTGCACTTTGAACCACCAAAATCTGCACTTTAGTCTACCCAAAGTTACACTTTAAACACTTGTTTAAAAGTGAAAAATTTGAAAATAGATTCATGACATTCGAAAGCATTATTTCCAAGTTAAACTTCTTTAAAAAAAAAAAGAAACTCATGCTTTCATAACTAAAAAATGTTGAGTAACAAACAAACTTAATTAGAAAGCAATGATTTAAGCCAAGTGACTATACTAAACCCAATATCTATAAAGGGCGGGAGGGTTAATGACTACGTCTTACTACCATTATTGGTTGGTTTACAAAGTCGAACACAAATAAAGCAAATATAAATATAAGTGCAAAACACCGTGTAAACGTTAGTCAATGTATATGTAAAAGAAATGCGAAGCTTTGAAATAAGGAGGAAGCGCTGGACGCTATTGACGCGAAAATGGGCTGTTAGACACGAGCTTATGCGGCTATCAGTCGCTTCTCTGATTTGGACAGAGATGGAGTTATATACTAACTCCAAACGCGCTCCCAAGTGTACCTGTGACAAACAAAGAAGAAGATAAAAATTAGCAAAAAACCTTAAGCTAAATCAGTGAACAGAAGGATACAAATACTTTCACCATTTTCTGAAATTAAACAAAGATCCTAATTGTCCCAATGTGGGTTAGTCATTCATGTATTGGATGAAGGAACTTATACCATGTGTAATGAAGCTGCAAGGCAGTAGCTACCCCAACAAATCTATACTTTTATTTTTAATGACTCACTAAACATGTAAAAGTACCAACAATATATCATAGGACAGTACCTCCTAATTATTCTATCTCTTTTTAGGCATCTCGTGATTCAAACAAGAGGCAAATAACAAAGTAGATTAAACATTTTGTTACCGGTTTGAGAGGTTCATGGGATCAGCTATTAAGTGGAGCTAAAGCGAACTTAATCTATCAAATTCATAAAAGATGAGACAGCAACTATTACAAACTAAAATCTGCAGATTTTTCAGCAAAAGTAAACGGTGCATTTTAGTCTGAAACAGAGAAGCAGGCAGTCACGTTCATGAATTTTGTCCATGTTCTATCCTATGATAAGATATCACGAGAAGAGAGACAACAGCTAATACCAACTGGAAACACACCAAATAGACCAAAAAAGAACTACAGACCTTTATCTACTTCACATATTTCTTGAGCAAAACTAACCTTTTCCTTCTTCATTACTAACCTTAGAAAACACCAATCCCAAACAAAACAGAGGCAGAGAATCGAACAACCGACTTAGTCGTTTAGGAACTAATTCATATTAAGATCAACCGATAGATTCAGAGCAAACCGATAATAAAAGTAACATGCTACCCTTTAAAAAAGGGGGAAATATTTACAGTTCCCAAAACTTGGTTGATTCAAGGAGAAAGCTTTTAACGTGCGAATATTCATCAAACCATGTCAAAAATGTTTAACATACAGATATCTGGGCAGCAAGTACGTTCCAAACCATTTAACTTAAAGATTTTTAGCTAAAAGGTGAACGCGACCAACTAAAGCTAATAGAACGGCGCACTAAGACAGATTAGGATAACTCTAATGGTCTTAACTGTGTGTGTTAAGACAAATATAACTTAGACGAGGCATGTTCATGTCGTAAAATGATTCACATAATTTCTTGACTGAAATCTTTATACACTTGATCATTCAAAGTAAATCCTACATTCGTCCTAATATTTCAAAGGAATCATATGATAAATTCACTAAGAGATCATTCTGGGACAGAAACTGAAGCTAAAAGATGCAAACTAAATGCTCCCTTAAAAGCAAACTTCTTCATTTTTCAACAGACAAGCAATAAGGGATATGATTTCTCACATTTTGGCATTCAATCATTCAAACTATAACAAGACCATAACTATTAGCAATGACTCAAAATATGCACACATTCTATGCTTAACATTGTTTATCCATGAGAATAGAAATGAAACAGGGAAGAGGGAGTTGTACATAGTCTAGACAATAAGGCAACTTATTCAATATAACCATACACTTGAAACCAGCGACAAGAATATACAAACGACTGCACTCACATTAAAAAAAAATAAAAGAAAATGCAAGCACGAGCAGTAACAGATTTCAACTTAAACAGAAATGATATAAAAAAAAAAATTGAATGAACCAATTACTGACCTTGTATGGAGCAGCAAACAGGGGCTTTGACGTCAAGGATTCCGACTTCGAAATTAAAACTCGAAAGCAAAATCAAAAAGCAGAGAAGTAAAAGAAAAGAAGCAGAGCTATTTCGTGATTCTCAGTCGATTATTGGATTTTCTTGCTTGTTCCCTGGATTTTCTTACTTGTTTTTCTCCCTGTTTTCTGGATTATTTTTGGACGTTGATGGATGATTTCTTCTCCTGTTTTTTCCCGGGTCCTTGAATGAGAACCTAAGTCCTCCTTTTATAGTTGATTTGGGCTCCAAGAATTCAAATTTTGAATTATTGGAAACACCAATCTTAGAGGAAACAGCAAAGTAATCATGACGAGGAAGAAAATCTCTCAAAAATTTCAGGTCGATTTGAGAGGGTTGAGCGACTGATGGGCCATTTTCCGGCGGCCCAGAGCCGTTCTCTGACGAAGGGGAGGGGGGAGCACGTGGGGGCGGCCATGGAGAGGAGCCTGGAGCGTCCGATTTCTGGAAAAAGGAAGATCGTTGAGGTGATCTTTGGGGAAGGTGAAAGGGGAGGGTGAACGTGATCTCTGAGAAAAATACAGAGTATAGGGCGGCAATTCTGGAAAGGAAGAAAAGCGTAGGGGTGTGGATTCTATTTTGGGAAGGCTAAAAAAGTCTTGGTTATTTTGGGCCGTCTGATCGTTTGATCGGACGGTCAAAATTAATCAAGAGTTAAATAAATAAATAAATATGTATATATATAAAATAAATATATATAAATGCTGAATTAAATTGAGCCCTTAGATTAAATCGGATGGTTGGGATCGAATTTAAAGAAGCACAACCCATGTGCTTTTTATGTGGCACACGCAGATTGGCCGAGTTAAAATAAATTGGATTGCCAAATTTTGCTCAAATTAAGTCCATTTAAATTAGAATTAATTACTTGAGTGGATCCCTTTTAAAAAATAATTACTTATTTTAAATATACTCTTTAATTATTATCATTTATAACAATTTCTTTGATTTCTCTGTTTTCTCTGTCTCGCTCTTTCTCCCTTCCTTTCTTTCTTTCTTTCTTTTTTTCTTTTTGTTGTTCCTTCTCCCTTCCATTCTTTTTTGTTGCTCTTTCTCCCTCTCTTACTATTGCTCTTTTTCCTTTTCTTTTGTAGAGTAGTCAATGATTCTAGATTGAATAAAATTTGTATCAATAATTAATTAGATAAGTAATTTAATCGTAACAAATAAAGAGACATAAGAAACTGTAAAATGAATTAAACTTGAATTAAAAATGTATTACAAACATATTAAAGTTGAATTATTAGAAGAGAATCAAACATGAATGCAAAATGTAAGCAAACAAAATAACATTCTTTGATCTGCATGTCAACTGAAAAAAACTTGTATCAATAATGAATTAAACAAGTAATCCAATCGTAACAAATCAAACAATTAATTGCAAAATGAATTAAACTTGTATTTAAAAGTGTATTACACAAATATTAAAGTTGAGTTAGAAGAGAGAATTAAGCATGAATAAAAACACGTAAATAATGAAAACCAGACAATGATCTATAGAGTAAATTAAACTTGTATCAATAATGAATTAAACAAATATCCAATAGTAACAAATAAATCAAAAAACTGCAAAATAAATTAAATTTACATTAAAATTGTATTACATAGTATTAAAGTTGAATAAGAAGAGAAAATTAAGAATGAATGAAAAATGTAACTAACGAAAGACAAGACAATTATATATAGAGTGAATTAAACTTGTATCAATAATGAATTAAACAAATATCCAATAGTGACAAATAAATAAAAAAAACTATGAAATGAATTAAATTTGCATTAAAATTGTATTACATAGTATTAAAGTTGAATTAGAAGAGAGAATTAAGAATGAATTGAAAACATAACTAACGAAAGACAAGACAATGATCTATAAACTGAATTAAACATATATCATTATTCATGAATAAAACATGTATTATATGTGTCTTATAAATTATTTTGATTTATAAAAGAAGATGATATATTTGAATATGTATTATAAATGTATTATATTGTTCATGATTTTAATTCAATTTTAATACAATTATGAAATAGATCTAATTCAACTTTAATACAGTTGCAATGCAATTCCAAACTCTTCGTCTTCTTCAAGTTTTAATTTGAAATTTCTCATGAAATCAATGCAAAAGTTAATGAATCTCCCTTAAATTAAGATATAAACTCCAAAATGTTATTTTCAATAATATGGAAGAACAACTTATGCAAACGCATCACACTTTCGTAAAATCCAGATAATGAATTCAAAGCTTGAAGCTTTTTAATGGTCATTAATGGCTTGTTGCTGCAATTTTAGAGATTTGAAATCCAATTTGCACACACGATTTTGTACAATTTTTTGTTCATTGTATTCTTCTCCTCGTGATATTTTTGATGTAAATCGTGCAACATGGGTATAAATTGATTTGAAGAGATGAATATTTAAAGATAGCTATTTGAATTAAAAATTTGAAGAAGAAGAAAAAAAAGAAGGAGAAATCTTATGTAGAGAAAGAGACAAACAAATAGGAAAAAAAATGGGTTCGAAGTTGTACAATTTTTATTCCATGAAACTGATAGATTTAGTTAAAAAGAAATTATTGTCATAAATGGTAAATATTTTTTCAATATAGCATATCTAAGTGATTTAACCTATAAATTATAACCCTTTGTTTATTAAATGACCATAATTTATTAAATTAGAAATAATTATTTTACAAAACTAGCTTATTTGATAAAATTAGTCATTTGAAAAAATAAAATTAATATAAACTAGTAACTCAATAATTAATTAAGCCTTCCTAATTTGAAAAATGTCAAAAAAAAAAATATTCATCGCAATAATAGAAATTATATTTAATTGAAAAAATCGAGCTAATCCTTAATAAAAAATATTCATTTGACGTGAAATCTAAAAATGAGAAAGTAGTAATATATTTAATTTTTATAAAAAATAGTATTTATGAAATAAATTTATCAAATAAAATAAATAATAATTAAAAATCTTTTCGTATTCCTACAATTTCGTAACATAGATATATTTTATTTTTATTATTATTATTATTATTATTATTATTATTATTATTATTATTATTATTATTATTATTATTATTATTAAAACTTTAGTTAAACAAATGTGGAGAGCCAAAATTGGGTGTCAACAACTGGAGTCAATTTGGAGAGTCTAGGACTTCTCCACAAGTCCTAGGTATAGACTGTACTTACAAGGTACGAGTCATACTATTAATCGTGGAATCTAGCTAGGGACCTTTCCATGGGTCCAAGGTACGTGTCACACCATCAAAGTACGACTTGTATGAGACTAAAATTGAAAATCTTTGAATCTCTTCACAACTAATGGTATGAATCGTGGACCTAGATTACAACTTGTACTGCCAGTCGTGGAAACTGAGCTGCTATGAGCTATTTCTATAGTTGTGTCCTCGTATCGTGGACCTGGTTTGTCACGACCCCAACAACTGAGTTGTGACGTCACCTACTCTAACACCTATATAGTAGAACCCTAACGATCCAATTTAAAATAAACAATGTGTGAATCAAAGAAAATGTTTGAATGTCCTGTTCCCTTGAAACAACTATGTAAACTCGATACAAGGAAAAATCCAAAATAATTGACCCCCCCCCCCCCGCCTCCCAATTAGAAACTAGTCTAAACGGTAAAATAACTTCTAAGAATATGAATGATATGAAAACAAACATCTCCCACCATAAAGGAAGGAGTAGAATTAGTTGGAGATCACCATCGTAATCACCTAGGAAACATCACTGATCTTGCAACTAGACTATACCAAGTGGCATAGCAAGATAGTGTTAATAAAAAAATATACTGATAAGCATTATTGGTCAACCTGAACCCACAGCATAATAATATGTAAATATTCAGAAGAAACATACAACTTGAGTTATACAATTTCGATCCTTAACAACAACCCTTACTACCGGGTATACTCCTCATGGACACATACATTCTATTCCAAGTCTCCCTACCTTGCCAAATGAATGAGACCGGAGATAAAGGTTGGTGAGAGTCCATCGATCAGCTCAATGCAGATGATATAACAAAGTTTAAAGCTTGGTTGAATTCATGTGAATTTATGTTGAACTATCAATTGAAGAAGCTAGAAAATGGAGCTCCATCCTCCTTAGAGTACCCACCAGAGGATGAAAATAACCAGTCTAGTGATTCGTAAATGAATCATCTTAAGATAATATCTTTTATTGGTTGTAGCGCAATGAAACTTTAAGTTCTTATTATTTATGTGTGCTTTTACTTTTTGAACTTTGTTATTTTTTTTCAATGATGGTACAAATTATATGTACTTTGCAATAATTTCTATTAAAAATATTCATGTTTATCAACATTTATTATCTCCTACATGATAGGTCTTTTAATAGTATAATATGAATTTAAATATCTGCATTGCAATATATCGACTTCAATGTGTCTAAAATTATAATTGAATTATGTCATATTAAAATATAAAGATAAAGTATATGATGAAAGTACCTCAAATACAAAACGGATTAACTATGTATGATCAAATTTTTTGATAACGATATCTAAAGGGTAATTATAAGTCTCTATGACTAATTTTTGTCACGATTCAAAATCGATTCATGATAGCGCCTACCATAAAATCACAAGTAGGTAAGCCTAAACCACAAGCGGAAAGCAATAAATACATTTAAACAAAGCTACACGAAAGTAGTAATAATAAGAAGAGGAGCCCATAGTATAGATATGTAGTTACGATACAAAATATACAAAAAAGGACTTGAAAGTGACCCAAAAAAACAAACTTTACAAAGAAAATCACCCCAGACCTGGTGTCACCGATACAAGAGCATCTAATTACAAAAATAACTATCTACAACAGAACTATCTAATCAAAATATAAAATACATAGACAGTACAGAAGAGAGAAAATCAACAAGTCTCTGGACGCCAAGAGCTCACCACGATATAAGTTTGAGACGGCCACAAAAAGATCTAATGCTCAGCTAAGGTGACTCGTACAAGGAGTTGTATCAGTAAAAGATGCAGAATGTAGCATGAGGCACTATATATATATATATTGTTGGAATGTATGCGTCCACCAGTGACCACGAGATCAGGTCCCTCAGCAGAATAACAGTGAAGAAAGTAAATATCACAATATAAAATAGGCACAAGATTTTTACATGGAAACCTCCTTGCTCAGGGGAGTAAAACCACGACCTGTCTCACAGGATTTTTCAAACTATTTTTACTAATCTTCTCGAGCAAAAGTAAAACACAGTTTACACTACAACAATGAGATTAACCTCCTAATCTCACACTAAGTAATACAACGATTACTTAATCGAGCCTAAGTAGATACCACACTGCCCACTAAGCTACCTACTTCTAGATAACTTAAACTTCAACTAAGCAGATACAACACTGCCCACTAAATCACCTACCACTAGATGACTTAGAATTTTGACTAAGCAGCAACAATGCTGCCCACTAAATCAGTTAATCTTAACCGACTTAGACTTTTGGTAGAACAGAACGAAGATCTAATTCCTTTATAGATTAGGAATAGATTTACAATTTAAGCATATGAGACACAAAGCTCTAAATACAAACAAAGACTCTTCAGTACTCCATCAGGTCCCTTGTTGATATGAGCAATGTTCTTCCTTAAAGATGGCCTTCTTTTCAAGCTTTTGAATTTTCAGAGAAAATCCAAGTTTTTGTTTGCCAAATCTTGAGTTTGTGTTTTGTTGGAAGAGACTATATTAAAATGAACACAAATTCTTTGGGACCGCCCATTCGCTGAGAGCCTGCCTCTCTGGAAGGACGTACACTTACCACATCAGAAGTGGCAGCTTTTCTGACAGTTGTCTTGTCGTCCTTTCACATATGCAGTCTTGCAGGGACCAGGTCCCTTGCAAACTTTTCTTAGTGAGTTCTTGAGAAGACTTGTTGGCTCTCTCTCCTTTTGAATGAATTAATTCATTTGTTGTTTGTCACGTTGACTAAGTCAATCACAAAGAGTTATTGACCGTTGGACAAAAAACTTCATCCATTCTGATTGGTGTAGTACGCTGACGCCTCACCAACCTCTGACACAACAACTTTATAACTGTACCCCATTATAGATCTGGACGAGAGAACTTAGCCAGGGACCAGGGACCAGGTCCCTGCATTTGTGAGGATCATCAAAACACCTAAGATATAACATTTTCCCCTTCTTTGATGATTACACACAAATATTCCTTACACTGAGTTTATTTATTCATTTCACTGTCATCAGTCCCAATAACAAGGATCTGGTTCCTTGTTAGATCTCTAAGTTTGTTAAATCATCAAAACTTAACATTAGCTCCAAAATAACATTTCCCCCCTTTTTGATAATAACAGACTTATTCATTAGTTCCCCTTATCAACAAGAACTCTTCAGGTAACTGGAGTTTCATCATCCCCGAAGTTTGTCAAATCATCAAAATAGCATATATAAGGAATACGATAATGCTAAGACTATAATTTTAACAATTTAAGGATGATAGGCACATCACTAATGATAGTGAAAAAATACTAATAACAAGCACGTAACAATCAAATACAAGGTAACCACAACCACACAGATAAAACAAGATGATGCGATGTAATATGGTTAATGCATAGAAATAGAAGCACGTTAAAAATCTCAATCCCGCCTGGAATAATCCATTGAACTTGTCAACAAATGCAGTGCAAGGACAATATAACTCAGAATTCAATCTGCGGACCGCCCTGAAGTACCTCATCGAGCTTATCAATAAGAATAGACTTTCTTTTATCCAAAAACCTTATAATATCAAGTATTTACCTCGAAAACTCGAGCCTCGAACGTGAAATAAGCTTAAAGTAATTATCTTTTTAAGACACAAAACCTTAAAAAAGGTGTATTTTCTTTAAAATTTTAAGTTTTTTCCGCTAGTAAAAACAATAATCCGCTATCTTAGAGCTCAAACAAGTAGAAATCGTATTATAATATTTAGGTGTTTCAAATATTTTTTTCTCTCATTTTTAGATACAAACATGCCAAATGCAGATAACGTGCATGATTTCAAACAAAATATAGTCAAGTCATTGTTAAATCAAATATATCACACAATCAATCGGGTAGATATCAGTCTCAGTACAATAGTACTATCCCAGCACTCTAACCAATTCAAGTCAAAATTCAAGGCTTTAGGCCCACAAACATAGTAATAATACGATAAAAACTTTAAATAACAGAAAAACCACATAAACATACCAAATCAAACAATGCGTAAAAGTCTAAGTTTTAACCACCTAGAAACATTCTAAGGACCCTACAACACCAATCAAGACTAAAGCTCAACTTAATCTAAGACTTCATGACTAAATGCTACTCTAATAATTCGAAAATGATCAAAAGAGTGATTAAGGATCATACAACCTAAATTCTCAACATAAAGCCTCCCTAACGATTAATACGACTCAATAGAAATATAATCTAACTAAGAAAAGTCTAAAAAGAAGGAGCCATAACCTACTTCAAGGCCGAAATCACACCCGAACCACTAACAAATAAGTAAACAAATTAGACTAATTCGAGCGATTTTTATCAAAGTACAACAACATTTTTAAAAATATGTAACTAATACCCATTTTCATATAGTATAAGTTAAACTAATCAGTGACTCGATTAGTTGTATGTGGAAAGACTTCAAACTCTTGTTTTTTTTTAAAGTAACAAAAAGTAAATGATATAATATTTTAAAATGTACATTTAATAATTTTTTTTTTAAAGTAACTTGATAGGGGTAAATATGTAGTTTTATCATTTTAATCCATGTATAACTAATATCCACATAACTTATTCCACCTTCTACTCTGCATAAAATTATACATATATTTCCTCATAAATTATGTGACTATTAATTATGTAGAATTACTAAAACACAACCAAACACCATATAAATATTCTATATAAATACAATAAAACCTTATTAAATTAATACTCGGTAAATTAATAATCTCTCTAAAATAATATTTTTCTGCGGTCTCGACTTGGGCCAATGAAAAATATCACCCATTTTAATAAGAAAATAAGATAATATATTTTTAGAAGACCCCTATATAATGGTCTCATTAATATTATAACTTAATAATTCTTTAAAAGTACAAATAGATCTAAGACAATTTAGTGAAATATGATTTTATTGTGTTTTGTTTTTTGTTAAAATTTAAATCTAGTTGAAACTCATCTCTAACTTTTCTTATTTCATCCAAAAGCTCTGGTGTTGTCTTTTCGAATTGCACCATAAATTTTTGAAGAGTTCTAGAAGCGATAAATGCTTCATTACGCGTAACTGACTCCAAATATATTGTATCATCTTTAACTTGAACATCAACATTGTTTTTCTCGATGGTATCCATAACTTCTTTTAAGCTCTAAACGTCTTAACATGTATAATTTTTACCCAGGTAATCCAACAAGTTATTGACGTTCATTTTATTGCGGTAACCGAGATCATTAATCATGACCTCAAGTTCATGAGTGACGTATTTACACGTGAGTTTTTTTTTTTTTTTTGAGATTTCATCTCCGAATGAATTTTCCAGTGTCGAAAACAATTTGCTATTGTCTCTCGCTGAATGTTCGTCGTCCAAGACGGGATTGCAAAATTGACAACATCCAAAATACTTATCTTTTTAGTGAATTGTTTAACAAAAAAATATATTACAATGAAACAGACACATACATTGTATGTTATGTATAATGAATTTATTTTTTTAATATGAATTCAATAAATATGATATATAATTTAGTAAGATTCAATAATTTTAATGTATTCATTGTGCTTTATGTATAATAACTTTTTTTTTAATGTGAATTTAATAACTATGATACATAAATTAGTAAAATACAATAATTTTGATGTGATCAAAATCAACCTTCATTGAATATCAAAACACTCGTTAATAATATCTCTACAAGATAATAATAATAATATTTCATGATTCTACCTATATTAATTAAGTGAGGTTTAATGTAACTTTTACACAACATTTAAAACCTATCAATCAAATATTGAATAAAATTAAGAGAGAAATATTGAAAACACCACTAAACTCGGTGCAAATTATTAGTTTCATTCCCGAACTATTGATAGTCTCAAAAACATCCCTTTACTTGAACTTAACTAAACTACAAGTTTAGGGGTGCTTTCAACACTTCTTTCAAATTTTTATTAAAAACATTATGCTCCCACAAAGTTTGAAACCACTTGTTATGTCATGTGCCAATCGGAGGTATATAAGTTTAACTAGTCAAGTTAATAAATAATTTTAAGATTATTAATAGTTCAGGTATAAAATTAATAATTTTTGTCAGATTCAGAAGCGTTTTTTACATCAATAACTTTCATATATTAGATTGAGCCTTACCCCGCTACCAAACAACCCATTAAGGTAATAACAGGGAAAATTTGACCCTTTTAACCTTTTTAAAAAAACAGTGTTACTATTTCTCTTTCTCTTGGCAAAGCAAGAGTTGAGAGAGATCTCATCGGCTTTATACTTTTTGGAGAGATCTCATCCTTTTTCCTTTCAGTTTCAGATCTCTATATCTTTTTCCAGAATTTTGAATCAGATTTTGCTTATTGGGTAGATTCAGCCATGGATTTCATGAAGGTCTTCGATCAAACGGTCCGCGAAATGTAAGCCTTTTCTTTTGCCAAGTTATCATCTTTTGCTTAAAGCTGTGAATTAGTAGTATCCACTTGTAATTTTTTTGAAATCAATTAATTGTTTTATGTGTCAATTTTTACCAGAAAGAGGGAGGTGAATTTGAAAGTATTGAAAGTCCCTGAGATCGAGCAGAAGGTAAATAAAAAATTCACTTTTTCTGAGTATCTTGGTTGGTATTAGCTCATTGTGACTATGCACTGACTGATTAATTAAGTTGAATGATGTTCACTAGATTTTCTGAAGTAAAATTTTTGTTTTCATAGTTGTTGAGTAGAAAATGTTGAGAATAGGAGCGGCGGCTGCGGGTTTCCCTTGTCATAAAATAAAAATAAAAATGTAGAGAATAGTACTACAGGATCAAGCCACGGAACTAACCTAAGAATACACAAAGAATCCTATGGGGTTGAACCATATAAATGAGATACAATGCTATAAACTTCTTATTTGGCTGGATCTCTGATCTCTGTCGTAATTGTGCCTCAGAATTTTATTTGCTGTTTGCTAATATTCTTAACTACCTACGTATTGATCGTGTGTTGGAACCCAAAAAATGAAGTTTAGTGGGCTAAATGTCATCATGAAAGCATCACCACAGTTGTGCTCTTTGCTATGTGTTTTAACTTTGCATAGCTCAGGCTTACTTTTTGGTCTAGGCATATGCTGGCGAGTATACTTAAGCTAGGCTTCTTATATGAAAGGAGGGGAGTAGAAAGTAGATTGGATGTTAGGGCTTACTACTTTGGACTCTCTTCTATTCATTTTCTTTCACTGGTTTGAAGGATGATGTGATTATTTCAACACGGTACTAGGTATTGGATGCTACTGACGATGAGCCATGGGGCCCTCATGGTACTGCTTTGGCTGAGATAGCACAGGCCACAAAAAAATTGTACGACTTAGCCATTGTATTTTCTTGATTCAGTTGGGTAATTATTTGTGTGCGTCTTTTCTTCAGCTGGTTGATCTATTGAGGTATTTTGCAGCTCCGAGTGTCAGATGGTCATGAATGTGCTCTGGACAAGATTGACTGAAACTGGAAAGAACTGGCGTTATGTCTATAAGGTAGAACTGTACTTTTTATGGCATCAACTTTCATAGCTAAGAGAGTTAAAACTTAAGCACTTCAAACAAAACAAAAAGATTGCAAAAAGTTAAGCTTCCAACAGTCAACTTTGTTGTCTCTTTCGAGTTTCTATTCTTACAACCTTTCAAATGATCTCTTATTTAAATAGTAATGGAATTTATTTTTGTACCAGTCATTGGCTGTTATAGAGTACTTGGTGGCGCATGGAGCTGAACGTGCAATTGATGACATCATAGAACATACCTATCAGATCTCTGTACGTAAAATTCATGTTATTTTCTCAAAAAAAATTTCATTTTCCATCACCAATACGTAGAGCTTTTTCCTAGTTTTACGAAACACGTATGGTCAAATACTTTCTCCCTTTATATCTTACGTATTTATCATTTCAATTTTTTGCTCAAGTCTCTCACAACTTTCGAGTATGTTGAGCCAAACGGTAAGGATGTGGGAATTAATGTGAGGAAGAAGGCGGAAAATGTTGTGGCATTATTAAATAACAAAGAGAAGATACAAGAGGTTAGGAGTAAAGCTACTGCAAATCGTGAGAAGTAAGTATATTATTTCAGGTCTTACTTTCATTTTGATTACTCAAGAGTACCTGAAAACTGTAGTTGCATAATTACATGCTGATGGTATCGGATGCCACCTTTTAGGTACGTTGGACTATCATCTTCCGGAATAACATATAAGGCAAGCTCTGCCTCTTTTAGTAGCAGCAGAAGCGGCTTTCAGAGTAGTGAACGATATGGAGGTTTTGGAAATAAAAGTGATGGTGATTCATTTAAGGATAGTTATAATGAAAAGGATCGATATGATGAAGATATGGTTGATCAAAGTACTTTTAAGCCAAAGAAGGGATCCTCTCGCTATGGCAGGTCCGTACACCTGGCTCCATTAGCTTATTTATTTGTATCATTGAATTTTCTGAAAATAAGTGTAGCTGACTTCCTTTATCCTGCACTCACTTTATGCGATAGCTGATTAACCACAAGGTTTTTACATGAAAAGGACTCACATTTGGTGTTACACTGAATATGTTGTTGTTTTTGTAGACTCACATTTGGGGTTTATGGGTCTAAGACAGTTCATGCTTTCACGTAATTGCTGAGCCTGTTAACTGGTGATGCATAACCATTCAACCATACTCTTTTAAAGCTGATTGCCGAAGAATGTAACATATATACCAAGAAAATGGCAAAAACTTACATTGTTGGTGGTGCATAAACTGAGGATATGTGTTACCATGTTCTCAGATGGTCACGTTGCTAGCACAAACTTTTGCTCTATGTAGTTTCTGCTTCTTCTAGAAAAAGAAAGTTCTCTATGTTATCACTTCTCTATATTTGCCTTGAAGGACCCATGTCAAAACAAGCGTGAAGGGTGTTGTACTTTTCTTGGGGATCAGGAGAGGAAGTTGGGGTGGCGTGTGGTGGGGGAATAAGGATAAGTGCTGCTTATGGATCCTTTAGACTACACTAAAGTGTTATAGACAAATCTTATGGACCCTTTTAGCTACATTGAAGAATTAGAAATTGAGTAGTGGGATGTCTGACAGATATTCGCACATGAGTTACTGTTAGTAGAAGATTAAATACTTGTATATGAGTCCACAGCATGTAGGCTCCTTGTACTTTGACAAAGTGGCTCTAAATGTCAAGGCACCTGACAGTACCCTCTGACTAGGCAAAATAATGGGTTTTTCTTAGTTAGTTCATGCTACAAAACAATTAGGACCCGTTTGGCCATAGATTTCCCAAGTAAAATTTGGGAAAAAAAATTGGCAAATAGTGTTTGTCCATGCAATTTGCCATTATTTGGAAAATATTTTTGGCAAATAACCCAAATTTCTAAATCCCAGTAGTTGTTTGTGCTGTATTACATATTTTTTTACGTGAACACCAAAGTAGTGATGCAATATTCTGTGAATATGGCAGTGATGATACGGTTGTAGATGAAAATGATGAACAATCGGCTCAGGGTAACAATGTCATGGGCTTTGTCTACTTCACGATGTATGGAATGATGCTTGTTGTACTCACTCCAATCTACCACATTGCTCTAGTGTCATGGACACTACTTGTTATTTGTTGCAACGAAAATTCAATTGACTTGTAATACATACTTATGATTAGTTTTGATAGTTTTTAAAAGTTATGGGTATAAATCATATTTTTCTAAAAAAGTGAGATATGTTTCCCAAATACTGTGAAATTTCACCCAAATTTTCACCCAAATAATATTTGAAAATTTATGGCCAAACACTAGCTTAGTTGTGATGGGGGCAGCCCTTTTAGTTGACCATGGCAGCACTTGTGGAAGTCCAAGGCTCCTTACAAGGTTTGTTGCTTTATGGGGTCAGTTGCTCACGAGGCGTTCCTGTCTGAAATCAATCTTCAGAAAAGAGGTTGTCATTATGTAGTAGTTATGTATAACAGTGAAGGGGTATTGCAGCCATCTCTGTCTATATTGCTCTGTAGCAAGTTAGTTATGGTCACTGTTTTTTAACTTATTCAAGATACCATTCACCATGCCTCATTCAATGAGGGAGCTGCTGACCATCTAGAGTACTGAAGGAATTAGGAAGCCTGCCAGGAAGATTTGAAAAACAATATCAGCTTGTGTTTGCTGGGTGTTGTGGAAAGAAAGAAATGCAAGATGTTTTGAAGGGAAAACTAATAAGGTGCATAAGATTAAGTCTAATGTTTATTGCTTTTGGCTTTTTGGTTTAATCTACAACATATTAAAGATGAAATTAGCATAGTGGATTCATAGACTTGCTACAAGGATAGGAACTTGTATAGAAGGGAAATCTTTCTTTTTGTTTTTAGATAGGAGGATTCCTAACTTTGCAAATTGTACTAGCATTTTTTTTTTTTGAAACAGGTAAGGTTGTATTCTTCAGCATTAAGACACCAAAAGTTATTAATAAGCAACTAATAAACTGATGCAAAGTAGGGAAATATACTGGAGTATTTCAACTTATTGGAACCAGCAGCTTAAAAACAAGCTCAGAATGGATAGTTAAACCAAATATACTGGAGTATTTCACTGGCTTCAGGTATTAAATGACTGAAGAAACTTAAACCAAATAATGTCAATATATCACAATGGATAGTTAAATCTTAACATGAACCCTCAAATAGGATAGCATATGCATATATATCTATAATTGCCTCTTGATAAAGGAATACAGTGCTACATTTAAAGATTTCAAAAGGACCACACATTTAAACAAAATGAGTGAATACATTATTACATAGATTGTCCATACCCATTTTTAACTTCAGAACAACAAGCAGGACCATAAAGGAAGGAAATCAGAAACAGCCTACCTCAGTATGCGCTATTTATACAATAAAGACAGAACTAGCAGCTGGCTCCAAAGCTAAAATCAACATTTTTAATGCTTTAAACAAAGGATATGCTAAAAGTAAAGATAAAACTAGACAGGCAGTGACCATTCAACCTTCCACCCTTGAAGCATTTATCTCAACAACAAGACCAAAAAAACTAGGTGATTAAATACTAGACTAGAGCAAGATTATGGCAGAGAAGGATAAATTTCATGTTAACATTCTATAGACTTTATCACATTTAGATAGATTAGAACTACACAAATTTTAATTATAAAAAAAGAAAAAAAGGAAAAAAAAGAAGTGAGAACTAGAAAGCATTCAAATAAACTAAGAAAAAAAGGAAAAAAAAGAAGTGAGAACTAGAAAGCATTCAAATAAACTATTCTACTTGACCAAACTATAAATTATCCTCACACATTTTGAATCAAGACTTACAAAAAAAAGTTTGTATACAGGAGCTAAGTTTAAAAAGGGTTTAAAGACGCATCATAGTCATTTATAGCAAACACATGATAATAACATTTAATCATGAAGATGTTGACATGAAAATAAGTTAATTTAATCACCATGGTCATTAGTGTGGACAAATAGGAAGAATGTAACAGATATTAAACACCTGAATGCTACGAACTTTGCCCAAAATGCAACATGATCTGCCTAAAGTGTCGCAATTACTTGGCCTCAACTCTATCCCAAAAGCCACAAATATGACAAATAGCAACAAAAGATAGCAGCTGCTTAAATATAGCAGCAACTAATCAGAGAATCCATAACTCATCTTCTATCAAATAACATCCTATTAGAAGCAACATTTGATCAAAGGACGAAAGAGCTTCAAGCAGATTCGCACAAGGTGAAGACAGGTTTTTTGAAAGAACTTCTAATAAATCTAAGGTTTAACTGGAACACAAAATGAAGTGAAGGGAAGGATAAGATGCACAATAGAGTTCATAAAGGAAACTAAGCTTCCCATAATTTGAAACAGAAACGAGATTCATTAAAATCTAAAATAATGACATTTCTTACGAGAAAAAGAACTACATGGTTAATCTACATTTTTAAAACTACATGCCATAGAAAGTCGTGATGTAGCCGAATGTAGCTATACCCTTCATGATGCAAAAACTAAATAAATTTTGGATAAACCCACACTTTAGTTGAACAATACATCTAACACTAATATGGGGCTCCCAAACCAATTTAAACTGAAGAAGAGAATAGGCAAGGATGTCAAGTTGTTTTAACTTAGATTGCTACTTAAACTATTCATAAACATGATTGAGTATAAAGAAGGAAAGTAAATAAAGCTTATACTTTTAACAAAAGGAAGTAGACAGAGATAATTAACCCAAGCTATGTATTACCACTAAATATAGAAATTGAACCATTAATACTTAGGTTTTAACCTTAGAAAACTCAGCTTAGGAATAAGATTTGTGATTATTTGTTTAGTTTTAGCTTAATATTTCCTACTGATTTCCCTACACTGTCGTTTGCACTTGCTCTCGAGTTTGGCCGTACACGCACATTGGTTCATGTGAGGGGGTGTAACTTCTTTGGATTCTCTAATTTCAGAGTTGGTGCAATTAAGTTAGTGCGCCTTCTCGCAATTATTCAGCCCTACTCTTAAATGTCTAGGGAAAAATCCTACTCTAGAAATAGGTCAATTGCATAGCTTTAGGAAGGACAATATAAGGTATTGTCGTTACGTTTAGGAAACTACCCACATGTCAATAAGTTTCTTCTTTAAAAACTCGATGACATATTGTGTGAAATTGATATGAATGATCCAAACTAAAACTCGTAACGGATTTGGAGAAAAATAAACTCATCATACCATTTACCTTCTTTCATATGAATATCAACCAAAACTTGCTAGATATCCAAATGGTTGTTTCAGCCCCACACATCCTACAAAACTGGTGGTGAAACATCCTTGGAGCACATGGAGTTGAGGTTCGAAGGCATTTGGGTGCATTATTATCACTTTTTTAAACTGCTAATGGAGTTTTGGGATCCAAGCACAGTGACCTTTAAATTCTCAGATTTTGAGATCACTCCCACATTGGAAGAGTTCAGTAGTTTTACTGAACTATCAATCAGATGAAGGTTGCCGATAATCCCATCAGCCATATGTAAAGGTGATATTTTGATCCTCCTAGGACTACATATCTTTCCATCTTTGAGGTATGTGGAGAATGAAAAGGTAAAGTTAGAATACCTTTTTAGAGGGTATGGTCGTCTCGAAAGCTATGAGGAACATCGACAAGAATTTGTATGCACTCGTGGATAATGGGTAAACATAAGGCCAAGAATCTTCGTGATGGCCTTCTCGAGGGCCATGGTCTTCCAGATGAGGTTTCATTCCATCAACATC
This sequence comes from Solanum pinnatisectum, assembly GCA_035578085.1. Taxonomy (NCBI): domain Eukaryota; kingdom Viridiplantae; phylum Streptophyta; class Magnoliopsida; order Solanales; family Solanaceae; genus Solanum; species Solanum pinnatisectum. The sequence continues at coordinate 45,625,890 of CM069083.1, read as the reverse complement.
AACATTTTACCAATGGTTATGAACCTTTTCGCAAATCCACAAAGATATTCCTTGGTGCATATGATTCTTGCCAGGTATTTCGGTCGTTAATTAGCATGCACGAGAGGGAATAACTTCTTAGGAGGCTGCAACTTCTTGTTACAGATTTGGGCGATAGAACACTTTTGTCAGCGTGATCCACAAATAGATTACTTCATAGATGCCTGTGACAGGATTGAAAGCCACAAAGATCGTCTCAGATATTGGGAAACACCGGTAGGAGAGGAAGAGTGGCATACACTTTTGACCAACCTTACGGGAGAGGCCATCCAATGGAAATTTTCTTGGATAGGGGGATTTGTGTTTGCGAGGACTCGACACTTGTACTTTATCGAGTTGATCGGGCTAGGAGGCGTTTAACCATATGCGCCTCTTCGAGTTATGCGACAATTTGGAGTTATCCGAGACATATGGTTGTGGTCGACCATGACGTTACATGAGGGTGCTTGTACCTTAGTCTCACCGGCACGGGTAAGGAACTTGCAATTGGAATGGGATTACATGATTGAGCTGAGTATAGAAGATGAAAGTTGGTGTATGCCGGAGTATTACGCATGGCGGACCATTGTGAGCCATATGGCTTGATCAAGTACTGAAGGGACCATGGGTTTGCAGACAACTAGTGGGTTGATTGGGTTAGAGAAGAAGTGCTTCTTCGCATGGAACTCACTACACCCATGTTCAATCAGGTGGTTCCAGGCTCTGTCGACTATTTAATACAGGTGGTTGAGGAAGGGCCCGAAGAGGATCCAAAGAAGGGCCCGAAGAGGATCTCAATGAAGACCTAGAAGAAGAGATGGGAGAAGACCATATGGAAGGTTCAGAAACGAGCTCCAACATCCACGATCCGAGAGATAGAGGAGTGATAGACATGTCACTTGAATATAACCCTGATGAGTTTCCAGAATATCACCCAGAGCCATTTTATGATATGGACGACGATGATGACGATGCTCCAACCTGTCCTTACATTATCTTTCTTCCTTGTACTCTATCATATCTACTCAAAGTGTCATATGGCCTATCCTTTTTGTATGCCGTGTGGCCACCCCTATATTCTCGTTTCTTGGGCTTCTACCTGACTACCTCATTGTAAAAGCCAAGCTACCTTTGATTAATGAAGTTATGTTTGTTCCAAATCCAGAATGTGTTTAAATGGATCATTTATAATCAACCACTTGTATCCTCGGGATCCTCTTTTGGGTCCACTTCAAGGTCGTCTTCCTCAACCACTTGTATTAAATAGTCGATGAAGCCTGGAACCAACTGATTGCACATGGGTGTGGTGAGTTCCATGCGAAGAAGCACTTCTTCTCTAACCCAAACAACCAACTGGTTGTCTGCAAACCCTATAAGCACATCATCCAGTTATAGGGCAGTGTAGAAACAGATAGCTTTTCTCTGGCTGCATGCTTGCACCACACAAACAACATCTAGAGCTAGGGATGGCAATGGGGCGGGGCAGGTTGAGCTTAACCCGCAAAATTTTTAATTTGCCCTGCCCGCATAACAATTTTTTTTCATTTTCAACCCGCCCCGCATAATTTTTTAATATTTTCTTTTTCTAGTTAAGTTTGATACTAAAAATAAATTCATTTTTTCATTAAATTATATTAATTTAATAGATAATGAATTAAAATTTTATTTTCTAGAGGTCAATTGGGAAATATGTAAGAAATTGTATTATTTTTTATTGAACCATTTTCATTTACTATCTTGAATACTTTAGTTGCTTTAAAGAAATTTTCTTAGAAATAATGTTCTATGACTCTTATAACATGTAAAAAGTTAAAATTAAGATCACATATACACGCAACCTGCTCCGCCCCGCATTAGTTTTAAAGAAACCCACTTCAACCCGCCCCGCCTCGCATAGCCTTAAACCCACCCCGCATCCGCCCCGCCCCGCCCCATTGCCATCCCTATCTAGAGCATATATGCCATCCCCTTCCTTAAGTTTTCCGGAGTGAGCATGCTTCTCTTGCTACAAGCCAAGAAAAACATAAAAATTATAAGGGGCCTTACTCTTCCAGATGAACTTCCATGGCCACAGGTCAGATTGTGAGATTTGCCTAATCTGGTGGTTGTAGACATAATTGACAGTGTAAACTCCGTCACTACCAGATTTCTAGCTCAAAGTATTCTCAGATTCTTTCAAACCTTGGAATGATTCCAAAATCTTGAACAGATCCACAGCTCTTTCCCAATTCGCAATCATGTAATAATCTTCTAAAAGTGATATCCCATCCTTGTACATCTTTAGTTGATTAAAGGTTTGCATCTGGTAGAGTAGCAATGTTGTAGAAATCAGGGAAAGAGAGAACCATCAATTTCATGCTGGAGGAGAACTTTTCTCCCATTACCTACTTTAAAGCTGACATTTCTCGCAAGAGGTGACCACAATGATCTAATAGCTTTCCAAACTCCAACCCCAATGGGGCAATTCACAAAATTTTGAATAGGTTGCTCCTTGGTCTAACCATGCTTGCTTTTGGCTCTCAAATTTGTGCCTTTTCTGTCCCTTCATTTTAAAAAGGTGTGTTTTTTCTGTCCCTCATACTTTAAGCTGCAATACAGAGCTTGTATGAACTTTAGTTCCCTCTTAATTTATATCGTAGATAAAATTTAGCATTGCGTCGACTTAAGTTCAAAACTTGAAATAAGCTGTTTTTTCATGAATGAGTAGATTTCTTGGATGTTTTAACATGTGTTTCATTTTGCTTAACTTGATGACATCTGCAGCAAAGTTCAAGATACTGTTTCTGCTAGTGGATCAAAGATGATTAAGAAGGTAGGTGAGCCTGAAAAATCTTCTTCACAGAGCTCAACTGTACCATCAACCACTTACGAGGAAGATTTTGACGATTTTGATCCTCGGGGTACTTCAAGTTCTAGTAAGTATCTTTTGAGGTTTCAAAAAGATTCAATTTGCAGTCTTCTATTTTGTGCTTTATAGGAGGGGCCCTCCTTGTGCAAAGTTCCCTTTAACATGTTTTATGTACAAAGATTATCTGTAAGTTCACAGATTCAAAGGTATGGGCCAAAATAACTTCTTTAAATTTGCCCCTGCATGGGGGTGGGTGTGCCTACAAATTACACTATTGAAAAAGGGATAGTAGCAGAAGTCATGTGGGTATGCCAACAAATTACGCTTTGGGGATGTGTTCTTTTTGAATTAGGTAAATAATTGTAAGTGCTGTTGGTTGGCTAAATGCTAAAAGTCTAACAAATTCTCATATCTAGCTGTCCTATCATACCAGTTGCAGCGATGAAGGAACTAGAGCATATTAATATACTAGTCGAAGAAAACAACAAATTATTATTCAATTTTTAAGACATTTATTTGATATAGGGGACATCTATCTTTACATTAGATCATTGCATAGAAGTGTAGGCCTTTTGGTTTTGGATGCACCAAAAGTAAAATTTGTGTCATAAATCTCTTGGGTGGGGGATGGGAGAGGGGTAATAACACACATTGAATGGGAGCACATATGTGTGGTCGAAAGGAAACCATTGAGGTCCTAATCCAATGTAGAATGCAACTTACACCTTCATTTCTATTTTTTGTTTCGAAATTTACCAAGTTATTTGGTTGTCGAACAGAGCCTTCTGCAGGAAGTTCTAACCAAGTAGATCTATTTGGGCAAGATTTGCTCGGTGACCTCTTGGATGTACCAACACCTGCTCCAACTGCTACATCTACAGTGAACACTGATCCATCAGAGGTTGATTTATTTGCTGATGCCACCTTTGTATCAGCAAAACCTCAAACTGAAACGGGTGTAACTTCCCAAACTCCAGTAAGAATCCATCCATCACCTTGTTAAAAATCTTACTCTGAATATTGGTTGGTTAGTTTTTAAGTAGCCATTTCTATTTCTGCAGATGGGTGTGGATCTGTTTGCCTCCCAGCCTGCCCCTTCAGTTGCAGCTTCAACAATAGATTTCTTCGCTGCACCGGATCCTGTTATACAGTCTGATAACAAATCCTCAAAATCAGACCAAATGAATATCAACATTGTTGATCCATTTGCTTCAGTTCCACTAAATACTTTTGATAACTCTGACCCGTTTGGTTCATTTGTTTCTCATAAACCTGTACCTTTCCCCGATGAAAATACTAGCAATGGCGGGAATCATGACACTCGTGACAAAGTAAGCAAATCGTCTGTTGAAGCTAAAACACCACCAAAGGACACATTTCAAGTCAGGTCTGGAATATGGGCTGATTCATTGAGCCGTGGGCTGATTGATCTGAATATAAGTGCACGTAAGTTCTGAACATCACTTACATTTCTGTTTAATGTTGATTATCATGTGTGCTGTTGCTATTTATATATAGTGATGTGTGTTGTTTTCTCATAAAACATTGATTCTGGAGGTGTTATGCATCAAGTTGAATCAGTCTTATAGTTGCTGGATTTCTTAAAACTACACTTAGAAAAATTGCACCTTGGTTTGCCCTATTGATTTCAACATACATGTCATAAATGAGTCCGTTGGATGATCTTGGTGCAACCTTCAGTGACCTGGTGGATGTAGTCAGATTAACGAGTCATTGATTGGATACTCGACAATGTCAATATAAGCTCAGCCTAATAGCAATGCAGAACAGTTCTTGTCTTGTTTCCCAACACACCTGTCTCCCTAAAGATGGTTGGAGTGGTCTCTGCTGAGCACAGATCCTTATCAGCTACATGAATTTAGCCAATTGTGCTCCTAATAATTTGATGATTTGATCACACAGGTGCACATGTTTGAAAAGATGTAACGTTTTAAATGAAAAAAATTACTCATAAGTGGTATACTGAAGCTTCTGTTTTGGTTGATTTACTTTTCTGGTTACCTGATGGTATAATTACCTTTGGAACTAACTCTGTTTCCCCCCTAAACTTGCAGCGAAAAAGGTCAACCTTGCAGATGTTGGCGTAATGGGAGGATTGACTGATGGATCAGATGAGAGAGAAAAAGGGCCAACTTCTTTTTACTCTAGCAAAGCAATGGGTCAAGGAATTGGGTATGGCAAATCTGGTTTTCCATCAGCAGCAACAGCTGGAGATGACATATTTTCAAGTCTCAACACACAAAACTATCAGTTTGGCAGCTTTCAGAAGTGAATAATTGCTTTATCGCCCTGGCAACTCATATTTGATCGCTCAGTTTCACTCAAGATATTCATTTGTGAGCTTTGACGATTGGAGACACTACATTGTGAATGTGTAAATTCAGAAAGTGACCAAATATTGGATAACCAGCAACTATTTGAAGTACCATGCAGCTTTTCTATGCCGATGATATCTTGTTTTGGTGTTTCTTCCCCCCTACTCTTGAGGAGCTTGTATCCAACTTTTCAAATCATATCTTAAAAAGCTTGTGTCATATAACAACAATCAGCACTTAACTCTACAGGTGGCTGTGCACACTAGTTGTACCTGTGAGAGGGTGGTAGTCATGGCGATTTATAGATATTTATCAGCGCAAATCTTCATTTAATTGCCTTCATTAAGCTGCGATTAAACCTATTATATATCCAAGATTTCTAATGCTAAAATGAATAATTTCTTCAAAAGATTAAAAGAGACATTGCTGAAATTTCTGATCATCCTTCCCATTCCCTCATTATTTTCAGTCCAGTAGCTGAAACAATGTCACTGGTGAAGCAAATCAAGTTTTACATTGAAGCCAACACCAAACTTCTTATTTATGGTACAATGAGGGTCTCTATATGTATTGCCTTTTCTTTTTCTTGGTCTAAAGATGCAATATAAGTCCTGCAAGAACTCCCTAATCAGAAATCTAGCAGTTTCCCCATTAGAATGGCTTGGGCTTTTCTGGCTTGCTTTTCTGGTCCAATGATGAAAACCTACACCAAAGCAATCCTAAGATGAGACAAGTAATCGATTTGATGAAAGCCTGCATCAAACAACTACACATGTACTACTCTAGGTCAGCAATTGGAAATGCTTTTAAGAAGAAAAAAAATTGACCTGTTTATTTACTTAAAAGACCTTACAGGCCAAAAGTATCCGGTCAATACCATGAATTGAGCAACCCAAAAGTAATTAAATCTAGTCAACAACTTTGCAGAAACAGTAAAGGTGGAAAGTCAAAACTATTTGCAATTTTGCATCTCATATGAAGGGTTCACACACACAAGCAAGGATACAGGCAACCAACCACCTGAGGATCTAAAATGGTGCACAGTGAACTTGGTTTATGTTACCAAAAGAAAAACAGCATGTGTACCAAATATTTTTGGTGGAAAAAGACAATTTCAAGAGGTACAAATACAATAACATTCAATGTTTGACAACATAGCACTAACCTTATCAGGAGGACCTTTAGCACCTCCTATGAATATTTCAGCACTGCAAATGAAAAGATTGTCAAATTGGAGGAGAGTTTTTACCCTCGATGGGCAGTAAGGCACACATTAAAAGCTGAAGAAAAGAAACATACTCGCATGACTGCTTTATCGACAATATAGAAGCTCCCCTTCTGCCAATAACACGTCCCATTTTCCCCGGGGGAACATCAACAACAGACAAAACTTCTTCCTCAGGGATACTTCCGTCAGCAACAATATTTTCTGCAATCACAACCCACCTAATATTAGTAAGTTCGCTCTAAAGGTACAAGCATAAGACTTTCATCTGGGACAGAATTTCTTTAGTCTGAATTCTGCACCCCAGCAATGGCAGATTTAGATGTATGTCTGTGTTAGTCATGTAAAACAAACATCTGCATGGTTCTTGAACTGAACAACTTATGAGACATATTTCATTGCTTTATCAAGTTAAATTTTCGTGACAACCATTAATAAAAAGGTACTTACAAAATTTCAACCTCAGGACTAGACAATTTTGAAAGTGGTGTTTCATAAAAAGGTACTTACAATACAACTTTTACCAGCATGCTTGCTATAGCTGCCTATTTGCTTCAATCAATCAAATAGGCCTAAGTTCCAAATTAGTTGAAGTCACCCATATAAATCCTTCATATCCACTTCACTCAATTCAGGTCCACTCCAATACTAAATAAATTTATCTTTTTAAGACAAACTAGTGGTTCTAAGTATCACATTTACTCCTATATACCTATAGGCTCAAAAGATTAAATTCATTTCCATGAGTTAAACCATAGATGATTTTTATATTTACAGCAAGCTTGGGGTTGAACCATGTAAAGCTAACAGAAATTCTTTCCATCCTTTTACTTGACCTTACATCTCATAGGCCATAGCCAAAGAAAAATCTTGAATTTCCGGAAAAAAAAACCCAATGAAATACACATATGCCTGAATTACATGTAAAAGTCAACAAAACCAGCCAATACTGAGAGAGACGGGGAAGAAATATACCTGGAATTGGAGGTAGAGGCGGCCAGTCTGCAAAATGATTGTCATTGATGCAGAAACAGCGACAATAGAGGGCACCACGGACAGCTAGGTTCCATAAGGACTCGTCATTCAGCTTTTGCACCATCTTTTGGTATATATGGAGAAGAAATCGGACATCATCTGCAGCAGCACGGATCATCTGTTCAGACAATGGCCTATATGTCCAATACTTGGGGTCCTGGAAATGTGAAAGTCATAATTAACCAGATAAAGTTTAAGCAGATTTAGTGACTGGAAAACTACAAAAACATCGATATTCAAGGAAAGAAAAAGACATGAAAACAGTATAGTAATTCTACTCGTAATTGTTTATTTAGTGGTTTTAGATGGAAAACAGGCTCGGAAAAATAATTCATCAGCTGGACGATCTCACAGTTGACCTACTAATTTATCTGATTCATCACAATTTCTCGTACATGCTACTATTTGACACTTACATAATGCCACTGGATGAAATGAGAAAAACATAGTTAAGAGACAAATGATGACTTTTCCCAGAGTAATGAAGGGAATTCAGACAACATGAGAAAGGTTCTTCCATCTTTTAGCCACCCTAAAAACTAACCAGGAAAGAGAGATCACAAAACAGAAGAAAACATAGAACCTCTTGCTTTCCTATTGGCTAGGACCTTTGGCACAAGTAGCAGAATCTTACTACTCAACATGTGAAAGAACACATCTCCAATTATTTTCTTAGGCAAGTAGATAAAAGGAGACAAACTTGGGGTGTTCATTTTCTTCCTTCTAATTTTGTAGTTGACTCTCCAAATTGAGGAGCAAAATGTTGACAAAGCCCCCCATTTTTCCTTAGAGGCTGAACTGCTCATATTAAGTCTCTAACTACGAGAAATGGATCCATCTTTTTCCTTGACATACCCCGTAGGAATGGGTGTGATTTGGTTATGGGTACTTCATGCAAATTCTTCGAGATAAGCTAAAAATTAGTTTTCTTTTTTTAAAAAAAAAGCTGCACATACCCATCATATCAGTTATCTATGCACACCCAAATCAATTACATATCCGTAAACAAATCCATGTAACATAGGTCTCTAATGTAAATATTGCTACACAAGGACACAATTTAATCCAAGAAGAGTACAACAAAATGGAAGCAATGAACATGTTCAAAACAAGAAAACAACTTCTCTTTGCTGATGTGCAAGCAAAATTTTGACTAACCTGTCTTAGAAGAACTCTGACTTCTTCTTTCTCATCATAAGATACTCCTGTCCAAACAAGCAAGAAGATGTTCAGTTCCCAGTTTCCACAAATCAAATCTAAATCTGCTCAAAACTTACACCAGAGTAGAGAAGCACTAAGTTTACGACACAAACACAATAGAACACTAAATACTGCACCAAACTCAAACTGTTCCTATCCTTGCAGCTGCTTTAGTGTGGGTATAAACTATAAAGAACACAAAGAGTAAAGGTTCATTTCTGTGAACAAGGTATATTAGGATAATTATTAAGTGGGGATTAAAGTACAGGGATCAAATAATGACGGGATTATTTAGTGGATATACTTGTATTGGTAGATATGTAGTTCATTGGACTAGAAATGGGACATTAAAAGGTATAACATAAAACTACAAATTTGAATGAGGAATTACATTTCGACCATAATTGGATACAAAGAAATAAGTATCTATGTCACTCCTGGTAAAGTAAAATTGCAGCCTATTATCCACAAATAAATTAGAATTTATATAAAAACATGTATTATAACAGTGCCAAAATAATTAAAGGTAGTTTGATGAACTGTTTTATACCCAAATCACTTAGTCAGCCAAATCTATTCCAGATAATCTACAACTAAGACAACTATCAGATAATTAATTATGGTCTTTTTATAGATTTAAGACTTGTTATGCCTCCCATCAGGCCCTCCACCAAGCCAAAAGAACATAGAATACTCATACATCAGGATTTCTCCTACAATATAGTCTCTCTACTGATGAAGAAATAAGAAGAGTCTGTGGGGAAACAATTTTTGTTATCAGCTGGTAAAACAGCAAAAGAAATACATGTGTTCGTCTCCATTGCAAGTCAAAGATCCCATTTTCTAGAGAAGTATACAGAAAATTCACAGGAAGTGACAGCAAATAAAACTGATACGCCTACTCTTGTAAGCTGGTTGGTGCATTTGAAAGTGGAACAAACACAGAGCTGGAATGCTAGAGATCAGGGCCAAAATATCAAGATCCTCAAGCTCGCAGATGACATCAATTAGAGCGAAGGGAAGAAAAAGTGAAATTTTCAAAATTGTAAAAAAAATGTAATGAAAGAGTCCAAAAAACATTACAACAACAACAACATACTCAGTATAGTCCAATTAACATTAAATCCACAAAAAAATTCGTAGGCAATAAAGCCACACAGTATAGTATTAAAGGGATACCAAACAACTTGAATACAAGCTCCAGTTGATGGAACTCGTAAGTTTCAAGATAGTTACATTCTTTTAGAAGGCAGCATGGTAGTTGTGATAATTTTAGTTCTGCTAATGAGGTTAATATTTCTACCTTGGAACTTGTTATCTAATTTATAGGAAAAGGCATTCATAAACATGATTGTTTCCACTAGATGTTATGTTTCCTTCATCCTTGCTTTCAAGCTCATATCTATGCAGCAGAATCCACAGAACAGGGTTGCAAAATTCCAAGCCACACGTAAGCAAGAAAGGATTTAAAGCAGAAAGATCAATACCACAATAACGTGGGTCAGCAAGTAGACCAACAAATGATATGTGACAATCTGGGACCCGTGCATGTCCTTCTTGTTCATTGATCAAAGAATATGCAATCTGCTTGAGGGGAGAGTATAAACGTTAGCAATCCAAGTATATCAAACTTGTCATAACCATACTACTCCCCATTTATCACTTCCAGACAAACAAACCCTAGCTAAAGTCAGCTAACATAACATCAATATTGAATTTATAAAAAGAATGGACATGCAAAGGAACATATTTTGGGAAATAAAAACAGAAATATAAGAGAACAAGTGATGAAAGATGTGATTCGTTTGATCCTCTATGTTCTTTTGAATCAGTCAATTCAATACACATAACATGCAACAACCATTAACCACATCACCTACCAGTTGGGAAGAAGAAACTACCTTGAAACCTTAAGAATAAAGAAGAGGTTGAGGAAAGAAAACTAAATGAAGGGCCCATGTGGTGAATAGGAACAAACCAAACATAATCGAATGGACTGAAAATCCAAGTTTTAAATTTACCCTTCACAATACTTGGCAGTAAGGCAGTAACGCAAAATAGGCCCCTCACAAAGCAGCCGGTATCATCTTACTATCCATTTTAGTATATTTCAAGAACAATGTCACTATCTACATGTAGTAACTCTCTAATTTCAAGAATCGCGCATGACATGTTTAAGATCACAAGATTCAAGAGTCTCCCTCGCTTTCTTAAACTCTATGCCTAGTCAAACTAAAACACAGAGTGAATTGGATGGAATAAATTTTTTATTAACCATAGGGCTTTATAGTCACTTGTAAGCAGAAAGCCTGCAGAAAACCTGAGTAAATATTCAACAATTAAAATGTCTCAACAACCTAAGATATCAAACAAAAAAATAAAACTTTGACGAAGTAGTAGATTCCTCATACAACTAGACAACTAATTATCAACCAAAATTATAGCAGCAAACACAATAGTCAAAACTCCTCCTTTGCTTTATTTGCTTCAGTCTACAAATGCTGTTCCTCCTTGATTGGTGTTTTTTTTACTGTGCTTGAGAACTGAGAAATTGCAAGTGGTGATAGTAGTAAGAGTTTATCTTCATCACAACTTTCATAAATCATAGGCTTCAAAATAAGACTTCATTTCACAAATGAATTTGACATTTTCACCATTGAAGGTTTGTGGAGCATTCAATGAAAAATTGTTACTTGCCATGTTGAAAAATATGGTTAAACGAAATAAGGTATGAGTTAAAATTGGTTTCAAAATGGTTCTTCTTGAGTAAAAACTCACACATCCTATGATATAAATTGAGGCTCTGCTATCATTGTTGGTTTTTTTATAAAGATGGAACAACAAGGAGGTTGAAAATATGTTTAAAAATTTGTCTCTTAATTTGTTTTATTAACCATAGGATTTTAAATAGCCATTTGAAAACAGAAAATCTGCAGAATAATATAACCAAACAACTAATAAGTCTCAACAGTATCTACCAAAAGTTTAAACTTATACTACTAGATTTCTAATGATGATTCTAATGAATAATCCATCAATGAAGTAGTGGACAAAGTCTACAACTGAACAACTAATTATTCTAGAAAAACTGTAGCAACAAATACAAAATCCAATAATTTCTCCTTCACAAATCATGTGACCTACTCTTTGATCATCCTCCAAATATTCTCGACCACTTTCAGTATCAACAAACTTGTCTACGTCCGATATTCAAACTATATAAACGACCAATACATAGTATTAGCTCTAGTTTTGTCTTTCAACAAACATGTCAATCTATATACATCTTAACTATTATTTATGATATATACTACTAATAATTGTATTAACTCTACTTTCAACAAACTGCTCCAGCTTCATACATTTCAAGTTTTCAACTATTTTCAAAACACATCTTAAACTAACAGCATGTGTAAATTAAGTATACTGAGAAAACTTCAATTGAAAATTCTTGCCTGTGTATCCACAACATTGTGCAACTTTATGCCAAACTGAAAATACAATGCCTGAAAGAAGAATGAGCAAGTAAATTAAACATGCTACAATGCTTCATAATACAAAGAATTTGAAAAATAGAAGAAATCAATAAGTGACCTCACTATCTCGTTTGCAGTCATGAATAACTTTTGTGATGTAGTTAGACTCGAGTGCAGGCTTACAAGCTTGGACAACAGCCTCCCCACCTTGAACAGCATCAACCAAATATATTGCGTCCGGAAACGCAAGCTGCACAAACAAAAGTTTATCAACTGGAAGCTTCTCTTTTTTTCTTGGGTTAGATAAGTGTTTTCAACTGGACGCATTATGAACACCAGGTTAGGCTGCAACTAGCATTTTTTGTTTTGATCTAAAATAAGCTAGAAGAAACAAGCGGGGAAATTTAATAGCAAATCTGAATATGCCACAGCCTTAGAAGCTCTTTATGGATGATGAAGCCTCCAATCCACCAGACAAGAAAAAAAGAAATTAGACACAAGGATTCAGAGGCCCAATTATTTAAAAAATCAGTTTTGAAGGCAAGGATACAAGCACAAGGATTAAATTTAGCACAAGGCACATTTAAAATGACTTTTAAGAACTCCCAAAATACACTTATTCCAATCTAAATGACCCAATTTGACTAATATGATGATTTGGAAGAATTCATATTTTAACACGTTGTAATTAGTTTGAGGTATAGCTTTGACTTAGTACGAAAATTGGGGTACTATGTTAGGAAGACATCACATCAATGCTAGAAAAGCCACAGTATTGCCTATCAACCAATAAATAGTTGAATACAGTAAATTTATAATGAATTCTTGGAGACAGTTAAAGAGAGGGCAAAGTCAATTGAAACAAACCAAAAAGGCAGTGGAAGTTAACTGCATTAGGAACAGTTGGAACTTACATAAATACATAAAAAGTAAACATAGGAAATGCAGGGAATACAAAAGTAGCAAGAGAAGAAGGAAACAAGAAGTAAGATCTTTAAAAAGAATACATGCTGCCACCACATCATGAGATTTTTTCAAATTTAGAATAAGAAAGTCTACAAAGAAAGTCGGACCAATGCAAAACTGGTAACATAAATGCTTAATAGCAGCAAGTTACACTTGTTAAGGCATGTAGGTACTCTAACCCCAGCACTTCACACTCATGTAAGTTGAGGATTGACTTCTAATAATATCCGCATCCCTTTTTCGTCATCCACTAACTTTCCTCCTTGAACCTACTTTTGTCATAATTTTCGACAAAGCAAGATTTTCTGAAATTCAGAAAATGGAAAGCCTGATGATTCCACTTACCAGCAATTATTTTTGGGTGCATTTGGACAGAAAGAAACCGAAGATGTTTTGATGGTTTATCAACTCAAACATTTAGTTGGAACTATCTCACTCCAGTAAATAGTGCTCACTACTTTCTAGATTTTGTTAGCTCCCTGATCTTAGCTTAGATATTCTGTACTGGAGCTATTATCCAACTCTTTGTACTCACTGCATCTTCTTGATGCATTTAAATGAAATTCTATTCATCAATAAAAGAAAGGAAAATGTAAAGCCTAAATGAATTCAGACAAATGCAAATCTGGCTATATAAAAGCTTTATCACATCAAATACACTTTTGAAGGCATGTAAGTTCTCTAATCCCACCAACTCTCCATATTACCCCATTCGTCAAAGCAAAGAATTGACTTCTAAAAATAGTGATCTCCCTTTCTCCTTCCTTCACTAAAAATATCCTCTATCATCTCTCTTCGGTCACATTTTTCAACTGCTTACTCTTCAGTCCACAATTGGATGTTCCTTCAGTGAGGGTAAAATGAGTGAGAAAAGAAAGGAAGAAGATCCAACGATATTAGCTGTGATATCTCAATGTTGAACATGCTGAAGATGTCTATTCTCATATTTGTCTTCAAATTCATCTATTCTCTTCTCTATCAAACATAAAATCTCCTAAACACACAGCAGATCACAGATGAAAACAGCCAAAACAGATTACTCACAATGGCCACCTTAATTACATTGCCTGCGTATATCGTGACATCTTAGACCACCATGAGAGAATGTACGAGGTAAGAAAGCCAGCCTAATCATTCCCTCCCAAACTAGGATTACCACATAAAGTAAAATGAAACTTTAGAGCAAAACACCAAGTTTGAATTCTACATTACAAGCTCAATTCTGTAAATATGGCTTTTGCACTGCCCCAGTGCTTTCAATAGCAATGTTACCAGTTTCAAAAAAAAAAAAAAAAAACCATTACAAGCTCAATAAATTCAAAGGCTTACCAGGTCCATGAAAAGTATGACCATCAAATTGAGTTAAGCAATTTCATTAATCTAGAGCTGTATGGATTACAACTTCTCCAAGGGTTCTTGGGACCTCTTTTCACTAACCTCAAAATATTTCATAATTGCATACCATGTAACACCATACTTCAACTTAAATGAGAAATCTAATTCGAAATTTTAAGGCGGAATGACACAATGTATATTCAGATTCTAGATTTACCTGCATAATACAGAGAGTCCCATGGCGACAAAGATCAACACCCTCACAATCAAAACCAATCACCAGTTGTGTCTCAGCAGAAGGTTCCAAGAATTCAACAGGTAGTTCAGATGGATTAGTGACAACATGGATTGGCACTGTAGAAAATTGTGCCTCTTCCCCTTGGATTTTTTCACCTAGGAAGACCAACATCAAATAACTTTCAGTTTTCATTTCACATCCTCCTTTACTTTTCCTTTTCCTTATAACAAAATTTTAGGTCAAATACCACATGCCATTGTTACAAACATGCAATATTCATAGCTCGGAATATACCTATACAAACAAGAATCACATAAAAATAGGAAGTACAATGGTTAAACAATGTGCTGCATCTATACTAAAACAGGAAAACAACCAGCAAGTCACAAAATCCCATTGGAATAGTTAAAAAATCTAAAAACTTCGGACTTGCCTATATCCATTGATGCAAAACCTTCAAAACTAATGCGACCACAAAAAGTACCAGAAAACGCATGAAAGTAAAAACCTAATTTCATGAAAATGGAGAACGTAACGCCCAAGAAATCCAAAAAAAGAGAAACAAAAACAAAGAGTTTTGATTTGATCGCTAAAATCAGGAATTTTAACAGATTAGAGGGGTGAGATTACCAGGGTCAGGAGGCAAAGTTTGTTGAGTAGACGCCATGTGATCGGAGCATCCAAGCAGATCGGTAAAAGTATCAGAGGGAAATATTCATTTCTTTTTGTTTCTGTTTATGTGTAAAGTTGGTTATTTATTAGAATCTTGAATGAAGATTTGTCTTGGTGTGAATCTTGTTGAAAATAAGGGATGGTCTAATTAATCACTTTTTCCTTATTTTACTTGTAGATTAAGTAGTCTTAAATTCAATTATTGGCTTATTTTCTTTGGATTTGAATAATAAATAATTTAATACTGCTTGTTTTGAATTATCAAGAAACTAAAAAGTTTTTTAAAAAATATATATATACGAATAACAATTCTATAAATTGATAATTTCTTATTTAATAACGATAATACATAAATATGTCATTTAATTTGGTCTCATTTTATATTTGTGCCCTCCAACTTTGAAGTACACGCTTAAACTTGTATGAAGTTTAATGAATAAACACACATGTCATACGTGGCATCTTACATGGCAATTTGTGTCCTACGTGTATTATGTCACATAGAACTCGTGTGTCTACTTATTCAACTTTATACACGTTTAAGTGTCTACTTGTGCAATCCAAAGTTGGAGGGCATAAATGTGAAATGAGGTTAAGTTGACACATTTATGTATTAATGTTACTGTTAGATAAGACAACATTGATATTTCTGACTATATATTACGATACATTCGAAAAGTTGAATATAACTTAATTATATATGAAGTATACATTGATTATACATGAAGTATATACTGATGAATTCAATCTCGATCAACATAAAATCACCTCTAAATAGTCCCAAAAGTTTAGATATGAAATCCTCTCGATGTTTTTCATCTTTTGATATATAATTCGCTCAAAATGATTCACCTTTTCAGTACGTCAAATATAAAAGAAGCAGAGATGTCATTAACGGCGAAATTGAAAGGGAGAAGCACAATATTGGGCT
The DNA here is from genome assembly GCA_035578085.1 of Solanum pinnatisectum. Lineage (NCBI taxonomy): Eukaryota > Viridiplantae > Streptophyta > Magnoliopsida > Solanales > Solanaceae > Solanum > Solanum pinnatisectum. The sequence continues at coordinate 45,609,610 of CM069083.1, read as the reverse complement.
TTCGAAAATTGGGCCAAATTTTGTGTAAAGCAAAGGGCTGAGTGACCCTTTAGCAAATTATGTGATATCCGAGATTAATTTCTTCATCTGATTCTTCAATTATTGCAAAAGTTATTTTGTGATTTTCATCATCAATATCTTCAGTTCTTCACTATCAATTATTTGGTGAAGAAACACATTGTTTCGTTAAATGACTCATCAATTGTCATGTCAGAAAAGGGTATTGTTGGACATAAAAAAACGACATTTTTGATATAATAGGTGAAAGGAAAGCATTTTAATACTAATTACGATACACTAAGAACAGTTTTTATTCTTCTCCATTAGTACTACAGATTTTCAAATAGTATATTACAATAATCTAAAAGATACATGAATAAAAAGGTAAAAATTACAATTTCTGGAAAGAATTATTTGAAAGAAAGAGAATAAATTACAACTCTTCAGTATACAACAGCTGAACTAAGCAATCACTGGGCAAACATACAATGTAATTTGTAGGTATGCTTATCTACATAGTGGCACAGCAACCAAATTAAAATACAGCTATTACATACTTTCTGTAGAAAAGATGCAACAGATTGACTGAAACTATTACATTTAGCCTGGATGAGCAAATGATCATATTCACAAGGTAAGCTACTTATAGATGTGTGAAACCTAAGTCATATTGTTTTCTCTCTTGTTGTATAGACTGAAATATCCGAGCCACGGATTCTGTGGCAGACCTTGCATTGTGAGGTACAACCTTGATAACTCTTGCTGGATTATCGGGTACACATGCCTGAGGGCTACCATCACGGTTGTCAGTAACTGGAGATGTGGGAAAAAGAGAAAGCATGTTTCTTCCTCCTGTGGCCGTTTCACGAGTTCTCTCAACAGGACTACTTGCAGTGCTGGCTTGTACCTCATTATCTTTTGTGGTTTGAAACCTTACAACATCCGGGATATTTTCATTCTTCTTCTCATTTAGAACATTACTTGAGTCCTGATGTTGAATGTTGAAGTTATCAACCACTCCGGATAACTGGGGTTGTAAACCAGGCAAGGTAAACTGGTTTGATTCTTCAGTAGTAGGTGATGAAATTGGTGGATTCATGACTGGCATGCCATATTGCCGAAAGTAGCCATGACCAGTCGGAGGTGCAAAAGGAACTCCCATACCTTGATAGTGAGGATTAGGAGCAGGAACTCCATATGTTGGAGCAAAAAAGTTCCCCATTGTTGGAGTTGATCCTGCAGGCCCACCTCCACAAATAGGACTCGTGAATCCAGGTCCAGGGAATGGTTTGTATACAAGTCCCTCAGAAGGAGACATCACCGGGATCAACCATTGGTGCCCGGGAGGTTGTTGGAAGCACCAAGGACCCGCATTAGAATCATTTGTTACAGGCGTTGGCAGTGGATTTCCTGAAAATGGTTTGTGGCAAGAGAGTTGACTACCATTTTGCACAGTAGAGAGAGATGCCTTTCCCACTGTGCTTTCGGCAGAGTATTCCATCCTGAAGTTAGGCTTCTCAGAATCATGCTTGCGCTTCAGAACACTTTGAGATTCTCTAACAATACAGTCCAATGGAAGTCTTTTGACAGACGAACTCTTTAAAGGTTTGCCTAAATAAGCAGGATCTTCGAGCGAACTATTTGGTGACCCGGCAATGAGCCTTTGTACCTATTAAAACAACAGGTAAAAAAATGCATGAGTGACGTATTAATGCACGAAAACCAGTATATATAGATCATATATTCATATTCAGCCACTGGAGTTGCTTTACCTTTATTAGTCGATGCAACTCGAACACTTGGACTGCAAACACTCTTTGCTGGCTGTACCAAAACAATGGAGATAGAGTCCGTTAAAAAAAGAAAAGAGCAAAAATAATAAATGGAAAGAGATTATCTCTTCAAATACATGAGGTCAAAAGTATCTACTACATTAAATATAACAAGACAACTGAAAAATCATTTTGAAGAGACTAAGCCACACAACATATAAAGTGTCTACAGTCAATGAACACCAAATGGTAATATCGTAATCTACAAAGAGGTAGTCTTCAATACGTATGCAAAAAGAGAAGTTCTGCACTAGTCCACCACAGTAGTATTATCTTAAAGTTCAAACCAAAAAATGGCACTAAATTTATTTCTCATACGCAAAAAAACATGTCATATTCACATGAACTGATGTTCACAAAGCTTAAAATCCCTAGCGGAACCTATGCCATGACTAAGATATGTTTGGAGACTCCTACTTTGTAGATGATCAAAACTTTTACCAAAATATAGCGCATATAGTCTTTTTTAAAGCCATTACCCTTCATAGTTTATTCCCAATTAACATGCTAGTTGCCAGAGCTATCTTCTTATCACACCACTGCCACCACCATAAACGGGTTAGTGTTCCCAGAAAGAGTGGTTTACAACCCAAGAACAAGGACACAGAGGAAAAAGAAGTCCCAGCAGAATATAACAAATTGACAGTCAATACTCAATAGAATGATCCAGTGCCAACCAGCTCACCTTGCACAAAGTATATGATCTAACATGGTCCCCACAGTGCTATATATGAAGGTGATCCACCGCTGAAATCCTTCAAGGGCTGTTGTAAACGATAATTGCCACTTTGTGGAAACCATCAGACAGCATCTAGAGAGATAGTCATACAACTCCTACAATCATGCCATATGTTTCCTTTAAGAATTAGTTCAGCCCCAACGCATGAAAAGCGTGATACCAGGGACAGCCTTAATTCGGTATTATGTACTCCAGCAATAGGATACCACTGACATCTCTAAGAGAATATAAAAGCTACCCAAAGTAGTATTCTAGGGGCTGGTTCCCATCCAATTGTGCCTAAATATAGCAATACTGTATCAAATCTAGATCACAAAGACAAACTCTTTCTCCCCCCCTATTGTTAGATAATAGATTGTTAAGACTAACAGAAACAAACACAGGCAAGCAAATAGATGAACAACAAATGCTACAAAGTTCAAGATTGTTATTCGCACCCATTTACACACTGAAACATTTTTTTATAAAGACTTACATACCTAAATATGTCACTCAAAATTCATCAATTGGCAAGATACAGCACAAAAAGATCATTTGGACTCTGGAGATATTGATGGACAAATCATGCTTAAAAACATAGCAGCTGAGAAATAAATATGCTATTAAGCAAAAGGTACCAATGAAAAGAAGTGTCTGGTATACAAACATCCTTTGTATTCAACACATGCTTAAAAACTGCACACGCGCAATCTTATCAATTGAATATGAAAATATATCAGAGAGCATACCCTTCTATTTATAAGGACCATGAGGATGCATACAAGGGGGGTCATTTTGTCTCACTCTACAAATTATGATCTTAGTGGGTAGTATAACCATCAGGAAAATGAAAGTCAGTCTAAAGAAAAGCTAGTCAATAAAATTTCTCCACCCAACTGACAAAAGGAATGCTACATATTTGATTGTTTGCATGATCTGACAAGGATATTTAAATGTCAATCTGAACGCAACACGAACTTACTTGACAATTGCTCTTCTGGCTTTCCAGAAACGCTTTAGGCCAATTATTCCTACAATGTCATCAGGAGAGATGTCTGTTCCAGATATAGATTCCACTCTGGAAGTCTCAGATAAGTCGTCACCTCGGTCCAAATTTCCTGTTTGTAATGATTTGTGTGCCCTATCTTCCTGGGATTCCGTATCATTAACAAGATCATTAGCAGTTAACTGCTCTTCTGATACAAATTCTTTCCTAGGATATGAACTGCCATCATATGTAACCTTAACAGGTTCAGGTATGATAGTACAACCAACCTGAGGATCCAATCTGCATTCTGGTCATTAAGAAAGGTTGGTCTTAGGTAATGTACAGAAGTCATTAGAAGACTCATATATTGGTGTGAAATGCAAAATTTACATCGACTTGTATCAGAAGACATTCTAGATAGTTTACCCTTGGATGCAGAGTTTGAGGTTGTTTTCTCTCTACGAGCAAGAGTACATTTGGGATTCTCCTTGTTTTGGCCATTGCGCTGTTGTCTCAAAGTTAGATCTGTAACTCCTTCCAACTCTTTATTAGGACAAAACACTGGACCAGAGGGAGAGAGCTTTTCCATATCCAGATTATGACTCTTATTGGCATGACCAAGCTTGGAATTAACAAAGATGGGGACCGTAAAGTCATCCTCTTCTGTGCTCTTTTTCAATTCATATTGTTGCAAGAGAGTACTGGGATCGGAATTGTGGCCAGGTGGTTTATCAGCTAGATGTCTAGATGGAGGGTGTTGTATAGGGAAATATCCACCTCTGTCATGCCCACTCCCCTGCAAGAAGTAGTTGCTTCAAGTCAGCTTGCAAATTCAACCAACCAGTAAATTAACAGCTATTGATGAACTACACGGTCAATGAATATAGCCCCAAAAAGAGATGGTTTAACATCAAGAAACCTCTAAAAGCCCTGCAGTAACATCACTACACAGTTTAAGAACATAATTATACGGGACTGTAAATGTCAAACCCACATTTTCACTGACCCCTACAAATCCAAGGAAAAACACAACACTGACACAGCTAATATTACATATTTTTGATGGAAATATGAACTTCCCAAATTAAGAAATCAGGCACATCCAGATGATGATCAGCACAAGTTAATACAAAAAGAGAAAATAGTTGTACTCATACAGAGAAGACAATTGACCCTTTCATGATATGTCAAGTGATGCACTTAAGTTTAACAAAGTGAAGTGAACTTACTACATTAACATATACACCACAACAATAAACTACAAGATTTTCTTTCCTTGTAATCTCTAATTCTTGAAACAAAAGCTAAAAATTCAAACAGAAACCAACTGTAACACAAGAGGTATGCTAAATAATTAACATCCAACAACCACTCAGAACAATAAATCAAACTACAGAAAATTCAAAAAGACCCTTGCAACACATATCATGTTCACATAGGTGTGAGAACTTATTCTACCTGACTTGAGGATGGAGGGCCCATCTTTGAAGTATTATTAGGGTCAAGAGGCAAAACCCCAGAGTTGAATCTCTGAGAAGGTATGCTGAGTTGCTCATATAAAGCCATCTTGTTCCTTGGAGGTGCTCTTGGACCTCCTTTATCTGTATCATTAACATGAAGTCTTGGAAACATAGGCCCCATAACTTTCTCTTCACCTTTCCCTCTCTTCATATTTTCCTCTACAGTTTCATCAACACGCTCCAAATTAACTAATTATCACAAGAACCACCCTCAAGCACTCAAAAAGATCAAATTTTTCCTACCATAAACAGTAAAATCTAACAGATCAAAACAAAAAAAATCAGTTTCTTGACTGCAAATCAACACAAAAGAGAAACCCACCAAAATTTCAAGCCAACAAAGAAAACACACCAAGAAAATCACATAATTCCACCAACCCAGAACCCAAAATCAATTCTTCACCTCAAAATCAAGCAATTTCTTACATATCCTCAAAAAACATGAACTTTGAACAGTAAAATATCAGCAGTTGGGAAATGATAAGAAGCAAGAAGAGCCAAGCAAAATTAAAGTACCCAAAAAAACAAGAACTGATTCTCAGAAAAAGGGAGAATTAGGGATTCCTAAAATGTCAAAACAGGGGTACAAAAGTGCTTAAGTGGGGACCCAAGTTATGGATAGAGCATAGAGAGAACCTAGAAAGATTGTTTATTACGTAGATTTAAAAAAAAATATTATCTGAACAAAAGATAAGATTTTCTAACGCTTTTTAGTGCAACTTTTGTCTCAAATCTATAATAACAAAGTCTTTAGTTTCAAGATCAATTTCGATACGCCAATAAGAGTTTGCTTTTGGTAATAAACAATTGGTCGGTAAAAGGTGGTTTGGTAGGATGTATTAGAAAATATAATTAGTTATAATATTATTTAATACTAGTAAAATTATTTACGCTTTTGCGGGAATTTAATATCGCGAAAGTTATAAAATAATACTTAAAACTTATCCGTCATTAAAACTAAAACATTATATTGTCTTACATACAAAATTACATAATAACAAACATTAATAATGTAAAGAAAAATGAAAGTTATTACATTTTATCATTTATCTTTAACAACATAAGCATAAATTAATTACTATAAAAATACATATCGTGATTCAGAATATAAGAATAAATGAGCCACTAATCAGAGAAAGAAAGATACAAATATTTAATTGTGAAGAAGAAGAGGTTCAAAATTTTCGTTGTTTTAAAATGACCATCTATTTATAGACAACAAAGGGTAGTGTAAATAAATGTTTATTGTGACATGTTAGAAATGTTACAACTATTGGAAAAGTTGTAACCCTTCAGAAAGTTCACAACATTTCATATAAGTCATAATTTTTTATAAAAGACGCAACTCTTTATTAAAATCGCAACATTTCATAAATGTCACAACTTTTCATAAAAGTCGCAACTCTTCATTAAAGTCGCAATTTTTCATAAAAGTCACAATTTTTCATGAAAGGAGAATGCTAATTTTAGAAATAAATAAATTAAAAGGAAAATTTGATTTGTGGTGACGCCATGTATGCGGGCCTAAGGTTTTCTTTTATATATATATGTGTGTGATTTTTTTTTATAGAAATTTCAGCTCATCTATAACCGTATCAATTATATATTATATTCAATATTATAGTGAGCATAATTAATATAAGGTAACTTACATAAATTTTCACTAATTTAGGAGTTAATTATTTAAATACACGTTAGTTTATAATACGACAAATCTTATTAGATTTTGATGTGTTCAGATATATTCAAATACATGGATCTCAGAATACATATAGTCAAAATTAAGTGTAAATTATTTTAGATATATTGTATTCAAGTGAATTCACATATATCTTGGATACATAGGCAAATTTTGCTCGCCTCTCTCCCTATTTCAGTTATCTTATAGTAAAAAACATGTATCTAAGTGTATCTGACTTAAAATATGAAATGATATTATTAATTGGTGAATTAAGATGAAAATATTTCAAACTAAAGGGAAAATTAGTAAATAAGGTAGAAATAGTTTCTCCATTAATAAATAACAATGAGATGGATAGTTGCAGAATAATACAATTATCCAACTTACATTCCAAAAAGGGAAAAGGGACAAATATATCCCGAACTATCGTAAATGGTATGCAAATACCTTCCGTCATACTTTTGGGACATTATGTGCCTTTCGTCCAAAAATTATAGCATATATAATTTTTATACTAACGGCATACACGTGTCATAATCTTATCCACCGACTGACATTTATTAAATATTAGATCGACGGATAAACTTGCGTCACGTGTCCCTATTTAGTCTTCTGTTAGAATGAAGGGCATATATGCACTAGTTTTTGGATGGCAGGGACACTAATGTTCCAAAAGTATGGCGAAGGGTATCAGCATACCATTTACGATAGTTCAGGGTATATTTATCCTTTTCTCCTTCCAAAAAATATAGTTCAAAACTAACATTACAAATCTTTAGCCAAAGTCATAATCCGGTATACAACATTATACATTTGGTATACAATAATATATAGATTTTTCATATTTTATTTTTTTTACAAAAATGTTTAAAAACTTAATATACACTGTGAAACACCCGATATACAATATTAACAAATTTATAAGAGATATGCATACACTCATACAATAATAAACAATATTATCCATTAATATACAAAAATGGACTTCGTCTTTTTCCTTTTATCCAAAAATCAGATTCTGCCAAAAACACCACAAACAACAAAATTACATCAAATCACCCAAGATTTCATATTTAGGCTTGTCAATACGTAGCCGATATTTTGCAACAATATCCACTTGAAACGGAGCTTATTTGAGAAAAAAAAAGATTTTCAAATTTTGAAGCTTCGAACTTCAACAATGATTGCCTATGATTTCAATAATGTCAATAGTATTTCATAGTAACTCTAATAATCAAGAAAAACAATGAGTTAATAAGTAAATTTCATCAAAAGCAGTGGTCATTATTAATAACTCAACTCTTTATAAATAAATAAGATTATTCATTTCACTCCGAATAAGCAAAGCAAACAAATCAGTTAATTACGCCATCACCGTTGCTACAATAATCACCTTCATCAAAGAATCTTTCTTCATCTAACAAATTAGTCAATAAAATCACATTTGAAAATTTTAAAGATGGACATCAGATGAAATATTGAGAACAGAGAGAGTATGTGTGTGCTGGGTGTGTAACGAAGAGAGAGGAAAGAGATTAATACAAGGATAATACATAAATAAGCTCGATTAAAGACAAAAATATCTTTAATACTATTTCAAAATATTACTAAAAACATATTGCTCAATATTATTCTTATATAGTCTATCAAGCAATCCCTAAGTACATTGATGATCACAACATTACAGCAAATGAGATTAAGATTTTTGAAATTTAATACAAATCTTGATTGCTTTAAAAAAAAATTAACAGCGTGACAAATAATTTTTCGGGCTAAAAGAATTTTGGAATAAGCAAATTACAAATAGTCGTATGTAGGACTCATTTTTGAAACCTCACAATCAATTTCGAATTCACGCGACTATTGTTATTGAAATTATGGCCTATGAGTCTATAGTTTCAAATTTCATATATATATAGAGAGAAAAAAACATAAATATATTATATAAGATTAAGTATTACAAGTTCTAGAGGTAGTTTCTACTTTTTAATACAGAATAACATAATTTTATTTAAATCTAAAAAGTGGGTTAAAAAAATTGAGGTAAAAATATATGCTCAAAAATCTCTCTTTCCTAAAATATCTTTCCTTAATATGCTTTTCCTCCTAATCTTCTTCCATAATTCACACACAAAAAAAAATTGTTTTCAAAAATTCTCTCCTTCATGATTTTCTTTCTAAAATATCTTCCTTGAATATTGCCACAAAATTTTCTCCCTTAATTTACCCACAGAATTTTCTCCTGAACTTTTTCAGACATAAATATTTTTCTTTCCTATTTGTCTCCAATAAATTTTCATGCTTTCATTTATGATTTTTTTTACAGATCTTGAAAAGCAACAAGATTTATCTTTTTCTAATATGAAAAAGTTGGTACTTACTTTGATTTAAAAAGATAAGCACATAATATATGAAATTGGTATACAAATGGTTATCACCTAAATTGGATGTAGACGTTATTTCTATTTTCCTTATAATTCGTAATTTTACTACTTATCATTAAATGTAGAATATCCTGACTTCACTAGTCAAAACAAAATGGACATAGTGATCGATTACGAGAGCTCGACTGATCAAATTGGAAAGAACAGAAAGAAAGGTCAATCTCCGAAAGGTCTTTGCATAGCTGAGCTTTATGGGGTAATACTTTTTCTGGTCTTGCACATGAAAAAGTCAAATATTCTACGCAGACTTGATTTATCGAAATTTTGCTTCAAAAAATGCTTTCAAGCTAGGAATTTAAGCACCAATAATTTTATTTGACAATTAGCTAGATCCTTTTTATGAAAGATTTGGTGTAAGACTTAATTTCCACTTTGAGTTATTAAACTCTGCATTATCTGTTAAATGAATTAGTTGCTAAAGGGATTGGCTACCTATCGATGGAATTATGATAGGTGCCATCATAGTCTTAGATTTTTTTAGATCATGAAACCCGCTAAAAATTGAACTTGAGATCTCATAATTCTCAACTCACTTGATTGACCATTGGGCGAGACACTTTGGGTGCACAAAGAAGACAAAACTATTCCACCATGTAAAGTCTCATATAAAGAGAGATGATTCAAAATAATTAATAACAAACAGGAAGCGTCTTGCATTCATAATCTGATAACAAAAAGTACAAGCCCATGACTATAAGAAATTAGGCTAATGGTAAAAACATGACGACAGGTAGGTCTCTATTCATAAACCAAAGTAATACTTCACACCATCAATAGAAGACATGTTATATTTGTCATGTGGGTACTTCACATCTTTAATTTGTTGAGAAATTTTAGAACACAATACTTTGTTGAGGCTAAGATTACAGCACCCAGGCAAGTCAAGTGATACAAGATTAGGACAACCATCAAGAATAGCTTGGAGGCCTTCATCTGTCATATTGTCTTCAATGAGTTGAAAAGTGGTGCAATGCAGGCAAGTTTTTAGCAATTGCTATTATCTTCTTCTTCATCATCATCATCAGAATCATGATAAAAGACCATATATTGTTCCTCATAACCAGAGTTAAAATTCAATTCAAAAAACTTCAACAGTGGGCAAAAGCGTCCAAGAACTTCAATTCCATCTATTGTCAATTCAGTGTATGTCAGACTCAAGTCTTCTGACAAAAAAAGTTTTGAAGTTATATCGCTGCTATAGCAGCGATTTTTTTTAAGAAATTATTTTAAAAAAAAAAAAAAATCGTACCCTTCCAGAGAATTTAATAAAAATTATAAAAAAAAAGTTAAAACTGAAGGCAGCGATTTTCATAGAAAGGTTTTTTAAAAAAAATCTTTACCCTTTTCAGTGATTTTAATGAAATTTTTTTTAAAAAATTAAAACTGAAAATCGCTGCCCGGCAGCGATTTTTTCTTTAAAAAACTTGTTTTTTTTTTAAATGGCTGCCGCCGAAAATTTATGTAATTTAAAACTTGTTCTTTATGTTTTTTTTTAATTCCTTAACAAAAAAATTTCACTTTTAATATAAAAACGCTGCTATAATAGCGATTTTAAAGAAATAATGATTTTTTATTTGAGAAAATCGCTGCTAATTTTATTTCTTTTAACAGTCAATTTTTGTCAGAAGAAAATCGCTCCGTCAGGAGCGATTTTGCCCTTTTGGTTAATTTTTTTTTGATGTGCCGTTTTTGTTTTTCTGAAGGAAAAAAATGACCCTTTTGGCTTCGGACTCCTATAATCATTGCCTCGGCCTTTGCCCTTCGGGTGGGGGTTTGGATATTTTATTTTTTTGGAATCTTAGAATAATTTGTAGTTGCTATAACCATTGTCACTGCCTTTTTGTCCATGGGTGAGGATTCTGTGATGAACACTATACACCAACTGAGTCATTCCAAAGGACAAACTGCACCGATGGTTAAAAACCACGTGCTCTACCACTAAGCTAAGACGGCTTCACCTATTGAACACTTAAGCTAAACGTATAGCTATACTCACCCTACTTCTAAAGATAGATAGAAAATGTTAGAGAATCCCGATTACTGAAGTTAATCACCTTTTTTTTATTTTGCAATATTAATATGACAGAAAAGGCATTTATTCAATATGTATTTATATTAAAGAGTATTAATTGGTTGAAGGGTAAAAAAAAAGTGTTCAACTTTTGATGGACATTTTGATAATTCAACTTTGGATTTAGACGCTTGTCGCTTTTAAAATAACTAATTTCTATGAACGTGCATTGCACATTTGTAATGACACAAAGATAGCTACTCATTTATTTACATGAATAATAAATTCAACATGTTAACGAAGAACATTGTGTATATACCTAAAGAAAAAATTATTGAAAAGTAATTAACATTTCTAAAATTTCTATAACCATTTAAATATTAAAAATCATTATATTACAATATTATTTGAATTTAAATAATTGGTCAATCAGCTGAACCTACAAAAACAATCGATTTAAATTTAGGTAAACGTATAATATATGTATTTATATTTTATGCATATATACAATATGATTATCTCTCAAGACTTTGTGTATACACTAACTAATGAACTTAAGCTTTCAGTAAAAACTATTTTGAGAGGCTCATATTCAGATCTTTCAAACCCGAAAGAGTAACTTATGTGTGTGTTAATGATACTATATTAATATACGTCTATTGTTGTATTATCATTAAGATTTTTTATTTAGAAATTACTCATTAGTCAATGATACTATAAGAGTAAATATATTTTTATGGTATATTAAAGTTTTTTGTTCAGAAATTACCTGAACAAGAAACCTTAATGATACCAATAGAGTGTATGTATATATATTGATTAAGTATCAATTAAGCGAAATTATTAGCCTTAATGATACCAATACAATATATAATATTAATTTAGTGTCAATCAAGCAAAATTAGTTGGGAGTGTATAGTGTAATTATTTAGTGGGGTATGAATGTAAATGGGTATATATTTGTAATTATTTTGCATTTATGGGGTATTTATTTAGTTTCCCCTTTATATTATTCAAGTGACCTAAGTCATCACAATACTCCAAAAGTGATAAATCGATTACGTATTGTTAGTGAAATAAGCTAAAAATGCCCCGAAGTGTAACGGAAAATACTTAAACGATTTAATTAGTCTTTATTTGTCTGCCCTCTTCTCTTTATCTGAACCCAACTCCATTTTTCTCACAAGATTTATTTCTTGAAAATTTGTTTAAACTTCCAAATCATATTAATCGTAGGGGTAAAATGGAAAAAAATAAATTAAACATGTCCTGATTTAGTAAGTGATCAACTACTAATATGAAACAAATATTTTTAGGCTTAAGTCATATGCGACTACTTAAAGTTGTTCGCATAATTCACTTAGACACCTCAACTTTTCCCTGTGTCAATTGAGCACCTTGTTTGTTCAAAATTCATTCCTATTAGACACAAAATACTGATATGACAAAAAAACGTGTGGTTCGCTTTCTTTGAACTTGTTAAGTTATTAAAAATAATATTTTTTTCTTTTTTTCCCTTAACTTATACACCTAAATTAATAAAAAGGTCAAAAAAGAAAAGGAACAATCGTCTTCTTCCCCATCCCTGCAACTGTTCTTCCACCATTTTCATCATCTTTTTTACACACACGCGTACACCACACCACACCCCACCCCCTCCACCTCTCTCTTTCTCTCACCCTCTACCATTCTTCTTCTGCTTTTTCTCTTTTTTCTTATGTTGATTTACGTCTCAAATATCTCGACGAAGCTTCTTTTATTACGATGAAAAAATATGAATTGATTTTTTTGGGAAAAAGTTTGTTATTATTATTTTTCCATTCTAATAAATAATTACTAATGGATAGAAGATAAAGACAATGAGTGAAAGATTTTGATGCTATCAAAATGAAACATGATGAGTATTTAGCTTGAGTATACCAACAATGTTGTATTGTTATACTGCCGACGCCAATGGAAGAAAAGAAAGAGGTGGAGCGATGGTTTACTGGTGTCGCCGGCTCCACTGGAAGGGAAAATAAAAAATGGGTCTCTATCGAAGAAGGGAAAGGGGGTGGGAGGCTGTTAATTAAAAAAGAACTTTTTAATTTCTTAAAATATTTTTTGGATTATTTAAATAGAGCTTTGAATTTTTTTTAAATACAATGTCACGTGTCATCAATTTATTGATAAATCGATTACGTATTCATGTTTGAGATACACATTTTTATTTTTCAATTGGTTGTCAGTTTATGTCAAATAGGTATAAATTTTTTAAGATTTAAAGTGTTCACTAGGTACAAGTCTAGAATAATCTGTCTTAATGAAATATGCGTACAACTTTAAAGGACCGCATATGACTTAATTCAATATATTTATAAGATGTCCATCTAATATGAGATGGAGATAGTATTTTGCGTGTGCATTGAGTTTCAATAATAAGGCAATTTTAGAGGCGAAGGCAGATTAAAACTAAATTAAGTTAAAATTGAGTTAGGTTGCAGTTCAAACCTATAATATGGATAAAAATAAATTTGGTAAAAGTATGGAATATGGATTGAGTAGAATGGTCCTAATCTTCAGTTCTTTTTATTTTTCTATTTTACTTCTTTATATGTATTTATTTTGGGGAGGTCTTTAAAATATATTTTAAGTATGTTTGTGAATGATGATATGATAAATGCATAATTGGGCTTACATATTCAAATTGGTCAAATATATCCAATAGAATAAAATTAAGAAAAAGAACATTATTTTCATGAGGGATAAGGCATAAATACCTTTTAGATTATGATTGAAATCTTAGAGACACACTTTAATTAAATTAAGGTCCTAAAACTAAATAAAAAAAAAGAAAGAAAATTAATAGGCACAATACATAAATATGTCATTTAATATGTTCTTTAACTTGACCTCGTTTTTCATCTATGCCCTCCAACTTTGAATGTGCACAAATAGACACTTTAATTTGTGTAAAGTTGAACAAGTAGACACATGAGTCCTACGTGACATAATACACGTAAGTCACCACGTAGGACGCAAATTGCCATGTAGGATACCACGTAGGACGTATATGTCTATTTATTAAAATTTAATACAAGTTTAAGTGTTTACTTGTGCACATCCAAAGTTGGAGTGCATAAATGTGAGTTGAAACCAAGTTAAATGACATATATGTATTATGCCATAACCGTGTCATATCAATATGATCGACTAATATAGTTTCACACCAATTATTTGGGTGCGTAATCTAAGAAAGTGGGGATATCGATGATGATGTCTCACATCGCATTGGTCAACATAGATAAAATGGAGGCTTGCCATTAGAGTCTTGTTTGATAATAAGATACCACCTAAACTTAAATGTAAGTTCTACAAAGTAGTGATTAGATCGTCTTTATTGTGTCGAGTGGAGTGTTGGCCAATCAAGGACTCACATGTTCAGAAGATGCATGTCATGTTGAGATGAATGTGTGGGCAACTAAGAGCGACAAGATTAAGAATGAGGTAATTTGAGAGAAGGTGAGAGTCACCTCTATGATGGACAAGATGAGGAAGCGAGACTAAGATAGTTTGGACATATGAAGAGGAGGTGCGCAGACTCCCCAATGAGGAGTGAGAGGCTAGTTGTAGGAGGTACATAGAGAGGTAGAGATAGGCCAAACAAGTATTGTGGAGAGGTGATTAGTCATGATATGTCACAACTTCATATTACCGAGGATATGACTCTAGATAGGAAGGAGCGAAAGTTGTGTATACGTGTAGAAAGTTAGTAGGGGTAGAATGTTGTTCTTGCCTTGCTTTTGTTATCTTTCACCATATGTTGTGTATTGTGTTTCGAATATCACACTATTTCACTGTTGGTATTGTTTCTTTCTCGCAAATTTTAATTTACACTACTTTTCTTATTAATTGTTATGCTTTCTTCATTATTTTCTTCTCCTTTATTTAGGTCTGATGCACCTATTAAGTCAAGAGTCTTTAGAACTGTTTCTCTACTTTTATGAGGTAATGATAAAATCTGCGTCCACTCTACTCTTTAGAACTGTTTCTCTACTTTTAAGTAAATATTTTCTAATATACCAAAACACCTCTAAACCTTGAAAAAAACGTCAACCCATCTAAGGACCCCACTCACCCTGTCTACCTTCACCACGCTCACCCACCCCACGACCCCCTCACCAACCTGAAGTTGGAAGGGATTTCTCTCTCTTCTCTATGCGCATGTGATGTGCCAACATTCTCCAAACACTTTCCCACCAGATTCTTGATTCTTTACATCTCCTCAATCTTCCCCTACCACCTTTGCTATTTCACATTTTTATACCTAAAAATCTGGTATTTCAGCCTTCTCTCCCTCAAAATTAACTCCTACTACTAATAATAGTCAAGATTAGACTAATAAAGAATCTTTTTCCATTTGTTTCTCCTTAAATAACCTTTACTAATTGTCAATAGTTGATTAGTCCTGCCCATTCTCTGTATTCTCTTAATCTCTTCATCACAAATTTTCCAAATTAATCTGCTTCTGCATTCAATTCTAAACGGTTACTGTAAAGTTCCAGTCTTTCCAGTAATTTGACCAAGTCTGAAACTTGGTTTTGCAATTTTTGTGGGTTTTGAAAAAGATATCAATAGTTTTATGTTAGATTGTTAATACCCAGAAGGGAATTGTTGATGGTTAATTAGATGCAATCAAGAGTTGTTCAAATGGTGGAGGAGAATAAAGATCCATTAGTTGTACCTAGAACTAATGGCATAACTAGGGCTTTGCCACAAAGGCTGCTACACTTGCTAATGCTGTTTCTGTTTTTGTGTTTTACTTTTTCTGTGGCTAGTATTTATATGATCAAGTATTTTGGATTTCATAGCATAGTTCCTACAATAAAGCCTAGTATACTGCCATGTATTGAGGAAGAATCTAAAAATTTAGAGAGTTGGATTAATCCTCCATCTAATTTGCTACATACTATGTCTGATAAAGAGTTGTTATGGAGGGCTTCAATGGTGCCCCGGGTAAAGAAGTATCCGTTTAAGAGGGTTCCTAAGATTGCATTCATGTTCTTGACTAAAGGACCATTGCCATTAGCACCTATTTGGGAGAGGTTTTTTAAGGGGCATCAGGGGTTTTATTCAATTTATATTCATTCATTGCCATCATTTGAGGCTGATTTCCCTGCCTCGTCAGTGTTCTACAAGAGGCAAGTTCCCAGCCAGGTATGTCCCTGCAGATTTGCCTTTTCTTGTTTTTATGTTTTTTTGTGATGGGAGGTGGTATGTAGAGCCTCTGCAGTTTGTAATACCATCTAAACTGATCTTCTATTACGTCTGTTCATGTAACTTGTTCCTGCAAAAGAGATATGGCTTGACATTGTACTAGATTGCATTTTTTATAGTTAGCCCAACTCGTGCTTCCTTAATGACTGGACTTCATTCATCAAGGTTTACTTTTTTGTGTTGAGGGAATTCATCTATTCTTCATGACCAGTAAGGCAATAAAGTCATTCCTTTGCAGTGATCCTCTCCCCATTTGCTCCCTTGGTGACCTGAAGCCCTCAAGTTTGGAGGTGGAGGATCAATTCTGCTAGGCTATTATCTATTTTTTTAAAATTTATTTTATTACATTGGAGTTGGGGAGAGGATAAGCTATTTTTATTGTTGTGCTTGTAGTTAGAGATGTATGTTTTCATTTGAAGTCTGGGCAAGCATATTCTACTACTTGTGCCAAAAGTGGTAGTTTGCCTGTATATCATGATGGACACTGCGAACATTTTGGATGAAGTGTATATTCATATCTAAGGTGGAAAACCTGATCAATCAGCTAATATTGTACAATAAAGTTAAAGACATGGTTAATGTACTCAAGGGTGTGGTCTAGTGGTCAATGAAGTTGGTTAAGAATCGTGAAGTCTTAGGTTCATATCTCAGCAGATGCTAAGAATTCAAGCCTTGGTGGGCAAAGTTTCTTGGTACTTGTACTGGACGCAGGTAGTAGGTATCCTTGGAATTAGTCAAGGTGCACACAAACTGATCTGGACACCACGGTTATTAAAGAAAAACAGATAATTAATGAATATGTGGTTTTTGGCCTTGTTTTTCCTCTTTGCAAACCATCTGAGGATTGGATTTTGGGATGCATTGTTGCTAAGCTTCTTGAAGGAGAGATTTGAACATTTATGCAAATTCTCTCTACAAGTATCAATTATCCAGTTTCATGAGCATATTTGATTGTGGAATTTGATCACCAAATAAAAAGATGATGGATTGATTTTACATGTGCACCATTAAGGTGGTATTGAGTGGGATAACAAATAATGTAGAAGTGCCTGTTTGTTATCAAAACTTCTAAGATCTTAAGTCCTGTAGTTTGAACTGGCCTATGTTTATGAATAAAAACCTATCAAACAAGTCAACCTTTTCAGGTTAGCAAGATATCATTTATGATTTCTACTCTAATAGACTAGTATGAACTAGTAAGGTCTGTACTGTGGTTCTTGTTGGACAATTACGTTCAACAAGTCATGGAGAGTTTCTTTTCGCTGGTCATAGTTTCCTATGAGTTCCCATCTCCTTTTTTATTTTATTATTTTTTTTATTTTACCCCTCCCCAGGAGCTCCCACCTTTTTTTCTCCCTTGGTGACTCGAACTCGCAACTTTTGGGTTGGAAGTGAGGGGTACTTACCATCCGAGCAACTCCCTCTCGTCATGAGTTCCCATCTCCTTGCTAAATGGTTGTACAGTATTTTTCAAAACTGTGTGGATGTTATTGGGATTTGGGAGTACCTCCGTTGATGTTCTTGTGTAACCATATATCTGAATCTATGGGCATCCAAATTTAGAAGTAATGGAGTGATATGGCGTGTTTAAGTCATCCTTCAGTTGTTCCCTGTGAATAATAACTTTGGAGCACGCTTACCTGCAGCATATCTATTTTGGCATGCCACTCGATTGTTGAGCTTGAAGTGGGGTGACTTGACTTCTGAATACTTGAAACGGAGGGTTTGCCCAATTAAGTTAATGCTGGAAATCTTGATTAAGTTTAGGACTGTCTGCTCGAGTTTTTATGGATGTGCTCTGATAATAAGTAAAGCTCAGACGAACCTCTTATCTCACACTGTTAGCTTCAAAAGTGTTTTAAATAGCACTGACTAGGGGATAATTTTGAAGGTGAAAACTAATGTCAAAGATCGTGTTGCCTGAAAAATCTTTGTCCTGAGCATATATTTCTAACATTTGTCAGTCATCTCATCCAACACCAAATCGTTTGAGCATCTTTTGCATTACGTCAGTATCCTTGTGTTAACACTTCTCGGTTTTAGTTTATATGTTCTGTTTCGTGCATTTTGCTCCAGTGATCTGAGCTGATCTTCTCTTTCCCATAGGTAGTAGGAAGGTGAGCAGGATGATGAAAAGGGAGCTTTTAAAGTGAAATTTTAAAAATATATGAGAAGGCTAATAATCATCTTGCATTAGGTTTGGCTGTTAGCTCTTATGCATGAGTGTTGTATATAATAATGTCATTAGCATTTGTAATTCCAACAAGTCAAAACAAATAATGTGTGGGTTAGGCTCGTGTCATGGGATCCGAACGCTGATTGGGACAATATTTGGTATTTAAGCGGAGAAGGATAGAGGCGTGCCTGTTATCTACCGAGTTTTGATACGTGTGCTGCTGACCTTCGGGAATAACTCAGTTATCCCCAAAAAAAGAAAAAAAAAAAGAACGCATTGCACTCAGCTTACTTACTGATAAGAGAAGCAACTTAGCTTGCAAACGAACAAGACTTTTCTATTATAGTATCAATCCTCTCTGATGGTCTGTAAATGTTCAGTGAATGATAGTTTGACCAAGTAGCATTTCGTTAATGTAGCTTGCTGCAAAAGCATTGATGAAAATCTTCAGAGATGTTGCAAAACTTCTTTCTTCCTTTCACATTTTTTGTATTCTTTTTCTGCAGCTGGTTTATCACAACTGCTTTTGTATTCTAGTAGTCATCTCATTTTATCTTTGACTGTCTCTTTGGGATGGTTTTACATCTTTCTATCTTTGCTAGGAACTTTTCTCAGAAATGTTCTATAATGGAATTGGCTTAGTTGTGACTTGTAAGTTGCTGATGATGTTGTAACTTCATTCTTAATAGGTGACAGAATGGGGAAAGATGAGTATGTGTGATGCAGAGAGAAGACTCCTTGCAAATGCATTGCTCGACATCTCCAATGAGTGGTTTGTTCTTCTTTCTGAGTCATGCATCCCCCTCTACAATTTCAATGTCATCTACAAGTACATTAGTCAGTCAAAGCATAGCTTTGTTGGTGCATTTGATGATCCTGGACCATATGGAAGAGGACGATATGATGAGAATATGTTACCAGAGGTTAACATTTCTCAGTGGCGCAAAGGATCACAATGGTTTGAAATGAGTAGGAAGCTTGCTCTTTTCATAGTCGAAGACACAAAATTCTACCCCAAGTTTGCTGAGTTTTGCAGGCCAGCATGTTATGTAGACGAGCACTACTTCCCAACAATGCTGACTATTCAAGCATCAAATCTCTTGGCAAACAGAAGTATAACATGGGTTGACTGGTCGAGGGGCGGAGCTCACCCTGCCACTTTTGGTAAATCAGATATCACGGAAGAGTTTATGAAGAGAATGCTGGCAGGACCTAACTGTACGTACAACGACCGAAACACATCAATGTGCTATCTTTTTGCAAGGAAGTTTGCTCCAAGTGCTTTGGAACCTCTGTTTCTGCTAGCCCCAAAATACTTAGGTTTCTAGATTATAAAAATTTGATTTCGTTGTATCAACGACTCCCCTTGTGGAATTATACGGGGTATCTTCTTGTTGTTGTAGTCAGGTAGGTTACTTAGTTATTATAAGGCCATTGCCTGCCTATTCATTTTTCTGCCATCATGTTGATTTTGTTGTTAAGACTGCTTTGCTGATACTCTAGATGATAACCTACATGAGTCCAGATTTGTACATGCATTTGTGAAATTATGATATGAAGTTGAAGTTTTGTTTGGATATGTAATTTGGAGTTTTTAATGTTGTATTGTATTTATTTTTTATAAACATAGAACCTCCGCAAGTTGCGAAAACTATCTAAAAGAATTCAATTCTTATACAATACCAGATGAAAAAGTTATGGTTTATAAACAAGATATCGGAATATCCTAAGGCTCTGCATTGACAAATTACATATCTCCATGTTCATATTACGAATAAAAATTTGTAAGTACACATTTTCAAATACACAAGTCAAAAATAGTACTAGTTATTATTTAATATTATTTTTTCACAAGGTACTAGTTATTCTTTAATATTATTTTCTTCACATGATACGATACAACCTCTTCATGCTTAACATGTGTTTTTTTTTTTACAAATTTTAAAGTAATGGATCTTTTTAATCAAATATAAATTTATGGGTCAAATTTTACGTCATCTTATAATCCCTTCCTCTATGTCCTCTTCTCCTACCCCAATTTAACCAACAAAAAAATAGTTTTTATTTTAGCAGAATATTTTGAATATTAAATAAAAAATGATATTCAATTAATTCGAAGGTAGCCTTCCAAATAGAACATGCTTAGTTGATATTCGATTTAGATAGTTAGTGCGAGACAGCAAATAATCTTAAAATTGAGTTAAGCATTCTTTTTAATGTAGCAAATTGGCTTACATGTTTCAAAGTTTTTATTAATCTAATCATCACCGGTTTTCCTTTTAATATAGATATTCCCTCTACTCCATTTGGCTCATATTAGTTGATTACTTTTAATTTTCTATGGTATTTAAAAAATCATAAATAAGACGATAATTTTACTAATTCACCCCTTTGAAACTTCTTAAAAATTTTACAAACAAATGTGAACACTTTAAAAAAAATTAATTACAACGGTAATATAGAAAAAGATTAATTAATATTTTTTTGATTTAGTAAGATGAACAACTTATACGAGACAACCATATTAAAATAATCAACTAATATAGAACGGATATAGTAATTATTTCTCTTCATAGTTTGTGGTATTCGAGCCAAATTAGTAATATTATAATTTTCAAAATTAATAATAAATCTGTAAGAAAAAAAAGTGAACTGCACATATTTTTGTGTGGAATTCGTTAGTTTTTAACAGAAGGATGAAAGTTGTTAAGTTTTAAATACTTGAGGGGATGTTTTATGTTAAAACGGATAACTAGTGGACATAGTTTAAATTAGCGATGTAGTTTAAGGTTGTTTTCGATCAAAAACTTAATCAACTAATATAAAATGAAGTGAACATAAATTTGTATCATTTACTTTTAAAAAGAAAATTATAATAAGTATTTTGACATGAAAAAAATATATATTATTATGGTAGAAGGAATTTTTTTCAACACTTCTATGAAGTGTGTGTCATCACAAACCATAAAGGGGACCAAAACTATCTTACAACTAATATGTAGGCCAACTTACTAGCCCTACTCAAAACACAAGATTAATAGCAACAGAAAAATTAAGCAAACATTACCATTTAACTATATATTATTGAGTTTATGTCATATAGCTACTATACCCAATATTTAATTTAGAGGTTACACTCTTGAATTTGTCACTATCACTGACGGAGCCACATGTACTTGAACGTACATTTTTTCATTGCAAAATTATATAATATAGTTAGATAAGATTGTCTTAATGAAAAAAATTTGATTCTACCACCGATCACTAGTTTCAAAGTTGAAACGTCTTTTTTATTAAAAAAAAAATATTGGAAATGAAAAATTGGTAGTATATATATAAATAATAAAATTTTGAAAGGAAAAAAAATTACCTGGTTAATTTTAAGTTTACCTTAGTGGAAAAGCCAAAGCCAATAAATTTTGGGAGCAAAATAGATGACACGTACACCATATAGGAAGCTTCTGGAAGTACCATGTGATACTTTTTGTTGCATTGTACTCCCATTTGTCCAAATTTTATTTGTCCACTTACAATATTTTTAAATAAAAAACTTTTGTATTTCAATTTATTTATTTTATTTTAACTTGACATGTATTTTAAGAAATAATTCTTAAAAAATATTTTACGCAATCTTTAGGAGCTAATTATATCCTATCTAACCTATATTTCAAATTACAAACATTCCTTGAATTTGGTGGAATCTGGACACATTCCAAAACATCCTGATACATCGCGTCTCGATTTCAGTTACATTCCCAATATTTCGATACATCACGTACATCCCGATAAATCACGTAAAGTAATGTATCCGAAAATATGTCACGCTCCGAGGCTACCCCCAGGACGCGGACACGGGACCTAGGATCACGAGTGACCCAAGCTAACGCTAAGATGGCATATCATAACCATACTAAAAGATTTACTGAAAAATAGACAATTTTGTGCGGAAGATTAAAATATAACATGAAGGGGAAATGATGGGGAATACCCATTCTAAATCTAAATATATAAAATCGAGTTTAATGACAACTAAAAGATCAAACTCAACAAAAACTGAATCTAACTATGTCAGAAATAAAGCATCTACTGACTAGAGTTGTTGGGCATGCCTCCAGCTAACTCTAGCAAAAACTGAAACTAAAGACTTAAAATGGAAAGATAACATGTCAATCGTCCTCGAAGAATGAGGACTCACCACTGATGCTACAAAACTAGAGATCGAAAATCGATCTATGCGTGATCTGAATGCTAAGGACCTAAACCTACATTACGAGAAGATGTAGCGTAGAGTATGCGCCAGTACTTGAAAGGTACTGAGTATGCACGATAGGATAAAGTCGAACAATATATACATAACTGAAATAGAGCATACTGATCAAAGATATAAGATGAACATGAAGAATATGCTAAACATACTGAATGTAGTGACTAAGTACATAACATGCTGAAACTGAATACTGAAAATGTAATTGGTAACATGGTCCATACACTAGAATCTGACTGTAGGAGCTACTAATAACCGACATAAAATCACATGAGTTAAATGTGGAGTCCGATGTATACGCCCCATCGAGAGGACCCAATATACCTTATCAAAGGTATAAAGGCATAACTGGCGTGATTACTAAGTATAATGCCCACAGAGGGGACTTACCTACGGGGCACGTAGTTCTAGGACTATAAAGGTACTGACCCTAGTCCAACTCGGTATTAAGCCTACTCCCAACTGATTATGTAAGCAACACGTTATAACTGAATTCTATAATACTGAATAGCTCAAATATACTGACATGCTAACTGAAAATGCAACATTAATATACTGATATGAAACATTCTTAACTGAAGCATGTATAACTGAATAAAATGACCTAGCAAGTGTAATTTATGAACTAAACGAATCTACACAACTAGGGTTCTGAGTTTCAATCAAGAACTAAGCAATAAAAACATGATAATCTGATTTGGATTAGTCTAACAGCTGAATCACAACAATATTCTGAGGTTCTAGAAACCCTAGGTCTAAACATGATAAGGGAATCAAGAATCTGATTGAATTCTAGGGACCTAATGGGTGAAAGGAACCCACTAGTGAAATCCCACATACCTGGTGACGATTTCCACGAATAAATCTTTCGACTTTAGGGTAGAAACTGATGAAAATCCACTGCGTTCTTGGACTAGGGCTACTCAATTGCTTTCTCCTCTTTTCGTTCTAATTGGATGAATTTTGGAGAATGAATTGATTAGGGTAGGTTTTAATTTAGTTGTTAGGCTAAAACAGACCAAAACTGCGTAGTTTAGGGGTTAAACGACGTATTTTAGGGATCCAACACATAGGGAAAAGACAAAACGATCCCTGACTTAAAAGTTGTCGGGGGTCACCGATGGTCCGTTCTAGTCAGTCGTCAAATGGGGTTCTGGGAGTTGAAATCTAAGGGTCCGACCTACGGCCCTGGACCACGGACCGTGGTCCATAGGTCCTGGCGTGGGTTGACCCTTAGCTGAATTTTCTGGGAGTTCAGGGAGGGGGTTGTAGGTGGCCAACCACGGACCCCACCTACGGTCTGTGGATCACCCTATGGTCCGTAGGTGTCACCTGTCGGTGGCACCTACAATTTCTGAAATAACTGGTGGTTGGTCTTTCTAGGATATGGGGTGTTACAACATTGCGTAAAGTGGTGTATCCGAAAATATGAGAGAATATAGATTTTTGTAATATTTTTCAAATAGTTATGAATTTTAGAGATTGTGATAAAATAAGTTGTGTATTTAGATAATATTTTTTTTTATTTGAATATTGTGATTTGAAATTAAAGATATGTAGATTTTTTGGCTTTAAACATATCATGATATTGAAAATAAAAATATTTTTTAAATGATTAAAAAAAAAAAGTAGAATAAATAAATTGAATAATAATTTTATTATATCACCCTTATTTATTACTTCACATGTTCTAATTTATGTGATAGTAATTTTATTTGACATAAAATTTAAGTGAGGAGAAAAAAACTTTTGAAATTGTGGCCTAAAACAAGTCATAAATATTTATGTGGATATAAATTATTTTATTAAAAATAAAATATTTTACTAAATATAAAAATATGTTATTTTTTCGATGAAGAGTGCTACTTTTTCTGTTCCAATTTATGTGACACATTTCGTTCTTCGAGAGTTAAACCGTTTAAGTTTGAACGAAAATTTGTATTTGAAATCTTCAAAAAATTTTGAAATGAAATTTATATATTTATAAACTACCTAAAAAGTATCATAAGTCACAATAACTAACAATTCAAAATATTCTTTAAAAAGTGAAAAAAATTAATATAAAAAAATAGATTAATTTAAATTTGAATATCTGACCGGTGTCACATAAATTGAGACGAATAGAACAAAATATTATTATAAGGGTAAAAAAGTTAGAAAAGAAGCAACGACCACATGTTGTTCCTTGACTGATGAAGTTGACGCTTGTTCTTCCCACACATTAACGTGTCCCGCTGTTATTGGCTAATTCAATTTAACTCAATTAGTAGTGAGTTGGCTTTATGCATATGGTGGGTCCCATTCCTCTAAAATCCTCACAACTTCCCAACTTTCCGTTATCTAACGCTTGGCTTTCACGTGCTTCCCTAACCTTCTTTCAAATTTCAAATACTCTCTTCATTTTATATTCCATTATACATAGTTGATTCAATATTAAATAGTAAAATATATTATTTTTTAACTATAAAAATAGTTAATCAAGAGTATATTTGATATTTAGCAAGTGAAGCATGCTAATAATATTCTCGACAAGGAAATTCGCAGTCGTATTTTTTGAATGCGCACATAATAAATCTCGTTCTAATATATAATTGATCACAAACAACACATTAGAGGTGAAAAGTCATATGCAATGAGCTCGATCGAGAAAGCATGTGGAGACTTCGAACTTAGCCCTTGCTCCTCCCCCATACAATAAACATGCACCACATTAAGGAGATTTCTTGATCAACCGAACTCTCCACCTTTACGAATGATATTTGGGTCCTCTAACTAAACAATTGAAGATACACTTTCATTTCGCTGGAGGCAAAATGGCACGGAAGGATCTGTTTGTGCAAAATTTTGTTCACATAAGTAGTTCATTTTCTTCCTTCCAAATTACTATAAAAAAAATAAAAATAACTCAAATTTATATTCATAGTCAAACATAACTGCAAATTTCAAATATCATATTTTTATTTTTCAAAATATAAATTATTTTTAAAATTTTACAATGAAAATCATAATCAATATCCACTTTAATTTCTTTCTCTTGGGAAATTAAATTTGGGTAAAACACAAAAATAAGTGAAAGGCAAGGATGAAGAAACAAATTAAAATCATTGTAAACGTAAAAAAAAAAAAAAAAAAGAGTGTAGGAATTAGAGATTTCAAGGCGTCAAACACGCGATCCAACACCTTGGTAGGCGCGTGAAGATCATATTTTAATTATAAAAAAGCATTTGATTCGAATTCCAGAAATTGCATCGGATTCCACTTAAACGTCGTCGTGACAACCACAAAAACGTCCCTTAGAAGAAATGTCATAGTAACCGTTAGTCGACCCCACTTCTCATTCAACTACGCGGCCAGCCTGTAAATCCCGGGCAGCCTGCCCAAATTCTCACTCACTGCTATATATCAAGCTCTCTTCTCCATCCACTTCACAGTTGTTGCTTCGTAACGCCATTTCACACCTCTCTTTACTTTCACTTCTCAACAGAAATGGCGGTCTCGAAGGCAACTTCATCAGTCCTTGCTGTAATTGTTGTTGTTTGTTTTCACATCGGAGCTACAGTAGCTGCCGACGCACCTGCACCGGCACCTGCTTCTTCTGCCGGATCTATCTCTCCGTCATTCGCCGCCGGCTGTGCTGTCACTGTTTTCGCTTTCCTCTTCGGATCTGCACTCAGGATCTGAAGTTTCTGAAGAGTAGAGAGTGAGATGAGTTTGTCTCGATTTTCTACTGCTTTTTCATTGTTTGCATTTCAGTTTTCTTCGTGTTTTGTGGTGTATATGAATATATGATATGTTATTAGGAAGTGCTTCGTTTATGTATAGTATCTATGCATTTCTTATGTGTTATGGATTATTATTTCTGCGTTTTTCAGAGTAGCTTTTTGAGATATGATTTTGATATTTTGGACGGTTCTCTATGTATTGAGTTTATTTTCCCTCCTATATTTCATAGATCTACTTCAGGCATATATACTGCGATCGTTCAATTTTTTTTGTCGATTTTAAAAAGTATTTAATTATTTTTTGGGGTGAAAAATGGAGTATTAGAGATTCGTTTTCATAAGCATAAGAGATTTTTACTGTTGTACAAAATTTTAAATTAATTTTGCTTAACAAATTGTTGCATAATTAATTTTACCATTTTTTAGAGCTGATGCAGAAGTGTGAAGGTAGACTACTGTCTACACTCTACAGTGTGAAACTTCAATTTGGTCACAGATTTTGAAGCTAAACTTAAATTAATTTTTAAAAGTTTTATTTAAACAGATACTAATTTTATGGGTGGAAAGTTCTAAAACTCAAAAAGAAGTGCGAACCCGTCACAACGGTGTCTGGAATGTATCAACTATCAAGTGAAGATTGATTAAAAAAAATAAATGTGAATCGTCTTTTCAAATTACAACAAAAGAAAAGCAAAGAAGAGATATTAGTGGCGAAATCAGAAATTTTAGCAAGTGTCTAGCTGTCAAGATAAAATTTGTTATTTAGGGTTTGAATTTGGAACTCTTTTGTTCAAATGGTAACTCATTACCTCTGCATCAAAAGTTACTTTTTTCAAAGCTGTAGACAGCTTTGAATATATATCATCATATAATTATTCATATTCATATATAATTATAAGTGGAAAAGCTTCAACATTCAAAGTTGGATTACCATTTTGCCTCTTCACTAAATAAAAATAAAAATAAAATTAATTAATTTATTAAATACTACTCTCTCCATTCCATATTAAGTTCATTTTTGAGGTATTTCATACCCTTTAAGAAAAATAGATTAAGACATAAATTAAATCTAGTTTTTTATTTTTACACTTATTAATTATTGTCAAATTTATGATTAAAATAACTAAATATTAACTAATTACTAATTCCAATACTAACTAATGAAGGGTAAAATTGAAATAATACTCTAAAAGTAATCTTCAAAACTGAACAATTAAGTTAATTTAAAAAATGAAAAATGCCTCAAAAATTAACTTAATATGGAATGGATGGAGTAATATTTTAATTATATAATGGTGAAGTTCAGTCCAACACTTTAATAATGAATTACTCTTCCAATTCAGTGGCTCTTTGAATTTTGAAACCAAAATAAATTCCGAAATTTTTTCATGTATCATGATTCAATGTGCTCCATTAATTTGGTCGGTGAAAAGACAACTAAATATCACTATAAATACCAATAAATCGTTTCCTAGATCATATATTCTTTTCTTATCTTATCCATCATCTACTATCCTCTTTTCTTCTTTCTAGATACTGATATAGATACATGTCATCAAGAAGCTAACTGCGGAAAAGAACAGATAGCTTTATTATGAAATTTAAAAGAGAAGTTTTCTTACAATATAGTTCAAGTGTAAAGCTTAGAAGTATAGCATATGACATATATATTTCTTTAGATCTTTTTTATGCTAGCTTATGATTTGAAGTTTTTCTTTTCCATTTTGGAGTTGAGGTATGGTTGTCCAAAATAAATTTGATATGCAACCCATCTTTTATGTAATTCTGTATCATTTGGCATTGTTATGGAATTTATTTCTTTGTTTTTTGTGTTATTATTCTTTTAAGTGCTACTTAATTGACAACTTCTATTAATACGTGATGAGTTTGATAATACTTGAATAATTTATGCAATATGATTTTGTTTAAATACAAGAAATTTAAATAAAGATTGCTAAAAGATTATTACTTTGAATAAAAGATTTTAATTGTGTTACTTTGTCGTCTCTCTAACATAGTAAACACATACATATGTGTTCATTTTCACCCCTTTTGTTTCATTGTTATTTTTCTACAATTTATACAATAAGAGATTTAACAATTTAATTTTCAAATAAAAATGAGAGTTATATTTACATTTATGCGGCACTAAGTCTAATAGTTTTCTTAAACAAAAGCATTCTATATTTACGCTAGCTTTTCGTGGTGTTAAAATTCAAATGGTTGGTATGATGATAGTTTTGCTTTTGGACATTTTGATTGTTTCTTTGTGAATTCCTTCGACTCTTAATTGTTACTACTAAAAACTATTCCTCAAATTAAAATCATGTAAAAAAAATTATGAGAATGGAGTAATTAAACTTCATTTTGTTTAGATTTTAGTAATACAAGTTAACAAGATCTTTCTATTAAAAGTGGAAAGAGTCTGACTCAATATCTGAGTCAAAAGTTGAATTACTAAAATGGTTTTTAAAAGTATATTTATCATTTTGATTCTATTCCTCAAATTAAAATCATGTAAAAAAAATTATGAGAATGGAGTAATTAAACTTCATTTTGTTTAGATTTTAGTAATACAAGTTAACAAGATCTTTCTATTAAAAGTGGAAAGAGTCTGACTCAATATCTGAGTCAAAAGTTGAATTACTAAAATGGTTTTTAAAAGTATATTTATCATTTTATTTTTTTATAAAAAATAATTGTCTATTAAATTTTGTTGGAAAGACCTTTCATCTACCTTTAGACCTGTACAAATTCTATGAACTTTTATTTACAAGTTTAATATGTGACTATGTGTCATGTATTTATTTTCTTCACTTTCAGCTTCCAATCGTTTATAAACATATCATATTCTCTATCAAATTATATATATATCTTATTCAATATTTAATTCAAGCACATTAAATATTCAATATATATATATAGAGAGAGAGTTAGGTAAAGTTACACATTGTAATTCTCCATTTATAGGTCTTAATCAAATTCACAAAAAATAAATTAAAAATACACGGGACACTAAAAACATAATTACACCAAAGGTATTTTTAGTTGGTTGGGAGGTGTAATATAAACATATGTTTCTATTCTTTACTCCTTTCTGCTTGAATGTTGGTATTTAAAAATGTTATTTTGCCAAATCAATAGGTAAAGAAGAGATTGTACATTATAAAATGTTATTTTGCTAAAAGACACAAGGTCTAGTAACTTTGCTAATTAAAGGCGACATTAGAAATCAAAGTAAGGAAACCAAGAATTTCTTTAGAGAAGTATTCTCCCTTTTAGAGAGCTCGCCAAATAGGATTAAAATATCACTTTAAGAATTTGCACTTCTTCTTTAGTATAAAATTTATAACTCAAACATGTTTCTTCATACTATAATATTTATGTAATTTTTTAAAATTTTGTGATCAATAAAATTGGGTTTTCCAGTTTTCATGTCTTCACATATTTCTTGAGGATGTTAGCATCAGACTGATGCTTCAATTTTTCCTTTATACATCTATAAGCATTCTTTCTTTAATTATTTTCTCTATAATTTGTGCTACTCATGGTACACATTCTAACTTTATGTATTTCATTTTAAATTCAGTGTACCAATTAATATGTGATGCACTTGCAGCGCATGTGTCCAGAAACTAATTCTTTAAATAAATATAAAATTTGACATATATGTACAATATAATTTTATGTAAAAAAAAAATGTAACTAGACACCATGAGGTGGTTATAGCTCCACCCCTAAGAAGAGGACATACATAAACTTTGAAATAGCATCATATGGAATAATTACTCTGCACAAGCCCAATTTTAAATAGGATTGTCACAAATAGTGAATCTGGGTGGCATTTTTTGAAAAAATCATCTAATTAACAATTTTTTTTTTGAAACTCCAGGATAATTCGCAGCCGCTAAAACCTTTGCTACAGCCTCTATCCTTCGGGTGAACACTCTGTGGTGAGCACTTTGTGCGCACGGGGTAAACCCCCCACTATGTAATAGCCTGCAAACCACACAGGGGATGTAAACCGCACTAGGCAAGCCCTATGCGCCAAACTCGACTCAGAAGGCATTGAGAGGGGATTGATCTCGGATCATCCGTGTGGATAACCACCCTCCATACCAATCTATTAAATCACATTATACTTTAAAGTAATTACATAATGACACGAATCTCCTCTTTCTCTCCTATGCTCTCTTCCCCTCTGTATGCCTTTACCATGTAGATTAAGGCAATAACCACCTGGACTTTGAACCGTTTTAATGCTCCGTTTTGATTCGTCAAAAATCATCAAAAAGGGAAAATATTCAAGAATCTTGAACTTTTACTTGACCAAGATTTAAAGGGAAGTTATTGATATAGGATAATCATTGAAGGTCACTAGTTAAGCCATAATTACACGATATACATTTGTTTATGCATTTGAATGATTACATTTTCGTCTTCGTCTTTGTTTAGTATGGATCTATAACACTTCGCAAATTTTATGTTAAGATTCGAATCATTCTTCATAAGCATATAGGTATATAATATGTGATTCATAATTGTGCGTAGGTGTGAAGGTCAATTTTTTAGCGTGGAAAGAGTTTTGGGGATGAATTAAGTTGATAAGAACCTTCTAGTACAAAGTTGAATTGAAAACTTTCTTGCCGATTGAATTTTGGTGTAAGATTTTACTTAGGACAACTTCAAACAAGAATATATCTTATAATATGAAGAGTTATGTGACCTATTACCCATCAAATTAAAGGTCTTTGAGCCTTCTTTTCAACGTTTTTGACGGTTCGTCAATCCAAGTTACGTGCTAAAAGTTATGCTCATTTTACTGGTCACTACGCAGCATGTGTGAAGAGGATGTCAGTTGCACGATCGCGTGGTAAGGTTAGTGCTCCTGTTAAGATTGAATAGTTGCTTGACCTAGTCTCCAACTGCGTGACCGTGTACGTTTCTTCAAAAAAAAATAGTTTTCTCTTCTTTTTTTAAATGTATTAGGAGGGGTGTTTTCATATTTTCCTCATCCCACAAGTCCAACTCACGACTTTAAACTTTTTTCAAAAGCCAAGTCAATCAGTTTTCATTACTTCACAACACCCTTTCATTCTAAAAAATTTCTATGCTCAAGAACTTCAAGAAAACACCAAGGGTGGGGTTCATTTTTCAAGATTTTTCTTCAAGATTCGTGATCAAGGTATGTAAGACTATCTCCACGTGTGGAAACATCTTATTTTTCCCCACGAACTATGTTTTCATGATTTTAAAGAATCCTTCCTGAATAAACTAGGGCTAGGACGAAACCCCATATTTTTGAATTGTTCTTAAATCTTCATGAAACCTCAAGAACTCTCCATGAAAGTATTTCAATTTCTTGATAATGTTTTTATCCATGAGTTTTCTAAGATTTTCTCAATGAAATTACGAATGATTATTGAATGAAGAAATTCTTATCTTGAGAACAACTCTAATGATTTTCTTTACGACTTATTGACAACTCTTTGATTATATCTTGATGTTTTGCTTGAAAATTATTATTTTCTAAACCCTATAATTAAGAACTATGAATTTCACCAAAAATAAATTTTATGATGTTATCATATATTTTCCTGACTAAATATTATGATATGATATGTGTCTCATGAATGTAAAGCTATGATACTGTAACCTCATGTGTGATGATATCAATGAAGTTTATGAACTATGGTTCTTGAATGTTATGAATATGAGCCTTTGGTATAATACATGATCACATGAGCTTAAGGAGCTAAATAGTTAATCAAGAAGGCATAAGTATAAATGACGAATGTCTGAAACTACGTTTGCCGACAGAGATTAAGTATCGTACTGTTAATTCGGATGACTCCTTCTTCTATGCCCTTGACATGGGCTAGTCATGGATCATTATGATATGTATACATATGTCTCATATCTGGTAAGGTATGAGATGGATTATCTGATCGGATCAAGATTAGATTTCATGTGCTCACATGGTGATTTATGTCGGTTACACTAATAGACTCCCATAATAAACTAAAATATGATGAAAGAAATATCATTAAGGCAGCCTGACTGACCCCATCCTTTACTCTTCCTATGTTACCATAATGACTATGTTACTTGCTTCTCCTAATCTCGATACGTACATTTATATTTCATTCTGCCATTTTACATACAATATTATTCAATATGTACTTTAGTCCCTTCTATCAAGGGCATTGCATCTTTTTACTGATGCAAACTTAGGTATATAAACGTGCAATCAGGCCAATCTCTAGATTTAATATCTTCTGCTATAGGTGAGCCCCTCTCTGTTTTTTCGAAGCTTAATATATACCTTCAATACTTTGTATTTATACATTTAAGGTATACTAGGGGCCTTGTCTCAGTAGATATTTCTCACCTATGCTTAGAGGTTTCATAGATAACAAATAGTTATGTTTCAGTTTGAACTTTCGTGTCCCTTATCAACGATTTCAATTCTATAACTCATGTTTTATGCAAGTGTTTTCTTTTACAAGACTCGACTAACTCAGAGTGTGACAATATCTATGCACATATATACTAGATACATCTTAAATTTGATATTACAATATATTTATGCACATATACAATATCACAAATATATTGAATGTATCAATGTCCTCTCAAAACCAAGGTGTTATGCATAGATATATTGGATACATCAATGCATTTTTAATATTAGATATTTGATATTGGACACATTTGATGAAATTGATATATACAAATACACTAGATACATTTGTGAATATTTGATACTAGATACACAATACATTTTTTTGATAAAGTACTAGATACATAAATATATGAAATTGTGAAATATAGATACATTGTGAAGCACAAATACAAATAAGTAGAGTTATTAGAGAGCAAGACAAACAAGAAAAAGAGGAGAGAGATGAGATACATTTGTTAGATACAATGCATCTAGAGACAAATATAGAAAAGTAGAAGTACGAGAGAGGGAGAGATGTGTGTGAGTGAGAGAAAGAGAAAGAGAAAGAGAAGAGAGATGTGAGATACATCTTCTAAATATAACGTATCTAGAAGCAAATACAGTGTATCTAGAGAAAACTAACAAAGTAAAATTGCTCATGTTGTATTTGGATGAAACATACCTCTTTGTTATTTATCCAGAATGGAGAGATATGATCCGGACTCCAGAGTTTGGAATCTTTATTTTGCAAATTGAGTCGTGTGTAAACCCACGACAAAGAAGGAAGAAAGGTACTAACCAACAAATTTGAAATGAAATGAAATAAGTGTAATGGCTTAACAACCTCTTGGATAGCCGTCAAATAAAATTGTTTTTTTCAGTCAAAATTCAATGATCTATTTGTTCTTATATTTATCTAAGAGTCTATTTAGAAAGCCATCAGGTAATTGGAATTAGTCAGGTAATTAGAATTAGTGTAATTATTAAGGTAGTAATTATCAGCCTAGTAATTACACATGGTAATTACACAACCTAGTAATCATACTGACCTATTTGTTATCCACGGTGTAATTACAAGTGTACTGTTTGATTGCACAAGTGTAATCATAAGGTTATATTGAATTTAAAAATTAAAAATAATTATTTAAAATTAAAAATTTATATTAGACAAATAAGGACCTTTATAAATGGTATTAAATTGAATATTTAAGATATGTATTGTCTTTTGAAAATATATTAATTAATAAACGTCTTAACTAATGTTGTAAAAAATAATTGATTTCTATTTTTCAATTTAGTATATTTTAATCAAATTAACCATAAAAACTAAAAGTACAGAATCTGTATGAACATCATGAAATGCATGGTTGACAAAAAGATTAATATTATTAATATAATGTCATAAAATTATAAAACATTTGACAAAAAAATAATCTATCAAGTCTAACTTTTAAAAAATAGCTTGTAATGAAAAATATCGAGTCAATACTCCTAAAACAAATGAAATTGAAAATGTAACATAAGTTCTAAATTCAAAATAAAAAAATTTAGCATAATACTCTTTTGTCAAATTTCAACATAACATACATAAATATGATTTAAAAGAAAAGGAAAATGTAAGTCCATAACTTTATTCAACAATGAATTCTACTTTAATTTAAGAATTAGAATACTAACAAAATTATACTAATGATATTTTTTAGATAATACAAAAAATTGCATGGAATCACATAAAATAAAGGTTGAGAATAAAAAGAAAATGAAATATAAACAATATAAAAAAATATTTTAAGAAAATATTAGAATAATAAAAATAAAAAAGAATTTAAAATAATAAAAAAAAATTAAAATGAAAAAAATAAAAATAGAAATAAAATGAGGAAATTAAGTAATCAACTTGTAACTATATCATGTAATTACCAGTAATTCACAGTCCCTATGAATTGAAGAGCGTAATTAACCCTGACAATTACACTCAATTACTTGTTGATCATGTAATTACATGGTCAATCAAACAGGATAAACAATGTAATTACATCCAATTACACCAAATTTAATTACCGGATGACTTTCCAAACAGACTCTAAAAAGATTGTCACTTTTTGCATGTTAGTTTTACAAAAAATGATTATTTTGGGTCTGAACACTAAAACCATCACCTAAAAATTAATGAGTCTCATATTTAGACATCAACAGTTGCATGTTATGTCAAGATAATTATCTACTAATCTTCAATATAATCAGTTCTAGCTCTAGCTAAATTATTTTGAAAGCCTAGTCTTGTTTTGTAGTACATGACAACATTGCTTTCTATAGGCATCATCTTTAGATTTTATACATAATTTAAACAAGATTCACCTTTAAAATGCAAAGAAAATATTGAAATATATCATTGGGCAACAAAGCATGAAATTTGAAATTCTTAAGTAACAAATTTTACATTTACTGATTTTACTGATAATGACTATGCATGTGGCAGAAAAACATAGTATATATATAATTTCTCGTTTGATTTTGGATT
This sequence comes from Solanum pinnatisectum, assembly GCA_035578085.1. Classification (NCBI taxonomy): domain Eukaryota; kingdom Viridiplantae; phylum Streptophyta; class Magnoliopsida; order Solanales; family Solanaceae; genus Solanum; species Solanum pinnatisectum. The sequence continues at coordinate 45,574,032 of CM069083.1, read as the reverse complement.
TGAAAAAAATTGCAAGGAATTCAAAAAAACCGGAAATGATAATCCTTATCAACTTCAGAGGTCGAATATAATGCAACAATTTTTGTAGCTTATCAAGTAGTTTGATTAAGCAGACTTAATGCAGATTTTAAGTTTATTAAGCAGTTTGATTAGGAAACTTCTTGTAGATTTTAATCAGAAATTAATTAGTGTAGTAGAGATTTTTTGTGACAATACATTTGTTTTTATTGGAGAAATTACCATCACTATATTCAAAGTCTTGTTTTTATTGGAGAAAGTACTTTGAAGTCTTGTGATACAAATGAGCAAGCAACAAATATTTTCACAAAATCACTTCCACAAACAAAGCACGAGTTCTTAAAATATTAACTTAAAATTTGCTATTTTAAATTAAGGAGAATATAAAAAGGTGAATCAAATGATACTTGTTTGTTTGTTAATTTCCCTTGTCATATAAGTAGGGATGGTAATGAGGCGGTGCAGGGCGGGGGGCGGATTGAGCTTAACCTACAAAATTTTTAATCCACTCCGTTATGTCTCGCATGACAATTTTTTTCATTTTCAACCCGCCCCACCCCGCCCCGCAATAGTATTTTTTATTAAACCATTTTCATTTACTATCTTGAATATTTTAGTAGCTTTAAAGAAATTATCGTAATAAATAATGTTTTATCGCTCTTAAGTAAAAAGTTAAAATTAAGTTAGAACCCACATAAAATCACATATACCCGCAACCTACCCTACCCCACATTAGTTTTAGAAAAACCCACTTCAACCCACCCCGCATCCCACCCGCTCCGTACAATCTTAAACCCGTCCTGCCCCGCTCCATTGTCATCCCTACATATAAGTAGCCAATTAGTGATAAGTGGACCTAAATTTAGCATTTCCGATTCACATTAGTTTAAATGATCATCAAAACAAAGAGTTTTGCAGTAGTTTTTTTAAATAAAAAAAACTCTTTTGCTATGAGGCGGTGCGGGCGGGCTTAATCAAATCCACAAAATTTCCAATCCGCTCTGTCTCACCCCGTTTCACTTTTTTTTTTTAATCCGTTTTGCTTCGCCTCACCTCACTTGAGTTATTACTGCCACATACATATGGTGTGTTTGGTATGAAGGAAAACATTTTCCGGAAAATGTTTTTCAATTTTCTCATGTTTGGTTGGGTAAAATGTTTTGAAAAATGTTTTCCAAATCAACTCATTTTCCTCGAATTTAAGAAAATGACTTCCCTTCAAAAGTTAAGGAAAACATTTTTCAAAACTTTTCTCCAACTTCAAATTACAATTTTTTTTGTTGAAAAAATAAATTTAAAGCTTATTTTTAAAAATATTCAAAAATTATTTTCTACTCTCTAGTAAAAATAAAATTTATTTTCTCAAAAATATTTTTCATTCATAAATCAAACACTAAAAAATCTTTTCCGAAAAATATTTGCTACTCACCAACCAAACATGAGAAAATAAGTCAAAAATCAACTTGTTTTCCAGGAAAACATTTTCCGTGGAAAACATTTTCTATCATACCAAACACACCCATAGAGTAAGTTATTGTAGTTAAATTCTTGACCGATGTTATAGATTAATGTGGAATCTCAAATTTGAAGTCCAAACATAACTTGTTAGAATACCACAAAATTTGTTGAATTAATGAGAGATATTAATGATTTTACTTGAACAAATTAAAGGGAGTGAATTTTACACGTTAATGTTGAAAGCAAAGTTGATTTTCTTTTTGTGTGACGTCCGTTTTTCATACTAGGACTCTAAAAAAATGACTTTTTCCTCCTTAAATTATAAATCCTTGTTAAATCTACTAGTTTAGCCTCATCATCAAACAAGTTTTTGCTTATTACTAGGTTTAGATTATTTTTTTAAAAAAGAAACTTTTCACCACAACACCAATTTGTAATAATTTCAAACTGTCAACATAGCTAGATGCATATACTAAATCTTTTCATAATTTTTTTTGGCAAATGAAATATAAAATGATACAGGAAAACTTCTATGTTATTTGAGATTTTTATCAAACAAGAAGCAGTAGAACACATGAAAATCCGCACCTGCCCCACACTCACCCTGCAACTGCATAATTTTTAAAAACTATGAAGGGAGGAAATCCACACCCACCCCACACTCACCCTGCAAAAAAAAGTCTCTAAGTAAGTGCGGAGTAAGGTGGGGTGGGATGGATCTCCAAGCCTTAGTTTTTACTCTGCATCCCCTCACACCCTACTCCGCACCTACTTAGAGACTGCCCTGCCCTGCCCCACCCCACGTTAGCCCTATTACTATCCCTACTATCCTATTTCTCATATTTTTATCAAAAAAAATTCAAAAGCAAATTTGGTTAGGAAATAACTAAAAGTAAAGACAAGAAATGTAACGTTTTTAATCTTTTAATTGATGCCAACTAAGAAGTACATTCAACCTTAAGCCCTTGAGATCGTTTGGTTCACGGATAAAGTTATTCCAAAATTATAGGGTATCGAAAGGCGAAAAAAGTACATTTGATCTTGAGCAATACCAAACTGCTCATATTTTCAGTCATAAAGTTTTTTTTTTTTTTTTTCTCACTCAATGAAACCAGTAATAGTTTACTCAGAGTCAGATTCCATGTTTCCCATAGCTTTGAGTCCTCTTGGTCTCTGAAAAAACAACGTAAAATAAATTTCATAACTGAAAAGTAGTATTAAAAAGTAATTTTGAGATCGATTGGTAAACTATGTAAAAAGTATTATAAGTTACAATTATGTTTAAAAAATCTATGAAAAACTTACTGTAAAAAATAGATTTGTTTGAATCTTGAAATTCGAAAAGTGTCACATAAAATGAAACGGAGGGGTATTAAAAGTAATTTCGAGAGAGAATTATACCTTCTTGGATACTTTTTTCTCTCTAACTTCATATCGCTCCAACGATAAATCACATAGCCAATCTCCAGGACTTATCAGCTACACAAATTGCAAAATCAACAACCTTATTACAACAATAGTAATACTACAAATTTGGCTCAATTAGGTAATTATACATATTTTAAGAAACAAAAATGAAACCATTATGTCTACGTCTCTATCTTAACTGCTTAGCCTTTTTATCTTCTAAAAAAATTATGGGGCCTAACATCAATGACACATCTCCCAAATCATTCCGCCTTGAAAACGCTCCTTTACTTGACTAACTAAACTTATATACACCCTCAATTTGCCACATAACATAGTAAGTATAAAACTCTTAATAAAGATCGAGAAAAGTATTTGAAGTATAGAATTATATTTCACTCACAAAGGTACATTAAAAATTATTTTTAAAGTTGACACTAATTCGATAAATAAAAATTTAATGGTATACTTTCAAAAAGCCAAGTGTCTACTCAAAACACCCACTTGACGTCGTTGTGGCTCTGTCATATTTGTTTTCTCCTAGTCCTTTGTGCCCACCACAAAAAAGCCAAAGTTCCGCATCCATAAATATCGTAGCCCCACTAAATACTGTTCTTTTTTCTTTTATTAATAATTAAGATAACACAATGTAATTAAAGGAGTACTACTTAATTCAAGTCTAATTTAGTAAGTAATAAATTTTACGAGAAAAATGATTAGAAAAATAATAAAATAATGGAAAAGAAAAGTAAAAGCTTACGTTGAGGATACGTTGAACAGTTTTGGCTCTTTTTTTGGGTCTTTGAGGCAACTTTGAGCCTTTGATAGCCATGAAATCCTCTTCTTTCTCCTTGTTTGTTAAGCCTATCACAAACTTAGATGGCCACACCATCGGAATCGCTTCATTTCCATCTTCCTTGTTATCCTGCGCAGTTTCCGATGATCCAGAACCTCCAGCGCCACCGTGGTTGTTGTTGTTAGCATAATCATTTTTGGTGGTTTTCTGGTGGTTGTGTTTATCGTGCGCACTGCCTCGCTTATCGTGCGCACCACCCACTTTCTCCGGGGAAGCCATTGATCTTAACCCGTTACTCTTTTCTCTCATCACAATTGATTTCTGTGACCTGAAAATAACAAAATTCGTCGTATGTAAAATCACTCACATATAAAAACAAACAAAATTTGTTTCTTCCGTTTTATCTAATTGCCAAAATAAATAAAAATAAATAAAGAAAAAACTATGGGTAAAGAGTATAATTACTAAAATAACCTTTGTGTTTATATAGATCTGAGATTTGGGGAAGGGGCTTTTTGGAGAAAAATTAATAAAGTGAAACCAATATGCAGAAAGAAAGAGAGAGAAACAATGGATTATTTGTCCTAGATTTGAGAAGGAAAAAAAAAAGTGAATAAAAAAGGAAAAAAGTAGGGTGCAAGTGGCAGAGTATGAGCCGTATGATCGGAATTATAGAGAAGGTTACGTGTCCTGATTACAAGATTCGAATTTGTTATTGTTGTGGCAAGCTATCTATTGTGGACCCACCTACCTTATTGAGTATGACAATTTAATACCAACGAAGATTGTAGTGGAGTAATAAGTATTTTTTTATTTTCAATCAAGAGGTTTCGGGTTCAATTCTCTTGGGCATGGAATCATCTTTGTTAGGAAGTGTTCAACTCTCCAAGTCACTTCATTAGGAAGCGTTTTACTCTTTTATTCGATATTGAAATTTGATTAAATTTAAATTCGTGGTGAAATGATATTGGAGTATGATACCCCCTAGCAATTTTACAGCACCTCATAACAAAGACGACTTTGGATTCAAAGAAATTCAAACTCAAAACTTCTTGATTAAAAGTATTTGTCATTCCGGCACAACACTTATTGTTGGTCAAATATATTCACTTGAATCTATAACTTTGTTTGTTTCCTATTTTTTCTATAGCAATTTCACAGCACCTCATAATAAAGACGACTTCGAATTCAAAAAAATTTAAACTTAAAACTTTTTTATTAAGAATAAAAAAATATTTATTATTCCACCACTATCGTGATTGATCAAATATATTTACCTGAATCTATAACTTTGTGCATTTCCTATTTTTTCTATAACAATGATGTAGAAAGTTGAATGAGTTGGTATGCACCTTAATTAATAATTATAAAAAGTATGCCCCATCTCCTACTACCACATCAAGAAAGAGCTCTTTATAGAATTAATTTTATTTTAAGTGTTTTTAAATTATAAATATTACTCCTTTCGTCTCATTTTATATGGCATTTTTTGAATTTCAAAATTTAAACAAATCTAATTTTGACCAAAATTTTTTTATAGATCTTTTAAACATTTTGAATTATCAATTATTGTAACTTATAGTACTTTTTACGTAGTTTACAAATATATAAATTTCATTTCAAAAAAATTGAAGATTTCATGCGCAAATTCCGGGTCAAATTTAAACTGTTTGACTCTCGAAAAATGAAAAGTGTCACATATATTGAGACAGAGGGAGTAATTTTTAGCGTTTTTATAAATAATTTCTTGTGAAAGTTAGAAGCCAAATCCAAACATGCTCAAAATACATCCACTAAAACTACAAAGAGGATAAAGAACAAATAACCCCCCCCCCCCCACACCCGATATAAGAGCTTGCAGACAAAGTAGTCAGAGGTGGTAAGATTTTAATATACGTTTTGGCTCTGGATAATTCTCACTTTTTCCTAAAAAGAAATATTTTATAAACATTTTGATATAAAGTTGTTATAATTTTTTAGATATTTTGAAATTTTTAGAAATTCGAAAAATATGTTTTGCACAATAATCATTATAAATCAACCACAAAAATTCAAAAAACAATTTAAATTTATATTTATATCCCAAAAAGCTTAATTTCGAATACCATTTTAAACTTAAAAATAAATACAATTCTCTTTTTAAATTTACAATTTTTATATCTAAACACACCAATAATATTTTTAGATACGTGCCTTATATGCAATTCAAGACCCTATCTAAACAAAATCATTTTGATTTGATTATTCAACCCAAACAAAATTATCATAGAATACTACATAATTGACTGAGGGGAAAAAAATTCCAAATGACAAGGAGAAACATAGAAAGAGCATAAATTCAAATCTCACGCTCATTACAATCTCACGCTCCTTACAATATCACACTCATCAAGGATCCTCAATTCAACGATGAATGCAACTTCAACACCCCACTCATTCAACACCAACTAGTCTAAAATCCCCTCATCTTTGCTACACAACCAGTCCATCAATGGAGTGGAAACCATGACAATACTTCAAAATTCGAACTTCCAAGTATAACTAGTCACTAAAGGGATGAAGTTAGCTAGGAGAACTTTGTCAACCAAATGTGGATGACCAACGTGATGGACCCCCTTTCACCAGTTGTGACTCCCGTCTTCTTCAGCACCATGTAAGCCCGATGGAACTTACCTCTACGTCTCAACCTCTTTCTAAACATGGACAACATGGAGCAGCTACCCCTTTTCACTCATCTAGATATACTAAACCAAAGTCATCTCTTCTTTCTATAGCAGCCATTGTCAGTTTTGCAGGGGAAAACCATTTGGATCCCAAACCCAACACCTGTGGATGTTCCCCAACGCTCAACTCAAGATCTAAATGAGGAAGGCAAGATCACACTGACAAGGGGCTCGTTCACAAAAATCTCAAGCTTTCAAAAATCATCCCTTATGACATTTTCAGAGTGGGAGGACAAGAAATACATCCTCAATTGTCCACTAGCACTAAAAAGTGTTCCTTTGATCTCAAACCTCCTCTGAACACATCTCTGGCAAATAGTGATGACTCTAACTATGAGTCCGAGTTAATTCCCAACCATGGAAAATTAGGAGTCTCTAACCCCACCAACAAACCTTTATCTCATGAATAAACCAACTAGCTTTGGTGTTTGAAATACTAGGGGTATAAACAAGACTCAACTTAAGATTAGAAGTTCCACATCGACAATATACATAAGAGATGTTGGGTATATAAGTAAGTATGTCTTATCAACTAGTGACACATTTTAAAACCGTGTAGGCCTAAGCATAAAATGGACAATATCACTAGTAGGCTGGACCATTACAAATGGTATCAGAGCCAGTACCGTGTCAGCCTTGTCGATATGGATCAGAGTTCAACTGATTTTAGGCAAATCCCAGTAAGGTGAGGCAAACCTTGGTGTTTGAGTATAGGTAAATCTCATAGGTAGGGCAAACCTCAGCAAAAAACACTGAGTCCATGAAGGGGTGTATGTGACGCCCCAACTTAAGATTAGAAGTCCCACATCGGCAAAATACATGAGAGATGTTGGGTATATAAGTAAGCAGACCTTATCAACTAGTAACACATTTTAAAGTTGTGCGGGCCTAGGCCTAAAGCATACAATATCACTAATGAACTATGCCGCTACATATAATTTCAAGAGAAGCTTTAGGGAATTAATTAGGAATCACAACCCTATCTTTGTTGGAAACTAAGGTAGAAAATCACTTGGATCTTAAGAATAAATTTGGCATTGATGACTACTACAAGGTTCCAACCTAAGGTAGATCGGGGGTATCGTCGTGCTTTGGATTATTAGCATGGTGACTCTGCATTTATTGCCTGCATTTATTGGTTTCTTCTCTTTTCATATATTTTCTAATGCCTCGTATATTGTGTTTTCTTTTATTCATCTATTTTCGTCTCTTTATTTACACTTCTTTATGCTTCGTCTTCTCATTATAAACTTTCATTCTTCTAATTCTCTCTTTAGTCAAGTCAAAGTGCTTTCATCTTTTTCAGTCATCTCTCTCTTTGCTTGTATATCTCATTCTTGATTATTCTTTTTCTCTCAATTTCCATCCTTATTTCTTTCTCTAAAATGGCGAAATACTCTCTTCCCTCCTTTATAGTTACTCATAAAAGCTCTCGCAACAAGAACAAAGGCAAGGCTTCATCCGCCATCTTTATCGATTCTGAGTGTTCTGATGATCTGATTCCTCCTGTCTCTGTTGCTTCATCTCTAGGTAAGCTTTCTGACGACTCCGATGATTGTGGCTCTTCTAAAAAGAAATTCAAGTTCGACTTTGACAGTTCCCTCGATAAAAAGGTGGATTTTTGGAACGCGTCTCATCTATCTCTTTTTCATTATCTGAAAGACAAAACCCTAGTGCATATTCAGGTTATTGACCTTGATATTCTCTCCTCTCTTGATTGCCACATCAAAAATATTTTTGAGTTTCAGGGTTGGGCTAATATCTTCTATAGGCCTATGGTTGTTTATGAACCCCTTATTTGCTTGTTTTATGCTAATCTTCGCTCTTCTAAAGCTGGAGAAATTGAATCTTTAGTTCTAGGAAAGTGTATCTTTATTGATTGTAAAACAAATTGACTCTATGTTTTCTATATCTTGCTCTGGGATTATGGCTCCTTCTAAGAACTGTTGGCCTTTTGATTGTGATGTCTCTTTTGATCAAGTTAAGCGAGAACTTGTCATTGACCCCTCTAAACCCATTCCTTCTCATCTAGGCCCTAAAGATCTCCCTTTTGAATCTCGTGTGATTGCACACATCATTGCTACCACTCTTCTCCCTAGGGCAGGATCTCACTCTACGCTCTCTCAGCATAACACCCTATTTGCTTACTACCTTGTCTTTAATGTTAAAGTGCATATTTCGTCCTTCATCATCTTTGCTATGACTGTTGTCATATATGACCCTACCAGTCTTCCTTTTGGCATGCTTCTTACTCGTATATTTGAATCTCACTTCATGTGCCTTGGAGACTTCTCTCTTGTGTTAATCAAACAGAGGTATAACTCTCACACTTTTCTGAGCATGGGTTTCACTCATTCTGTCTCTTCCTGGACTCTCAAGAATGACTCCGAAGATTTGAGTGCTAAGAATGTGAAGTCTAAACCTTCTTCCTCAACCTCTGTTTTGTCTGTTAAACTTAATGTTGCTCTAGAGAATCTTGCTGAGATGAATGCCAAGCTATACACTATGTCCATCTCTGTCACTCAGGTAAGCGATGTCATGACTAAGCTGACTGTTATGGGCAAACAGGTAGACTCTCTGAAGGACCTTCTGCTTGCTTCTCACTTCAAAATTGACAATGTGAAGGATGTCTTTAAAGAATCGGGCGTTGATGTGGCTCGAATTCGCTTAAGAATTGACCAAATAGTGAAGGAAGCTATCAAGATTGCTACCAAAGTTCAAGCCGGCTTAAAGGCTATCTCCACTTCTCTATCCTCCAGATTTGAGGAAATGTCTATTTCTTGCGTCCTTGTTGATCCTCTGTCTTTCTTGTTTTTATTTTGCTATTGTGATATGTGTTGTGTTGCTTATCTTAATTCTGTGTGGTTTTATTGTTGTTTTTGTTGGACTCTATGTTCTTTCCTTTTTGCTGATGCCAAAGAGGGAGAACTATTATCTATTGCTGCATTCTTATTATCTATTGTTGTTGCTATACTGTTGTTGTTGCTTACTTCTTATAGTTGTCTTCTGTTGTTTATGTTATTTCTTCACCTCTTAATTAATAATGCGCATATAAGTGAGCTGGTTTTGTATTTGCCCAAATAATCTAAGGCGAAACTTTCATATGAGCAAAGAAACTCTATGCATTTCTTCAGGGGAGAAGCTAGAAACTCAGTCCCACAAGTCGACCACACCCTACCACATTTAAGGAGCAAACCAGACATCAACTCCAGAAGTCGACTACACAGACATGAAAGTATCACTACTATATATTGTCATCATAAAAAATGGGGAGATTGTTAGCGCAAAGTTTTAATGATAAATAACTCAATTCTTTCAGGACAAACTGATTATCAAAAAGGAAGAACCCAAAAGGAATCATGATATAAAAACATCAAGGAAAGAAGTCGATGACTCATTGAAGATTCTCAGAATACATAAATCAAGAAAGATATCAACAATCAAATTGAAGATCATCAATCAGAATAATTGAGGATCATCAATCAAAGCTCTTAATTCAAGTAAGCTGAAGCTCAATGGAGATTCTCGAAATGCATGAATCAAGGAAGATATCAAACGGCTACATCTCAATCAAGGACGCTGAAGATCACAAATGAATCAAGGCTAAAAGGAAATGATCTTATCGGGTACATACAATCAATGAAGCTGTAGATCACAAATAAATTAAGACTGAATCTAAAAAGAAAATGAAGATTAGTATTAATCTTTGTTCTTGGAAAATAAGGATTCATTGCCTTATTTTCCAAGGATAAAATCTCTTGGATTGCCATCTCTTCTTAGGAAAGATTCAAGTCTCGACCCTATAAAAAGGATCACTGATGCCAGTGGAAAGATTGTACAACGAGTCTGAATCATCTCAGTACTCTTTACTCTACTTTTGATAAACATTTTATTACCTAGTTCTACTATGTAAATAAAAAAGAGAGCAGAGAGAAATATTGTTGGTAAGGCCTTGTATCAAAATAAAAGAGTGAAAAGAAACTGAGTGTAAACTGTGAAGTCACACTCAACTTTATACTCACGTCACAAGTTATAAAAGCTAGAAAAGAACACCCTTGCAATCCAAGGGGATTGGACGTAAGATCTAATTTGAATCCCAATTAGTATCAAATATTTGTGTCAAGTTTACTTTACACATTGTCAGTTTTCATTACACTTATCTGCAAACGGTAGTCGACTAATGAACTCCGCAAGTCAACTACTTACGAAGAAAAACAAAAAAAGCTATTCACCCCCCTCTTGCGCTTTTAGACCCCCTCTCCCTTATCCTATCTATTCTCTGCGGATGACCTTACCCTCATAGTCAAAGTTAATACCAAATCTTTAACAAACATACACATCTGTATGGATTACTTTTGCCAGCTCTCTGGCAAAAAAATCAACTCCTTAAAATCTAAGGCCATTTATTTAAGAATTGTACCTATCAATTCTTATCTTGGTTCAAAATCTACTCAAAATCAATCCCTAAAGACACTTTGGTAAGTACCTTGGCTTTCTTATTTTTAAGCGAAAGCTCAAAGTTGTTGATTTTCAATACATCTTACATAATAAGATGAACAAACTGTTGTATTGGAAAACTAATTTTCTTTCCCCGATAGGAAGAACGATTTTAGCTCAAACTACTCTTAATATTATCCTTGCCTATTTCATGCAATACCTCTCCTTGCCTATGAAAATCTTCTTTCGTATTGACCAAATTCAGAGAAACTTTCTATTGAGATACCCTGACCATAAAAGAAAGCTTCATTATATCTCAAGTGGAGGCTTGGACCTTAAAAATGCTCACGAGAAAAAAATAGCTCTCCTTGCTAGTCTCAGTTAAAGACTCCTCGCTAACCACTCCTCCTTATGGGCTCAGACTCTCACAAATAACCATAACCCCTCTGAAAGTACTCCTTCCACTTTCTTTATTTGGAATAACATTATCTATGGAAATAGTATTTGTTCCAAGGCCATAGCCTCGACCCCTTCCACATGTAACTCCATTAATTTTTGGCATTCTCGTTGGATCCTTTCCCTCCCCCCTCCCCCTCTTAGACAAATTATCCATGGACCCCTTAATAAAGATGAATAAAATATTGTCTTAGCGAATCTTTGGAATGGCTTCAAATGAGATTGGTCCAAGCCTTCCTTCACCCTCAACAATAATATCACGGATAAAGCTTTGATCATTCGAATCACTCCTGACATAGGTTTTAATAAACTCTACTGATCTATTAACTCCAATGGAATCTTTTCCACTAAGTTTGTTTACATGATAACACTGCTCCTTCTAACAACTTCTCTTCATGTTGGATTTGGAAAATCAATACTCTTAACAAGATCAAATTTTTTCTTTAGCTTTACTCTTATGATAGTATCCCTATCAAGGAATAGCATCGTATTGGTATTTCCCCGACCCTTTTTACCCCATATGTAGAATTGACAAAGAAAGTATTGAGCACATATTCTTGCATTGCTACATTGCTAAAAAATGTTAGCTTGAGTCTAGTCTAAATATCTCTTCCCTCCAGATAACTAGTAGTAACTGACTTTATACTCTTAGAAATCTTAACTTCCCTTGTCACAACAATCATTACTCTTGTGATCTCTTCCCTTTTGCACTTTGACAAATTTGGTGAAATCGAAACAATAACATCTTCAAAAACAAATCTAAATTTGTCCCTATTCAGGTTATAAAAAATATCACTCTTGAGTTTAAATTATGCACAAATAACCAAGATAACAATGTCAGCAGAACTATTTTGATCAGATGGTTTCACCCACCTCGTGACATATTAAAACTTAATGTTGATGGAGCTTTTGGCCAAGTGAGAAAGATAGTTTGTATAGGTTATGTTATTCGAAAACACGCGGGTGATTGGGTTACCAACTTCTTAAATAAGAGTATGGCCCAAAATCATACATTGGTTGAAATTAAGGCTTTCATACTGGCCTAAGTTTATCATACTCTCTCAAATTGGCCCCCCTAAAGATTGAAACAGACTCTACCGACATATTCCAATTGCTAGATCATACCTATTCACCTTATGTTCTTTGAATATATGTCATTGTTGAAGAAGTTGCAAAATCCAGTGGTCCACCATAACTTAAAGCAAAGAAACTATGTAACAAATACATTAGCTAACCAAGGCTCTAGGTTAACAGATTATAACAAGACTATCATTTTGCAATGTCCACCGGACTTTGTTAAAGAACAAGTTGATAAAGACAAAGATGTAGTTATTTATATTAGACTAATTAGGGCATCCACGTGTAATAAGTTAGCCCGTTTTGATAACCCTATTGTAACTACTAACACGTATAGGAAAAAACATTCTAACTAGTGTATTTGTAACTCTTTTATATATATATATATATATATATATATATATATATATATATATATATATATATATATATATATATATATATATATATATAAAATTATTCTCTTAACCAAAAAAAAAGTAAGATGAGACATTTAATAGTAATCCACCTCAATCATTCAATATGGTAAGCACTTGGTCACTTGGGTTCAATCATTTCATTCTAAATTTTTCCTCTTTTAGAGTATATAAAAATAGGTATTATCAAGTATAGATGCGTTGATTAAGAGTTCATGACATTACCACATGACCAATTACAAATCAGGATACAATTAAAGGTCATCTATTATAACTTAACTCTAGTTATATTAGTGTAAATTTTTCACATAATAATATTTTCTTAATCACCGTAAGGAGGATTAAAGTATTTTTTTTATGAACCCTAACCTCTTTGCAGTATCTAGATCAACCATTAAGTACGTCAAAGATTGTATAATCACGCACCAAACAAGCATTGTTAGAAGGGAAATAGAGAAAAAAAATGCACATGAGAATTCGATGAGAAGGGGAGGTCGGTCGCTGCCGGAGATTCAAATAAGCGTTATTACTGACAGTGTTGGTGGTAGCAAGTTGAGTTTTTAGATCAGATCTTCCAACTTGTCCATCAACTTGAACTAATTTTTTCTGAATCGCCATTGAATCAATCGAGTCATTATTATTATTGTTAATATTTTGTACCTTCTTGCACCGAAGTCTCTTTTTGTTCCCCTGTTGTAACACGAAATCAGACAATGTCATACTAGATGACTTTGTCTCCTTTTGATGATCTCAATTTCTTCTTCATCTGTATCTTTTACATAACTCAATAACCTGTATTATCCAATCAATACATACAAATTAATTAACTATGATTAACTTTAACCATAGTTAATTTAGTACTAATTATAGAACCAATGAAACATTTTTTTTTAAAAATTTGGTAGAAAATAAATTCATGATCATAAATACAGAATAATACATCTAAAATTTGGGTAAGAATATTCAAATTCAGAAATTAATAAAATTCATTGCAGTTTGGTAAAATTGTACATGAAAATATAAAATTTTTATTTAAGATTAAAGGGGAAAACTCAAATAAATGTGTGAACAACAAATTCAGAATCGTACAAATTTAGCTCTAGTTCAAAGTCTAAAGACAACCCAATGAGAGAAGATCATAAAATCCTAGGTTTGAAGAAATCATAAATTTGATGAATTAAGATTTTCTTGGGACTCAATGGGTGAAGGGATACCCATTGATGAAATTCCATATACCTAAAGTAGAAACCCTAGCTTGAATCTTGAAGGGGAAGCTTGAAGATTGTATTCCTTGTACTTGCTTGAGAAAGAAGAAATGATTTTGGGGAAGTTAGGAGTGTAAGAGAGGGGTTAGACTGACAAGAATCCTTTAATATCACTTAAAATAGGTCAAAACGACGTTGTATATGAGTTAAAAAGTAAAAAATGACTAGAACACCTTGAATTTTAAACTGTTAGAGGCCATGTACTGACACCATTTATGGATCGTGAAAGGATCCATCGTAAATAGAGAAAATTTTATGAGTTTATGAAGTCTTGTTGTACGGATCGATCTATGGCCCGTGAAAGGTTTTACCATCCGTCCTGGTCATCCATAAAAGTCAGGAAAAAATCTAAGTTTATGAGGTTTTAGGACTTTGATTTACGAGGTCTACGATCTGTAAAACATTCTTCGACCGATGAAACCCATTCGTCCTGTTCAAGTCCAAAATCCAACTTTCTAAAGTCTGGTCTACGATCAAGTCTGTCGTAAAAAGGTTTACCGTTCATAACTAGGCTCGTTAAACTGATCATACCCAATTCTCTTGTTTCTGAACCTTAAACCACGGGTGACATCTGAATTTGTAGTTTCTTTTACGAGCCGTAAATATTGTCCGTAAAGTTCACTTTTCTGCATACTTCAATTCCTTTTGCACTCTTCCTGGTTTGATACGGTCTAGATACTTTTGGGATGTTACAGAAAGTTATTTTAGCTTAAAATACTTAAAATAAGTCAATTCAGACGGGCTATAAAACTCTGATTGGATTGACTTTTGATTTTTTACTATAATGTTTTTTTTCTTATTTTTATCGTTTTAGCTTAAAATCAAGTGTAATATGAATTTTTTTAATCTATCTAAATATTCCAAAAATACTTAGAAGTATTTTATCTTAAAATAAGTCAATTCAAATAGACTTTAAGGGCTTGTTTGGCTATGTGATATGAAATCATGATTTGAAATGATATGAAATCATAATATGAAATCATGAGATGAAGTTTTCGGACATGCAATTTGGATTTTTTCTATTGCATAAAACACCACAAGTTGTAAAACTATTAAAATTGTCCCAATTCTTTGTACAATCTTACCAAATAAGCAAACGTTTATAAGATCGCATAATACACTATCACAAAACTATTCTAAAAAAAATACAACTATTGATTAAACCTTAATTAATTCAATAAAAAAATAAAATTGAATATAAGTTGTTGTGTTCAAGTTGTTATCATCTAAGAAAGTTGTTTTTTCAAATGAATGTCATAGTGGTCAGTATTGTCCACTTTATATAATAATGAAAAATTATTTTTTAGTAAAAGTTGCTTTGAGTGAAGTAATAAATTTGATTAAAAAAATAATGAACCTGGTGAATATAGATGGTAAGTAATAAGTGAATTGAAGAATTTTTTTTATGTTGGTAAGAATAATTGTTACCTAAGATATAAATATTTCAAAAAGTAATGATATGAATTATAAATTTTATTTACATATGCAATAAATGACTAGTTGATATAAATGTGCATTTTCTTTTATATTTGAGAAATCCTAAATCATGATTTTTGGAGTACTTCATTCATATCATGAGATGAAATCAGCCTGAAATCACATGTCTCAGCGCTGATTTTATCTTATGATGATATGAAATCGCATGTTTAATAAAGATAATAAAGTATTTAGGGGTCGTTTGGTACAAAGATTAATAACGAATGAATTAATAATGCATGATTTATTTTTATCAAGTGTTTGGTTCATTGTTTCCCACCTTATTTTGTATTTGGATTAAAACTTTATAAAAAACTTCTCTCCAGTTATACCATTATATTATTATATAATTGAGTCAAGGTAGATAATTGCCGAACAATATTATTTATTATGACCTACTAACTAGCCAGGAGAAGAACATGCTTGTTGTCGTGTTTGCTATTTTTCACTTGAATTATTTGAGGATAAATAATTGTCATTTTAATAAATTGATCACTTACAAATGTCAATATTTAATTTAAAAAAGACAATCTATCTACTTTTAAAACCGAAAAGACGATAAATAATAGTAAAATTGAATGAACCATCTACATTTACACATAAAAATTGCAAGTTATTGTTTTAATATGTATGCAATTTGATAAATCATTAAAAATACAAATAATTAGAAAATCACATGAATATATATAACACAAACGAAATGTCATGCGGTGACATATTTACCTTTTTAATTAATAAATGTTAAACAACTCACATTTCAAATATTATATTAATTTATATTAAATTTATTTTATAACAAATAACTCTCTCTAAATAATTTGTAAGTTAATTTATTTAAATAAATTTATTAATACAAATATAAAACATAAAATCAAGAAAATAAACAAAATAATTCGAGGGTAATACGCAAAAATAAAAGACTATTTCAAGCGTTGTACCCAGAAAACACAGTGCTCCGTCTTGAATCCTACTTGTTTGGTTCGTACAATTTCTGAACTTTCTTCTTCCCTCTCCTTTTCTGCATTTCGTCAAACCCTAACTTGTCGATTGGCAAAACAGAAAGAGTAGTGAATCAATTGTGAAAGCGAAAGAAGATTAGGAGGTGAAAATGAGCGGTAGTTGTAGAAAGAATGTGAAACAAAATGCTGCAGATGATGTCGGAAAGTCTGCAGAAAAACAGAGTAGAGAAACCTATAAGACTGATCGCCAAAAAGTAGTGCAAATATTAGCTATGAAGTCGAACAGATATATTGAGGAATTTGCAAAATATATGGCTGTCTTGGATGAAGAAGACCACAATTCAAGAAGGAAGCGTAGAAGAAAAAATAATGAAGAAGAAGAACTCAATACAGGTATGAAAAAGAAGGGGCAAGATCGGAAGCGTCGCAACAATACAAGAGAAAATGTTGAATATGACCTGCAAGAAATTGTTCCTTGGTATAACGAAAAAGAACTCAATACAGCTTTAAAAAAGAAGGGTCAAGCTCAGAAGCGTAACAAGAACACGAGAGAAAATATTGAAAGTAAGAAAGACGACCCGCAGGAAATTACTGTCTTGGCTGATGAAGAAGAACTCAATACAGGTACAAAAAAGTGGGGTCAAGCTCGGAAGCGTTGCAAGAACAAAAGAGAAAATGTTGAAAGTCAGAAAGGAAACCAAGAGAAAACTGTAAGTGAAAGCTACAGAGTAGAGAGTGGTGGAGAATCTGCAGAGGAAGGGGGTAGAGGTCAGGAGGAAAAGGAAAAAGAGATAGTGGAAGACAATTCTCTGCAAGATAATGCAACAAAGCCTCGAAACAGAAACAGGAAGGTTGAGAATGTAAATTTTTTTTTTCACATTCTGAATGATTTTATTAAAAAAAATGATTTTTAAAAAATTATCCTTGTTTTGAATTAAAATATGGCAGGGGAATGAGATTGCATCCAATATGTGTCATCAATGCCAGAGGAATGACAAAGGAAGGGTTGTTAGGTGCACCAGTTGTAAAACAAAGCGATATTGTGTTCCTTGCATGACCACGTGGTACTGAAAACTTTTACCAACTATATTATTGGTTGTATTTTCTTATGTGAGTAACTTTCTGAGCTTTGAATTGTAAATTAACTTGTCAAGAAACAATACTATGCTCCTTGTGCCTTTATTTGAGAAGTCTGTCTCTTAATGAGATATTGTTTATTTTGACAACTGATAAGATACTAAACATGATGAGCATTTTAACCGCTTGAATCTTATATATCCAATCTATTTTGCTTAATATTGTCAACTCCAACACCAATTATTATTCATTTCATGTAGTTTTTTTTGTTTATTCTCATGAGTACCTTTTTCCCTTTATGATTAATAATAGGTACCCTGGGATGCCTGAGGTGGCTTTTGAAGAGTCTTGTCCTGCTTGTCGTCAAAACTGTAATTGCAAAGCTTGCTTGCGGTTGGATGGGCCAATTAGGGTTGGGTTCTTTTGTTATTCTACTTTTATTAAGTTTCAGTCCAATTTTGCAGGTTAATAATATATGTAATACACTCCTATCAAAATTTTCTTGCAGGCTTTAAAGAACTCATATTGTATGATTAGCGAAGAAGAAAAGATTCAATATTCTAAATTAATCGTGCAAAAGCTTTTGCCTTTCTTGAGAAGATTCAACACAGAGCAAGTGATGGAGATGGAGATTGAAGCTAAGATTCAAGGTTCTATTATCTTGCTTAAAAATTTGATACCATAACAGTTCTATGTATTTTTCATTTGATATGCCATTTTCTTTTCATTTGGGCAACCATAAATATGCATTTAAGATTTTGTTATGTGATATCTATGTTCACAGCTAGAGAACATAGTAAAATAGTTCTTCTCTGCCATATATATGGTCGGGGTCGAGTTTAAAAGGATCTGAAATGTTAAATGGAGAATGTTATAACATATTCCTAGATAAGAAAAAACAGTTTCCTGTAGTAGGTAGAGAGATACCAACTTCCTCCAAGAAAAACCGAATGTGTAATGCATCTTCAGCTGCTTCCTATTGTAACTAGAATTACCATTGTTTATTTTGGGCAGGAGTACCCGTGTCAGAGTTGATGCTTCCTAAGGCAAAGTGCCGGAGGAGTGAGCGTATACACTGGTAAGCATGAAAGACCTCCTCTTTCTGTGTCAATTTTTTGGATGATGTTCAAATAAACTGAAATGAGGTATGCTTTGGTGCAGCAACAACTGCAAAACATCCATTTTTGATCTTCGCAGACATTGTTCCAGCTGTTCCTATGTTCTTTGCCTTACTTGTTGCCGGGATCTTAGAGATGGTATTTATAAGGGAGGTGAAGAAGAAGTCATCATGAAATTCACTGACAACGGGGTTGCTTATTTGCATGGTGATGTGAGATTGGATGCCATAACTCCCATTTCCAGAAGGCCTAGATTTTCCAAGAAGATGGTTGACAATGATTCTGTGGGAGATGCCAAGTTTGCGTTTGGAATGGAACCTGGGGATGATGGAGGGCTTCTCCCAGAGAATTCTGGTTACCCTGCTGGTGAATGGAAATGCAATGAAGATGGTAGCATCCCTTGTCCACCAGAGAATTTTGGTGGCTGTGTTAAGGGAGTTTTAGAGCTGAAGTGCCTGACATCAAAGTCAAAATCTCTGATCTCTGAGTTGTTGGAAGAGGCTGAAGATATTTCCAAACGACTTGAATTGGAATACATGCATGAAATGCCTCAGGAGTCATGCTTATGTATGAGATCAATGGATGAAAATGACGTGCAGAAAAGCAAATTGCGGAAAGCAGCATTTCGTGAAGATTCTAATGACAATTATTTATACTGTCCAGCAGCTAAAGATCTTCAGCAGGAGGATCTGAAGCATTTCCAATGTCATTGGCTGAAAGGTGAGCCTGCAATTGTCGGTAATGTGCTTGAGACTATGTCAGGGTTAAGCTGGGAGCCCATGGTTATGTGGCGAGCATGTCGCCAGAGAAAGAGCATAAACCATCCCCTTCATTTGAATGTCAGCGCTATCAATTGCTTGGATTGGTGTGAGGTAAGTTTAATACTTGCCAGTTGTCCCAATGATTCATGGAGGAAAATACCGGGGTAAAGAGGATGTAATTTTATGCATCTTGGTAATCCCTATCTCTATTTACTGTTGCAGTGTACTTTCTGAGGCATCAATTTATGGTTTTCCTTGCTTTAAGTTTAGCTAGACAATAAATATCTTAGTTATGAAGAATCTCTCCATCACTGTTGTGTCAGCTCTGGTTGAATGACAGTATAATTGGATGCAAACCGAAATACATAACAATTAATAGCTCAAATCAATATCTAAGCACTTAATGCATGATACACAGCTTATTGCGATGATTATAACCTTAACGCTATGGCTTAGCTCAAAGGAACTTTTCTACTTTATAAAGCCAAGTGGGATTTTAAAGCATCCATTTTGATGTCGTCATACTGGAAGATATGTACTCCTGGTGCTTCTTTTTATGATGGATAGTTTGTTTTTTTTTTTGTTAGCTTTTTGAACTAATGAAATACTCCCTCCGTTTAAAAAAGAGTGGCCTAGTTTGACTTGGCACGGAGTTTAAGAAAATAAAGAAGACTTTTGAATCTTGTGGTCCTAAACTAAAGTTATATCAAATGTACTAAATTGCCCTTTAATATTGTGGCCTTAAACATGCCACATGGAAAGCTGAAATTAAAATGTTACCAAAAAAAAGAAAGAGGTCATTCGAAACTGACTAAAAAGGAAAGGAGGTCATTCTTTTTGAAACGGAGGGAGTACTATTTAGTTCATTAGGTCTTTAATGGAGTAGGTAGTTCTATTTATTCTGCATGACCATCTTACTTTTTCATCAACTATAGGTTTTTCCAAGTCCATTAAATTGATATACTACTTTTATCCCATTATTATGGGCTAGTACAGTAAGCATGACTTGATTAACTTTATTTTCATTTTGAAACTTCATGAAAGCACCACTAACCACTCAATTCTTTACTTAAAATTGCTTAAAAAATAATTCATGTTGCTCGCGGTATGAAGAATAAAGTTGATGACTTTGTGAATATTAACTAGATCAACTCAATGGGATTTGAGGTAGTATGAAGGGAAACATCTAGTTGCGTTGGTACTTATTGAGAATATAATTGGGAAAATATAAGTGTGCTCTCTCTAATGGCTTAAACTTTTTGATGAGATGGTCACACATTTCAACATGATGATATAATAGCAGACAGAGGTCCTGAGATCGAATTTCACCACCACACATCATCAGGAAAGAATTCCACATGCATGGCCCATGAAAAAAATCAGGCCTGCATGTGAAGGGGTGTGTTGAGAATATAATTAAGTAAATATAAGTGTGTTCTCTCTTAACAACTTAAGCTTTTAGATGAGATGGACATACACTTCAAAAATACCTTTTGCTAATGAAGTACACAACTAGCGACAACTAAGCAACATGAGCAATTTCAGACCAAGTAGCAATGCATACTTGAGCTGTAATAGGCCTGTGAAGTGCAGTGTTTCACAAAAGCTTTTGGCCCTTTTAGCCTTCTTAAGTATAATTTATTTGCTGTTAAGTTTAACCCATTTTAATGTTTTGTTTTTCCTTTGATTACTGCAGGTTGAAGTTAACATCCGCCAATTTTTTATGGGATACATGGAAGGTCGGTTTGATAGTGCTGGCTGGCCCCAGATTTTGCAGTTGAAAGACTGGCCTTCATCTGATTTTTTCGATGAGTGGTCACCTCGTCACTGTGCTGAGTTTGTTAGAAGCTTGCCCTTTAAGGAGTACACAAATCCTCAAAATGGCTATCTGAATCTTGCTGTCAAACTGCCATCAGGGTATTTGGTGCCTGGCACGAGACCAAAAGCATATATTGCTTATGGAGTTTCCGAGGAGTTGGGGCGTGGGGACTCTGTGACTAAGCTGCATTTTGATATGTCTGATTCGGTATACTTAATTGTTTTATTTTTCTTTGGGCATATTTTCTTCCCTGTTGACTCTGGATTATGCCCAACTAAGTTTTTTCTTGAACACATGGACAGTTCGTGCGTTTGGTTATTGCAAGCGCTCTTTAACTTTAGACTTATGCAAGCTAATGGAAAAACAAGTCAAGTTGGAAAAACTGCTTTCACATCAAAAAAGAAAATGAACATCCTGAAAATGTATCCCATAAACTGAAGTGACTTTAGGTTCTCTAATTTGGTTGGATATATGCTATAGACTTGGAGAATCGACAGTCGTAAATTCTGTTGCACTCCCCAAAAGAAATGTTTGTTCTCAGTTTGAAGAGTGCTTTCAAATCCTCCTATGTGGTATTCTCGACAGAGGATATTACATGGTGAACAATGTGTGTCCTTATTATATTGTTAGGCTGCATCTATGTATTTATCTATTTTCTACCTATATTCCAGGTAAATGTGCTGACACATACACAAGGAATAAACCTGACACCTGAACAGCTTTCGAGGATTGAAAAATTGAAAAGAAAGCATGTTGCCCAGGATAATTGGGAATTGCAAACGACTGAGGAGGATCACAAATATGAAATCAAAACATCATCTAAGTTCAACGAGGACCAGCCTTTACTAGGTGAGATATACCTGATCTAATTGAAGTTCAAGACTTCATGAACTACTTATCCAAACAAGAAAAAGAAAGCAATATTAGTGAACTAAATTGTGGTAATCAATCATTGTTGCATCTGCTTCCTGTGTGGAACCAGAGAGACACACTGTTGCTGAAGTGGTAACAGATGGTGGGGGAATCAATTTAACTAGCGCTTTTGAAGCAAGTGGAGGGACTTAGTAGGAAAAAGAACATTATAAGGGGTATTACCAACACACACAGTAAATGACATGCGATTAATAAGAGAGCAAGCTGTAGAGACTGCATTTGCCCAAAATTGTTTAGGAACCTTCATCTGGAATAAAAGTGCCCTAGCCGTCTCAAGTTGTTGTCTATTCTTCCTCTCAGCAACTCCATTTTGAGAGGGCATATGAACACATGAAGACTGGTAGAGAATACTATGTTGCCTCAAATATGATTGAAACAACTCTGACATATATTCTTTAGTGTAGTCACTTCTTAGAGTACGAACCGAAGCATTGAATTGAGTTTTATCTTCAGCATAGAAGGCACAAAAATGAGTAGACACTTCAGAGCGACTCTTCATAAAATAAATCCAAGTCATCTGAGAGAAATTATCCACAAAAGTGACAAAATACCTATGTCCAGTTTTGGAAGTGACTAGACATGGTCCCCCAACGTCAGAATGAACTAACTCAAAAGCAGGCTCAGTGCACTTACTAACCCTTGGACCTACTGAGTTGCGATGATGTGTTGAAAATCGATATGACTTGCATTTCAGTGAAGAAATATTTTGAAATTGAGGACAAAGCTTCTTTAACAAAGGTAGAGAGGGATGTCCCAATCAGCAATTTGCTTCAAACGGAGACACGACACTTGAGCAGTCTGTAGACTCCCATTCATCAAGGATATAGAGATCATCAGATACATATCCTTTACCAAGATACATATCCTTTACCAATTACCTGATTTGTTGTAAGATCACGAAACAAACAATGATCGGAAACGAAAGATATGTACTCCCTCTGTCCCAATTTATGTGACTTACTTTCCTTTTTAGTAGGTCCCAAAAAGAATGACACATTTCTATATTAAGTAATAATTTAACTATAAAATGTCTATTTTACCCTTAATGAAATGATTTACAGCCACACAAATTTCTATCATTCATTTTGGACCATAAGTTTTAAAAGTCTTCCTTCTTTCTTAAACTCCGTACCGAGTCAAAGTACCTCACATAAAATGGGACGGAGGGAGTAACAATTAAGGTCTCAGGTTACTTTGCTAACAAAAATCAAATTGAAGGCCAACTTTGGTAAGACTTCATACAAATGACAAGGTAATAGATGAGATTGGTTTAACAATTTAGAGAGGGTGCTTTGTGTGATTGAAAGCTTGAAAATACATTAAGATTACCAGTCATGTGATTTGTTGCAACTGAATTTATCACCCATTTATTTGTAGATGTATAAGACATGACTTCGTAAAAGCATTAACTGAAGTGAGTTCCTTTATTGATTTTTGATATTGAAAGATTTTAGCAAATTCTTTCGCCGAAACCAAAACCAATTTATCATATAATGGACTAGAAGCAGTCATTTCACCAAACTCACCATATCAAATCAGAATATAGAGAAATTGCCAAAGCTTTGTACCAAATGTTATCTCAACAGTTCTGTCCACGCCAACAAGTCAGATTGTTTGACTCAACTCAAAAAGAGCTCCATTCACATATAAAGGTATTAATAGTGAAGCAGTCAACTCCTAGCTAAAGGGTCCAACTCAAATAGACATAAACCATTCAAAGAGATACACAACAAAATTCAAGATACAAAACAAATAGACTAAAACACCCAGTTGTTCAGGAGATGGTTTAGAAACTAAAATATGAAATACCCAAATGATCCAGATGTGAAACCAATGGAGGGTAAAATTCAAACAACAGCAACATAATTCAAACAATATTGCAACTCAAAACAAATCAAAGCAGCAGACAAAGTAGTTCGAACTCAAATATGACCAAAAGAAATTACCGTACCTGATTGTTGATGCTTATTCTTCAAAACTTGGTCCAATATCTTGAAGACCACCTTAAGTTGGCTGAGAATTTCAAGCCAATGCCAAATTAGGACTCCAGATCAAGATTGGTCCACACACACCTTCACGTGTGGCTAATTCTGGCGACGACTAGTCGTGAAGTTCAACATACTACACTTTCTAATCCCACAAGGCTTTGATATGATGTTATTGATAAGGTTTGGAGAGAATAACTTGTTTATTGCTCAATGATTACAGTGATATAAATACATAAAGAGTACTAACTATGGTAACTAGATAATCAAATCCTTACAAATCAGCTAAGACTACCATATATACAATATTGCACAACTGTAAATTGATTCTATAACAGAACCCTAATAACTTGTGGGAATAATAAAGCTGAATTCTCTCTCAAACTCTTGTTTTGTCACAGATGATATAGATGGAGGTGCATTGTGGGATATCTTTAGAAGGCAAGATATTCCAAAGTTAGAGGAATATCTTAGGAAGCACTTCAAGGAATTCAGGCATATTAATTGTTGTCGTATACCACAGGTATGAACCAAATTTGCTTAGCATTCATACTTTGGAATGAATGTTGAGTCCTATTGTTTCTTTCGTGGCTTTGGCTTGTGGGTTAAGAATAATTGGTTGTAAGATGTTTCTTTCATTAATGAGGTGTTTTTAGATAACCGAGAAATCCATATGGGGTCAGCCCGTAAGACCTACCGCAACCTTTGAAACTTGGGGGATATTGTGCCCGCCCCTTTACCCTTTTCCACTTAAATACCAAGTTTAGTTCACATGGCGCAAGGCTCAAACCTGTGACCCAAGTCACCAGTCCCTCAACTTTTGCTTGAGAGTAGGACCTATAATGTTACACTTTGTGCCAAATTTTCTTGAGTAAGAATTTTCAATGAGACATGTTTCCTACCTAGACATAAAACATATTTTTAAATCTCCCAAATTGCCTTTTAACTCGTTATTCAAGTACAGAGGAGGGGGTTGTTTCGAAACACTATCTTCTGAAATTGTAGATGATGAAACAAGAAATTTAAGAAAATATTGCTTGAACTTGAAATCCATACACATGATGAAGCTTGTTGTTTGTATATTATCAAATTTACCATGAATATGTTTTTGGTAGAGACGTAGAGTTGAACTTATGAAGAAAATAATCATCACTCTATTTCTTCTAATGTTTAAAGAATTTTCCTTTTTTCTTTTCCAGATCTTTATAATTCAATACAAGAATGATAACTGTGGGACATTTCATTCTTTGTTTTTCTGTCTTATTATTTAAAACACAAAGTATTCTGCATGTACCAACTACCAACTCCATTTTGTCTTGCATTGTAGGTTATTCACCCTATACATGATCAAACATTTTACTTGACTAAGGATCACAAAAATAATCTTAAGGAAGAATGTGGTGAGTGTTCCATGTATGAATATCATAGCTATAAATGTTCCTATTTCGATGTGGAACTCTCTCTTTTTTCTTCTTACATTTTTATTTTAATTATTATCTATTTCGCAGGAATTGAACCATGGACCTTTGTTCAAAAATTAGGGGATGCAGTTTTCATACCTGCAGGCTGCCCTTATCAAGTTAGAAATTTGAAGGTGTCTCTCTCTCCCCTTCTCAATTTTTTAGGTTCTTCCTTTTTAAATTAATAGTCGAAGCTATTTTTTTTTTGAGAAAGTAACTTTGTATTCACAAAAAAACATCATCAAAAGAATGATGAGGTGGGCACTTACAACCCACAATGGGTGGGACACATTCTTCACAAAAACTAAAAAGCTTTACAATTTGCCTATGAAATCAACTAGAGTTACTACCTCCCCCACCATATTCTATTTACACCAAAAAAATAAAAGGCTTAGGCATTTCATTTTGATCTTCTGTGCGTTGCAGCTTTTGCCTTCAAAACATCTGGTATTTCTTTCCTTCAATAAAGTCCACCAGATACAAATTGGAATGTTCATCCACCAATCTTCGCTCTGCCCTCTTCTTCCAATTCCTATCCAACTGTTGAGAATAGTCAAACCTATGGCAACTTAATCTAACCTATCGGAAATATTCTAATAGATAGTAATTTATAGTTTTATCATTTTTTGCCTTGTCAAAAGAAAAGGCTACTTTTATTTTTATCCAATCCATAGTGGTTGTGAAAGATAAAAATTCTTGTACCAGTATATTTTGGGTAAGTTTTAGGATAATAAAATGTTTTGCTATTTTATTAATCATTTAACTATATGACATTCTGCAGCCAAAGTGACTAAACAACTTAAAGACCCGGTGCCTTTTCAAAGTGCGAATTTGTGAATAAAGCAGCCTATTCTAAGGTGTTAAGTTGAAAGTGGATGTAGGTTACTGTAGCTGCTTATATGCCATTGATAATTATCCGAAGTAAGACTGATTAAAGTTGGATAGTGATAATTGATACTCCCTTAGTTTCATTTTCTGGGTCTTAGTTTGACTGTTGTTGAAGCAACACTGCTAACGGCTGAGAAGTTGGAAGAATAAAAATACACTCTCTTAGTTCTGAAAATATCCGATCTTGGTTTTTGAGATAGACGGGATGAGTAAGCAATAAAAAACTGTAACACTTTCTTTTTCTAAATGTACTGACATAAATGATGACTAATAGATCTTTGACTTCTGATCAGGGAACTTGGATATTATCAATAAGTTGCTATATTGAAGATAATGAGTAAAGTTAAGTGCTAATTAGTAAACTATGCTTCAAAACTTTCTCATATAACCACTAATTTTTCTTCCTAGTCAACTTTCCACTTTATTCCACATATTTAGTTATGCATATCTTTGTTGTTAAGTGATCATCCTAGGGTAGTTTAAAACTGGTGGTAGGTGTTTTGAATTGTGTTCTCTTGAAGTGTGTGACCATCTCATCTAAAAACTTAAGCTGTTAGAGAGAACACACTTCGATTATTTAATTGTATTCTCAACACGCCTCCTCACATGCAGGCTTGATTCTTTTATTTTCATGGGCCTAGCATATGGAAATTCTTTTTGATATGGTGGTGGTGAGATTCGATCTCATGACCTCTGCATGCTCTGATACCATGAGAAATTAGACGAAGAAGAAGAGATATTGGGAATTGAATTGATTGATTATTCCTTCAAGTTGATGGGATTAAATAGTTATTACAGATAGTGTAAATAAGGAAAGAAACTAATAAAATTTTACTCCAAATATTCTCATATCTACATTATCTAATCATGCCATATCTAAATATTCTCATATCTACACTATCCAATTATACCATAATTAACACTTCCCTCAAGCTGGAGCGTATAAGTCATGCTCCTATTTTGCCACAAATATAGTCAATTCTGAATCCTTGGAGTGATTTTGTGAAAATATTCGCCAGTTGATCTTTTGAGTTGACAAAACTCGTGGCGATGTATCCTGACTCAATCTTCTCTCGAATGAAGTGACAAATCTCAATGTGCTTTGTCCTTTCATGAAACACGACATTAGAAGCAATATGTAGTGCAACTTGGTTATCACAAATCAATGTCATCAGTTCAACTCTTCCCATCTTCAATTCTTGGAGAAGTTGTCTCAACCATAGAAGTTCACACGTAGCTATAGCTCGATATCTACCTCTATGCTTGCCCTAGCTACGACAACTTGCTTTTTACTTTTCCTAGATATTAGATTGCCTCCAATTAGAACACAATAACCCGAAGTGGACCACCTGTCAGAAGGTGATCTTGCCCAATTTGCATTAGAATATCCAACAATGTTGGTGCCTCTTATCTTCATACAATAAACCTCGTCTTGGAGAGCTTTTGATATATCTAAGATGTGAATCACTGCATTCTAGTGACTACCACAAGGTGATTGCAAAAATTGGCTAACTACACTAACAACAAATGAGATGTCTAGTCGCGTGATCGTAAGATAGTTGAGTTTGCCAACAAGTCTCTAATAAGGATCTTTTAAAGGCTCCGTCTATCATGGAATAAGCTTAGTATTTGGATCCATGAAACTGGCCGCATGTTTGCAATCCAACATACCAACGTCTTCTAAAATGTCTAAGGCATATTTGCTTTGTGTAATAGCAATACCATGGCCACACTATGCCACTTCAATGCCTAGAAAGTATTTTAGCTTGCCCAATTCCTTAGTTTGAAAGTGACTTGAGAGGTGTTGTTTGAGTTGAGCAATACCTTCATGATCATCTCTCGTGATAACACCATCATCAACATAAACAATTAAAAAGATATGTTTGCCATGAGATGAATGCCTATAGAATACATAGTGATCAACTTGAAATGACCAAACCATGCTCTGGGATACTGCTTGAGACCATAGAGGGATCGACGAAGTTTACAAACTAGTCTAGACTCCCCCTGGGCAACAAACCTTAGTGGTTGCTCCATATATACCTTTTTAACAAGTTCATGTAGGAATGCATTTTTCGATGTCTAGCTGAAATAGGGGCTAATGATTCATTGCTGCCATAGAGATGAGAAGATGGACATAAGCCATCTTAGCAACTAGTGAGAAAGTATCTCCATAATCGATGCCATAAATATGAGTGTATCCCTTAGCAACCAGTCTCACTTTGGGACAATCAATAGCTCCATTCGAATCTACCTTAACTGTGAATACCCAATGACAACCACATATGGTTTTGCCTTGAGGTAAAGGAACAAGCTCCCAAGTACCATTATTATGCAAAACAATCATCTCCTCAATAAGGGAGTTTGATTGATGGTAGTTCTAGTACCTTTTGCGAGGAGCAATGGGAAGATCATCTAATAAGTGCTCGAGCGAAGCAAAAAACATTGTTGGAGCAGGTATGAGTCTCCTGGATTGCTTTGTGTACTTGTATCAAAGTTAGAAATACTAATTAGATTAGCAAGCTCAGAAGGAGATTGAGGTCATCGGGAATAGACCTTTAAGTGTTGGAGGTGGAGCTAGGGTTTGAATAGTTGGAATTGGAAGGACTGATATGACTTGATTTTCCGTATTCGGAGAAAATGCAGAGATGTCTCGAAAAAAGTAACATCTACAAAACCCTTCGTGGTGGCCCAGTGGTTTGGGCTTGGGACTTCCATGTTGGATGTTTCAAGTTTGAAACTCTTTGCCACCGAAAGCAAGGAGTTTGCCTTCTGGGTCGACTCGTCGCACCGGGCTTGCCTAGTGTGGGTTACCTTCTTATGTGGTTTGCTATTGCATAGGAGTGGGGGTTTTACCCTATGCACACCCAAAGGGTAGCGGCTGCATGTTTGCCTTGTCATCTAAAAAAAGTAACATATGCAAAGATCAAGTACTTGTTGGTAGAGGAGTCAAAGCATTTGTAACCTTTTTGTAGAAGAGAATACCCTGAGAAAGACATTTAAAAGCCTTGTGTTGAAGTTTATCTTTTCCGGGGGTAAGGTTATGAACGAAACAGGTGCAACCAAACACATGTGGAGGAAGGGAAACAAATTTTAGTACGGATAGAGGATTGAGTAAGGACTGTGGTACTACAAAACGGATGAAGGCATGTGATTGATTAAATAACAAGCAGTAATAATGGCATCACCCAAAAACCTAAAGGGACATGATTGTGAATGAGCAATGTTCGAGTTGTTTCTATGAGATGTTTGTTCTTTCGCTTAGCAACTCCATTTTGTTGAAGAGTATGTGCACAAGAAGACAAGTGCAATATGCCTTGGCATGACATAAAAGAAAAGAGAGGTAGAGAAGTATTCTCGGGCATTATCATTGATTAACCTCTTAATGAAAATACCAAATTGATTGCGAATTTCAGCATAAAATTTCGGAAAGATAGAGAATAGCTCAGAACTATTTTTAATTAAAAATACCCATGTCCATCGAGAGTAGTCATTAATAAAAGTAACAAAATAATGAAAGCCAAGAAGAACTGACACGACTCTGACCTCATATATCCGAATGAAGAATTTCAAACATAGAGGTGACCCTATTATTGACGCGTTTTGGGAAAGAGGCATGAGTGTGCTTCCCAAGCTTACACGACTCATAGTCTAACAAAGAAAAACTAGATAAACTGGGACCATCTTTTGAAATTTCAAGAGACTTGGATGACCCAATAGACTATGGAGCAATAAGAGGAAACAGTGGAAGTGAAAGTAACATGTGGTGGGAGATAGAGCAGGTACAATCCATGTGACTCATTTCCTTTTCCAATCACTTGTCCCATACTACGATCCTGCATAAGAAATGAATCATCAAGGGAAGTTACAACACATTTCAGGTTTTTTGCTAATTTGCTAATGGAAATAATATTATATGGACTTTTTGGTGTAAAAAGGATCTATGTTGCTCGAATTATTCAAAAATGTTGACGGGTGCATGTTGGATCCTCCAAAAATAGTGTGTTTTTGAAGAATCTGACACCGGGTGCGACAACTTTTTTAGAGTGTCTAAGCAGGACTAATTTTAAAGTATGAACTATACCTATCCCTTTTACAATAATCTTTGATGCATTAGCCAAAGTAATAGTATAGAGGGTAGAAGGGGTAGTAAGAGTACATAGAGTATTTTTGTTACTAGAAATATGGTTAGAAGCACTGGAATCAAGAATCCGTTGTTCCTAAGATGAAGACTATACGCCATAAGCAAAGTAGTTACCAGGTTTTGTGCAAGCAATTGATGATTGTTGCCTTGATGTTTGGTACTAAAGGTTGTCATTATAGTCTGCTCCAGTGATAGATCGAGATGATCCATCCATGACATCAGGTGTAGGTAGAATACTATCTCCATTATGAGCTATTTGCGCAAACTTCTTTTTAGCATAATTTTTTGGGAACTTTTTCGGTTTCTGCGACTTTTTTGATTTCCCCTATATATAGACAATTCTTTTTTGGTTACATGCACAGACAAGAGGATATCATAATTGAGCAGATCCCATCATATCTGCTTAGAGTTAACTTCCATTATTTGTCTTGGAGACAAAGGAGGTGTTGATAACTGATTAAAAAAAAAGTCTAAGTTACTAAGTTACTGCATAGGATAAATTATTTACTGTGAGTTTGAATAAGTCTTTTACTAGAGTTGAAAGAGTCTTTGTTAGGTTGTTATTTGGTTGCTGTTTTTCTGGCACTTTCCTAGTTTCAAGTCAAGTGGGAGTCATGGATATATATTATCTCCCTGAGTCTGTAAGCCTATAAAGGGATGTTTCCAGCTAATAAAGAGTGCAATTCTACAAAGTATTTCCTTCGTCTTCTTTGTGCAACTCTAAGTTTTGTAGTTAAAGAACCTCTATTTTTCCTACATTGTGGTATCAGAGCAAGAGTTCGGTCTTTGACTGGGCGATAAAGAGATAAGAAACAACCAGGGAGTGAAATATAAGAAGAAAAAAAGTTATGGCAGCAAATGGTTTATCCTCTTCTTCACAACCCCTCATACCCGTCTTCAATGGTGAGAAGTATGAGTTTTGCAGTATCAAGATGAAGACCTTGTTTAGGTCTCAAGAATTGTGGGAGTTGATCGAAGATGGGTTCACTGATGTAGCAGAGCCGGATGTAGAGGAAGAGATTAAAAGAAATCAGATAGAAGGATTCAAAAGCTTTGTTCTTTATTCAACAAGCCGTTCATGAGACAATTTTCTCAAGAATTGCAGCAGCTACTATCTCAAGAGATGCTTGGCTGATTTTGAAAGCTGAGTTTCAAGGTTCCTCAAACTACAATCTCTTTGTCGTGATTTTGAAACATTGTTCATGAAAAACAATGAATTTTTGCAAGACTTTTTATCAAGAGTTAGTGGAATTGTAAGTCAAATGAAATCATATGATGAAGAGATGGGTGATAAAATTGTAGTTTCAAAAGTTTTAAGAAGCTTACCTCCAAAGTTTGATCATGTGGTTGCAGCCATAAAAGAATCAAAAGACTTATCTAATGGGTTTTCATTTGATGAACTAATGGGCTCTTTGCAATCTCATGAGTCACGGATCAATAAATCAATAGAGAGAACCGAAGAACAATCTTTTCAAGTGAAGGAAAAGCATCCAATTCAGAATGAGAAGTTGTTAGAACAAGGATCACGAGGACGCGACAGAGGCTCTTTTAGAGGCAGAGGACGTGGTAGAGGTAGAAGCCAATCTGGGTGGACAAATAGCCATAGAAGTGGAGTGCATTGTTACAATTGTCATAGGTTTGGTCATGTAGAAGCTATCTGTTGGTATAAAAATGATCAAGCTAGTTGTGCCGAGGAAGAGGAAGAAGAAAGCGTGCTTTTCATGGCTCGCTCTACCACCATAGATTACAAGTCTGATGTTTGGTTTGTGGATAGTGGATGCTCCCATCACATGATCGGTGAAAGAAAAGGATTTAAAGAGCTAGATGAGACAAAAAAGAGGCGAATTTGGCTTGGTGATAATAAGAATATTCAAGTTGAAGGTGAAGGTACTATTGCTGTCCAAACTAGTCAAGGTAAAGTGAAACTTATTCAAAATGTGTTATTGGCACATAACTTACTAAGTGTTGGCAATTGTTGAGTTGTGGATTCTCTGTCTTGTTTGATGATGACTCATGTGTTATTAAGAATAAGAAGTTTGGTCAAATCTTAGCAAATATTCACATGACAGATAATAAAATGTTTCCACTTGAAGTTTCAAAAGTTGAACAAGCCTTGATTGTTAGTGAGAAAAATCTTGACGAATCATTTGCGTTATGGACACTTGAATATAAATGGATTGAGATTGCTAAGTCAAAATAAGATGGTTCATGGTTTGCCAAATATAGGATCTGTTGAAAATACATGTGAAGGTTGTATATATGGCAAGCAACATAGAAATTCTTTTCCTGTTGGAAGATCCTTAAGAGTTACTAGCTGTCTTGAAATTGTTCATGTAGATTTTGTGTGGTCCTATGGACACAGAATCTCTTGCTAGTTCTCGATATTTTCTGTTACTAATTGATGATTACAGTCGGATGAGTTGGGTATATTTTTTGAATCTCAAATTAGAAACTTTTGCAAGCTTCAAAAAATTCAAGGCGTTGGTTGAAAACCATGTTGGTAACCAAGTTAAGGTTCTGCATACCGACATAGGAGGTGAGTTCTTATCACAAGAATTTAAGTTGTTTTGTGAAGAAAATGTAATTCACAGGGAATTGATTGCACCTTACACTCCGGAGCAAATGGGATTGCTGAGCGAAAGAAGATAACTGTAGTGGAGATGGGCGATGGCCAGGAGCATGTTAAAGAGTAAAGATCTTCCAAATCAGTTTTGGGTTGAGGTTGTCCATACTGCAGTTTATCTGATTAATATCTCTCTGACCAAAGCAATCATGGGTCAAACAACTTTTGAAATCTAGAAAGGTAGAAAGTCGTGGGTAAGTCATTTGAGAATTTTTGGTTGTATTGCATATGCTCTAATAAATTCTCAACATCGTAAAAAGCTTGATGAAAAATCTGAAAATGCATCTTTTTCGGATATTGCTCTGATAATCCCACAAATGGCAAGGTGATTATCAGGAGAGACGTTGTATTTGATGAAAACACCTGCTGGAAATGGGAAAGCAACAATAAAAGTTCACAAGTTATGGTGGAAGATGATGCCTTTCCTACCGAAGAAATAAGTCTGTCTCCTGCTAATAGTCAGTCTCTCACTAATACACCAAGCCACTCTTCAGGAAACTCCAGCGACACAAGTCCAAGGTGTAGCAGCTCAACATTGATGGTGCCTGACTCAGAAGGTTCCAGTGAAACTCTCCACGGAGGTTTAGATCACTTTCAGATATTTATGAAACATGTACCTTTGCTTTATTTGGTGTAGACCCACCTAGCTTTTAGGAAGCTTCAACAAAAATGGAATGGAGGTGTGCAATGGTAGAAGAGCTTATGGCGATAAGGAAAAATGGGACATGGGACTTGGTGGACCTTCCAGATGGAAAAAATGTTATCGGAGTAAAATGGGTGTTCAAGACAAAGTACCATGCTGACGGAAGCGTGCAGAAGCATTAAGTCAAGAACTACAAAAAATGCTCTCAGGCACCAATTTCGAGGAAATCTTTTAGTAGACCACCTTTTTAGACTTCTCCCATTACTGGGGTCCAGCTCCGGTAGGATGACCGGAGTTGATGCATCAGGGGAAAACAACATTTACTACAATGCCGGATTCAAGTCATACGAGATCACTAAATGCCAATCAGGAGTAGAAACATGGTACGATTGGACCGAGCGCAGCAGGAAATTAATGAGAAGAGCTAGAGTTACTCATAAAACTCTAAAATGGTTGGTGGCAGTCTTTATGGAAGCATCAAAACACAGGGGAAAGAAGTCAGAAGATGGAAGACAAAGGACCACTTCTTAGAGCTATTTTGCACCCTCAAGTTCAATGAAAAAGGGAGATACATCAGTTTCATAGCCATACAGGGGCAAAACAAATCCATCATCATTACTCTGGAGAGTTATTACAAAGGAGGGTGGGGTCACATAGCCCACAAAATTTCAAAATTTATCTACGTCCCAGAAACCATGCATGAGTTGCAGGAAGCGCCAACAAGACAACACACACTATCTTTCAAAGATGCATGCAATAGTAGCAGATGGACAACGGAGGCCTCGAGGAAAGCACATCTACAAGCAAACAAGAACAAAGATCGTAATCACGGTGATGGATCCACGAGAAGGATCTTACGAATAGATGCCTCGTCGGTAGATTTCATCTTGTGACATCGAGAACCCGACGAGCGAGATCAGGAGATGGGCATGTAACTCATGGAAGACAACCGGAGGCCTTAATGTCTTCGCAGTGAACGATGGTCTATTCTTATTTGAGCTCCCATCAAAGAAAATAGCAGAACATGTCATGAATGGAACCTGGAGTTGGAAAAAGATGAATTTGTCACTCGAATGGTGGAACCCTACCTCAGGCTGCTGGCCGGAAAACATCACTAGAGATTGGGTGTGGGTCAGAATATTAGGGCTTCCACTGTGCTTGTGGTCGCAGAGCATCTTCAAAAAGATCGGCGATCAGTGCGGGGGATTCATCGAAACAGAGGAGGAGACATCTCTAAAAAGCCATTTGCACTGGGCCAGAATCAAGGTGAAAGGGGACGGAAAACTGATTCCGTCGGAGTTGGAAGTAATTGCTGAAGGGTTTGTCTTCACTATCCCGGTATGGGTGGAAGCGCTGGTCACTTTTAGAGCAGAGAAAGAGAATTCAGAAGCGGCAGGTTTTAGTCCAGCAGTCAATGTAGTGCAGAGACCTATTTTGATGAAAGATTCAGCTTTTGGGGAGACTAGCCACGTGGGGTTAGCGAAAAACAAGGACAATTCAAAAAAAGAAGCACGTGGAGGGCATATGAAGGGGAAAGGTCCTTTGTGGGATACAACGGGTCAATTAAAAGAAATTTTGGGCCAACCTAAAGGCCCAAACAATTCCAGCCTGCAGGAAATAATTATACCAGCCCAAAGGGAAGACATAACTATGGAGACAGAAATACAAGCAAATACTAACTCCCATCAGAACTCTGCAAGCAGCGCGATGGAGGTGGAGAACGAGAATCAGAAATCTGCAAGTGCCGTGATGGAGGTGGAGAACGAGAATCAGAAATCAGCAAGTGCTGCGATGGAGGTAATTGAGGTGGAGAACGAGTCCCCAAATGCTCACTTTGACAACCCGACAGAAAATATAGAGGTGGAAGGGTCGAAACAAGAAGGAGACGGCGAAATATCAGCCATTCAACTACATGACCAGCTTCAGGCAGTGAACCGCAGTGGGGATGAAGCTGTCCCCCTCAGAATGAAATTTCCAGAAGATGAAATTGAACATGAAGAGGACATTGCAGAATGGATTCAAGAGTACATAATCAAGTTGAGCTCTGAATTCGGGTGGACTTTAAAGGCTGTGAGGAGAAAGCAAAGGAACTTTTCAGGAAGGTAGATAATAACAAGCAACAAAATAGCGACACACTATCCACCATGAAGAAGAAGAAGGGGAAAATGGAGCAGAAAAGGTTAGAACTAGACAATAAGTTTTGGAGTTATGGATCTAGAAGCAAGGGGGGATATCTACCCATAAAAGATTTATGAATCTGAAAATCATCTCTTGGAACGTGAGGGGACTAAATTGTAGAAGAAAGAGGGGATTGATCAGTAATATGATTAGATCTTGGAAGGCGGATGTAGTATGCCTCCAAGAAACTAAGCTGCAGGGGGAAATCACTGAACTAATGAAGGAAGTCTGGGGAAGTAAGTGGGTAAATCATATCCAATTAGAAGCCAGTGGGACTAAGGGGGGGGGATAGTTATCATGTGGGACAAAAGGTTCTGGGATGGAGAAGAAATTAGTGTGGGGAAATACTCTATTTCATGTAGACTCACTGGTAAGAACCAGAACCTTGACTGGCACTTAACAGGGGTCTATGCTCCAAATGGAAGAGTAGAAAGGGAAGAAACCTGGGAAGAGTTAGGAGCGGCTAGAGGACTCTTCTCAGGCCCTTGGGTCCTATGTGGTGACTTCAACACCACTAGGCACGCATCAGAGAAGAAGAGCTGTTTTAGAATTAACAAAGCCATGATAGACTTCTCGGAGTTCATAAATGACATGGATCTGATGGACCTAGAGTTGAAGGGGGGAAAATACACATGGAGAAAAGGGGAGCGACCTGATACAGCAGCCAGATTGGATAGATTCCTCATTTTAGAGGAACTGGACAGTTGCTTCAGTAACATTAAACAATCAATCATGCAGAGGGTAACATCAGACCACTCCCCAATTTCGTTGCAGTGTGGTGATTGGGGGGCCTCCAATTCTTACTTCAAATTCGAGATTTGGTGGTTTCAAACCGAGGGGTTTAAAGAGAAGGTCAAGATCTGGTGGGATTCTTTTCCCAATGTTGGAAATCCTGATTTTGTTCTAGTGACCAAGCTGAAGGCGCTGAAGACCAAACTTAAGGACTGGAGTAAGTCAGTCCAAGGTAATTTGAGAATTCAAAAGCAGTTGGTATTGGCAAAATTGGCAGAACTGGAAGAAATCCAAGAACACAGATCCTTGCAAGAGGAGGAAATTGTGTCCAGAATGACTCTTCTAAATGACTTTGAAGATATTGCCAGAAAGGAAGAGATGGCTTGGCGACAGAGGTCCAGGGCAACATGGCTAAAGGAAGGGGATAGAAATACCAATTTCTTCCATAAAACAGCAAATGCTCATAGGAGAACTAACACTATTGACAGACTGAAAGTAGGGGAGGTGATGATAGAAAATCCAGCCGAAATCAAGAAGGAAATAGTGACCTTCTATGAGAACTTATATGCTGAACCAGAAGAATGGAGGCCTCATTTAGAGATGGAGAATTGCGCTAGGATCAATAACAGAGACAGCTCTATGCTGGAAGCCCCTTTTGAACCTCGTGAGATACTGGAAAGCATCAAGGCATGTGTAGGGGACAAGGCCCCAGGTCCAGATGGCTTTTCCATGGAATTTTTCAGGCAGTGCTGGGACATTATTAATGTAGATCTTGTAGCTGCAATTCAAAACTTCCATGATAAGTGCTTCTTCGAAAAGAGCCTGAATGCAACCTTTGTTGCTTTGATTCCAAAGAAGGTGGGAGCTGAGGAACTAAAAGATTTCAGACCCATAAGCCTTATTGGGGGGGTCTACAAGATCATAGCCAAGCTCCTTGCAGAGAGACTAAAAAAAGTAATCCAAGGCATAGTAGACAGGCAACAGATGGCCTTCATCAAAGGAAGGCAGATCATGGATGCTGTTTTAATCGCAAATAAATGCAGTGAAGCTAGAGAAAGAAGCAACAAGCCAGGGATAGCCTGCAAGTTGGACATCCAGAAAGCTTTTGACTACCTGAATTGGAACTTCCTCATCCAGATGCTGGAGAGAATGGGTTTTGGAGTTAAATGGATCAACTGGATCAAACATTGTATTGACACCGTGAGATTCTCTATCCTAATCAATAGAGCACCTACTGGATTTTTTGCTTCCCAAAGAGGATTGAGACAGAGGGGACCCACTATCTCCCTTTCTGTTCATTATAGCCATGGAAGGGTTGAGTAACTTGATCAACATAGCAAAAGGGAAAGGATGGATCAAAGGATTCCAAGCAGGAGAACCAAACAACTTATAGGTAACTCACCTACAATATGCAGATGATACATTGGTGTTTTGTGAAGCAAAAACAGACCAAATCTAGATTTTGAGGATTATTTTTGTCATTTTTGAGGCAGTCTCTGGACTCCATGTCGATTGGGGAAAGAGCTTTATCTATCCTATCAATACTGTGACAGGGATGGAAAGATTGGCTAGTAAGTTAGGAGGCAAGCTTGGGGAACTTCCAACAACCTACCTAGGCATGCCTCTGGGAGCAAATAGCAAGTCCAAAGGTATCTGGAATGGGGTCCTAGAGAAATGTGAAAAGAAACTCACCAACTGGAAAAGTCAGTACCTTTCCTTGGGAGGCAGACTAACTTTAATCAATAGTGTCCTTGATGCACTACCTTCCTATATGATGTCAGTATACCCAATGCCTGCAAGTGTATCTTAGAGCATCGATGCCCTTAGGAGAAATTTCCTATGGCAAGGCAGTGAAGACAAAAAGAAGTTCCACCTAGTTAAATGGGAGGAACTGATAGTGAACAAGGATGCAGGTGGCCTAGGCATCAGGAACTTAAGGAAGCAAAACCAAAGCCTCATGTTGAAGTGGCTGTGGAAATTCGCCAATGAAGATCATACGCTTTGGAAGGAGGTCATCATAGCAAAGTATGGCATGGAGGACAAGTGGATGACAAAAGTGGTTAACACTCCATACAACTGCACTGTATGGAGAGCAATCAGGAACCTGTGGCCTATGTTGTATTACAAATCCAGAATCAAAGTGGGAGATGGGCAGAAGACCTCCTTTTGGGTGGACAAATGGAATGGAGCAACACCCATGAAATAGCTGCATCTGGAACTATACATGTTATGTCAACAACAACAGGCAACAGTGGCCACAATGTGGACTGGCCAAGGCTGGAATTTGTTCCTAAGGAGACACCTAAATGACTGGGAAATAGAGAAGGTAATTGCACTCCAGAATTCAGTAGATAATTTTAGCAATCTTACTGAGGAAAAGGACTCACTGGTTTGGCAGAGCAACACTCATGGTAAATTCTCAGTCAATTCAGCATACAGGGCACTCAACAAGACTGCAGACCAAGAGACAGATTGGCCATGGATGATGATCTGGAAACCAAAGGTGCCTTACAAAGTGAATTGCTTTTTATGGTTGCTGTCAAAAGAAGCGGTTTTGACCCATGAAAACCTGAAGAAAAGAGGATATCAATTTGCCTCTAGATGCACTCTGTGTGGAGAGCAAGCAGAGACGATCAACCATTTTTTTTTACACTATAAGTGGACTGAGCAGCTATGGAGAATGTTCATTTGCCTGAAAGGAATTTCGTGGGTGAAACCAGGAAGCATCAAAGGAGTTCTAAGTAGCTGGATTAGGGATGGCAATGCTTCAAAGAAGGAGAGATGGAAGTTTGTCCCAGCATGCGTTTGGTGGACAATTTGGAAAGAGAGGAACAATAGGAGCTTTGAGAATGTACAGAATAGCCTTCAGAAGATTAAAATGAATTGCTTAGCTCTTCTCTATTTTTGGTGTAAACAAGATATTTTAGCTAGAACAGAAGATATCTTTGATGTACTAGATTGTTTATAGGCATCAATCTCATCAAGTCAAAGATTCTGTAAGATGTAATATTTTTTGAAGGGGAACTACACTTTTGGTTGTAGTTTACCTGTGGATATCTATAGACTAATGTTACCCGCCTCAAAAAAAAAAAAAAAAAAAGAGATATTCGCAGCAACAAGATAGTGATTGGGCAGGGAATGTGAACGACAGAAAGAGTGTTTCTGGGAACCTTTTCACTCTTGGTTCAGCAGCTATTACTTGGAGTTCAAAGAAACAATCAACAAAACGTTGTCTTCTTCCGAGGCTGAATATGTTGAAGCAGCATCTTCAACATGTCAAGTGTTATGGCTGAGGAAATTACTTGCTGATCTTCACCAATAACAAAAGGGAGCAACAAAAATTTTCTGTGATAATTTATCAGTAATTGCAATGGCTAAAAATCCTGTTTGTCATGGAAGATTAAAGCACATAGATATTCGGCATCATTTCATCCGTGATCTGGTTGCAGAAGGGCTGATTGAGCTGAAGAGTTGTAGCACAGAAGAACAGATGGCAGATATTCTTACTAAAGCACTTCCTCAGGCAAAGCACAATTACTTTATGTTATGCCTTGGCGTATGTGATTTTGAATCAAGGGGGAGGGAGTGTTGAGAATTGATTCAAAAAAGAGTCTAAGTCACTAAGTTACTGTGTAGGATAAATTATTTACTGGGAGTTTGAATAAGTCTTTTACTAGAGTTGAAAGAGTCTTTGTTAGGTTGTTATTTGGTTGCTATTTTTCTGGCATTTTCCTAGTTTCTAGTCAAGTGGGAGTCATGGATAGATATTATCTTCCCGAGTCTAGTTAATAAAGAGTGCACTTCTACAAAGTATTTCCTTCGTCTTCTTTGTGCAGCTCTAAGTTTTGTAGGTAAAGAACCTCTGTTTTTCCTACAAGGGGATCGTCTTGTGAGGCTTTCAATATTTGCAAGGTTATCTGCACAATAGGTACCCAGTCTAAGCATATGCCATATGCTGGCTCCAATTCTTTCCATCAAAAACTTACTATTTTCCAGTATGCTTTTGTTTGGAAGGTAATGATATCCTCTTTGTAAATGAGGTGGTCTGCTTCAAATCATGACTCCGATGCTCACTTAAAAAAAGAGTCATGACTCATGTATCAGATAAGTAGAGAGTTAAGACCTAGATATATGTACAGGTGCAATATAGTAATATATGTATTAGTATCTCACGTCACCTAGAGTGTAATGTATGCATTGTAAAATGTGCCTATAAAAGAAGTGATAAGGAAAAAGCTAGAGTGTATTAATTGGCGCCTCACTTCAAAAAGGTGAGTGCCTCGTCTCTTGCCTTAGTGAGGTAGACCCTTGTTGCCTTTTGTCACCTTATGCCTTCCAAAACATATTTACATACTAGCTCACAAGGTTCTACAACCATTGCTTGTTATTCAACTTTTGCACTAGATATAGCAACCACATTCTATTTCTTACTCTTCCAGGGTATCAATTACCTCATGCTTTTGCCGATCAATGACAGATATCTAACAATCTACTCGTGGCCTCAATCCTCAAAGAGTAGTCCTTTAACTCGAACTGACTTTATATATAACAGAATTCAGACAACTGCATTACAATGGCTATTACACAAAGAATCCGTAAACTAACTTGCAACACTCACATGTAAAGCAACATCAAGTCTAATCACAATGAGGTAATTCAACTTACAAATCAACTACCAATATCTTCCAGGATCACTAAGTGCCTCCCTTTGTTTTGACTTGAGTTTAGCACTCTAATTTAGTAGGAGTATCAATAGGTCTACATCCCATCATTCACGTCTCTCAAAAACTGTCTAAGGTATACTTTCATTGTGAAAGTAAAAAACCTTGTATGGACTGAGCTACCTAAATAGGCAATTACTAAAAATGCTTTCGTCTACCGCGGTCTTTAGTCTGAAAATGCCAAACGAGATGTTGCTTTAAATTAGTGATACCGTCCTGATCATCACCAATGCTAACAATATCATCAATATAAATCACCAAATAAATACATAACTTTGGAGCAAAATGTTGATAAAACACAAAGCGATGTGCTTCACTACGAGTCATGCCAAACTCTTGGATTACTATGCAAACTTCCCAACCAGGCTCGAGGAGATTGTTTCCGACCATAGAATGACTGATGCCTACTTGACACCCCCTCCTCATAGCTACAAAATTAGGTGGTTGCTTCGTATAAACTTCATCCTCTAGGTTACCATTGAGATTCATCCTCTAGGTCACCATTGAGATAAGCATTTTAAATTGAATGTCGAACTGATAAGAGGCCAATGTCAAACAACAACCACGGATAGAAAAAGACAAACAAATAGTATTTAAGCTAGAGGAGAGAGAGTATCACTATTATCAAGCCCAAATATATAAGTATACACCTTGGCAATAAGGTGAGTCTTCAGTCTATCGTTTGGATGAACTTTGACTGCATAAATCTAACGACAACCAACAATATATTAATCCAAGAGGAACAAGCTTTCAAGTACCACTTGCATGTAAAACAAACATCTCATCAATTATAGTCTATCACCATGTTGTATGAGAGTGCTTCAAAAGTAATCTTACTGATGGAAACAAAGGAGAAAGAATATACAAAGGCCTTATGGAGTGATGACCGATGATAACTTAAATAGGTATTATGAAGGTTAGTATTACGAGTGGATTGTATATGTTTTTGAAGTGCAATAAGTTGATTAGAGTATACAAGTCCGGAGTAGTTGTAGGGTTCGGTGAATCATCTGGGCATGATGCATGAGGCAAGACGATGATGATGTCGGAAGTGGTGGCATTGTGGCTAGAGATGTAGAAGTAACTGTAGATTTTGTAAAAGTTGGTGTAGGTTAGACCTCGGAGATATCTAATGATCAGAAGATGTAAAGTAAGGTCACAACTAAAAAATTGTATTATATTGATCTTTTTTGATAAAACAGTAATAGTATTGGTCTTGTTAGTTTGGTTATTCTAAATTGTTTGTTTGTTAGAAATATGCACAAGAACTACAGCAGTCCAAGTTCTCTGTATTTTAGGGTAGTAATTTAATGCATAGAAGTTAATTAGTTTCTATCTTATCCATAATTAGTTTCTAATCTTATCCCTAATCCTTAGGAGTTGGTTTCTTAATTTTAGTTGGCTTGTAAACACTATAAATTAATCTGTTTTATAATGAAGTAGTTTTGCTTTCATAAATATTTCTTTGCTGGTTTATCAAACTAATGTTCCCGCTTGTTCAAAAACAAGAGAAACCAGATTGTTATGTTTTTCCTTCTCTGTAAACTAACAATTGGTATCAGAGTGTTTATTTCTTGAGGGATCTGTGGGTGTTTCATCAAAGTTAGGATTGTAATCAAGAACACAAGTTTATCAATCAAGGAAGCAGTATCAAGTTTTTCTGTAATGGCACCACCTGTTTTTAACGATGATAACTATCAGAGTTGGGTGGTAAGGATGGAAACTTAGCTAGATGCCATGGATATGTGTGAGGCAGTCGAAGAGGATTATGAAGTTCCTCTGTTGCCTAACAATCCTACTATGGCCCAGATTAAGAACCATAAAGACAGGAAAACAGAAAATCAAAGGCAAAGGCCTATTTATTTTCAGCAGTATCTTCTTCAATCTTCACTCGAATTATGTCTCTTAGGTCAATAAAGCCATCTGGGATTTATCTCAAGGCAGAATACGAAGGGGATGAAAGGATCAGAGGTATGCAAGTGCTAAATCTTATAAGAGATTTCGAGATGCAGAAGATGAAAGAAATTGAAACCATCAAAGATTACTCTGAAAGGCTCTTGAACATAGCAAACAGGGTAAGATTGCTTGGTTCCGTGTTTAATGATTCACGTATTGTTGAAAAGATTTTGCCAGAAAGATTTGAAGCAACCATAACTATTTTGGAAAACACTAAGGATTTGTCCAAGATCACCTTCGCAGTGTTATTGAATGCTTTGCAGGGTCAAGAACAACGAAGAGTCATGAGAGAAGAAGGAAATACCGAGGGAGCATTGTTACCAAGCCTCAAGATGGAGGAAAAAACAAAAAGGAGAAGAACAAGAAGAATGGTGAAGGCATTTCAGCAAGTACTACCAAAGGAAAAACTGGACTCAAAGAAAAGTTATCCTCCTTGTAAGCATTGTAACAAGAAAGGCCATCCACCATATAGATGTTGGAGAAGGTCTTATGCT
This sequence comes from Solanum pinnatisectum, assembly GCA_035578085.1. NCBI lineage: Eukaryota > Viridiplantae > Streptophyta > Magnoliopsida > Solanales > Solanaceae > Solanum > Solanum pinnatisectum. The sequence goes on along the minus strand of CM069083.1, from coordinate 45,530,012 downwards.
AGATGCAGTAAATGCAATCAACTTGGGCATGAAGCTGTCATTTGCAAGAACAATGGTCAGCAACAAGAAGCAGAGGCTCAGATTGTTGATGGTGAGGAGGAAGATCAACTCTTTGTTGCTGCATGTTTTTCAAGCAGATCATCGAGCGCTACATGTTTTTCAAGCAGATCATCGAGCGAGTGTTGGCTGATTGACAGTGGATGCACTAATCACATGACAAATGACATGTCTCTCTTCAAGGAATTGAGCCCACGACCATTACTAAAGTTAGAATAGGTAATGGCGACCATCTTCCTGTAAGAGGGAAAGGAACCATTGCTATTTCAAGTCATTCAGGTACTAAAACAATTTCTGATGTGCTTTATGTACCTGACATAGATCAAAACTTGCTTAGTATTGGTCAATTGATGGAAAAGGCTACAAAATAAATTTTGAAGATAAACATTGCTTGATCAAGGATGCTTCAGATCAAGAAATGTTTAAAGTAAGAATGAGAGGCTAAAGTTTCTCATTAGATCCATTTGAGGAGGAGCATGCTGTTTTTTCAGCCAAAGAAAGTGTTGCAGAAGTATGGCACGAGAGACTCGTACACTATCACTATGAAGGGTTGCTTAAAATGCAAAAAACGAAAATAGTTAAGGACTTGCCTGCTTTAGAAGTAAATTCTTCAAATTGTCTTGCGTATCAATGTGGAAAACAAAACAGACTTCCATTTCCAAAGACAAGTTGGAGAGCCTCGAACAAATTGCAACTAATTCATACTGATATAGCACGACCTCAAAGGACTCCCTCACTAAAAGGTAGTCTTTACTATATCATTTTTGTTGATGATCTAACCCGCATGTGCTGGATTTATTTTCTCAAGCGTAAGACAGAGGCTGCTAATGTCTTTCGGAAGTTCAAAGCAAAAGTAGAAAATGAAGCTAACTGTAAAATTCAGTCCGTAAGAACAGATAATGGAAGGGAATACACTTCTCACCAGCTCAACATATTCTGTGAGGAAGAAGGGATTCATGATCAGCTTACTACTCCCTATACTCCACAACAAAATGGAGTAATTGAGAGAAGGAACAAATACATTATGGAGATGACTAGATGCATGTTGCACGAGAAGAACTTGCCAAAGAAATTTTGGGCAGAGGCAGCACATACATCAATTTTTCTTCAAAATAGGCTTCCTACTAAGGCAGTGAAAGACCGAACTCCTTTTGAAGCTTGGTATGAATTTAAACCATCATTAAATTTTCTTAAAAGTGTTTGGTTGTCTATGTTTTTCCTATATTCCTCAGGTTAAACGAGACAAACTAGATAAAAAATCTATCCCAGGCATTTTTATTGGATGTAGTTCAGTTTCAAAGGCATAAAAGGTCTTCCAACCACAAACTGAAAATATAATCTTTAGTAGAGATGTGTATTTTATAGAGAATGAAGAGTGGTGTTGGGAAGACTCAAAGAAATCTGTCCTCAACTCTTCTGACAAAGCAGAAAAGTCTCCTACCAAGTTTTTCGAAAAGAAATATCACTCTCATGGCAGGATGAAATGGTGGATCATTTACCAGTTAAAGGTACTCGATAACTCGCTGTTATATATATATCAGTGATGCAATGTAGCAGTATGTGAACCTGCTGGGTACAATGAAGTCAAGAATGATGAAAAATGCGTGGCTGCAATGAAAGAAGAGTTGTTTATGATTGAGAAGAACATGACTTGGGAGCTTGTTGATCAACCTGAAGACAGAAAGATAATTGAGTTGAAATGGGTCTTTAGAACCTAGCTAAATGCAGATGGTTCAATGAACAAGCGTAAAGCAAGACTTGTAGTTAAGGGGTATGCTCAAATTGTTGGTGTGGATTATTTTGATACATTTGCACCAGTAGCTAGGCTTGACATGATCAGGTTACTTCTTGCTCTTGCTGCACAATTGGGCTGGAAAGTGTATCAGATGGATGTCAAATCAGCATTCCTTAATGGCTTTATTCAGGAAGGATATTTATGTTGAGCAACCTGAAGGCTTTCTAGAGAAAGGAAAGGAGGACAAAGTTTATAGGCTTAGAAAGGCACTTTATGGACTTGAACAGGCACCAAGTGCCTGGTATGGTCGACTAGATGGAGATGGCCATTTACTTAGCTTAGGCTTTGAAAAGAGTCTATCAGAATCTACTCTTTATGTTAAACATCATGGCATTGATATTCTTGTTGTGTCTATATATGTGGATGCTGTACTAGTTACAGGAAGCAATACAAGGCATATCGAGGATTTCAAGCAAGAAACGACGTAAGCCTTCAAGATGACTGATGTTGGTCTAATGTCTTATTTTCTTGGTATGAAAATCAAGCAGGGACAAGATGAATTTTTCATTTGCTAGAAGAAATATGCTAAGGAAATTCTCAAGAAGTTCAACATGCAAGATTGCAAGGAGATGAGTATTCCTATGAACCAAAAGAGAAACTAAGCAAGAATGATGGAGCAGAGAAAGTAGAGAGAGAAAGTAGAGGAAACATACTTCAGAGGCTTAGTCGGTTGTTTGATGCATCTCACAGTTACAAGACCCGTTATTTTGTGTGCTGTAAGCATTTTATCGAGGTTCATGCATTGTGCTAGTGAGGTGCATCTAAAAGCAGCAAAACGAGTTGTCAGATACATCAAAGGTACCATTAATTATGGTATCAAGTTTCAGAAAAATTAGATCTGAAACTACTTGGGTATTCTGATAGTGATTGGGCTGGATCCGCGTATGACATGAAGAGCACATCTGGATACTGTTTCAGTCTTGGCTCAGGAATGTTTTCGTGGTGCTCAAAGAAGCAGGACATTGTGGCTCAATCCACTGCAGAGGCAGAATTTGTGGCTTCAACAGCAGCAGTGAATCAAGTGTTGTGGTTGAGGAAAATATTTGTTGATCTGCACATGAATCAGACAAAGGGAACTGAAGTATTTGTAGACAACCAATCTGCCATAGCAATTTCTCATAATCCTGTATTTCATGGGAAACAAAACACTTCAACATCAAGCTTTTCTTCTCGAGGGAAGTGCAAAATAATGGTGACGTGATTGCTCTATTGCAAAACTGAAGAGCAGTTGGCTGATATCTTCACCAAACCATTATGAGGCAACAAATTTCAACTTCTCAGGCAAAAACTTGGAGTTTGCAGCTCTTAAAGCAAGGAGGAGTGTCAGAAATATGCATAAGAATTGCAGTAGTTCAAGTTCTTTGTATTGTAGGGTAGTTATTTACTGTTAAGCATTTAATTAATTTCTAATCTTATCCCTAAACCTTTGGAGTTGGTTTCTTAATTTCAATTGGTTTGTAAACTCTATAAATTAATCTGTTTTATAATGAAGTAAGTAGTTTTGCTTTCATAAATATTTCTTTGCTGGTTTATCAAACTAGTGTTCCCACTTGTTCAATAACAAGAGAAACCAGATTGTTATGTTCTCCCTTCTCTGTAAGCTAACATTCTCACTTTCACAGTCGTGCATAAATATTGCTCTTTGCTTCGTTTCACCTGAAAATGTTGGTGAATGCATTCGTGTGACTGAGGAATTCCGCAAACTTCCCCAAGATCATGTTGCTAAAGAAGACAAACTGGAGGTACTTCTCTTGTTCTATGTTTCTCAGAGCTGTTTATATGCTTCTGTTTTTTATGACCATGTTCTTGCCAGAATTTCTCTTTGCACAGATTCACATTCCTTTTTAAGTAGATTACTCTCTATATGACCCCATTATCATTTTGGAGAGTCAAAACAGTCTAAAATGTCTAACTATTTTTAAATGTAAAAGAGTTTCGAATTGGACTACTTTTTATATAGTTTCAAGTACGTAAATTCTATTTTAAAAGTTTTGCCGTATTAATTTCTGAGTTCACACCTAGAATTAGATGTTTGACTCTATTACTCTGGACCTTGCCATTATTCTCAGGACAGAGGGAGTATTATTTATAGGCTCTTCAATTGTTCTGGACATATGTAGTTAAGTGTGACATGGATCTGTGTGTAAGGCTATATTTGAAACACAAAGGAAGTTTAATTATTTACGCTTGAGGAATATCTTTCTTCTAATAAGTTTCAACTATTTGGGGACATTTTTGAATCTCGTAAGGGGAATGAGTATAATGCAGACTAGACAAGTTCCCTTCCCTGGCAACAACAATGTCTATCTATTAAGTCTACTAAATGAGCCTTTCACTGCCCACCCAACCTTATCCTTAATTGAGGTCTTAAGGTTAGCTATAGTCAAGGTTCTTCCAAAGCGGGTTAGCCATAGAAGCAGGCTGCTATCCTTCGGTTAAGGTATTAGTGTTTTTCCTATTATACCACAAATATCACATTTTCCCACTTTGTTCAAATAAAAGTTTTGCATTGTTTCTTATTATGAGAAGACAATACCTTCCATGAAAAAAAAAGATGAAGTGGCTTTCAAAAGTCGAGTAATGTTTAATGCTCTGCCATACAATTTGAGCGATAAATGAGTTCTGTCGTAAGCACGATCAGTGTTGTTAGAAGTGAGCGCTTCGTCGTTTTAATACTTTTCCATACAGTTTGATGGATAAATGAGTTCCGTCTTAAGCATGAATCCTATTAATAAAATCCTTGGATTTCTTCATCATGGATTGGACATTGTACTTTATGCTCTTTGTTATAGAATGTACATAGACACATTTTCATATAGAATACACAGCACAACCATTGATAGAGATATTTAGGGATTTTTTGATTTTGTTTTCCTTAGATTATTTGTACACCTACAAATAGCACTCCTTTTGGATTAATACAATATTGAAACTTCCTCCATGCTCTCTGTATTTTACATGGTATCAGAGTAGAGTTTTTATTTTGTTTCTTTTTTTTTCTTTTCGAATCACTGGTGTCGGCCAGTTCAAAAAATTGTCCGTAAGTGACTTTGTTGGTCACGTCTGGTACTGGGAGGTACTTGGAACTTGATATTCCAATCTCACAGCCAACCTAGGGAGGACCACCTCACCTGATCTGTAAGAACCCAGTATCCGGGGGCTGACAGGGAAGAGTGTGAGGCTCACGCTCCGGTAACTATTTCAGGCAGCTTCTGCATACGAGGCACGTGGGGGCGTGTGTAACATCTGAATCAGATCAGATTTTTTAATTCCAGCATTCTCTCAATATTTCCAGTCAGATTTTGTGGTCTCTTGTTCAACAGACTTCAGTTGGGTTATTTCCGAGCATTCCAGGTTCCTTAAACTTTGTTTTCCTTGCGTAAAATCGATTGTCATTGCATTTGCTGATTTTGGTTTCAGATTACTGCTAAAATTTTGATCGAATTTTCCTCGGCGAATCTCTGGCTTGATTGATTGTTTACTCTAAGTGAAGGATTAGTTTGATTGGATCAACCGAGCTCTATTAATTCTTGAGTATCTGGAAATCTGTTGGGGTATTTCTACTTCGTGAAATTTTTCTGGTTTCACCTCTAAAATTATTTTTGATACATTGAGTATTTAATTGGAAAAATAATTGATCATAATCTGGTAACTCGAAGGTCTGAAGTTTTGGTACCTCTCGTGCATCATCTGAGAAAATGGTTTTGGTTTTGATCGAGGAGTTTGCTAAATTCTCTCAATATCAAAAATCCAGTTCAGTTACTGCTTTTGCTAAGTTCGATAAAGTATGTCTTGTAACCGGTTCAAATAAATGGGTCATTGATTCAGGTGCCACACATTACATGATAGGTAATCCTAATATCTTTTCAAGCTTTCGACCACACAAAGCACCATCTCCAATTACTGTACCCGATGGATCAACTTGTAACAGTCTTGGATTTGGAATTGTTAAACCAACCTCCTCTATTACCTTGTCGTCCGTGTTAAGTTTACCAAAATTGGCTTTAAATTTAATATTTGTAAGTAAACTTACCGGAGACCTTAATTGTTATATTTCGTTCTTTCTTGATCATTGTCTGTCTTGTGATCTTACAACAAATTCGGTAATTGGAAAATGACATGTAAATGATGATCTCTAAAATGCCACTTATCAGCTGCATCTAGTTGTATGATTGCCTCTCTAGACTCTATCTCTATCCCCAAAACAAGGAAGGATGCGTTGAACCATCCTAGATGGCATGACACAATGCTTGAGGAGATACATGCTTTAGATGAAAATCACAATTGGAATTTGGTAGATTTACCCAAAGGAAAGAAAGCAGTTGGATGCAAATGGATCTTTGCGGTCAAAGTTAATCCAGATGGCTCTATTGCAAGACTTAAGGCCAGACTTGTAGCTAAATGCTATGCTCAGACCTATGGGGTAGATTATTCTGACACCTTCTCCCCGGTAGCCAAGCTCACCTCTGTTCACTTGTTTGTTTCCTTGGTTGTTTCTCAACGTTGGCCTTTACATCAGTTGGATATCAAAAATGCATTTCTTCATGGTGATCTCAATGAAGAAGTGTATATGAAGCAACCATCTGGGTTTGTTGCTCAAGGGGAGTATGGAAAAGTTTGTCGTATGAGAAAATTTGTATATGGTCTAAACCAAAGTCCTCGTGCTTGGTTTGAAAAATTTAGCAATGTAGTTCAGGAATTTGGACTGAAGAAGAGCAAGTGTGATCACTCAGTTCTCTATAGACAGTCAACAGTTGGTATTATTCTTTTGGTTGTTTATGTTGACGATATTGTTATTACTGGAGATGATTGTGCAGGAATTTCTTCTCTCAAGGAGTTTTTACATGCCAAGTTTCATACCAAAGATTTGGGGCAACTAAAATACTTCTTGGGTGTTGAAGTACCAAGAAGCAAGAAAGGAATTTTCTTGTCACAAAGAAAATATGTAGTTGATCTACTTGCAAAAACTGGAAAATTGGGAGCCAAACCATGTCGCACACCAATGGTTCCTAATGTTAATCTTACTAAGGATGATGGTGAATTGGTGATCCTTTTGATAATCCAGAAAGATACAGAAACTTGGTTGGGAAATTGAACTACCTCATAGTGCCCCATCCAAATATTGCACATGTAGTTAGTATCATCAGTCAATTGATGTCTGCACCTACAGTCAAACATTGGGCAGCCTTGGAACAGATCTTGTGCTACTTGAAAGGAGCACCTGGCCTTGGCATTTTCTATAGTGACCACAGACATACTCGTATTGAGTGTTTTGCTGATGTTGATTGGGCTGGATCAAGAATTGATAAAAGATCTACTACTGGCTATTGTGTTTTTGTTGGTGGAAATCTGGTATCTTGGAGGAGTAAGAAACAAACTGTTGTATCTCGATCTAGTGTAGAATATGAGTATAGAGCTATGGCTCAATCCGCATGTGAAATACTATGGATTCATCACCTTTTAGTTGAGATCGGTTTGTGAACCCTTTGTCTCTAGCAAAACTTTGGTGTGATAATCAGGCTGCTCTACACATTTCCTCAAATCCAGTGTACCATGAATGGACGGAACACATTGAGGTTGACTATAACTTTGTTTGTGAGAAGATTCAAGGGAACATGATTTCTACTGGATATGTGAAAACAGGAGACCAATTGGGTGATATGTTCAAGAAGGCTTTAAATGGAACTCGGGTTGAATATCTTTGTAACAAGTTGGGCATGATTAATATCTATGCTCCAACTTGAGGGGGAGTGTTTTAGAATGTACATAGACACATTTTCATATAGAATACATAGCATAATCACAGCACAATCATTGATAGAGATATCTAGGGATTTTCTGATTTTGTTTTCCTTAGATAGATTATTAGTACACCTACAAATAGCTCTCCTTTTGGATTAATACAATATTGAAACTTGCTCCATTCTCTCTGTACTTTACACTCCTCAATAATTGCTTGTGGATAGAATACTACTTCCATAAGTATTGCTTGTGGATAGAATACTACTTCCATAAGATAATACTTTCTCATTGCATCAATATAACAGCTAATTTAATAACTTTATATCAAGTGTTTGTGCAAATAGTTGACATAATTTCATCACTGGAAGCCCTTATATTAGATGTCTTATTATTCTACATTTTTTTGTGGATATTGCTTCGATGATGCCTTCTAAATCTTTCAGTTACATTTTGTGGAGTGTGGAACCTTTAGCAGACATCCTCTATTTACTTTTGCTTGAATATAGTTTTGGTAAAGGTGATAATCTGCTCTTTGTACCACAGGTCAAAAAGATGATTTTTCATGCCATGACGGATGCCATTTGCGAACTGGGAATGAGAAGTCAGTGAGTTAGTCTCACCTGAAACTGTGCTACCCTCTTTACTCCCTCTCCTTGTTTCAGTCCATTTTATTCATCTGTTGGTGTAAACAAATTGTGTTATTGATAGCAGTTTGTTTATTAAGTAGGTCCTGGTGTTGTGCACTGCACGTGTGACTATCTTCTCTATAAGATTGTGTTTTTAGTATTTCTGTTGCCTGGAAGATGGATTAGTCTCACCTGAAACTGTGCTATCTTCTTTACTCCCTCTCCTTGTTTCAGTCCATTTTTTTCATCTGTTGGTGTAAACAAATTGTGTTATTGATAGCAGTTTGTTTATTAAGTAGGTCCTGGTGTTGTGTGCTGCACGTGTGACTATCTTCTCTAGAAGATTGTGTTTTTAGTAGTTCTGTTACCTGGAAGATGGATTAGCATGTTAAGCTTTTTTTTTATTAGGAACATATTAAGCTTTGATCAACAGTGGTACTGAAAATGACGTGGTTAGAGTAGAGGTGTCATTGTCTAGCTTGAAGTCCTCTTAGCAAGAGGCTGGTCTTGCTATAAACTATAACTGTTATTCCATACTTGTGACTGAATGTTTTCTCTTTAACTGTTGCACTAACAGAAAGTTTGTAGTCAAATTTGTTTCATGAATTTTCTGTGATTCTTGACTCTTTGAGAAAAATTGCATCACTCCTGTAGACTCTTGCATTTTTGGCAACATAACCCTTATAGCTGCTTCAATGGCCACTATTTTACTGAATATATTGTTTTACCCTTTTAAATTTGCAAATTAGAAGGATGGCTTCTTATCCACTCCCTCCCCCCAGATTTTTAAAAACTTAGTTAACCCTCCATTAGTGTTCTCCGGCAGTTAGCTCTCTTCCTTTTTATTTCTTACTCTCCAGTTGTGCCCTTCACAGCCACCGGTTTTTTTAAGCTGTTATACCCCCAAAAAGGAAACTTTTGACACTTTCCATGTAAATTCCCAGTCTTAACCTATCACAAATGTTAATTATGGTATATTTGGATAGTATAGATATGAGAATATTTAAATAAGGTACGATTAGATGCTCTAGATATGAGAATATTCTCTAATCCCTTTAATTAAGTAGTTAGGATATTATGTAATATTTTGTTAGTTTCTTTCCTTATTTACATTATCTTATTTACATTATCTGTAACAGCTATTTAATCCCATCAACTTGAGGGAATGATCAACAATTCAATTCCCCATATCTCTTCTTTTTCTTCTTCTAATTTCTCATGGTATCAGAGCCACAAGGCTTTTTTTTTTCCAGCCCTCTCTCTCTGAATGTTCTCTGCAGTAACAAAAAAAAAAAACTGAAAAAAAAAGGGAGGGATCGATCAATAGCTGTTAAATCAATCATATATCAGATTCACTTCATTCTCACCTCCCTCTTTCTTCTCTCTTTCTTCAGGTCATTTAAAGTTTGTCTAACTTCTTTCTTTCTTACATTTGGTTGTCTACTTCTTTGTTTCTCCATATCTGTTGAAGACGCTTACTTTCTTACTTCTTCAGTACTTCTCTTTGTGACAAATAAAAATGCCTCATAACCAAACTGATAATCAGATTACTCCAAATCAGATTGTTAAGTCAATTGTTTCTTCTACACCATCACTGGTAATTACTACGGTAAAGTTAGATGGTAGTGGTAATTACACCTCCTGGGCAGCCTCTGTAGAATTGTGGTTTATAGGTCAAGGATTTGAAGATCACTTGCTCAAAAACAGTAGTAATATTGGAGCATCTGATAGACCTACTTGGGTTAAAATTGATGCACAATTGTGTAGTCTTATGTGGAATTCACTTGATCCTAAGTTGTTAAATTTGTTTCAGTCTTGTAAAACTTGTTGCAAAGTGTGGAACAAAGCCAAAACTTTGTATACAAATGATAAACAACTCATTTTCAAAGTTGTGTCAGATATTGTTCATTTACAACAGAATCAACAAGACATGGCAACTTATTTGGGTCAAGAGACAGGTTCTTTATGGTCTTGGCTTTGATTGGGTTGCGAGCAGACCTAACCTCAGTTCATGACCAAATCCTTTCTAGCCCATCTATTCCTACCTTGGAAGAAGTATTTGCAAGGTTACTACGCATCACATCTGCACCACCAGAGGTAAATTCTTATGATGCATCTATCATGGCTGTCCAAACTAACAATTTCCAAGGTGGATATTGGAAAGGAAAATGGAGGAACAATAAACAGTGCACTCATTGTAATAAGGGAGGACATATACGAGAGGAATGTCGTCTTCTCCTCTTACATTGTACTCATTGTAATAAGGGAGGGAGGGCATATAAGAGAAGAATGTCGGCTTCTTCATGGTAAGACTCCACACAACAATGATCGTCCTCGACAAACAACAAATATGACTCATAATGGAGATGGTATTCTACCTATACCTAATGCCAATGATGGATCATCTCAATCAGTCACTTTAACTAGAGCAGACTATAATGACTACCTTCAGTACCAAACATCAAGGCAACAATTATCAACCTCATCGGCTACTTGCACAGCACAATCTTGTAACTCCTTTGCTTATGTCGCAGAGTCTTCATCTCAGGGACAATGGATTCTTGATTCTAGTGCTTCTGACCATATTTATGGTAACAAAAATACTCTCTCTACTCTTACTACCCCTTCTACCTTCTCTACTGTTACTTTGGCTAATGGATCAAAGACTATTGTAAAAGGGATAGGTGTAGCTCACCCTCTACCTTATATACCTTTAAAATCAGTCCTTTTTGCACCTGAATGCCCGTATAATCTTATTTCCATTAGCAAATTGACAAAAAACCTGAAATGTGTTGTAACCTTCCTTGATGATTCTGTTATTGTGTAGGATCGGAGTATGGGACAGATGATTGGAAAAGGACATGAGTCACAAGGATTGTACCTGCTATCTATTCCAACACCACATGTTGCTTTCACTTCCGCTGTTTCTTCTTAATTGCTCCATAGTCAATTGGGTCATCCAAGTCTCTTGAAATTGCAGAAGATGGTCCCCTGTTTATCTAGTTTATCTTTGTTAGAACGTGAGTCGTGTCAGCTTGGGAAACATACTCGTGCCTCTTTCCCTAAGCGCATCAATAATAGGGCTACCTCTATGTTTGAAATTGTTCATTCTGATATATGGGGTCCAAGTCGTGTCAGTTCTTCCTTAGGCTTTCATTATTTTGTTACTTTTATTGATGACTATTCTCGATGCACATGGTTATTTTTAATGAAGAATAGATCTGAGTTATTCTTTGTCTTTCAGAAATTTTGTGCTGAAATTCACAATCAATTTGGTATTTCCATTAAGAAGTTAATCAGTGATAATGCCCGAGAATACTTCTCTACTTCTCTCTCTTCTTTTATGTCATCTCAGGGCATATTGCACTTGTCTTCTTGCGCACATACTCCTCAACAAAATGGAGTTGCTGAGCGAAAGAACAGACATCTAATTGAAACAGCTCGGACATTGCTCGTTCACAATCATGTACCTTTGCATTTTTGGGGTGATGTCGTTATTACTACTTGTTATTTAATAAATCACATGCCTTCATTTGTTTTGTAGTACCAAAGTCCACACTCAGTCCTCTATCCGGACCAACATTTGTTTCCTCTTCCTCCACCTGTGTTTGGTTGCACCTGTTTTGTTCATAATCTTACCCTTGGAAAAGATAAACTTCAGCACAAGGCTTTCAAATGTGTCTTTCTTGGGTATTCTCGTCTATAAAAAGGTTACAAATGCTTTGATCCCTCTACTAATAAATACTTGATCTCTGCAGATGTTACTTTTTTCGTGACTTCTCCGTATTTTTCTCCTAATACGAAAAATCAAAAGGCCATATCAGTCCTTCCAATTCCAACTATTCCAATCCCAGCTCCACCTCCGACTCTTAAGGTCTATTCTCGACGACCTCAGCCTCCTTCTGAGCCTCTTAATCCAATTAGTATTTCTAACTCTGATACAGGTACACAAAGCAATCCTGGTGACTCATTACCTACTCCAACGTCTCCTGCTTCGGTCGAGCACTTATCAGATGATCTTCCCACTGCACTTCGCAAAGGTACTAGAACTACTGCCAATCAAACTCTCATTTATGCTTATTTAAGTTATCATCGTCTGTCACCATCATATCATGCCTTTCTCTCTAGCTTATCATCGGTCAAAGTTCTTAAGACTGTGGCAGAAGCACTGGTTCATCCAGGTTGGCATCAGGCTATGATTGAGGAGATGACTGCTTTGTATGATAATGGTACTTGGGAGCTTGTTCCTTTACCTGAAGGCAAAACCACAGTTGGTTGTCGTTGGGTATTCACAGTTAAGGTAGGCTCAGATGGAGCTATTGATAGTCTCAAAGCGAGATTGGTTGCTAAGGGATACACTCAGATTTATGGCATCGATTATGGAGATACTTTTTCACTAGTTGCCAAGATGGCTTCTGTTCGTCTTCTTATCTCTATGGCAGCAATGAATCATTGGCCCCTTTTTCAATTGGACATAAAAAATGCATTCCTATATGGAGAACTTGCTGAAGAGGTATATATGGAGCAACCACCAGGTCTGTTGCTTAGGGGGAGTCTAGGCTAGTTTGTAAACTTCGCCGATCCCTCTATGGTCTCAAGCAATCTCCTAGAGCATGGTTTCGTCGTTTTTGAGCTGTTGTCCAACAATTTGGAATGATCCGAATAGAAGCTGATCACCCTGTATTCTATAGGCATTCATCTCATGATAAACATATCTTTTTAATTGTTTATGTTAATGATATTGTTAACACAGGAGATGATCATAAAGGTATTGCTCAACTCAAACAACACCTCTCAAATCACTTTCAGACTAAGGATTTGGGCAAGTTGAAATACTTTATAGGCATTGAGTGGCACAGTCTGGCCATGGTATTTCTATTACTCAAAGGAAATATGCCTTAGACATTTTGGAAGACGCTGGTAGGTTGGATTGCAAACATGTGGACAGTCCAATGGATCCAAATACTAAGCTTATTCCAGGACCAGGAGAGCCTCTAAAAGATCCTAGCAGATATCATAGAGTTGTTGGCAAACTCAACTATCTCACGATCACACGACCAGACATCTCATTTGTTGTTAGTATAGTTAGCCAGTTTTTGCAATCACATTGTGATAGTCATTGGAATGCAGTGATTCGCATCCTGCGATATATCAAAAGCTCTCCAGGACAAGGTTTATTGTATGAAGATAAGGGACACACCAACATTGTTGGATATTCTGATGCAGATTGGGCAGGATCTCCTTCTAACAGGCGGTCCACTTCAGGTTATTGTGTTCTAATTGGAAGCAATCTAATATCTTGGAAAAGTAAAAAGCAAGTTGTCGTAGCTAGATCAAGCGCAGAAGCAGAATATCGAGCTATGGCACTAGCTACATGTGAGCTTATATGGTTGAGACAACTTCTCCAAGAATTGAAGATGGGAGGAGTTGAATCGATGACATTGATTTGTGATAACCAAGCTGCCCTACATATCGCTTCTAATGCAGTGTTCCATGAAAGAACGAAGCACATTGAGATGGATTGTCACTTCATTCGAGAGAAGATTGAGTCTGGATATATCACCACAAGTTTTGTCAACTCAAAAGATCAACTAGCAGATATTTTCACAAAATCACTCCGAGGATCTAGAATTGACGATATATGTGGCAAACTAGGAGCGTATGACTTATACGCTCCAGCTTGAGGGGGAGTGTTAATTATGGTATATTTGGATAGTATAGATATGAGAATATTTAAATAAGGTACGATTAGATGCTCTAGATATGAGAATATTCCCTAATCCCTTTAATTAAGTAGTTAGGATATTATGTAATATTTTATTAGTTTCTTTCCTTATTTACATTATCTGTAACAACTATTTAATCCATCAACTTGAGGGAATGATCAACAATTCAATTCCCCATATCTCTTCTTTTTCTTCTTCTAATTTCTCAACAAAATTAATTTTGTAATTTTTACCACCTGTCCCATTTTAATGACACTTTGGACATTCCAAAATGTTTGAGACCTTTTTATTACTCATATATACCAATTTCACAACTTTCAAGAATTAAGATCCATTTTACAATTCAAATTTCAAATTTCGATGTTATGTTTTCTCTATTAAACTAACTTTTAAATTACTACTTAATTATTTTCTTCCACCATCAGTAATTTAATGTGCAAGTATACTGAATGTCTTGAACTATGTTTTCCTTCATCGGGACAGAGGCAGTATAAGTTTATGTATTGAGCTGCCTCTCACAAACTTTAAGGGCTGTCGTGCACTTTTACCGTTTCCCATACAACTACGACTTTATTAAAATAATTATCGTCTTGATTTATCAACAAGGAACAATTCAAAGATGGATGGTGTCAAATCTCTGTCTTCAATGTTGTCATCAACTCCAGTCAACAAAGTGCAAGACGTAAGTGATATATGAAGACATGTCTTTCCTCAAAACAACCAGCTTATGTCTAGATGTTTAACAATCTGTATTTTCTCTTTTTAGGCCATGCCACAAGCAACTCCGCAAAGATCTTTGGATATTGTGAAACAGTCAGAGGACATGGCACAAGCCAGAAGGAAATCTTCTGCTATCGAAAATGAGCTGGCTAGAACCGTGCAAATTGATTGTGGGAGTCCTGTTTCAAGTCATCTTCTTTCTGCAGAAAAGGTATTAAAGTCATCCTGTCAGCTTCCTTGGTATGGTTTTCCTTGATTTATATTTAGATGTATAACAATTTATATCTTCTGTTTTCAGGCCATGCCACAAACCAGAAGGAAATCTTCTGTTATCGAAAATGAGCTGGTTAGAACTGCGGAAACTGATTGTGGGAGTCTTGTTTCAAGTCATCTTCTTTCTGCAGAAAAGGTATTAAAGTCATCCTGTCAGCTTCCTTAGTATGGTTTTCCTGGATTCATCTTTAGATGTATAACAATCTATAGCCTTTGTTTTCAGGCCATGCCACAAGCCAGAAGGAAATCTTCTGCTATCAAAAATGAGCTGGTTAGAACCACACAAACTGATTGTGGGAAACCTGTTTCAAGTCATCTTCTTTCTGCAGAAAAGGTATTAAAGTCATCCTGTCAGCTTCCTTAGTATGGTTTTCCTGGATTTGTCTTTAGGTGTATAACAATCTATATCTTCTGTTTTCAGGCCATGCCACAAGCCAGAAGAAAATCTTCTGCTATCGAAAATGAGCTGGTTAGAACCGCGCGACCTGATTGCGGGAGTCCTGTTTCAAATCATCTTCTTTCTGCAGAAAAGGTATTAAAGCCATCCTGTCAGCTTCCTTAGTATGGTTTTCCAGGATCTAACTTTAGGTGTATAACAATCTATATCTTCTGTTTTCAGGCCATGCCACAAGCCAGAAGAAAATCTTCTGCTATCGAAAATGAGCTGGTTAGAACCGCGCAAACTGATTGTGGGAAACCTGTTTCAAGTCATCTTCTTTCTGCAGAAAAGGTATTAAAGTCATCCTGTCAGCTTCGTTAGTATGGTTTTCCTGGATTTGTCTTTTGGTGTATAACAATCTATATCTTCTGTTTTCAGGCGATGCCACAAGCCAGAAGAAAATCTTCTGCTATCGAAAATGAGCTGGTTAGAACCGTGCAAACTGATTGTGGGAAACCTGTTTCAAGTCATCTTCTTTCTGCAGAAAAGGTATTAAAGTCATCCTGTCAGCTTCCTTAGTACGGTTTTCCTGGATTCATCTTTAGATGTATAACAATCTATAACCTTTGTTTTCAGGCCATGCCACAAGCCAGAAGGAAATCTTCTGCTATTGAAAATGAGCTGGTTAGAACTGCGCGACCTGATTGCGGGAGTCCTGTTTCAAATCATCTTCTTTCTGCAGAAAAGGTATTAAAGACATCCTGCCAGCTTCCTTAGTATGGGTTTCCTGGATTTATCTTTAGGTGTATAACAATCTAGATCTTCTGTTTTCAGGCCATGCCACAAGCCAGAAGAAAATCTTCTGCTATCGAAAATGAGCTGGTTAGAACCGCGCAAACTGATTGTGGGAAACCTGTTTCAAGTCATCTTCTTTCTGCAGAAAAGGTATTAAAGTCATCCTGTCAGCTTCCTTGGTATGGTTTTCCTTGATTTATATTTAGATGTATAACAATTTATATCTTCTGTTTTCAGGCCATGCCACAAACCAGAAGGAAATCTTCTGTTATCGAAAATGAGCTGGTTAGAACTGCGGAAACTGATTGTGGGAGTCTTGTTTCAAGTCATCTTCTTTCTGCAGAAAAGGTATTAAAGTCATCCTGTAAGCTTCCTTAGTATGGTTTTCCTGGATTCATCTTTAGATGTATAACAATCTATAGCCTTTGTTTTCAGGCCATGCCACAAGCCAGAAGAAAATCTTCTGCTATCGATAAACTGATTGTGGGAAACCTGTTTCGAGTCATCTTCTTTCTGTCATCCTGTCAGCTTCCTTAGTATGGTTTACCTGAATTAATCTTTAGATGTATAACAATCTATAACCTTTGTTTTCAGGCCATGCCACAAGCCAGAAGGAAATCTTCTGCTATTGAAAATGAGCTGGTTAGAACCGCGCAACCTGATTGCGGGAGTCCTGTTTCAAATCATCTTCTTTCTGCAGAAAAGGTATTAAAGCCATCCCGCCAGCTTCCTTGGTATGGTTTTCCAGGATTTATCTTTAGGTGTATAACAATCTATATCTTCTGTTTTCAGGCCATGCCACAAGCCAGAAGAAAATCTTCTGCTATCGAAAATGAGCTGGTTAGAACCGCGCAAACTGATTGTGGGAAACCTGTTTCAAGTCATCTTCTTTCTGCAGAAAAGGTATTAAAGTCATCCTGTCAGCTTCGTTAGTATGGTTTTCCTGGATTTGTCTTTAGGTGTATAACAATCTATATCTTCTGTTTTCAGGCCATGCCACAAGCCAGAAGAAAATCTTCTGCTATCAAAAATGAGCTGGTTAGAACCGCGCAAACTGATTGTGGGAAACCTGTTTCATGTCATCTTCTTTCTGCAGAAAAAGTATTAAAGTCATCCTGTCAGCTTCGTTAGTATGGTTTTCCTGGATTTGTCTTTAGGTGTATAACAATCTATATCTTCTGTTTTCAGGCGATGCCACAAGCCAGAAGAAAATCTTCTGCTATCGAAAATGAGCTGGTTAGAACCGTGCAAACTGATTGTGGGAAACCTGTTTCAAGTCATCTTCTTTCTGCAGAAAATATATTACAGTCATCTGATAGCTCCCTTAGTATGGTGTTCCTGGATTTATGTCTGACATAATACATAAACATGACCCTTAACTTGGCTTCAACGGACAACTATGCCCTCCAACTTTGAGTATGCACTTAAACTTGTATAAAATTGAACAAGTAGACACACATGTCCTACATGGCATAATAGTAGGACGCCACGTAGGACACAGAATTGTCATGTAGGGTGTCATGTAGGACGGATGTGTCTATTTGTTCAATTTTATACAAGTTTAAGTGCCTACTTGTGCACATCCAAAGTTAAAGGTCATAGTTGCCGTCTGACGCCACATCCAAAGTTAAAGGTCATAGTTGCCATCTGACGTCAAGTTAAGGGTCATGTTTATGTATTATGCCTTTATCTTTAGATGTATAACAATCTATATCTTCTGTTTTCAGGCCATGCCACAAGCAACTCAGCAAAGATCTTTGGATATTGTGAGACAGTCAGAAGACATGGCACACGCCAGAAGGAAATCTTCTGCTAGTGAAAATGAGCTGGTTAGAACTGCGGACACTGATTCTGGGAGTCCTGTTTTAAGTCATCTTCTTTCTGCAGAAAAGGTATTAAAGTCATCCTGTGAGCTTCCTTAGTATGGTTTTCCTGGATGTATCTTTAGATGTATAACAATCTATATCTTTTGTTTTCAGGCCATGCCACAAGCCAGAAGGAAATCTTCTGCTATCGAAAATGAGCTGGTTAGAACCGCACAAACTGATTGCGGGAGTCCAGTTTCAAATCATCTTCTTTCTGCAGAAAAGGTATTAAAGTCATCCTGTCAGCTTCCTTAGTATGGTTTTCCTGGATTTATATTTAAATATATAACAATTTATATCTTCCGTTTTCAGGCCATGCCACAAGCCAGAAGAAAATCTTCTGGTATTGAAATTGAGCTGGTTAGAACCGTGCAACCTGATTGCGGGTGTTCTATTTCAAGCCATCTTCTTTCTGCAGAAAAGGTATTAAAGTCATCCTGTCCGCTTTCTTTGTACGGTTTTCCTGGTTTTGTCTTTAGGTGTATAACAATCTATATCTTCTGTTCTCAGGCTATGCCACAAGCCAGAAGAAAATCTTCTGCTATCGAAAATGAGATGGTTAGAACCACGCAAACTGATTGTGGGAAACCTGTTTCAAGCCATCTTCTTTCTGCAGAAAAGGTATTAAAGCCATCCTATTAGCTTCCTTAGTATGGTTTTCATGGATTTATCTTTAGATGTATAACAATCTATATCTTCTGTTTTCAGGCCATGCCACAAGCAACACTGCCCACATCCTTGGACATTTTGGGACAGTCAGAGGACATGCCACCGGGAATGAAAATATTTTCTGCTAGTGATAATGAGCTGGTTAGAACCCCTCAAGTTGATTGTCGAGGTCCTGGTTCAAGTCAGCTTTTTTCTGCCAGAAAGGTAGTACAGTTATCTTGACAGCTTCTTTTGATAACCAAAAGAATGAATCCTGATTTTGGATCGGGGTTTACTGTATTTATCTTTTATGTGTAACAATCTGTCTTCTCTTTTCAGGCCATGCTACAAGAAACTCTACCTGCATCCTCAGACATTGTGGGACCACTAGAGGACAGCGCTCCAGGCCAAAGGAAAATATCTTCTGAAATTGAAAATGAGCTGGTTAGAACCCTTCAAGCTGATTGTCGAAGTCCTGTTTCAAGTCTTTTTTCTGTGGTAAAGGTAGTAAATTATCCTGTGAGCTTCTTTAATATGTTTTTCCTGGATTTATCTTTCGATGTGTAACAATCTGTCTTCTCTTTTCAGGCAATGCTACAAGCAACTCCACCAGCATCTTCAGACACTGTGGGACCACTAGAGGACATGGTACCAGGTCAAAGGAAAATGTCTTCTGATATTGAAAATGCCACTACCCCTCAAGCTGATTGTCGAAATTCTTTTTGCAGTCATTTTCTTTCTTTGGAAAAGGTAGTAAGTCATCCTGACAGTTTCTTTAATATGGTTATCCTGGATTTATCTTCCTTCTCTTCCTATGCATGAAGCAGGATCGACCCGAGGAAAGCACATCTGTACCTAATCAGAATCGAACTCCAACAATAATTCAAGATGTTAACTCAACTTTCCACAAAGTAGAATCATTCCTAAAGTCTATCCCAAAGGATCATTTTCGTTCACTATCAGGTACACCAAATTCTAATCTGGAGTCTGCAAAGGAAACAGTGAAACATTTTGTTGGAGGACCATTGAAGATGTTGGCGGACCGAGCTAATGAAAAGGTATTGAAGGAAGCAATTAGCCTACTGAACGAGAATCTCTCGTCATTCACTGATGAACAAGCCAGGCTGTTGGTAAAGATCAAACATATATTCCCTTCGATGGTTCAAGACCTGAGGGACGCAAGCCAGACCGAGTCTAGTTGCCAAGACTTCTTCATTGATCTTGAGAAGCACAGGAAAACTTTAGACGACTTGAGGAACACTGACATGGAATTGAAGTTAAAGTATGATCAAGAAGAGGCTGAAGAGAAAGAAATGGAAACTATGCTTATGTTCCTTAGAAAGAGGAAGGCTGAAATTCTAGAGAAAAGACGTGAATTATCTGTAAAGGCTAACCGCACTATGTCTTCAGCAGAAGAAAAAGCAGGTAAGATTGAAGACACCAAAATACTGTTGGTCAAGGCTAAAGAGAAAATTGATAACTTAAAGAGGCAATGGTCTGTTCTTAAACCTTTGCATCTGTAATTTGAATGTCAGCTCTTGTAACTGTTGTATAGGGCAATGTTAGTGCTAATCAGTGCACTCTTTCGGGAAAAAAAACAAAAAGAAAAGGGAAGGGACATCTTGAATGATCTGGTTTTTGCAGTCGATGAAGTGAGTTAAGGGTTCGGTATGATCAATCTGTTTGGGGTTTATTGGCTATCCTTGTGAGCCATCAAATGGAGATTGTCCCAAGATTTTGAATGGAGTTTACTCTCCAACTGCTGTGAAAGGTTAACTAGGAAACACAAATTCTCTTATGAAAATGACATGATGTGGTAAACTCATGTTTTTTATGTAAGACAACACTATATAATACTTTTTGATATTAAAAGGGTGTTGTAACTTTCAAATTTATCCTGGATGAAAGTTGGTGTATTTTTTGTATAGAGCAAGTTTCATCTTTTTCTCTGTGTATTTTTGTCCTCTGTAACAATTTTCAGTGGTACCTTTATATATAGTATGAATAGTTACATTGCACACAATGCCCCAGACATGGCCAAAAATTTTACGAAGGCGTATTGAAGTTTTAGATCGTAAATAAAAAAACTTTTGATGATTGAGTGCACCAAAAAAAAAAAGAAGTTAAATCAAATCAAACAACATTTAACCAAATTATAAAAACATGTAAAATAGAATTAACAATTGTATAATTTAAAGCAAAATAGGCAAATCACAATATCGATCAATACGAGCTTTATTGATTAAAGGATGAAAATCATTTCACTTCCCAACTTTGCTTTAAAGAAAGAAAGAAGAGAAGTGAATCAGAATTCCCCAAAAATATGGATCCCTTCTGCAACTTATACTTGATTAAGGATTTAACTAAAAAATTGAGAATTTGCAGGAAAGAGCTAAAAAAGGTTTAAACAATCAATTTTGTAGGATTATTTGTTGTATATGCATCTCAATTACTCATAAACTATTTTAAAAATTAAATTAATAGAATTATTCAATTAAATTTAGACAACAATAATAAATTATTCTCGTAGTTTACTTTTACTTGTTCACTTTACCATATTAGGAGATTTTTTTCTTTCTATTTTACCTGTTTGCTTATTCCCTAAATCATTTTTCAAGAATTTTTGAATCATTAATAGTCATATAATATGCACTCCATTTTTTTTAAATTAAAGGAGAACGCAATATTCGTCGTTAATAAGTAAAAATAAAGATAGGGAGTATATTAGTAACTGAGAAGTATAGCTTCACTCCACACTCCATTAGTCATTACTCCATTATTCCCTAACTAATTACACTTAATTTAAGGATTAATAATTGGACTACTATTATTTATATAGTTAAGTCTTAAAAACAGCCTTTATCACATAATTTTCCCTATATTATTTGAGAAGTGTATTCCACCTACTATTCCATTATCCTCTAACTAATTTTACTGAATTTAAGGATTAATAAATGGAGTAAGGTAATAAATTTATTTGTCCATTTATATATTAAAAAAATGTCGTTTGTTTGTTCAAATAAGTAGGCAAATTCTAACAATTCTCTTTGCTATATATTTGATGAACGTTTATTTTAGACTATAATTACCCCCACAAGGTAATACTTCTACTTAATTATCCCATATTAATTAGTTCATTTTACATGCCGCTTAAGAAATTAATAAGAAAATGATTTTACTAATTTATCCCTTAAAGAACTTCTTGGAAGAACACTTTCAAAAAGAATTAATTGCATGGATAATATAGAAATAAATTAATTAATATTTTCTAGATTTAGTAAGGAGATATAATATGAGACAAGTATATTTAGTATAATGATCAACTAATATAGAACAAAGAGAGTATATTACTACCACTGTCATATATTAGATGGACATCTTACTAACTTTGGAAGTTTAAACAAATTTTGAAGATTCAATTATTTTCAAGAGGTTAATTAATATGAACAAGGGACAAAATAGTAAAGTTGATCAATCTATTAATGATTTCTTAATTATCGTGTAAAATAGAAAGTGCTCATCAAATATGGGACGAGGGAGTATATATATTAGTCTAGAGAAAACAAATGTAGAAATATTTAACAACTTGACATAATTGAATGCATAACCATACGCATAGAATAAGACAATTAGAAAACTCTATAAATTTAATTTGTGTTAGCCAATGGATTAACTCACCACTAATCAAAATTAAAGCAGCAAAATATACAATTACTTTTCTAAAGTTCAAAATGTTTGTCAAAATTAATGTTGCATCATTCCTAGTTGCACTTTTTGTGGTACTAACTGAAGGTCATAACGTGATAGAGAGTATTGTTGAAGATCATGAGCATTCAATTGGAACTAAAGGGCTGTGTTGGTAACTACAGACACCAGGTAATATATACATATATTTAATCAATGTGATACTACACTTGCTAATTTCATATGAATTAGTACTAAAATCACTTGTATTCATCGCTTTAGCAATAACATCAAAGATGAAAGTAAAAATAATGATACCACCATCATGCATATTTGTTCAATGTTCAAAGAGTTGGTAATGACTTTCTTCCTATCCAGAGATCATAGTAAGCCGGGAGAAAGGCACGATATCGAATTTGTCGTAAAATTGAAAGATACTTGAGGTTGAATAAGTTAACAATAATGTAATGAAAAGACAAAAAGATTATTTAACTTAATTTGAATTAATCATACCATATATTATAGTAAAGAAATTGTTTCTAAGATTGATTAATTTCTTAATTTGGACTAATAATTTCAGGCTAATATATGTCACGCTTATTAACTACTGAAGAAAGGAGGTCTAAAAGATGAACACATTATTGTATTCATGTATGATGACATTGCTTACAATCCTAAAAATCCTAGACCTGGAGTTATCATAAATAACCCACATGGTCATGATGTGTACAAAGGAGTACCCAAGTTATGTACGTGTGGCTCTGAAATTTATAACGAATTGAGTGTCAATAACATACACTATTTGCACAAAATTTAATGAATTCAATTGAGCTCGTATTTGAACTTCTAGTTCCGCCCCCAGATTATTTGTCAAGATGTTATTACTTAAATCTAATGTGTGTGTGTATATATATATATTTGATTAATTTTTTTATGAGATTTATACTTGTAGGATTACATTGTAATGCTCAAAACTTTTATGGTGTTATCTTGGGAAACAAAAGTGCTCTAACTGGAGGCAGTGGAAAAGTTATGAACAATGGTCCAAATGATTATATTTTTATTTACTATACTGATCGTGGTGCTCCTGGTGTAGTTGGTAAAAAAATTTAATTTCTTACTCTAACTAAAATACAATATAAAATATAATATAAATTATTTTTCACCAAA
Source organism: Solanum pinnatisectum (assembly GCA_035578085.1). NCBI lineage: Eukaryota > Viridiplantae > Streptophyta > Magnoliopsida > Solanales > Solanaceae > Solanum > Solanum pinnatisectum. Next base: position 45,506,532 of record CM069083.1, on the reverse strand, counting down.
GTTTTTAATTAATCTAATTTTTTTCATGTTTAGCAATGCCTGTAGAACCACCGGTCTATGCCACGGACCTAAATGAGGTGTTGAAGAAAAAACATGCTTCTAGGACTTATAAAAAAATGGTAAGTAATTTTTGTGCTAGCTAGTTTGAATCAATTATATATGTCGATATTGAATAATGAACACATGTTGTTAATTAATTAGGTATTTTACTTGAAAGCTTGTGAATCTGGAAGCATGTTTGACGGTCTTCTTAATGAAGGTTTAAATATTTATGTAACGACTTCATCAAAACCCGATGAAGATGGTTGGGCTACGTATTGTTCTTTCATTGGTGATAAATCTTGCTATGGTGAGTGTCCACCAAAAGAATTCAAGGATAATTGCTTGGGGGATTTGTTCTGTGTTTCTTGGCTAGAGAATAGGTAGGTATGTATGTATATGTTTGTTAGATTAATTCTTTAATTTGACATCATTATTATTGAATTGATAACATAAAAAAAAAATGATATACAATATGTTAAATTAAACCAACTATACTTGGTAATTTGTGTAAATTAGTGATTTGCGTGATCGATGAGTTGAAACTTTGAAGAAGCAGTATCAACAGGTAATTATTTTGTTAAGTTTCAAATATCATATAGTTAGGGAGTATGTGTTGTTAATTGTTTGATTCGAAATTTTATAAATGTAATTCTTAACTTCTCGTTGGATTTTTTTTTTTTTTTTTAATTCGATCAGATTCGTAAAAGAGTGTTAAATAAGGGTACACACGGTTCCCATATAATGGAATATGGTGATTTACATCCACATAATGATGCTCTCTCCAAATATATGGGTTCTAATTCCCCAAAACATACTTCTTCTACCAATAACTACCCCTCAAACTCAAGGCATGTTAATCAGCGTGATGTGCAACTCTTGTTTCTCTTATCCAAGGTAATTCATTTTAACATTACTTTAACTTGTGTACGTATGTACGTAAAACAATGTTTAAGTATATAATCAATTTCACAGTTCCATGATGCTCCTGAAGGGTCTATAAGAAAATCAGAAGCTTATAGAAAACTAAGTGAAGTTATATAAAAAAGAGAACATGTAGACAAGAGTGTAAAATATGTTGGACAAATTTTATTTGGAGTTGAAAATGGTCCAGAAGTGCTCAACATTGTTAGACCTGCTGGACAACCCCTTGTTGATGATTGGATTGTCTTAAATCCTTTGTAAGTATATACTACACGTCTATATGTTATAACAATGATCATATATACATTGACAATATAAAAAAAATTAATGTTACAGGTGAAGATATTTGAGTCTCGTTGTGGATCATTGACTAGCTATGGCAGAAAACACGTTCGTGGATTTGCTAATATGTGTAATGCTGGAATTCAAAGGGACCAAATAGATGCAGCTGCTAAACAAACATGTTCTTCTTAATTAATTACTGATCATGTAGCTTGTATTAAGCAACTTCATTATTATTAATAAATCTTATGACTAGTATTGCTACTTAATTATTTATATGTTATACGTACCAAAGACTGAGTATTGATGGGAAGAGTTGGTGATCAATCTATATATATTAAGAATAAGCTAATTAAGTCATGCATGGTTTGCTTCAATGATTTTGTATATATTGTAGCTTTATTTAGGTCACTCATTTTTAAAAAAAAATAAAATTGTAGCTTAATTATAATATGTTTAATCCACAGGTAATAATTATATTATATATGTACCCACCAAGGTTTTCTTAAGAAACTAAGTTACTAAATTATTAACGTATAAATTGATAACTTAAAGAGGCAATGGTCTGTTCTTAAACCTTTGCATCTGTAATTTGAATGTCAGCTCTTATATGTTAGAACAAGAATGATAAAAATATAAGGAATTCAAAACAAAACTTGCCTAGCTTTGAGGCATGTTAAAACATTTTTTGAAGATAGTTGGAGTCTCCCACTAGCAAACGGAAGAATAAATAACAACTTTATCTTCGGGATTCAACTAAGCCACAAACAAGTAGCATTAAAGAATGTTGCTCTTCTATTTTTAAATTGATGATATCACCTTTTGATTAATGTCTCACAAATGCTTTTTCAAGGGAAATTATTATTTTTTTTTTTTTGTGTACTTATCTTTTCAAACAAAAGAAACTCAATTTATAGGAAAAAAGGTTCGGCAAGAAAAGACTTTAATTAAATTGTATTTATTATAGGTTCATAAATTGAAAAAAAAAAACTTATCTTCCAAAAAAACCTATAATATAGAACTAAAACAAAAGTATCTTCCAAAAATTAGAATAAAAATAAATGTTACAATTCACATTCATGTATTTTATTATTTCAAAACTTTTAACGGTTGAATTTATTTCAAAATTAATTGAAACTCTATAGGGCAATGTTAGTGCTAATTAGTGCACTCTTTTGAAAAAAAATACATACAAAAAGAAAAGGGAAGGGACAAATTCTCTTTTTGATAATACTTTTTGATATTAAAAGGGTGTTGTAAGTTTCAAATTTATCCTGGATGAAAGTTAGTGTATTTTTTGTATAGAGCAAGTTTCATCAGTCATTCTTCCTTCTCCTTCTTTATGTTCGACGAACATGATTTTTAGTGGTGGATAATGTAATGATCCAGTAGGTTATTTTTGGGAATTTTGAGCTATTCGTTTAACTTGAGTGAATTAATTGATGGATAATTGTAGATAGTTGACTTAACCCTAGACTTGAATGTAGGAAATATGAAATTTGACCTATTGGTTGGAATTAGGGGTGTACAAGTCAAACAATAAAGTCAAACCGAACCGACGAACCAAATCAAACCGAAAAAAACTGATTTGTGGTTTGGTTTGGTTGGTTTGGCGGTTGAAAAAAAAACCGACCGCTCTTGGTTTAGTTTGATATTAAAAGAAAAAAAGTCAAACCAAACCGACATAACATATATATATGTGTGTGTGTGTGTGTGTATGTATAATTTTATTTTATTTATAGATTAAAAATATTATTTATAATCTACTTTGTTAATATATTTTTAGTTAGTTTATAGGTTTCAATGTTTATATATTTTATTTCAAATTTGGGCTTGTAAAATTTTGTAAATATTATATATATAATTTTATTTATAGATAAAAAATGTTAATTATAATCTACTTTGTTAATATATTTTTAGTTAATTTATAGTTTTCAATGTTTTTATATTTTATTTCAAATTTGGGCTTGTAAATATTTTATTTTGTATTAAAATCTGAAGTTACAATTATATTGTTATAGTTTTTCAAATTCGAAGTTAACAATTTACTTTGTAAATATTTCGTTTTGTATTCAGTTTGACTATATCCTTTAATCTTATTAATTAACATAATGAACGTTGATATTTCAAAAAAAAATTGTACTCATGTGAATTTTACCGTTTTTACAAAAATTTCTATTCATTTAACATTTCTTAAGTCTAGCTTATCACACAGGTAAGTGAAAATATATTTGATCACATTTTCAAACATCATATTGTTGTAAAAAACCGAAAAACCCAAAAAACCCGAAAGAAACGACTAAAACCGAAACCGAAAAAACCAACTTTGTGTGGTTTGATTTGGTTTTTAGATTTAATAAACCGACATAATTGGTTTAGGTTTTTTTTAATGAAAAACCAAACCAAACCGACCTATGTACACCCTTGGAATCAAGATTTTGGAATATTATTATACATTTGAGTGAGTTTTTGGGTCAAGGCAAGACAGACACATAATAATGTGTGTTGTTAGTTTCAAAATTTTATTGTGATTATTTATTTGAATAGATTGGATTGATTTGGAAGCCCAACGAAAGGGGAAGGCTAAAGTCCTGGAGTGATTGTTCGATAAATTGAGGCAAGTGGATTTCTAAACTCTTGTTAAGTGTATGAAATTCGTGTATTTCCTTGTAATATGTGTTTGGAGGTAATGAGACTTGGTGATGAGTTGACTTGTCCATATTGATTAATTCTAATGATGAAAAAGGGGTAATAAAAGGCAATGTGATTAATTGTTTGTGTGTGATGTGTTGAGAATGGTTTGAAAGGCTTGTTGAATCATTGTTGATGTTGTATCATGATTCTATTGTTGTGAATTGTGCAATGTTATGAAAATGGTCATCTCCTCATTATTTGTGTGAACATGTCATTTGCATTGTTCTGAGACATTGTTGTGACGAGTGTAGAAAGAATAAGAAATTAAAGAGGATGTACCATTTAGAGAAACGTATCGCGCGCCGCGATGGATATTATATTTCGAGGGACGTGTCGCGCACCGCGACGGATACTATATTTCAAGGGACGTATCGCACGCTGCGATGGTTACTATTATTGAGGGTCGTATCGCACGCCGCGATGGATGCATGGACAGATATGTCCTCCATGGGTCCCGGATTGAGAGACAACGAGTGTGTATCACTAGGTCAGACATGCATCACTATACTTGACATTGCATTCCATTGCATTGCACATATTTATCATTAGCGAACTTGATATTGTGTTTTGCTAATCTTGTGTGTGCCTTTCTGTGGAACTTTGATTGATGAATATTGAGCTTATTATTGAGGATATGCATTTGTTAGAGTGTTGTTGTTGAGTTGTGTGGTATGTAAATTATGAACTGTTAGGTTGAACTGGTTTTATGCAGGTTTTAGTTGTGGAAGTTGTGATTGATGAATATTGAGCTTGTTGTTGAGAATATGCGATTGTTAGAATGTTGTTGTTGCGATATGTGCTTGTAAATTGTGAACTATTAGATTGTGCTGATTTTATGCACGTTGTAATTATGGAGGTTCGGTTGGGGTGTAAGGAGTACCCGTATTCTATCCCCTTAGCTTGTGTTTAGAGGTTTACTTGCTGAGTACCGTGTGGTTTGGTACTTACCCCTTGCTTCTACAATTTTTTGTAGGTTTACGAGCCTGAATTTTGTGATACTTTCCATTCTCTTATTTTTCGAGAATTCCTGGAGATTTGTGAGGTAGCTGTTTGTCATCTCAGCGAACTTTCCTGCTCCTATTTATGATCTTGTTCTATTCTAGAAACAAGGTCATTTGAGACTTGTGTTTTCTTTTGAATCAATTGTAATACTCACCACAAAAAATTTCGCTTTTAGCCACGACTAAAACTGTGGCTAAATGGTAGCCAAACCGTGGCTATCACGTATTGGCCACGGCCAGCGGCGTGCCCAACAGGGGCGTCGCCATGAAATTTGCCACGATTTTAGCATCCATAGTAACATTCTTCTAGCCACGGTTTAGATTGTGTTTAGCCACGGTCCACCCATGGGTAAATTTGCCTACAACAAATCACGACTTACCCATATATTAACCGTGGCTAATATAGGCGTTTGTAATTTGCTCACAACTTTCATAAAAAATATGAACTAGCTACGGTTCAACCGTGGCAAAAGTGTGTTTTTTAAAAAAAAGAAATAATGATTTCCCTGCTATATATCCCAATATCAATACACTAATTGATAGGCATTCACGGTGATCATATAATTATCACTTGATACAATAAAATGATTCACTGATCCAGTATACACAGAAAACTAGCTATTATAATAATGATCAAAGTTCCAACATTGTTCTACATATATATAGTCGCAAAAGATAAAGAGCTTCAAACCTTGAATATTCATACAAAATACCAATACTAGAGTAATGAAAATACTTAAAAGTTAAAAGAAACACCATATATATAGTTTGTTTTAAAATATACTAAAGGCTAAGAAGATTAGTTGAAAGTAGGCAACTCACTACCAAACTTAGCTTGTAAAAACCTATGAAGAGTTGCCAACTGATTCTCATTTTGCACAAGCCCATTCTTAGTTTCCTCGAGCATTTATTTGGTCGCCTCAAGCTATTCTTTGGTCTCTTTATATCCCTTTTCTTTCAAGGTTTCTACATGTTTCTCTAGATCTCCAACACGTTGATGAGACATACTACTAGAGCTACCAAGATTCACATGACTAATTGAATGTGAGGCATTCCAAAAGCATTTGAAGGGCAAACATTACCACCTAAACCACGCACACGACCAGAATGTTCAACTCCATACACTTTTCCAACGACATCATTAGGATGAGCTAGTATCTTCATAGGAACACCTGAACTGGCAGCAAGTTCCTGATCTTTAGGTAGATGCTCCAATATCTTATCCTACAAGAAAGGATATTTTCACAATACTAAAAGCAAATAGAACACACCCCAAAGCACTACTACTAAAAGAAGTTAACATAATCTGTACAAAAAAAATATTAACAAAAGTATTACTACAAGACATCAACTATTTTGACCAAAACTTAAACAAAAACCACTTTCTAATGTGTAATGAGAGAACACAAAACAAACGATCACAATTTCAAAGTTATTTTGACAAGGAAAGATGAAGAGCATCCTAGGCAGACACATTTGTAGCACAAAGGCAGCTGCTAGAACAATAAGCTCACTTCTCACCTACATTAGTTATTTTTTGTTTTTATTCTTTGATAGCTAGTTGAGTCTTATGCTAGGCTATGGACTAAAGAAAAAAGACAAGAATAAATCAACACCATAACTGAAATTTGAAAATGGACAGGTATATAAATCTTACAGCTAAAATCTTTCCTTCTTCATTCACATAATTATCATCCTTCTTCAGTAAAGTTGACAAAATAACCTCACTCCGACACACAGGTCTTCCCAATTTTTGCTCCTGTCATTAATCAAGTATATATAAATAAAAAATAAACATGAAACACATTTCACTTGATACAATAAAATGATTTCCAAATAGAATTCAAGGTTAAGAAACATACCATTTGACGACCTCTCCTTGCATTGCTTTTGCTACCACCGGCATGCGAGACTTTAAGTTTCTTTCTATTTTTTACATTTTGTGCACTTTGTTTCTGTAATTCTCAAACATAAATTTAATTACATGTAATAGAAGGGCACAAGTTCACAAGATGTAGGACACAAGTTCTTAAAGCTATATAAATCGCTTTAACACAGCCAACACCAACAATATTACTTAATGAAAGCAAACAAAAATCTGTCTTAAAACGTCAGACTCACAATGGTCTTTATAACACGTTCATTTAGATTGCTCAACAATCATACAACTATATCCTATTTCATAATTGTTGGCATCTTAAAAGGAGTATCTACTTCCACACAAAGGATGCAATATAAAATTTAAAAGGAAGATATCAGAGCGAGAAAAGAGTTTAAGCTCTAATGATGTTGAAGGGAGAGAGCAAAAACAGACATTGCAAAGCCGAAACAAGAACTTACCAACATATTTGAAGCATTCATTGACATCACATAGGTTTCTTATAAGTAACTAATAATTTTCAGTCATTTTTGTCTCTACAGATTTAGCTTATAAGTTATCTTCTAATTCTTATTGAATTTATAGTTGAAGGCATATTTAAATGTACAAAATGAGTTATATTGTGTATGTACATAACTTAGGAGTTAGAAAGTTTCATATTTCTTCCTTTCAATACTTTCCTGAAGTAAAGTTGTTATGTAGCAGGAGTCCAATGGAGTAGCAGGGTGAATTGCGATGGACTGAAAACTAATGCAAAGAAAATGTTTCATGGGATGCTATTTACAGAATGACACTTACAAGGATAATTTAACACTTGTGGCAGATGTCTAACTGAGGATATTCCAAAGCCAAGAAGAATAGATGAAGTCCTGATCAAAATCATCCTTCAAAACGTATATTTGAGAGCCAATTTGAGACCTCAGTCGGCTAGAAAATTAGAACTGAATGTATACCCAACGTAAACTGTGTTGAAATTGTTTTTTTTCTAACAGTCTACATATGCAAGCCTAGAGATTTCGAATGAATATCAAACCTAGTTCTTCTGTTTTTTTATTTTTTCCTTGAGTTGTAAAGTCCATTTTGGTTACTAATAAAAATTATTTACCCAAAAAATAGGAGAAAGAAAGAATCAAATTATGAACAACAATTACCTTCATCTTAGCCTCATTACAGTGATGCACAAAGGCAGTCCAATCAATAGAATCCACATTTTCGAGAGGCTTGGCAAGTAGCTCTTCTTTACTTTTGTTGGGGTAGAAGTTATTACATCGTTACTTATATTTATGGGCCCTCCACCTCTCGCATAAAGATTGCATCACCCATTTAAATCCAATGTCATAATCAAACTCAAAATTCTCCTTCAAATATGTTTGTATTCATAAATCAGTACCTATTGAAAAAGATAACATTAATTGAATGGCAATAAAGTTAGCTAGTTACCTCAATAAGTTGCCATTGTCGTTTTGTTTTTTCATGTGGCATCCTATCCCATCACTCAAATGATATGGGACAAAATATAAACATTTGAAAAAGTTTGCCAAGAATTCTCACAAGCAAATTTGAACCATTGTCACTTCTTTTTCCATCACCATTTAGTTCCACCATGATTTTTTAATTTTTTTCAAAGTTCCAAACTCGATCTGATTGCATCTTTTGAGTAGTAACTTCTCCTGTTGAAGTATCTATCATTTTAACAAGTCATTAACACAAATGAAAAGTAATGATACCAACAAAATAATAATAAAGAATAAAAGGCAACAATCAACTCTAATATGAAATTATTTCTAACCGCTAATGTGGACAAGTAATGACTCATTTTTCACTTGTGAGCTAGCTCCAACAAAACCTGAAGAAGAAATTAAATTGCCATTACTGAGGGTAGGAGTTGTAATATTCTCATCCACAACTTGGTCATCTAGTTGATCCAAATTTAGGGAAGTTGTGCTATTGTTGTCAGCTTGTCGTCCTTGTAGGCTTTCTAACAATGATTGTGCTTTTATAACAAGAAAACCCAACAAAACTTGAAACAAAACAAGTAGTAACGTATTTGATCCCAGATAGGCACTGCTCTTTAATTTTTCAAATGTTGCACTTAAATTCATGTTCCTTATACAGAAACAAACGATAACTAGAACATGGTTTGAAATGCACAGAACAAAAAAAAGGAGATCTAATCCTGCAAAATTTCACACCTCTCAAGATTTATATATATATAGGTTATCGATTTATGGTAATAATTCCTCCAATGTATAATCTTATCTACAAAATTCGTGGTGAAAATCTATCCATCAATCTTTCCAGAGGTGTGAGCATGATTTTTCCAACATAAATAAAGTAGGATTTATAACCTACCACTAAAATTTCTATTCTTTACAACTAGAAAACCCAATAAAAACACATCAAATTGCATATTTCAAAAGCTCAAACTTCAATAAACAAAAACTTAATTCAAAACCCTACATTCAATTTTGAGTTTAAGGACACTAGATTCCAAAGATTTGTTACTTGAACGAAGCAAACTTACCACATTCCACAACTATTTGAAGCGGCTTTTGACAGAAATCGATTTTGAAGAAGAGAGTTGAATTTTGGGCAGAAATCGATTTAGATTTTGGGTGAAGTGAGAGAAAAGAGAGTGAGTAGAGGGAAATAATAGAAAAGGAGGCAAATGGAAAAATAATAAAGGGAGGGAATGAAATTTTACCCGCCTATTTTAGCCACAGTTCGTACTGCGTAGAGAATTTTTTATTTTTTAGCTAATTTTGCCACAATTTTCGCGACCGTGGCTAATAAACCGTGGTAGTGACTTTAGAGGCTTGTACACGTTACAATCAGATTTTGGGAGTATTATTGAGTCTATTATAAAATTTCCGCATTTTATTGTAATGGTTGAGTTTTAGGCTGACTTGTCTTAATGGAATAAGACAAATGTCATCATGTCCATTTTTGGGTCGTGACACCTTCAATTGACATCCTTATATTTTGTATCAATAATTATTGCATTGCACACGACTCCTCCAACAGTGATGTAATCAGAAATTTTACGAAGAGTGTTCAAATTTAGATGGTAAATAAAAAATAATCCTCTTAATTGGGTGGCCTTAAATAAAAAGTTTAAAATCAAACTAAGCAACATTTAACTAAATTATAAAAATCTTTAAATTAGAATTAACAATTGTATAATTTAAAGGAAAATATGCAAATCACGATATCGATGAATTTAAGCTTTATTTTTTTTATTCTTTATGCTAATCTTCTCTGTATCGTTCTAATTTTATCGGATGTCCCAAAGGGACAAATGTAAGCTTTGTTAATTAAAGGATGAAAATATTTTCACGAAAGAAAGAAGAGAGGAGAGAAGTGAATCAGAATTCCCCAAAAATAGGGTCTCGGGGAAAGAGTATTATACAAGATACTTAAATAATTATTTTAATTTGAAATATACTTTAGAAAAATCGTTGTATTTTATTATGACTTTGTTTTACTATTACTTTATTTTTGTGATTTTAATCTTTGACTTTTAGAATTGAATTGCAATTTTCAAAGTCAGTAATTTCTATTTTATCCTTTTCTTGTTTTGAATCAAAAATAGAAGAGTTGAGTAAATAAAAAACCCAAAGGAGGTTCATGGCCAAATTGGATTTCTTCTGCAACTTATACTTGATTTAGGATTTAATCAAAAAATTGACAATATGCAGGAAAGAGCCAAAAGGGGTTTAAATAATCAACTTTCTAGGATTATTTGTTGTATATGCGTCTCAATTACTCATAAACTATTTAAATAAGTAAATTAATAGAATTATTCAATAATTTTAGACAACAAATAATAAATTATTCTTATAGTTCAATTTACTTATCCACTTTCTCATACCAGTTGAAGAATATTTTTTTCTTTCTATTTTACCCGTTTACTTATTCCCTAAATCATTTTCAAGAATTTTTGAATCATTAATAGTCATATACTATGCACTCCATTTTATATATTTTTTTAAAAGGAGAACGCAATATTTATCGTTAATAAATAAAAATGAAGATAGGGAAAATATTAGTATTTGAGAAGTGTATAGCCACACTCCACACTCCACCTTTAGTGATCTCATTAGTCATCACTCCATTATTCTCTAACTAATTACTCTGAATCTAAGGATTAATAATTAGACTATTACTCCCTCCATCCAATAATAGTTGTCATTATCCTTATATTTATAATTTCTTAAAAAGTGTGCAAAGTCAATAATAGACAATTATTGTTAGAGAGAGAATATTATTTATATAGTTAAGTCTTTAAAACAGTATTTTCACATAATTTTCCCTATATTATTTGAGAAGTGTATTCCTAATCCTCACTCCGTCGACTTTTAATTGTCATGATTTTCTTTTATAGAGTCAAACGATAAGATCTTTGACGTACTTTTTGTATAGTTCTTGAATATCTTATTTTTTTTGTTCAAACTATCGAATTAATGTGATCTAATTTAACTTTAAAAAATTAGTTAAATTAATTTTTAAATAGCGCAACATAACAATAAAAAGTGGACGGATGGAGTATTACTGTATTATCCTCTAACTAATTACACTGAATTTAAGGATTAGTAAATGGAGTAAGATCATAAATTATTTGCCCATTTATATATAATATCGTTTGTTTGTTCAAATAAGTAGGCAAATTCTAACAACTCTCTTTGCTATATGTTTGATGAACGTTTATTATTAGACTAATTACCCCCACAAGGTAATCCTTCTACTTAATTATATTACTATCACCGTTCCAAATTATATGGACATCTTACTACAAGTATTTGTCTCATATTACTTGATCACTTATTAAATCAGGATGAAATTAATTAATTTTTCTCATTTTACCCCAACAAAATTAATATGGCTTTGAAAGTTTAAACAAATTTTGAAGATGTAATTTTTTTCTTCAAGAGGCTAATTAATATGAATAAAGGGCAAAATAGTAAAATTGATCAATATATTAATAATCTCTTAATTACCGTGTAAAACAGAAAGTGTCTATTTAATATGGAACGGAGGGAGTATATATCTTAGTCTAGAGAAAACAAATGTAGAAAAATTTAACAACTTGACATAATTAAATTCATAACCACACGCATAGAATAAGACAATTAGAAAACTCTATAAATTTAATTTGTGTTGCCCAATGGATTAACTCATCACTAATCAAAATTAAAGCAGCAAAATATATAATTACTTTTCTAAAGTTCAAAATGTTTGTCAAAATTAATGTTGCATCATTCCTATTTGCACTTTTTGTGGGACTAGTTGAAGGTAGTAACGTGATAGAGAGTATTGTTGAAGATCATGAGCATTCAATTGGAACTAAATGGGCTGTGTTAGTAGCTGGATCAAGCGATTGGTATAATTACAGACACCAGGTAATATATACATATATTTAATATTAATGTAATATTACCTGTGCTAATTTCATATGAATCAGTACTGAAAAACACTCGTGTTCATCTCTTTAGCAATAACATCAAAGTTGAAAGTAAAAATAATGAACCACCATCATGCATGCGTAATTGTTCAATGTTCAAAGAGTTGGTAATGACTTTCTTCCTATCCAGAGATCATAGTAAATTAGGAGAAAGACATTCATATATTCTCCACGAGACCCAATTTGTCACAAAAGTGAAAAGATAGTTAAGGTTGAATAAGTTAACTTATGGTTAAAAATAAAGTAATGAAAAGACAAAAGATTGTTTGGAAGACCACTTAAAAAATTGTTTCTAAGATTGATTAATTTCTTAATTTGGACTAAAAATTTCCGGCTGATATATGTCATGCTTATCAATTACTGAAGAAAGGCAGTCTAAAAGATGAACACATTATTGTATTCATGTATGATGACATTGCTTACAATTCTGAAAATCCTAGACCTGGAGTTATCATAAACAAGCCACATGGCCCTGATGTGTACAAAGGAGTACCCAAGGTACGTACGTATGAGTTTTGAATTTTATAATAACGATTTCAAGTGTCAATAACATATACTATTTGAGCAAAAATTAATGGATTCAACCGAACTCGTATTTGAACTTGTAGTTCCACCCCCTGATTATTTGTAATTACTTAAATCTAATGTGTGTGTATATATTTGATTAATTTTTTTATGAGATTTATATTTGTAGGATTACACAGGAAAATATTGTAATTCTCAAAACTTTTATGGTGTTATCCTGGGAAACAAAAGTGCTCTAACCGGAGGCAGTGGAAAAGTTGTGAACAGTGGTCCAAATGATTATATTTTTATTTACTATGCTGATCATGGTGGTCCGGGTATAATTGGTAAAAAAATTTAACTTCTTACTCCAACTAAAATAAATATAAAATATTGTTCACCAAAGTTTTTAACTAATCTAATTTTGTCATGTTTAGAAATGCCTGTAGAACCATCGATTTATGCCAAGGACCTAAATGAGGTCTTGAAGAAAAAACATGATTCTGGGACTTACAAAAAAATGGTAAGTAATTTTTGTGCTAGCTAGAGTTTGAACCATATATATATGATTGATGTATGAATAATGAACGTAGGTTGTTAATCAATTAGATATTTTACATGGAAGCTTGTGATTCTGGAAGCATGTTTGAAGGTCTTCTTGATAAAGGTTTAAATATTTATGTAACGACTGCATCAAAAGCCGATGAAAATAGTTTTGCTACGTATTGTTCACCAAAAGATTACGAAGATACTTGCTTGGGAGATTTGTTCAGTGTTTCTTGGCTAGAGAATAGGTATGTATGTATGTATATGTTTGTTACATTCTTTAATTTGACATGCTTATTATTGAATTAAATAAAAAAAAAATATTTAAAAATGTGATATATTATATGTCAAATTAAACTAACTCTTTGTAATTTGTATAAATTAGTGATTTGCAGGATCGACGAGTTGAAACTTTGAAGAAACAGTTTCGACGGGTAAGATCACGTAGTTGTTAATTGTTAAATTCAAAATTTTATAAATGTAATTATTAACTTCTCGTTGGATTTATATCAGATTCGTAAAAGAGTGTTAAATAATGGTACAGAAGGTTCCCATATGATGGAATATGGTGATTTACATATACATGAGGATGCTCTTTCCAAATATATGGGTTCTAATTCCCCGGAACATACTTCTTCTACCAATAACTACCCCTCGAACTCAAGACATGTTAATCAACGCGATGTTCAACTCTTGTATCTCATATCCAAGGTGATTAATTAATTAATCTTACATCACTTTAACTTTTGTACGTACGAACATACGTAAAACAATGTTTAAATATACGATCAATTTCACAGTTCCAGAATGCTCCGGAAGGGTCTGTAAGAAAATCGGAAGCTTATAGGAAACTAAGTGAAGTTATATCAGAAAGAGAACACGTAGACAAGAGTGTAAAACATATTGGACAAATTTTATTTGGAGTTAAAAATGGTCCACTAGTGCTCAACATTGTTAGACCTGCTGGACAACCCCTTGTTGATGATTGGGATTGTCTTAAATCCTTTGTAAGTATATACTACACATCTATATGTTATAACAATGATCATATATACATTGACAATATAAAAAAAATTAATGTTGCGTTGATGTACAGGTGAAGATATTTGAGTCGCATTGTGGATCATTGACTAGCTATGGTAAAAAACACGTTCGTGGATTTGCTAATGTGTAATGCTGGAATTCTAAGGGACCAAATGGATGCAGCTGCTAAACAAACATGTTCTTAATTAAGGAATTAATTAATTACCGATCATATAGCTTGTATTAAGCAGCTTCATTATTATTAATAATAAATCTTATGACCCCAAAGACCTAGTATTGATGGGAAGAGTTGGTAATTGATCTATATATCAAGAATAAGCTAAGTCGTGCATAGTTTGCTTTGATGGTTATGTATATATTATAGTTTGATTTAGGTCACTCATTTTAAGAAAATTGTAGCTTAATTATAATATGTTTAATTAATATGCAGATAATAATTATATTTTATATGTATCCACCAAGGTTTTCTTAAGAAACTAAGTTACTAAATTGTTAACGTATAAATGGGGTGAGAATTGGAGGGATTTGAAGGATAAATACACACTTATCTTTGTTGGCCTAAATATGAGCCAAAATTTAAATGGAAGAGAAAATAAGTAAAAGGCTTTTTTAAACTTATGTTCACTTTAAGTAGTCATTGATGAAGTAGAGAGAAATTGCACAAACTATAAAATTAGTAATATTTTTTGTGACTAATTTTTATTGGACTTTTGAGAGAGGAGGTCTCGCTTTAGTCACCTAGTGAGTCTTTTTTAACTTCAAAAATTAATGACGATAATAGCTAAACCTTTATAAAAACAAATTTAAAAGTTGATGATTGTGACGGTAATGATTATATTGGAGGAACTTTTGCAGAGGTTTAGATGAAGAAGAAAGGAAGAAAAAAAAAACAAAGATAAAGAATATGAATCCAATACACAAAAATAATAAAAAAAAAAGATTAAAAATTGAAATGATAGATGCAAATAACGATTGATACATAATGTGACACCCCAAAATTTTTTTAGCTAAGACCCGAATCATTCTATAACACCTCATAACTCTGCTCTACAAATTTGAATAGTTCGTGTAACACCTCAGACTTCGAAAAGGGCTAAAGAAAGGATAACGAGCAAGTAACCGAACCAAAAATGGACCATAGACCTTTCATGGTACCCAAAACGATTCATTAAGGGCATGGCGGCGAACCGTCCAAGGATGCTAAGGTGGGGGTCACCTGCACGGGACCCTAGACGAACTGTGGTGGCTTGTACGGTCAATTTATGGGTTTGTTCAAGTCACCCATCAGGTTTTAAGTTTTGGGTCAACTTCAAATGATCATATTTCTCAGCACAAAATGAATTAGGTAGCCCATGACCTATCAACTTAAAGGTCTTTGAGTCCTCTTTCCAACGCCACTAAGTTTGTCTCATTTCAAGTTCAAATTAAAAAAATTATGTTCGTTTTAGTGAAGCCTTGTCGGGCAGGTGAAGCTTTACGGCCAGCTATACAGCCGATGAAGTGTTTCACGGACCGTGGAGTCTTAAACAGTCTGTGAAATCTCCTTTTAAGGCACCTCGTCAGTTTTTTAAGCTGGAGTCGTTTTGGTCTTTCTTATATGCATTTGGTACTTAAACTACGTCGTTCTAATCCATCTTTAAGTCTAAACCACGATGTTTACACCTAATTAAGGTCTTAGAAAGCGTTAATCAATTCTTTTATGTTCATTAATAATTCAAGACACTAAAGCAAGGTTCCAAGAGGAGAAATGCTAGGGTTTCGAGCGTTCTTCGAGTTTCGTCAATTTCGCTAAGAACTTTGTTCTTCCCATGTATGTAAGGCTATTATAGTGTTGAACTAGTTCGTCCTCATGCCCTACATCTACTTTCAAATCAGTAAAAGAGTAATCTAGGGTTCTATCCTTAGATTTGAGTATTCTTGAGATTAGTTGATTTTATGTTCTTGAGTTTCTGATTCTTTTTGAAATTCTTTTCTTAATTATTGAATTGATATATGTTATGCATTGAGATTCTAGAGTTGATTTGTTCATGTCTATATTTCAGCATGAACCCTGTGAATTGAGTATTCTTGAGATGGATAGTATTGTTGAGTTATGAGTTCTGAGTATTGAGTTTTCTATATTGTTATTGAGATCCCTGAGTTGAATCGTTCATGTCTATATTTCAGCATGAACCCTATTTTGTGTTATAAATCTTGAGAATCTTTTAAATCAAGCATTTGTGTTTTAAACTGAGTTTTGAGGAAGAAAAAGGAGTTCGAGAAAAGAGTATAAGAGAACTAAGTATTTCCCAAATGTTTCATTTTTACATGAAGCTAAAAGAGTTTTCAGAAAGATTGAGTACAAATCAGTTAACTCTTTAAAGAAGCCCCTTGTGAGTAATTATCTCAACCTAGAATGTATTTTTACATTGAGCAAAGAGAAACTTTATTTTCTAAATGAGCAATGAGTTTCAAAGATATTTCAGAGCAGTACGTAACCTCTTTTAAGAGGATAGTTTGAGCAATTATCTTAAACTAGAGAAAGAGTATGTTTTTATACATTTGAGGAAGAGTATATATATTATTGGGAGTAGTGTTGAGCACCGATATGGGTGAGAGTTCAAATAACTCACAGCCCCCATAAACCATGTCTTGCCAACATGAGTACAAGATCATACTTTTTAGATGAATCCTTAGTTTCTTCAGGTAGAGCTTAGTGGATCCACTTAGTTGATAGGTTCTATATCCCGGCACGATATAGGACAGTTCTGACAGCATGGGCAAGACGTTGTATCATCACGTAGTTCATAGTGATGATTCTTGGTTAAGAGAATCTCTCAATAGAGTTAAAGCGTATTTTTATATATCACTTATTATGTTGAGTTTCGGAGATGAATAAGTATTGTTGTAAAATTTAAATGATTTCAGTCTTTTAATTCTTTACATTCAGTTGGATTTATGTTATATTTATTGCAGTGCTTTTCCCTACGGCTATATTACATACTCGTACATTCAAATGCACTGATCTCATTCGACCTGCATCTTTTTATGATGCAGACACAAGTGTTCAGGATCATCAACATGCGTTCCATTGAGATCACTCTACACTCCAGGTAGTTTTGGTAAGCATCGGGGGACTTCACATTTACTGTTAGTTTAGTTGTTTTGAGGCGCCGTGGGTCTGACACCTATCTTAAGTATTAGAGGCTTCATAGATAGATAGAGTTTAGGAGTCTTTCAGTATGTACTTTTCCTTGAGCTGGTTCTGCATACTATTATACTTGTGTTATTGAGTAATTTACAGACAATTTGAGTTGAGTATTTACTTTGAGTGTAAATGTTCAAAAATTCTATTTTAAAGCCTTTTATCGCTTAAGTAAGTCTTCACCTGAGTAATCAGTCAGGACAAGGATTCGCTTGGAGACCATCAATAATTTTCGAGTGCTAGTCACGTCCAAGGTATAGGCTCAAGACGCGACACATAAATTGCACATAGTTTCTTACAAACTAAAACTGAAAGACAAAGGAGGTATATATGCTATTTAAAAATAATTTTGTAGGGTAACATCACTCCCATAAATTTTAAGCGTCTCCTAAAAAAAGATATTACTTAAAGGAAATTTTATGTATTTTCTCTTGATGAAACATCATTTTCATTACTAATACTAATATTTTCAAATTCTTAATGGCTAAAAAAATGTAATATGGATAGGTCTTACTAGGAAAATCCCTATAGACATGGCAATTATCAATGGCCAAGCTCTAGCCATAAACAAGGTAACAAACTCTAATCGGAGCCAGCCACCGACGCCAGTTTAAACGCTTTATAATAATATCCACATTACAAAAAAGAAAATAATATCTAACTCATATTATAACTTTATCTAGCAAAAGTAGAATTTCACGTAGTAAATGAATATGTCAACTTGTGAATCATTAAATTTTCATTGAATAGATTATTTTTTTGGCGTGAGTGACAATTCAAAATATTTAAAATTGTATATCATTAATAATTTTACTATGAACGTAATATATTTCTACAAAGAATTCTTTTTTATTGATTGATAATAAAGGAAAATATGAAACATGAAAGTATGATATTTATATGTGATTTCAAACTCATGCACCTGATTAGCAAAGAGTCGATTCTCTACCTTGTGAATTTCTTCTGCATTTTTTCATATTTTATTCTCAAAACTAAAACGTAATATAGATGAAAGAAACACATATGACACAACAGAACTTTATTTTTGTTAACTTTCATGAGATATAAATTGTGAACATTTGTATAAAAAATAATTAACGATAGCATAAAAATCGAAAACACAGTAAGAACAAAAAAGTATACATTGTAGTATATAATCAATCTAAAATTTAGTCATATCCCGCAAAATCTTCCTCCTTGTACTTTTTTTTGTTTCTATAAATACCAACAATAAATTTGGTAAAATTAATCTGAAGAAGTTGAATAATACTTAGAGCTTGTTCGGTATTATTGTTAAAAATTAGTTATTTTTAGAAGCACTTTGTAAAAATAGTTTTTGAAGAAAAATATAATTTGTATTTGGCTAATTTATTTGAAAAGTGTTTTTTGATAAGCAAAATGTGCTTGACTAATTTTATTTTATTTTTTAAAAAAAGTGTTTTTGAGAGTCAAATTACGAAAATGACAAGTATCAATGCGGTTTAAATATTAAGAATATTTTAAATATCTATTATAAAAAAATTAATTAAATTTTTATTTTTATTAATTAAAATGTACATATTCAAATTTTAAATCAATATTATACATAGATGAATAAAAACAATAAATTATGTATTGATATAATATTAACATGATAATTTAAATATAATTAAAATAATCAAGCCAAATAAATTTAAGGGAAAAGACTCAAATATGCCATCGAACTTTAAGAAAAGACTCATCTATTTCATCCGCTTAAAGATTGGCTCATCTATGCTATTTTCGTTTGAGAAATGGCACATTCATTTGTTTTTTGATAAGCAAAATGTGCTTGACTAATTTTATTTTATTTTTTAAAAAAAAAGTATTTTTGAGAGTCAAATTACGAAAATGACAAGTATCAATGCGATTTAAATATTAAGAATATTTTAAATATCTATTATAAAAAAAAATTAATTAAATTTTTATTTTTATTAATTAAAATTTACATATTCAAATTTTAAATCAATATTATACATAGATGAATAAAAACAATAAATTAAGTATTGATATAATATTAACATGACAATTTAATTATAATTAAAATAATCAAGCCAAATAAATTTAAGGGAAAAGACTCAAATATGCCATCGAACTTTAAGAAAAGACTCATCTATGTCATCCGTTTAAAGATTGGCTCATCTATGCTATTTTCGTTTGAGAAATGGCTCATTCATGCCATTATTTGTTAACTAAAAAAAGTTCGATTTTGCAAAATCATTTTTTTTACATGTGGTCAACTATAATTCGTTCACATCATAAATTAAATCATTTTTAACAAGAAAAGGTTCAAATATGTCATCGAACTTTTAGAAAAGGTTCGTCTATGTCATCTATTTAAAGTTGAGTTCATCTATGTCATTTCAGTTAACAAATAATGGCATGGGTGAACCTTTTCTCAAACGAAAATGAAATACATGAGCCAAACTTTTAACGAATACATAAATAAGTCTTTTCTTCAATGACATATTTGAGATTTTTCCCTGAATTTAAAAATTATTTCACGAATTAAATCACTACATATGAAAAACTCATCACAAAAAAAAAAAAATAAATAAAAAAAAAAAATATATATATATATATATATATGTGTGTGTGTGTGTGTGTGACAAAAATATTCTGATCTTGTAATAATAATTTTTTTCATCTACCTTTTCAGCTAAAAAACTATTTGCCAAACACCTTATTTTTTCAAAAATATTTCCCTATATTATTTGAAAAGTGTATTCCACATACTACTCCATTATCCTCTAACTAATTACACTGAATTTAAGGATTAATAAATGGAGTAAGGTCATAAATTATTTGCCCCCATATATATATCGTTTGTTTTTTGTTCAAATAAGTAGGCAAATTCTAACAACTCTCTTTGCTATATGTTTGAAGAACGTTTATTATTAGACTATAATTACCCCCTTAAGGTAATACTTCTACTTAATTACTTCCTCCGTCCCATATTAATTAGTTGATCACTTTTCATTTTACATTGTGTTTAAGAAATCAATAAAAAGATGATTTTACTAATTCATCCCTTAAAAAACTTATTGAAAATTTAACAAATAAATGTGAACACTTTCAAAAAGAATTAATTAAAGGGTAATATAGAAAAAAATTAATTAATGCTTTCTTAATTTGGTAAGCTGATCAACTAATATGTGACAACTATATTTAGTATAATGATCAACTAATATGGGACAAAGAGAGTATATTATTACCACCGTCCCATATTAGATGGGCATGTTACTAAAAGTACTTGTCTCATATTACTTGATCACTTACTAAATCATGATAGAATTAATTTTTTTTCTATTTTACCCCTACAATTAATATGGCTTTGGAAGTTATAACAAATTTGAAATTCAAAATTTCTTTTTTTCAAGAGGGTAATTAATATGAACAAAAAGAAAAATAATAAAATTGATCAATCTATTAATAATCTCTTAATTACCGTGTAAAATAGAAAATGTTCATCTCATATGTGAGAGAGGGAGTATATATCTTAGTCTAGAGAAAACAAATGTAGAAATTTAACAACTTGACATAATTAAATTCACAACCACTAGCCTAGTATAAGACAATTAGAAAACTCTATAAATTTAATTTGTGTTACCCAATGGATTAACTCATCACTAATCAAAATTAGAGGAGCAAAATATATAATTACTTTTCTAAAGCTCAAAATGTTTGTCAAAATTAATGTTGCATCATTCCTAGTTGCACTTTTTGTGGTACTAGTTGAGGGTAGTAACGTTATAGAGAGTATTGTTGAAGATCATGAGCATTCAATTGGAACTCAATGGGCTGTGTTAGTAGCTGGATCAAGTGATTGGTATAATTACAGACACCAGGTAATATACATATATTTAATATCTATCACATGCTAATTTCATATGAATCAGTACTGAAAAGTATTTGTATTCATCTCTTTAGCAATAAAGTCAAAGATGAAAGTAAAAATAATGATACCACATTTGTATTTATTCAATGTTCAAAGAGTTGATAATGACTTTCTTCATCATAGTAAGCCAGGAGAAAGGCACCAGACCGAATTTGTCGTAAACTTGAAAAGATATTTGACGTTCACTAAGTTAACTAATGGTTAAAAATAAAGTAATGAAAAGATAAAAGATTGTTTAATTTAATTTAAATGTCTTATTTCCCTTAGAAAATCGCTAATCATACTATATATTATAGTAAAAAAAAAGTTGTTTCTGAGATTGATTAAATTCATAATTTGGGCTAATAATTTCAGGCTGATATATGTCATGCTTATCAATTACTGAAGAAAGGAGGTCTAAAAGATGAACACATTATTGTATTCATGTATGATGACATTGCTTACAATTCTGAAAATCCTAGACGTGGAGTTATAATAAATAACCCACATGGCCAAGATGTGTACAAAGGAGTACCCAAGGTACATATGTATGTGTTTTGAATTTTATAACGATAATTTCAAGTGTCAATAACAAACATTATTTGAGCAAAAATTAACGGATTCAACCAAACTCGTAGCTGGACTTCTAGCTCAGGCCCATGATTATTTGTCAAGATGTTATATACACACACACCCTTTTTGACTGTTTTATGAGATTTATATTTGTAGGATTACACTGGAAAATATTGTAATGCTCAAAACTTTTATGGTGTTATCTTGGGAAACAAAAGTGCTTTAACTGGAGGCAGTGGAAAAGTTGTGAACAGTGGTCCAAATGATCATATTTTTATTTACTATGCTGATCATGGTGGTCCTGGTGTAATTGGTAAAGTTTTTTAATTTCTTACTCCAACCAATATAAAATATTGTTCACCAAAGTATTTAATTAATCTAATTTTGTCATATTTAGATATGCCTATAGAACCATCAATTTATGCCAAGGATCTAAATGAGGTCTTGAAGAAAAAACATGCTTCTAGGACTTATAAAAAAATGGTAAGTAATTTTTGCGCTAGCTAGTTAAGTTTGAACCAATTTATTTATATATATATATATATATGATCGATGTATGAATAATGAACATAGGTTGTTAATTAATTAGGTATTTTACATGGAAGCTTGTGAGTCTGGAAGCATGTTTGATGGTCTTCTTGATGAAGGCTTAAATATTTATGTAACGACTGCATCAAAACCTGATGAAGATAGTTGGGCCACGTATTGTTCTTTCAGTGGTGAACCTTGCCTTGGTGAGTGTCCACCAAAAGGTTTCAATAATACTTGCTTGGGAGATTTGTTCAGTGTTTCTTGGCTAGAGAATAGGTATGTTTGTACGTATATGTTTATTACATTCTTTAATTTGACATCCTTATTATTGAATTAAAAAAATATACTAAAAAATGTGATATATTATATGTTAAATTAAACTAACTATACTTTGAAATTTGTATAAATCAGTGATTTGCATGATCGCCAAGTTGAAACTTTGGAGAAGCAGTATCAACGGGTAATTATTTTGTAAAGTTTCAAATATCATATAGTTAGGGAGTACGTAGTTGTTAATTTTTTATTCGAAATTTTATAAATGCAATTCTTAACTTCTTGTTGGATTTTTATTTTTTATTTTTTTGAATTCGATCAGATTCGTAAAAGAGTGTTAAATAATGGTACACACGGTTCCCATGTGATGCAATATGGTGATTTACATATAAATAAGGATGCTCTTTCCAAATATATGGGTTTTAATTCCCCAACACATACTTCTTCTACCAATAACTACCCCACAAACTCAAGATATGTTAATCAGCGCGATGTTCAACTCTTGTATCTCTTATCCAAGGTGATTAATTAATTTTACATCCCTTTAACTTTTGTATGTACATACGTAAAACAATGTTTAAATATACGATCAATTCACAGTTCCAGGATGCTCCGGAAGGGTCTACAAGAAAAAGTGAAGCTTATAGGAAACTACGTGAAGCTATTTCAGAAAGAGAACATGTAGACAAGAGTATAAAACATATTGCACAAATTTTATTTGGAGTCAAAAATGGTCCAAAAGTGCTCAACATTGTTAGACCTGCTGGACAACCCCTTGTTGATGATTGGGATTGTCTTAAATCCTTTGTAAGTATATACTACACGTCCATATGTTATAACAACGATCATATATACATTGACAGTATAAAAAAATTAATATTACATTGATGTACAGGTGAAGATATTTGAGTCGCATTGTGGATCATTGACTAGATATGGTAGAAAACACGTTCGTGGATTTGCTAATATGTGTAATGCTGGAATGCAAAGGGACCAAATGGATGCAGCTGCTAAACAAACATGTTCATCTTAATTAAGGAATTAATTAATTACTGATCATGTAGCTTGTATTAAGCAGCTTCATTACTATTAATAAATCATATGACTACTATTGCTACTTAATACTTTTTGATGTTTGTCTCATTAACACTTGGTAGAAAGATGTATTCCTTGTCAAAATGTTTTTCATCCTTTAGTCAGTTAAATTAAAAATAACAAATAATGATTCAACTCAATTAAATATATAAACCATCCATACTCATATTGTTTTAACATTAAGATATGGTTGTACTCCAAGTATATAACTAACCAGAAGTTGTTAAATTCTTATAGGAAGCAAAATATAAGTTTCAAAACACAGTAAAGTTTTTCTTATGACAAAGAAATATGTCCACATAAACTCTTAGGACTAATCGCATCATTCATATCTGAAGGATAATGAGTCTGCCTCTCTACTCTTCTCTACTTAAATAAAAAATTCAATTCACTTGTCAAAGGGCTTGAACCGATAACCTATGTCACAAGTCCCTTAACCTTCGCCGTCAAAGTTAAGCCCTGGGAAGAAAATCATAACAAAGGTTTATTATTAAAACTAAATAAGTATGAGCACTTGAAATCCACCAATCATCCACATTTCTGCTAGATATATGTAGTTATAAGCTCATACTGTTATTTATTAAGATAATAATTGCAATATCCTTTCAGAAAGGGAAAAAAGACCAAAAAATATGGTTAACTTCACTTAAATCAGATAGTCTGCAGAGCCATTTAGATGTCCACCATGAAATTAAAGAAATGCATCTAAATAATCGAACAAAAATTGTCAAACTTAACAAAATCTTAATTCAACTCTGGCAAAGCAAGCTGACAAAATTCTAATCAACACAATTGGAACTAATACTTTCCAAAATGTGGATGAATAGCAGCTGCAACGACACCTGTTTCACATAAAATCAATAGAATAAAACAACTAAATTCAACAATAAAACATGAAATTCATTCTTAACATTCTTTCATCCACTCGCCAACGCAATAAAAAGTGACAAATACGTATGAGATATAAAAGGGGACAACTTTTCAATAATATCAAAAGGAAGAATTATACAAATAATTAATATAACACGACTTTCTAAAAAGGTACACCAAATAAAAATTTTATTCATCAACTTGATAGGCATCTTAGAATTTATTAATTTTAGGAAAGGAATGCCAAGGAGAGGTTGTGTTCAATTAGGAGGTTATCCTGGAGAAGCCCCAATTTCATAATTAAAAATTATGATTGAATTGCGTGCGTGTCAATTCAAAAAATTAAAAATTGTATATGATTAATAATTTTACTATGAACGTAATATGTTTCTATAAAGATTTTTTTTTTACTGATTGATAATAAAGAAAAACATGAAACATGAAACATGAAAGTATGATAATTATATGTGATTTCAGATTCATACATCTTATTAGCGGGGATTCGATTCTCCACCTTGTAAATCTCTTCTACAATTTTTTCATATTTTATTCACAAAACTAAAACATAATATAGATGAAAGAAACACACAAAATAACTTTAAGAATATTTGTGAACATGAGATATAAATTGTGAACATATGTATATAAAAAATAATTAATGACAGCATAAAAACCGAAAAGACAATCTGAACAAAAAAGTATACATTATATTGCAATCAATCGAAAGTTAAGTCATATACCGCAAAATCTTCCTCCTTGTACTTTTATTATTTCAATAAATACCAACAATAAATTTGGTAAAATTAGTCGGAAGAAGTTGATACAACACTTAGAGTCTGTTTGACATTGCTGTCAAAATTGCTTATTTTTAGAAGTATTTTTTCAAAGGCGCTTTTGAAATTTTTCTTATGTTTGTTTAGTTAATTTGAAAAGTGCTTTTGATAAACAAAATGTGTTTGACTATTTTTTTTAAAATAATAAATATATATTAAAAAATAAATTATTGTGTATATATTATAAGTACAAAACTTTTTAAAAAAATTATGTAAATTTTTTAAGATAAAAAATGAACTTAAAGTGAACCATGAAAATTCAACATCACATTAATAATGAATGAGAAAAAATATATGAAGTGAATTATACCAAAAGTCAAATTTATATTGGTATACATGAAAACACAGTCTAACCAATAAGTTAAACAAAAAATAAATTAACAAGATCCAATCAACCCACGAAAAAGTGATGAACCATCAAGTGTTGTTGGACAGATTTGAAGAAGAGGACAAAAGGAAAATACTTCAGGTTACTTTAGACGGACAACCTATTTTTTTTAATTCATACATTTGTAAAAGGAACGTTGAGGTTGATAACACAACTTTCTTCTTGGCTTTTATATTTTTGCATTATTTAAGTATACTCATTTGTAATATCATCATAGAGTATGTTACTAACTCAATGATGGTCGTAGAATATCTAGTTCTCTCTAGTTCTTATTTTCTTCCTGCTTGATAATTAGTAGAGGTTCATAACCTTATTAGAAATGGAAAGGTAAGGCCTAGCCCCCCTTGCTTGTACTTATCTCTATTGAGAATTTTTATATTAATAAAACACCACTAGACACTCTGTCCAGTGGTATATTTAAATTAAAAAATAAATAAATTATATTATATATGAGCATAATAACTACTTGTAACAAATAGTTAACAATAAAAATTTTTATGATAAAGTTGTCATGCAAGAAAATTGAAATCATGTCTTTAGTTTCACAACTACTGACGTTGATTCCTACTTATTCTTTGACTATTAAGTTAAGTCTAAAATAAACTTAAAATTAAGGATCTTATTATACCAGAAGTCCTAAATATTAGTAGTAGGTTAAGTGGAGTTTATTTTTAACTACGTTTTTTAAACTGCAATAAATATGGCCATGATGAAGAAGTGTGTAGTCAAAAGAAGAAAGGGTCTCGAATTACTCAGCAACCTCCAAAAAGGGTAGATGGGAAGGGGGAAGGACAAAATAAACAAAGAAGGTCAAGGCATAGTGATACAACATCAAGATGAGTGTCAACAGGAGAACAAAGAGGCAACTGGCAACATGAAAGAATGGCAAACTCCAGCTAGAACAGGAAAATCTCCTCCAAAGACACCTCCATGTCAGTCATCTCGGATAGAAAGCATGAACTCTTTTTAGGTACTACAAAGGAAGAATGAGTTGAAAGTTAATGCAGAGAAAGTGGGTAGACAGACTATTCTTAAGTCTAGAAATGGTTAATCTCCTCAGCTGGAATGTTAGGGGTCTGAATGACCCTAATAAGCAAAAAGAGGTTAAAATCCTTGCAATTTAAAAAAGGTAAGCTTGATAGGCCTACTGGAAACAAAAATAAAGAGTGGAAAGATTGGACAATTGGCTGACAATATGTTTGCCGGCTGGGAATATATCACAAATTTGGAAAGACACAATAATGACAGAATATGGGTTACATGAAGGCCAGATTACTATCGAGTGTCCCTCATTAGTATGACTGCTCAACAGGTTAATGTGAGGTTATGTTTATTCCCCTGCAAATTTCTTTTGAGATAACATATGTATATGCCTTTAACAGCAAGGAAGATAGAAAGGATTTGTGGGCAAGTTTATTAACTCAAAGTAAAAGCTGTAACAAGCCTTGGCTGGTGGTAGGTGATTTCAACTCAATGCTGAGTGCAGAGGATAGAATATGAGGAAACCCTGTTACTTGGGCTGAAATCATGGATTTCAATGATTGTGTGACTGAATGTGGATTGATGGAATTTCCAACTCAGGGTAATAGATATACATGGAGTGACAAGCATGCAGAACATATAATTTTTTCAAAAATAGACTGGATATTTATAAATAGAGATTGGTTGGATACAATGCCTAGTTGTAAAACCTTATTCTTACCAGAGGGTATTAATGATCATTGTCCAGCAAAGATGATGTTGACTGAGGAGTATAAGACCAGGAGATCATTCCAGTTTTGTAATGTATGGAGCAACCATCCACAGTTCCAGGAGATAGTACAAGAAGGATGGAATGTGAATATAGAGGGGTGTATGATGTACAAGGTTGTGAGAAAATTGAAGTTGCTCAAAAAGAAGTTGAGAGTATTACACTCACAATCTTTCCAGAATATAGTGAGGCAAATGATGACAGGGTCAAGCTGCAACAGGCTTAGATACAAATGCAAAATGATCCAAGCAATATAGAGTACCAAAATATTGAGAGCTAACTGTATCAGAAATTCAGAAGATCTTCATATATGGCTGGAATATTCTTACAACAAAGAAGCAAGGCTACATGGTTAAGACTAGGAGATGATAATACAAGGTATTTCTATTCTGTCATTAAACATATGAAGTTGAAGCATGCCACAACACAATTGAAAGACAAATCAGGAAATTGGCAAACAAATCATGCTGTCATTGCAACACTATTTGTGGAGTATTATGAGTAAATTCTAGGCAATGAGACAATGAATAGAAGGCAAGCAGTTGGTGAACTAATATGAAAAGGAATGATGCTTACAGAGAAACAACAGTGTGAATTAATTATAAAGTTTGAGCCAGCAGAAGTGAAGAAGGCAATTTTTCAGATAGATAGTATCAAAAGCCCTGGACCAGATGGATTTGGAAGTGGATTTTACAAAACAGCTTGACCTATTGTGGGAGAAGATGATACCACTGCTGTGCTAGAATTCTTCAAGAATTTACCAATCAATTCAGACCTATCTCTTTCTGTAATGTCATTTACAAGTGCATATCAAAATTAATTTGCAGCAGGCTGAAATCAGCTATTATTCTTATAGTTGCAGAGAACCAATCAGTTTTTGTCCAAGGAATATCAATGATGCATAATGTGCTCATTTGCCATGATATCTTGAGACATTACAAATTGAAATAATGCATCTCCTAGATGTCTTATGAAGATAGACTTGAAGAAAGCATATGATATGGTCAGTTGGAAATTCCTGGAGGAAGTACTAATTCATTTTGGGTTTCCTGGACAGTTTGTGAAGTGGATTATGTTGGGAGTAACTACCACCATGCTCTCAGTAAAAGTGAATGGGGGAAGCCATGGTTTTTTTGCAGGAAGAAGAGGATTGAGGCAAGGAGATCCGATATCTCCTTTGTTGTTTGTACTTGTGATGGAGTACTTGTCTAGAACACTACATACAATGAGTCAATTGCCAGACTTCAAATACCACCCAATGTGCAAGAAACTGAAACTTACTCATCTTATATTTGCTGATGATCTGATGATTTTTTGCAAAGGGAATATGGACTTAGTGAATAGAGTGATGGAAGCTTTAGATCACTTCAGTGCTGCTACTGGCTTGGAGGCTAACTTGGAGAAATCTAATGTGTACCTAACTGGGGTTGATGAGAGTGTCAGAATTAAAATCCTATCTAGAACTGGATTTTCAGAGGGTGTGTTTCCAATTAAATACCTAGGACTCCCCTTGTCACCTAAGAAATGGAAGAAGATTAAGTGTTGGTCCCTGATAGACAAGATTACTCACAGAATAAAAGTAACATACTCAAAACAGCTTTCATATGCAGTAAGATTGCAAGTGATTAATGCTGTACTTTTCTCAATTCATAGTTTTTGGGGTGCAATATTCATCTTTCCCCAAAGTATTCTCAAGAAAGTGGATCAGATATGCAGAGATTTCCTATAGGGAAGTAGTGCTGATAAGAAGAAGGTAGCTTTGGTTGCATGGGGTAAAATGTGTTTTCCAAAAAGGCAAGGTGGTTTGAATATCAAAGGTTGTAGCAATTGGAACAAAGCATCTGTGGGTCAATTATTGTGGCAAATTATAGTTAACAAAGAGTCACTGTGGGTTAAATGGGTTCACGACATATATATGAAGAGTGACACTTCAATATGGACTCATAAAACTCTTATCGATTGTAGCTACTATTGGAGGAAAATTAATGCACTCAAAGAGCACATGTAGGGCTGGTACAATCAAAGTAGATATATGCTGACTCAAACTGTTAATTATTCTATTACCAAGAGCTATCAAGCACTCATGGGTCGTAGGCCTAGATGGAATATTACTGAGCTAATCTGGACGTCAATGGCTATACCAAAGCATAGATTCATGACATGGTTAGCAGTCCAAGGGAGATTACTCACACATGAAAGAAAGTTGAGACTGCAGATTCAGGTGGAGGATACTGCATGCTGCTTATGTGAGGAAAAAGTAATGGAGACTAATGTTTACCTCTTTAAAGATTGCAAATGGACATCAGCTGTGTGGCAAGCTATGCACCAGTGGACTGAAGTACCAGTGCAGAATATGGGTATTGTACAGGTCCTGGAAAACATACAAGGGAATCGTTGAAAGCAATTCAAAAAAGAGAGCATGACAGCTATATGCGGAGCAATCATATACCACACTTGGCGTGCTAGGAATTGGAGGAGATTTAGAGACATATGTGTACATACGGAAGAGGCAGTAACACAAATAAAGAAGGAAATTAGTGAAAGATTACAATTACTTAGTAGTTCAAAGAAAGCAAATAAACGTAGACAATTTATTCAACATTTGTTATGTAACTAGTTGTTTTGTTAGAGGCCTATTCTCTATTTCAGAAATAGGTGCTCTTTTATTTGTATATGTTTCTTTGGTGGTTATGGTAATATTTTATAGTTGTTATAAGAAAAAAGAGAAATTTTTTTGCCTATTACTTGGAACGTTTTTTGAATAGTTTTTACCTATTTTTATTGGCTTTTTTTCGCACTATTTTTGAACGTTTTAAAAACTTTTTTGCCTTTTTTTTTTTGGATGAAGTTTATTTTAATTGGAAAAAGAAATTTTATAATAATAAAATTCTTCTTTATTTGATTTTTATTATGTTTATTATTGTCAATATTTAATATCATTAAATAATAATATAATAATTGCGAAAAATGGTGAAAAAGCGATTTTAATGTAACTCTCCCCATTTCAGTCACGAGCCCTCTTTCTCAAAAACAAATAACCCCTAAGTTGAGGTTAAGCCGCCGCGTTCAGTCATCGACCCTCCGTCGCTACTCCTAAGCTGAGGTTAAGCCGTGCTTGGTTTTTGCACATTTAGTTTGGTTTTATGCTAATGTGCTGGTAAAAATAACTTTTGTTGTTGCATTCTGGTACCTACCGCTAGAAATGTGTTAGTTGAATAGGGATCGATGTGTTGCTCTCGTTATCTGATTGCTTTATTTGCCTTCTCTAGTTACATGTTGCATCTTTTTGCCTTATTTTTCAATTTTTGTTTTGCCCTTTGATGGATTGCTCTATCAGACTCGTTTTAGTTGGCTGTGGAATGCCTGCAGATTGCTCTATCAGACTTGTTTTTGTGGCTGGCTGTGGAAGGCCTTTGTGACTAAACATTACATTGTTATTGGGGGGTGGCTGGCTGTGGAAGGCCTTCGCGACTAAACATTACATTGTTGTTGGGAGTGGCTGGCTGTGGAAGGCCCTAAACATTACATTGTGTTTATGATCAAGCCTACCGGTCAGAAAGACCTTCAGAACGAGACAACCATTTCCTTAAAACTACAGTGAAAATGCCTCTTTAAGACTATACGATACACAAGAAGATTCCTTAACTTCGGTGTGGGATGAGTTAAAACAAATGGTGAGTGCAAGTGAAGAACATGAGCACTCATGATTAATTGGAACATGTATAACATAACATGAGGTCTGACATTAAGAAAGGGAATGAGTCTAACTTCGATACGATGAAGATAAGTGAATTCTGAGTATAGCTCAACCTCAAAAGTTAGCTCACAAGTCTTATCCAATAAAAATAAAAAATACAATCATATTTTGAGTTTGTCCAATAAATTGATTGAATGGTGATAGCCACAATTAAGTTCATCAAGAGAATTATAACTACCGTTAATCAAGGATTAATGAACGCTTAATCATTATACCAATTGAAATCAATATTCACTAATCACTTTTCTAATTTTCCAATCTTGAGTAACCTAACAATCTTAGTAATTTACCCACAGGTAAGTAAGCTCTCCCCCTTTTCTCTAATTATCAATTAATTAAAGAGAACAAAGGAAAAATATAACACGAAGTACAAACAATATTGACAAATATCCTTTATAAAAAATGAAAAAGTCTTTTATCTTAAAAAGGACTACAAATTTTTGTTGACAGTGCATTGACAAACATGTGATGCCGTAATTTTTTTTAAAAAAAATTGAGGAGTCGATGCTCTTGAAAGTTGGTTCACGGGAAGTTGACAAAGCCATCAAGAGTATGTCGATGATGATCCCTGATGCAATCTTTTGGTGTTTATGGACAGAGAGGAATAAAAGATGTTTTGATGGAATTTCAACTTCTAGAAATCTTTTGCGAGGTGGATGTCTAGTTAGCCTTTTTAGTTGGTCCAAATTGACCACTGTAAATAATTTAGAACTCGTCTTGGATTTTGTTAGCTCTATAGTTTAGAAAGAGGCTTTAAATCCTTTTTTTGGGAGCTTAATTGATCTATCGTTGTAAAGCTTGCATCTTCTTGATGCCGTTAAATGAATCTACTTACTTCATAAAAATAAAAATAAAAATAAAAATTGAGGATTCAAATTTAAAATATAGTATATCCTGCTATAAAAGAAATTAAGATGGTCAATTATGGACAACAAAAGGATGTTTAAGGTAGAAGATTATTTAATGAAGGAGATGCCAAAGGTTGGCATTTATTATATGTTTGCTAATAAATAAATACAATATTTGTCCTTTTGCCATGGAGTTAGGTATTGGGTTTTCCGTAACAGTCAAAAGTCTCCAACAGTTTACTTTATTTATGATGCACATCTTGCTCTCTATATGGACTGTCTTCTTTTTGTCTGTCGTTCTTGAATCTTTATGCAAAATTTCACCTTATATTGCTGCTTTTGGCTCCTTAAGATTCAGTTTTGGACTAAAATTTTTAACATTATACTTGCTTCAATTTCATGTGTAGCGAACAAGTTGTAAGTGCAGAGATACAGTTTAATTAAAGGTTCCAATATCCAACATTGTCGAGCCATTGGCGCCACTCCATCTCTTGCCTTAATTAAAAAAAGTCGAGGTATTATTTCTTAGAAAATCGTAATTATTGTATTCTAGACTGTCTTTTTGATTCAATACACTCGTATTTTGCTTAGAGTTTTGTTTTATTTTTTATAGTGTGCTTTAGTGATAATGAATTTGTTTAGTATAAGTATCAACACTGATTGATCCTATTAATGACAAAATTGATTTTCTTGCAAGATCGATTTGTGTCCACCTAGTGTTGACACTTAGCTTTAATTTGATAATAATGTGTTTGTTAAGCATAAGTACCAATCGTAGTTGATCCTATTGATGACAATTTGATTTTCTTGCAAGATCGATTGTGTCCACCTAGTGTTGACATTTAGCCTTAATTTGGTGATAATGTGTTTGTGTAACATAAGTGATAACACAAGTTGATCCTATTGATGACAAAATTGATTTTCTTGCACGATCAATTTGTGTCCACCTAGTGTTGAAACTTTGCTTTAATTTGGTGATATGAGTTTGTTTAGCACAAGTACCAACACTAGTTGATCCTATTGATGATTGCAAGATCGATTTATATCCATCTAAAGTGTCTTGCTGATAATCTGTTTGTTAAGCATAAGTACCAACACTAGTAGATCCTATTGATGACAAAATTGATTTTCTTGTTAGATTGATTTGTGTCCGTCTAGTGTTGTTGACACTAAGCTTTAATTTGGTTTAATTGTTGGAATTAGTTTGTAAGTTATTGTTTGTTTTGTCCTAGACTTCAGTTTAGTTGTTGGCATTAGTTTGGAACTAGTTGGTTCTATATTAAAAATTTTACGTTATTTTCTTAAAAACATTTTTGTACTTAATAATATAACGTACACAATATTTTTTTTTATAATTTTATATATATTTATTATTAATTAACGCGATATACAAGTACAAAACATGTGCACTTAAATAATAATCATAAAATATATGACCACTCTATAACAAGTTTATAAAAAAACTATTCAATTTACTATAAAATACTTAGATGCAAATAAAAAATATACTCAAGATTTACCAAGAGCGATTTGGAAAATTGTTGTGAAGGAATAAAATAGAAACATATAGTACTAATTTTGAACTTAAGGTTTCAGCTCTAAAACCCTAAACCTCAAGTTCAATCAAAATTCTGGAGAAGAAATGGCGTTCAGATCCAAGGAAATGATGAAAAAGATAGTGAAGAATATAGGTGGAGAGAAGAACTTGGCATCTGGAGTTAAACAACGGCTTGAGAAATGCATACCAAAGGCAAAAGTCGTCATGGGTCGTGCTCAGCGTGGCCTCTTCGCTGGCCGCCATATTCAGTTTGGCAATCGGGTCAGTGAGAAAGGTGGAAATACGTGAGTTTCTTCTTCTTCTTCTTCTCAATTTGAAAAGCAATTTTCTATTTCTAGGCTAAATGTGAGATTTTGATATGTTGTGCTCTGTAGATTCTGTGATTTCCTTGCTCCGATGTTCTTCCGATTTTTTACTTTACATATTATTATTAGTTAAGTATGTTTAGGAATATCTCCATTCTCCCATTCCCTCAAGTGAAAGAATTTTATTTGTTGTTTGTTTTATAGTTGTCAATGGCATTATATTTGATGTAGTTTCAAAAATGGCATTATATTTGATGCTAGTCTGTCAAACATAGTGGATTGAATAGTTTTCATCTAAAAGTACAATTTTTTTTGTAAGTTTGTGGTAAACTGGAAATTGGGTGTGATTCTGTAAAATATTGTTCTAAAAGTGAAGTCTCGTAATGTGCTCGAAGTTATCAGAAGGTATCTTCTGTTTTATAGTGTAAATATGGAAGTCATCTTTTAACTGCTTACCATGAATACAGTGGCAACCTAAGTTGCTCGGACTCTTCACTTTTGGTGCCGCATCAGTGTCGACATGACATGGGTGTGGGATCTGTGTCTGATTTGGTCAACTTATTTTGGGTACTCTGACCAAAATTGATGGGGAAAGTCTGGACAATTTTAATGATTTACGTAATCAATACAAAAGCTAAGGTGAAATTGAAGGAAATGGAATACCTTTTATATAGAAAGTTCTATGTCACTCCTTTTCCTTTGATCTCCCAGGATTCTCCTCAAGTCTCCACATAATATCTCATAATTTAGGTTTTATAATTCATATATTAATTATTTTTAGGTGAATCCCCGCACCCGTATCCATATCCCCAAATCTTAAAAATTAGATCATGAAGGATCCGACCTTTAGATCCGCACCCATATAGGATACCCGCACGCGGGTCCGAGCAACTTCGGTGGCAACCATTTCAAAGAAAATTTATTTATAGCCAAAAGTGATTTATGTCTTGTTCTGCTCGAGACTATGAGAATTCAGGATAATTGAAAGGATTGCTTGGGTAGCAAAGGCATTGTTTATCACTTTTTTCACATCATCAAGAAAGTTACATGTCATAGTGCTAGGGAACTCCTAGTAGTTCAACCACATATATCATGTAAAGGCATTTGAACTGACTAGCAAATAATAAGTTTGGGTTTGGGTCCTTGATCACAAGGCTATCATCTTTTCTCACCAGGACGCCATTTGAAAAGGACTATCAAGCCATACACAGGCCTGTAAAAAAATCAGAAGATTAATTATTATTTCCTTTTTGGAAAAGTTGGAGAAACTCAAGTTTGAGGCCTCTGGGAATAAATTGTTCCCACAACCATACAACTAATGCTCAAGTGGCAGAATTAATTTACCTAAGACTGTTGAGCTCATCAAGATCCAAAGAATATGACTCCTCAACCTGTTTCAACATGGTATAGTATGAGAAGATAAAAAGTTAACCAGCCATTTTAACAGCCCACCCTTCTCAATCCCCTCCTTTTCCTTTGTTTTGTCTCATAAGACAGGCATATGAACCATAGCTTACCAGCTTCTACAGTGAGGGCAGAAGAACTCTTCCGTATAGACATGAGATAACCACAAAGATGTTGAAAGAGTTCTTTTTGTCAATGATGTAGAATATCATTAAAGGCATCAAGAAAATACAAAGGGATTACAAAACAAATGTTTGTCAGCGTGTATACAGTTGAAGTACTACAAAACTAGTGAACTGACAAGATCCCAAAAAACATCAAGATTATTAACAGGGCAAAGGTTAGCCCAACTAAAGAGGCTAACCAAACATCTAGCCTTCAAAAATCCTGTTGAAGTTGATACACCATCAAAGCATCTGTGATTCCTCTCAATCCTAGTACACCAGAAAATTCTTACAGGCACCATGTTTCAGATGGTCTTGTCAACTTCCGTTGAGCTCCTGCTCACATAGGCATCTCTTACGGATAAAGGCACTTTCCATTTCAATCCAAAAAATGTTTAGAAACAGATTCTAGCTGTCAGTGGCCACAGGACAGTGAAGGAGCAGGTGGTTAATTGATCCAGCATCTGGCTAGCACATGAAACATCTGTTTTCTAGTTGAAAGTTCCTTCTAGTTAGGTTGTCTTGGGTGAGGCAAACACCCTTTAGAGCCAACCAGCACTTTTGGTGGAACTTTTGTTTTCGAAATTAGTTTCCAGGGACATAAGTCAATCATCATACTGTTTTAGCTCACAGCATACCTTACGTTAACGGTGTAAAGACCTTCCTTAGAGTTGTCCCACTTCAGTTTGTCCTTTATCTAGGGTTTGTCTCTCTAATGTTTTCAGCATGTAAATGAGCTCATCTATCTCCCAAGCTATTCAGGTTCCTCCTAAGACTGGGGTTCCAAGTGTTGACTTCTCTATTATGACAAATAAGAGAGTCTGGATTGCCTGCAGCAAGGAACATATTTGGGAATGCTTTCCTTCAGTGTACTGTCCCTGAGCCATTTGTCAGTCCAAAATTTTATGTTGGTCCCATCTCCCACCTAGAAATAAGTGTTGTTGGAGAAAGCTTCCCATAGGGTGTTTATGTTTTTCCAGTGCCCTGTGCCATGGAGTGATCTCACAGGTTAGGTGCACCAGGGCTTGTTCTCCCAACTTAGCAGTGTTTATCTCATTCCATAAGCCAGCGTCATCCTGGTTGAATCTCCTGAGGCATTTCATTAACATATACTTGTTATGTATGGCTAAGACTTTTACCCCAAGCCGCCTAGTGTTTTAGGGGGTGCGACTTTAGACCAGTTGACCAGGTGGATCTTGTGGTTGATGTTGTTTCCATCCCAAAGAAAGTTTCT
Source organism: Solanum pinnatisectum (assembly GCA_035578085.1). Classification (NCBI taxonomy): domain Eukaryota; kingdom Viridiplantae; phylum Streptophyta; class Magnoliopsida; order Solanales; family Solanaceae; genus Solanum; species Solanum pinnatisectum. Next base: position 45,469,496 of record CM069083.1, on the reverse strand, counting down.
TCTTGTTCTGTCAAGCTGCTCCTGGATTTTGCTGCGATAAGATCCAATGCCATGAAATAAGTAGGGATGTTATCCAGTACACTATCAATAAGGGTTAGCCTGCCACTAAAAGATAGGTACTGCTTCTTCCATGTTGCTAGCATTCACTACACTTCTCAACTACTGAATTCCAAATCTCAGAAGATTCGTATTTTGCCAGTACTACATCCCATAATGCCAGCCAGTCCCACCAGATTTGGGATTATATTCACCAGGTAGATGATACTTTTGAGCATATTTATATGTAGGCCAGACAATGCCTCAAAAAAACATCAGGGCGAGATTCAGGTAAAGGACTTGGGACTTCTCAGCTCCACAGAAGATAAGTGTATCATCAGCAAACAAGAGATGAGAAATGGAGATAGGAATGCCACCTGCTGCTACCCATTGTGAATCCTTCAAACCATTATAATTGTTCAGCTTTCTCGAGTACATTACTAAGACCTTCCATGGCCGGTATGAGAAAGAAGGTCCCCTGCCACATCCCTCTTCTAGGAGAGAAAGTCCCACTGGACCTCTGTTAATAAGGATAGAATATTTCACAGTGGTGATGTAGTTCCTGATCCATCTTTCTCCAAAACCCAACTACCTGGGGATAGTCATAGGATAGGGCCAACTTATTTTGTCAGAGGCTTTTTCAACATCAAGCTTGATTAGGAGCCCATTTCCACCGTACTTTATCTTCCAATCCATAAACTCATTTGCTATGAGGCTGCATCAGTAATGTGTCTTTCTTTAATGAATACATTCTGGTGGCGCGAAGACTTATGGGTTTGTAGTTTCTACGTTCCATAGCTCCTTTTATTTTTTGGAATAAGAATAAAGGATGCAATGAAGGATTTGATCATGCGACCATGATGGTGAAAATGATTGGGAGCAGCCAATATGGCATGCTTAATGGTGTCCAATGCTCTCTGGTGGAAGGCCATTGTGAATCCATCAATACCTGGACTTCTGTCAGGAGCACATGAGTTGATGGCATCTCTCACTTCCTCCTTAGTGAAAGCAACTTCCTGACCTCCCTCTTTCAATTGATAAACATCCCAGGCCTTTAAATTTTTTTGTGGGCCTCCAATTTGCATCCTCGGAGTATAAGTTCTGATAGAAGGCCAGTATTCTTTGATATGTTGTTTATCCTCAATAACTGTGTCTGCAACCTTTAATCTTTCGATGCAGTTATATCTCCTGTGGGACTTGGCAAACCTTTGGAAAAAGAAGTGTTTCTATCTCCTTCCTTAAACCACAAACATCTGACTTTTTGTCTCCAAGAAACCTCCTCTACCTGTGCCAGCTGTTGGAGTTCAGTTTTCAAGTTCATCATGTTAATTTTCTCAATCTAATTTGGTAGTTATAGTTGTTTGCTCTAGAATCAGCAGCTCCAAAGCTTTATTTTTCTTTGTTTCTACTTGACCAAAGACTTTTCTGATTCTTATGGAAATGTCCTCCTTCAGATGTTAGAGTTTTTTTAAAAAAAATACAAAAGCATTAGAGCTAAGTGATAAAATGTGAAGCAAGGAAGAACTAAACACATGAACAATCAAACAGCTGACTAACCTATGACTACAGCAGATATATTTAACAATATTGTAAGGGCTGCGAGTGATCCTTTAGCTAAAAGAAGTGTCCATCAATGCTTTGGTTGGATAGGCGTTCCAATCAATGCAAAATCTAGAATACCATCATCTGTCGAGATGATTTATGGTGGCTTTGCTGATTTAGGAGATGCAGCACAAGGGGAAAAAGATACACAAGCCCGATTTTCCTCATATCTACGAATCTGATCATAAAAAATCAGTTCTGGCATCTCTTCCACTTCGACATAATGTGTTGGGCTTTCTGGATGATATGTTGATGACTTCGACTTCATTGATGGTATAAGTGCATGTGGAGATTCTCCAACTTGCATGGGGACATCATCATGATCTAATCCAACTTCCTTCAGACAACAACTCATGTTCATGGCCTTTCTCTGTTCTTTGACGCAATTCTGATGATTATGGAGAAATTGCTCTTCTGCAACAAACGGCAATTTGCTCGAGTTTGTAAGATCAGCTAGTGCTTGCCTGCCATCCTTTTTCTCCGGAGCTTCAGAATAGTTATCTTTTCTTCCTGCACCAAATTTGTTTCTAGAGGCAATAAGATCTTTTCCAATAGAAATCAGATTCACGGAAATATTCGTCTTTGATGCTTGTAGGGCAGAAGGCTTTGCTGAGTTTGAGATATCAATTATCATTAAGTGCTTTTCTTCTACCTATCCCTCCTCACTTAATTCAGATGTAATTGCCTGTAGTTGCTTGAAACTTCTAGTTGGCTTGCAAATGCTGGTATGTGTAGTCTGCTGCCTTTGGATTGTAGTTGTTTCTAGCTACTCTTTGGTTCCCAAAGATAGAAAAGGTAAGGTCATATTTTTAACTGCAGTGTAGTGTAGTTCTGATCATATGTGGTGAATCATAATAAACTGCCATTCTTTACTTTCCCAAAAAAATAAATTGTGATTGTTTATATGAACAGGTCTAAGAGGACTTGGAAGCCTAATGTGCAAGAGAAACGGCTTTTCAGCTATATCCTAGATCGTCAAATTCGTGTGAAGGTTACAACTCATGCACTGCGATGTATTGACAAGGCAGGTGGTATTGATGAGTACCTGCTGAAGACACCTTACCATGAGATGGACACTGAATTAGGCCTGTTCTGGAAAGCTAAGATTGAGAAGTTGTACGAGGAGCTCGGGAAAATGGAGGTAGTTTTCTTTACACCCGAAGAAGAAACAAAACTTGAAGAGCAATTTAAGGAAGTGAAGTTGGAAGAAAGAGCAGCCCGTAGGGAAGCCAGAAGGAAGATGTATGGTTGGTCACCCAAATCCGAGCTAAAAGCAGATTCTGAAGGAACTGACGGAGAGGGAAGCTTACCAACTGATTTCCATGAAGGGATGGTCGCTAATGCTTGAAAACATTGACAAAATGTTGTTGGTTTCCGAGGTGCTTCCTGATATTGAAGGGCTTCTTTTGTTTGGTCCTAGTGTTTTCGTATTCCTGATATTTAGTCATATCTGGATTACCATGAATTTTGCCTCGCATCTGCTTTAGTGTAAAGCTTTTCTGGATATACTATATAATAACGAGAAATTCTACAGCTATCACAATACTATGTAGTTGGCTTAATTAAATTACTCATCTTTGCAAGTTCATACAGTACTCCACTTTCAAGTGTTTAATGCTCATCCCAAATTCTTGAATCTACAAAGAAGAAGACACGATTTTTTTAATCACTATACAGAATAGGGAAAAGTGTAAACTATTTGCTAGTAAAGATGCCCAGGGGTTTTGGAAACCTACACCCAAAAGCAAGTCAATTTTTGATGCGGAGAAGAGACACATTGGAAACAATCAGAATATTGCGGTACTACTACTACAACGTCGATGATGGTAGAAAGAGTGAATGGCAGATAAGAGAATATTATCTCACACCTAAATATCTGCCCCAAAACAAAGTTGAGAGAAAAAATGTGTTATTAACGATGATGATCAAGATGAAGGAACCAAAAGCCAATAATAATGATAAGGAGATGCAGATTTTTCAATTTCAAAAGCAACACATTCTGCAATCTTTACAAACCCTTCAAATTTAAGAATCGAAGAAAAAAGAAAAACAGATTAGATCCTGATTGTATGGGCTTATGATTTCTTCTTCTTTTAACGTAATTTGTTACCTATGTGGGAACCAATACTGTAAAGTTTATGGAGTGCATAGACATATAGTACAAGGAGATGTGTATTGAGAGTAAAACTTGACAATTTTGCCTCTACTAATGAGATTTATTGTTTTTTTAATGCTCTTCATAGAGAAAACTCCTCTGTTAATACAAGTTTTATGATATTGGTTCTGGTATGTCATGAAGATTTCATCTAGTCTACATCTCTTACTGTGTCAAATTTATGTTCATGTCCATATTAACACGATGCGTTGTTGTGCACTTTACATATACACAAACTCTAATTTGTCTGCTTTCACTGATTTGCAGTACTTTATATCATTTGGAGGAAAGTAGTTTTCTTCTTCTCAAATCTCAACCTTGAAATGCCATTTTTGAAGAAGCTAACTTAAAGTCAAATGTTAAATTTGGCAACTTATAAGCTTCAAAGGGACAAATTGTATATGCTATTTAGCCTAAATAAATGTAGCAAGGAGATGAGTTTCAGAATTGAACGTGAATGTTCACTCCAAAAACTTTACACCAGTAACTTTATATTTCTAAAGTAATGGCTCTATCGAGTAGTTGCGTTGTTCACCTCTTTCCGATTGATTTGTTCATGTTTGATAAAAGGAAGTGATGGCCTTCTCTCTTCACATAGCATTGGACAGGAGAGATTGATCCTTGATACTTCTTTTGTCATACAATTCTAACATTATATTTTCGATATAAAATGTATATATCTTGGTCTGAAAATTGATATGTAAGCAAAAATCCTAGGGATACATTTCATACCTTCTTAGGACAGTGCCCAACACTACTTAAGTATTAATTTTATGCACTATTATTATATATCATCATAGTAATTTTCAGGACTATTATTTTGCTAAATAATAAAGTTATTTATTATTATTATTGTGAAATATTTTCATTATTTTCCCTACATGATATTCAAGTTATGAATTGTTTTTTTTTTTTTTTAAATTATCGTATTCGTTTACTTCAAACTTCTAAAATATTTTCACCATGGCCACTAGCTTTTACCTCGTCATTACAGAAAAAGATTGAAAAAAAGACTTTTTCTTCTTTAGATTATTGTGTTATCTTAATTTTCTGCAAGAGTAGTTCATCGAAGCAGAGGAGAAGATTTGATTTTTTGAATTATGACTTATACTTAGACCATTTGTATGAATGATTTAACAAACTGTGGTTTGACATCTATTATATACTCATAAAAAAAAGTAATTTTAGCATTCCAATTAGAATGCTCTTCTACTTTTTGTAGTTGTGTTATCTAACTCAAATTTGAATACATCTATAAAGTATATATAAACATTAATTCTGATTTTTAGTACTCTTCATATCGCTAAAAGTTTGGAATGCTCTTCAATTTAAATTAGAATATAGCATTAATTCATCACCTCCATAATTAAACGCCAAATTTTACCATCAAGTGAATGTGGAAAGCATTACTAATAAAGCGTATGTTAATTCCAGATTTAAGATTGACATTTTATGTTATTTAATGGGTAAGCAGTGACGATTTTGAAAGAAAAATGACTTTGTTTTCTCATTTTCTGTTGTTTGTAGCCCTAACAGCCACAACTTTTCATTGCTTCAAGCCTTCAACCATTACATTATAATAATAACTAAGCAATGAATTATAGGGATAGAGATTTAAAAGGGGTAACTAAATGATTTAAGAGTGACTTTTTTTTTTTTTTTACAATATCACAATTAATTTTAAAATGGGAAAAAAGTAAAAAAAAAAATGCAATTGAAGGCCATAAAAGAAATATATCACATCATCTTGTTTATATCTAACTTGATATATATATATATATATATATATATATATATTATTGCAAATGAAATAACAAATCATATGTGAAATAATTACACCAGACCATTTGTATGGAAAAATTAAATCTTTTATCTTGTCCTTTAAGTTGCACCAAGATATATGAATTGAGGTTGAATATGTGCTCAGCATAAGCCATATTCTATCTAGTAAATGACTTATAAAAAAGTGTGATAACTTCATCAAGAACTCTAAATAAGTAATAAAAAATAAAATGAACAAAAGTGAGTTCACTTGTTAAATTTATCAACAACTATAAAATAAAATGAACGAGAGAAAATAAAATGAACCAAAATGGTAAAAGGATAAAATACAGTAGAGGATAAAACTAAGAAAAATAGAAGAATGGAAGCATTATAATAAAATGCTAAATAAACTAGACATTTTTTTCGTCCTTGTCATTGTCATAGCTTAAAACATCTTTTTTCTCCTTGTTTTCTTCTTCCTTCTGTTTTCAGGCTCCTTTTCCTCTTTTTATTCCTTATCTACGACAACTTCTTCAATAGCATTATAGTAATCATGAGCAAAGTTATCGTTTTTTTATTAGAGAGAAAAAAACAGACGATGACTTGGACAACGACTTTGTTGATGATAAAGTCATCATCCTTTTGTTTAACATTTTCTTCATTTGAACTAGAACTAGGCGCATCACCATATTCAAACTCTTTCGAATCAGGATTAGAACCATTACGAGAAAAGTCCGACATGGTGTTGCTGATTGTATTAGAAAAATGAATTTTAGTATTGATGTTAGTTGATTAATTTTAGAAATGAGTAAAATGTTATTTTATACCCAAATTAATATAAATTGAGAGTGCAAGATCACAAAAAATGGAGTAGATTATTGACCTAAAGATTTTCTTTTGGTCCTTTGAATAAAAGTGTTAAGAATTTATCACCAACTTAATTAATATCTTAGATACTTCAAAAAAAATCTAGAATATTTCGAAGTTGTATAAAATTAAGGAAAATTTTTAGAATGAGTGTTTTAGATAGAAAAATCTAGAAATATTCAAGAAATGGTAATTCTAGAATTAAATAGTTAGAAGAACATTCTAGAATAGAGTAGAAATTGTACATTTGAGTTGTAACCGATCAAGTAAGAAAGCAAGTCAAAAGAAAACAAGAGAGTTAACAACAAGTGGGTGAGATAAGAGAGAATTGCTCGAGTGTGTGTGCAAACATATTGTGTAAAAATATAAGATCAAAGCGGGTCCTTACTTTGATATAATAAAATATAAATTTATGAGAAATCAATAGTGTTGATCGTTAAATTGTATTCAATAGAAGATGGTATGAACATGGATTCTAGACCAACAAAAGAAGAAAGAGGCGAGACAATGAAATAAGGCTTCATCTATACTAATCTCATTTAAATACTACCTATTTTTATAACTAATTATTAATTAATTACTAATTAAAATAAAATATAAAGTTGTGAGAAATTAACTGTGTCGGTCATCAAATTATATTCGATAGAAGATAGTATGAGCATGGATTTCTAGACTAACAAAAGAAGAAATTAACTGGGTCCCACCTTCTTAAATTCCTTCTCCTCTACACCCTCTTCCCCCTTCGTCTCTTACTCTACTAACTAACCTTTTGTCATAACCCGTGACTTCCATACACTTTTATCTAAGATAATGGAAATTTGATACGCATAAAGCAAGAACAATTTAACATATGAGACGTCTAAAAATGTAGTGAAGTTCTAATTTCAATAGAATTTGGGAGGATATGTTTGTTACTGAGTGTGTATATATATACTGTTCAGCAAACACACTTTTAGAGAGTGTACAATACCAATACTCTCCACTACTGTGAGGCAGTTCACCAAACAGTGAGGAAACAACTTTAGATTTCTCAAGTACCAAACACATATCTTGCCAAGGGTCAAAGGAAAGAAAATTTAAATCGAGCTCTCTAATGCATTATAAAGATTGCATAATCTTATGAGATCAAGTTGAAGGTGGCCTTGTGGAGATTGAATAATCTGCATCCCCTCATCAGATTTTCCTTGATAGTCATTAATATTACTACCTTTATCTTGATCATCATGGTAAATAGGACATCTTTTCTCTCAACTTTGTTTGGGGCTCGAGTACCACACCCGATACATGATATCTCATGGTTGGCTCGGGTACAACGTTTGGTATATATTCGGTCTAAAACAATTCTTAGGTATTTGTGAGGTTGTAAATCATTTCATTTAGGGTAAACGGAGAACTTTGAAGTTAAATTATTTCTAATTATATAGTGAGGTGATATTTTTTTGGGACGGACTATAAAAGAAATGGTGCCACATAAAATGAGACGGAGGAAATATTATATATAGAGGCAGAAGATGATCGAGCCTGCCCAATGGATGCCCTTTTGTTCAATGGGGGAGGCGTCATACCTTTGTGTTTAATTTCAACCTCAAGTCTTGATTTGAAGTAGATATTCATGGATTAGGAATACATCCAAGTAGCACAAAGTATTCAAGTGGTTGCAGCTCCTCATTCATTTCATTAATCGAGGCATTGTCTAAATCGGCAGACTTCTGACCAATCTGACATAGAAATCACATATGTATCAACAGACTTCTGGTGCAATGATTTTTTGCGTGGCGAAGTATTCTAAATATCTACCCAAGCCAAGTTTTCTGACACCAAAATGGTATCGGAAGAATCATTTTGACTTGCACCGCCATTCAAAATATTTGGGTCCTCAGCAACCTGCAGAACAAAACTGTTCCTTGAGATGCAGAAGCTCATCCATCATATTTCGGTAAGCATTTTCATCTCGAATTCTACAGGGAAAACATTATCAGGTGAGGGATTGCTTCAACAAAATCTCTCCACCCCCTCTGCTCTTCGATAAAGTTTACACAAATCACAACAAGCTCAAATATTCACCTTGATAATCACGCTCCTTCATGCAAAAGGCTAGTGAAATACTCTTCCAATACACACTCAAGCAGAGGTTGCGTACGATCATTAGCTTCAGGGTCTGTTGCATAACTGGATCTAGACAACACCTTTTTCATCAAACTTAAGGCCAAATCTACTGTCATATTCATCACAACCGAAAGATTCTTGCTCCACTTGCAACTGCAAAGTCATCAGTCAGTTTGTAACGCAACACACACAACCACTGCAAAATGACAGGAAAAACAATAGCATTAGAAAACTGACAACTTCAGTAGAGAGCTCTGCGGTGCAATCTTTTGATGATGAAACTGAAGGCCAATCTACTGTCATATCTTAATTGGTGCTTAATCACCATAGCTTTTCTATGAGACCAAAAACTTAAAAGAGACTTGTAAAACTTAAAATAACTTTTTAAGTAAGGAAAATAGGTATTCATAGAGAAGCAAATGTCCCAAAAAAATCAAGTAGAAGCACCAACTAACAATGAAACAAAAAGTTCAGAAACCTAAGTAAAAATTAAGCGCAACAATAACTTAGAGAGTAGAGTTCTCTCTGGATATTATCATTATGCTTCACTAAAACAAAAACAACTTCGAAAATAAATATACACATTAACAAAGAGTGCTAAAGCCTTTACCGGCATTAGTTAATTGCCATTGGATCCAATGTCGCTACATGCTTTAGGGACACTTACAAAGAGTGATAATTGCTGCTAATTAAATGCCGCTAAAAATCATTTTTGGTGTAGTGTTTGCAAATGATCGAACTCTCTGACTTTAAAGTCATTGATAATTAGAACCTAAATTAGTAGTTAAGCTATATGATACTAGAAAAACAAAGGGAAGCAAGTTGAAACTCATGAGATAATTCAAAAAGGGAAATTAAAGTTAAACTGATGTGAAGAATGGTGAAGTAAAAGGCAAACTACTTCACAAAATTGCTAAGTTTGGGTTCGGTTCGGAGAGTGCAGTGTGGAACAATTAATTAACAGTACAATAGACAAATAGTTTGTAGATAGATTAGACCTTCCAAATTTTGACAAGACCATAACCAGCAACAAGCACAAAGAATACAGGAAAACTTTGCCAAATTCAAAATGTCAAAGTTTAGAGTACCGAAAGATGTGTGGGAAAATAATTCTGCAAATAAAATAAGAAGAAACTACAGGTTAAATAAGGCCAAATTGACACAAGACGGAAGGGAGAAAATGAAAAAAAAAAAAAAAGAAGAATCAAGATCTGATCAGCCCATGCAGAAACACGAAAAGGACACTTTTTGGAATATGGAATAAACTATGGTAATACTTAAAGACTTTGCGCAGCAGAAATTGTGAGAATTCACCTTTATAGAAATGAATTCTATTAAGTTCTACTTTTGGTACAACATTATCACAAAGGCAAAAGCTCTTTTTTCCTAGTTTGTCTATATAAACGACGTATATGGGTTACTCCGCCACCTCCCTAAGTTTGCTTCTATAATAAAATCATATGCACTTAATATTTCTATATCATCAAAAGAGTTCTCCCAACTTTTTAACTATGAGTAGACCCAGCCATATGTAATTTATTAAAAGTTAAGTGATCAGTTGCAGTGTAGTGTAGCAGCTCAATCGAGTGATTCCACCCATCAAAAATGGGTGAACTGATTTACATATAGGCCATAGCTCAGTAAATCCAATGGTACATCCAACATAATGAATCAAACATCTTCCAACAGAAAGGCTGGGATAGTACGAGAAACAGCTGCACCATGTGCTATATATAGTGTTATGGAAGACACAAAATCACCATCAGTGAGTCCACAATGTATCCATATTGATACCGTGAATAAAGCTCCACAAGAGAGTGCGGCCCAAGTTTCCTCCCTTCATGATCTTCAAAGAGCCAACACGATTCTTCGTTAACATATTTTACCCACAATATTAAACAAAAAATGTCATAAGTAGGGAATCAAAATTGCAGAAAATGCAAAGAACGTCTATTTGTCCTTCATCAAAATACTAAAAGTTTGTTTGTCTCATCCAGATTCCATAGTTTATAGTTACATTGGTTACAATTGTGAATAGAGAAATTATATTTTTAGCCTAAGGAGAGATAAAGTTGCACATGACAGCTTGAAGAAACAAATAACTAAAAGAATATTACCAAGAACAATACAAATCCTTAATTATAAATGATAGAATACGTGCGTCGACTATCAGTCAACGGACCATGTCCCTTGACTCAACAAGAACATGAATGACGAGTAAATAATAACAAGAACACAATACAAGAAGTTTACGTGGAAACCTCCTTGCTCAAGGGAGTAAAACCACGACCTGTCTCACAGGATTTTCAACTGTTTCCACTAATCTCTTCAAGCAAAAGTGAAACCCAGTTACAGACAAAGTGAGAAGAAGTTATTAATCTCACAACTAAGTAATAACTCTATTACTTACTGAGCCTAAGAAGATACCACACTGCCCACTAAGCTATCACCATTAGACAACTTAGAATTCAACTAAGCAGATACCACACTGCCCACTAAATCAATTAACACCTAGATGACTTAGAATTTGACTAAGCAGCAACCAACGCTGCCCATTAAATCAGTTAGCCTTAACTGATTTAGACTTTTACAAAAAAACACAAGATCTGAATCCTTTATAGATTAGGAACAGATTTACAATGTAAGTATGGAAGACAGAATCCTAAGACAACTAGACAGCTTCCAGCTCTATTAGATCCCTGTTGTTCTTGAGGCTGATACTTCTCTTGAGTGTTAGCCTTTGCAAGAGTTGATTTCAAGTTGCAAAAATTGAGGTTGTGTCTATTGGACATAATCTTTATGAAGAATAGAAGCATCCTTTGAAGCCATGCCATTGGCCGAGGTTTCTGCCACAGTTGGAGACTGTGCACCAACCAATTGTACTTTTTACAGGCTGGCATTTGTGTGTATACTGTCACAAGGATCAGGTCCCTTTACAAGGTTCCATGGTTTGTAAAATCATCAAAATTACAAATAACATTTTCCCCCTTTTTGATGATGACAAACTTCACACAAATTGCCTTCATTCTTCCATTCCCCATGTCAATCAGACCCTTATTCATTCATTCCCCCTATCGATCAGACCTCTTCCGCCAACCTAATTAACCAACATTATTCCCCCTTTTGGCATCATATAAAAAAAAGAGTGCAGTAAACCAACAGAACAAGTAAGAGTGCTAAGTAAAGATCATAGCCAAGGGCAACACCAACATGGTTATAAAAATAGGTTTAGACAGAAATTAGTCACAACAAAACAGGAATCAACTTCACTGCAAAAACATCAGCAGTCAATACATTAAATTTAAACTGAAATTGAGAACCTTGGACACTATCCACACAAAAGAAAGACACAAAAAGGGACGGAGAAGGACTATGAGGAAGAAGGTTGATAGGAGAGGGACTTAATAACAAGAGTATGCCTAGCATTTGCTCTATCATTATACTTAATCAATTTCTCTTGTAGGGCAGCATTCTGAGCTATGAGCGCATCATTTTTCTTCCTCAGCTCGTTGACCTCTGCAGTACCAGGTCCCTCAGATTGCGCTTTGAGTAACTCAGCCTTCAAGAAGGCAATCTTTCCATCTTTATTGCTCACACTCACAGTCATCTCCTCCAGCTCGTGCTTTAACTAATCTTGTTCCATTACCAACTGAGATATTTTGCTCAGTGGACCCGCCTTTCCTTCAATACACTCACATTCCACCAGAGTAGTTAGAGAGAAGGATTGCTTAGCAGTTCTAAATTTACATGTTCCCACTGGAATGTTCAGATGGTGGAACACATTGGTCAAGAAATAGCCATATCTCATGCCATGCTTACCCTTGTGTTCAATCACTGACTTGTACATATGCTCCAGCATGAGGGCAGGAAGATTTAGGGGTTCGAACTTACACAGTGATTCCATGATGAACAGATCTGTTGCAGATGCAACTGTCCGCTTTTCTGTTTGAGGAAGAAGCACTTTGTTGACAAATTCAAACAAAGTTGGTACTTTCCTTTCATGAGTTTCTGTTGAACCCTAGCACGGTGAATGTTAGGGAGTTTGGAGCATTCTTTCACAAACTCCTGTGTGCAAGATTTTTCGACGACGGACATGATCCCTTCTCTGGGTACTTCCAATATTTGTCCGAACAGTTCCTCATCTAGATGTAAACTTTTGTCTCCTACCCTGGTGTTGATGCTACCATCCCTTGCAAATTCTATATTATAATAGAATTCTCGAACTTCCTCCTCATGTAGAACAGGAGATTTGATTTTGAACATGTGAGTCTACGACTGAATTTCCATAGAATCATACAGCGAATCCATACCTAGCTTGGTAATGATATCAGAATCAAACACACGTCCCCCTAGAACCCTCTATAGACGCAGATTGTTAACAATTGATTATTTGCTTACTGCGTGGTCATCCTTCTTCCTTTTGGGACTTGGTCCCTGTGTAGAGGCTTGTTTGATAACATAAGAGGTTTCTCTCTTCCTCTTTGATGGTTCCCTCCTCTTGTGTGAATCAATACCCTCATTTTAAGAGTTTCTTCTGTGACCTTTTCCTTTCCCTTTGTGGAGATAGGGACCATTCTCCTTTGCACGAACCACTTGAGAGTGATATTGTCCCCATCAGTGTCAGTAGAATCAGAAGATGGATAGATACCAATCTCAAGAGTTTGGTCGAATACTGGTTTAGAACCTCCAAGTATTTCATCCACAAAGCTTCCTTCTTCTTCATTCATTGCCCCTTCTTTCATTTGTGCCAGACTCTGGATAACCAGGCTTTCACTGGCAGCAAGAATGTTTGACTCAGAGGAATTAGTCTTTGGAAGATCACCCTCAAACATGTGGTCAGATAACATTGCTGAATAGGGACCATGTTGAAGTGAGGTTGCAGAATTGTTAAGATCTATGGGAGATTGAGGAGTAAGAGGACTGGCTTCTGCAATGTTGACCAGAGAGATGGTCGACATTTTCGACGGAAAAAGAGTATCAGATGATGTATAGAATGCCACTAGATCTATTTCATTTAGGGAGTCTAGCATTTTCTTTAAAGAAGATGGTGACTAAGATATGTTAGAGAATGAAGGAGTAAGATATTGGAGAAAGAGAGAAATATTAGGGCTTTTGGCGAAAAGCTTTGGGAGAGAAGGAGTTTGAAATGTGAGGGGATGGAGTGAATGAAGGTTTGTATAAAAAAACTGAAACGATGTGTCAGGTCCTTGAGTAGATGCATCGCTTAGACTTAAAGCGATGGGATAACGATCAGAATGGCCGATGACTAACACGTGGCGATCTCATGGTTCTTATTCATCAGTTTAAACAAAATGTAAAGAATGCTAACCTTTGGAAAGGACTAGGTCTCGATCTACAGGTTAAATTTGATTCTTGAATGGTTCTGACCATTCTTTTCTCCTGTGATTTCCATGAGTGTATACCTGCAGTAGGTACATAGTTGATCTCACTTAAACAATGTATTACTAGTAATGAGGATACCTGGCCTCCTGATCATAGCCAAGGAAGGATTTGGTGCCTTTTGATGGGGTTAGGTCAGTGCATGCTTATCATTCTCAACTTCAACTTATTACTCTCAAATTGATCCTTGCTGAGGGCCTTTGTAAAAATATCTACGATTTGATCTTTAGTTCTGTAATACTGCATGCCGATGTTCCCCTTTTCAACATTGTCTCTCAAGAAGTGATGCCTTACATCAATGTATTTTGTTCTTTTGTGCTGAATTGGATTCTTTCCCATGTTGACTGCACTGGTATTGTCACATATGAGAGGAATAGTATAGATGTGTACTCCAAAATCCTTAAGTTGTTGTTTGATCCATAGTATTTGAGCACAACAAGATGCAACAGCCACATATTCAGCCTCAGCTGTTGAGAGAGCTACTGAGTTATGTTTCTTGGTTCCCCAAGAGATGAGTGAGGATCTAAAGAAGTGTGCCATTCCAGAAGTGCTCTTCTTATCAACCTGATATCCTGCAAAATCAGCATCTGCATACCCTACCAGTTCAAAGGAGTCACCTGCTGGATAGAAGAGGACCAGGTCCCCTGTCTTCTTTAGATACCTCAAAATCCGCTTGGCTGCTTTCAGATGCGATTCCTTGGGATATGCTTGAAATCTTGCACACATTCCTACACTGAAGACAATGCTAGGCCTACTTGCTGTGAGATACACCAGTGATCCAATAATACCTCTATACATGGTTTGATTCTCTAATGGATCAGCCTCATCTGCTCCCATCTTTGAGTTTGTACCCTTGGGGGTATCAATAGGCTTAGAGTCAATCATACGAAACTTCTTTAACAACTCCTTTATGTACTTCTCTTGACAAATTGAGGTGCCCCTTGAGGTTAGCTTGATCTGTAGTCCTAAAAAGAAGTTCAGCTCTCCCACCATGCTTATTTCGAATTCATTCCCCATTATAGTAGCAAATTCTTCACATAGATATTCATAGGTAGCTCCAAAAATGATATTATCCACATACACCTGGATGATGAGCAGTTCTTATTCCCTTTTCATTAGAAACGGGGTGTTGTCTATCTTTCCTCTTTTGAATCCATTATTCAGAAGAAATTTGGACAACTTTTCATACCAAGCTCTAGGAGCTTATTTCAAACCGTATAAAGCCTTGTTGAATTTGAACACATGGTTTGGGTAGTCAGCATCCTCAAATCCAGGTGGCTATTTCACATACACCTCTTCCTTCAGATCTCTATTTCAGAAGGCACTTTTGGCATCCATTTGGAAGAGCTTGAATCCCATAAAGGCTACAAAAGCTATAATGATTCTGATAGCCTCCATTCTGGGAACTGGAGCAAAGGTTTCATCATAGTCAATGCCTTCCTCTTGATTATAACCTTGAACGACCAGTCTAGACTTGTTCCTCGTGATAACTCCATTTTCATCAAGCTTATTTCTGAATACCCACCTGGTCCCTATAATGGTTATGTCTGCAGGTCTGGGGATCAGGTACCACACTTTGCTCCACTCAAACGGATGAAGTTCCTCTTGCATTGAAATGATCCAGTCAGCATCTTCCAAGGCCTCCTTCACATTTTTAGGCTCAATGGTTGATTTGAATACTGAGAATGCAACCAGATTTCTAGTCTTGGATCTAGTTTGCATTTCAGAATTCATTGGAGAAATGAGATTTTCAAGGGGGTTAGATGATTTATGCTTCTATCCTGATTTAGAACTCAGGGGTTGAGGTTGATCCGTTTGTTCTTTTTCATCTTTAGAATCATCATTCTCAGGGTGAGGAGATTTCTCCTGATTTGCATTGCTAGATGGACCAGGTCTCTTGATGGATTGGTCAGCGTTGCTAATCTTCCCTGATGGACCAATAACAACACCATCATATTTTTGACTTCCTTCAGCTTCTGGGCCATTAGTTTCATTACTCTGAACTTTGAACAACTCTTCAAGATCGTCATTATCCTTCGTCTCCAAGTTCTTCAGATCACCACCTTCATCAAAAATCACATGAACACTTTTCTCAATGCATAGTATTCTTTTATTGAAGACTCTGTAAGCTTTGCTGGAGGATGAGTACCCTACGAAAACACCTTCATCACTTCTGGGGTCAAACTTTCCCTGATCATCCCTGTCATTGTTTAGCATAAAACACTTGCAACCAAAGGCCCTTAAATAACTTAGCTTGGGTTTTTTGTTGTTGAGTGATGTTTGCGTAATCAAGACACAACTTCCAATGCAAGCGTCTACGATCGTACAATAGTAAAGTAACCCAACCAAGGGTTGGGGTCGAGTCCCAAGGGAGTGGTTTTGAGAATTAGTAGAAAAAGAAAATTTAGTTCTAATTAGTCATAGCTAAAGACATTATCGAATGGAAACATGTTAAATCAAAGGGGTGACACAAATATCAATTATCAATGAGAGCTGGTGACAAGTAAGAAAAAACAGAAAATAATAAAGAGAGATACAAATATGGAGACGAGATTCTTGGGATGTGATAAGAACACGGGTTAGACTAGACTATTGGGTACAAGCTTTTGATAGTAAATCCATTGAATATTTGTGACTAGGCTAGACTATGGTGGGGGTAAATTCTCTCTTAAGCAACTTACCCCGAATCAAATGAGTTCCTCTTGGACACCCACTTGCCACATGAAGAACAACTTCCTCCTTAGCCCACTCACTCTCCCGAGCTGAGTGTGTGAGTGAAGGACTAGGGTTTACTCTCTCAAGCTGAACCTCATGTCAACCCACTCCCACCAGCCATCAATTTAGTAGTCTTAGTTTTACGACCTTTCTCTCGAGCAAGCCAAAAATACAAAGGTGAAATCGTATTTGCAACTATAATTTCATTAAGTTCTACCATAACTAATAAACGAAATCACATCTAAACAACAACTAAATCATCAACAAGCAAGACCCAACAGATAATTTAACCCATTTTCACATAATCACACCCCAAGAATTGGGGTTTTAGCTAGACATGTAAAAGAGATAGAAATTTATACCAATATGAGTTTGCATTCAAATGGGTATGCATATTTAAGTCTCAAAACAAGCTAAGAGTGAAAAATCCACAAGACCCAAGACCAAATTCTTGGAGTTGAAACCCTTTGAATTTCCAAGTTCTTCAAAACCCTCTCCAAACTTAAAACTCAAAAATTCTATATCAAAAATTCTATATTAAAAATCTGATACTAAGCTACAACTCTTCAATGAGTATTTATAGTTTTCAAAAATCTATGCTGCAGCGGATCATTCGGCGCATTAGTCGAGATCACCGATCAACTCGGCGATCCGCCCTTTGGTAGGTTTCATTGTCGTCTTGCTCTATCCTTCAACATCGTCATGTTTGGATCATTGGGCGACATAGTACAACTTCACGAAACTGGTCGGCGATATGCCGACTACTCTTTTTCACCATCGATTTGCTTTTTCCTTCAGGGCTCAGCACACTAGAACAAAAGGCGAGGATAAGACCTTTTGGCAACTCGCCAAATGGGTTCGGTAATTCTCAGATATTCATTTCTTCGTTCTTTCGGCTGCCTTTGTTCTTTTTTTGCTAAGTAGTGTCCATGCTTTCCTTCAAACTCCAAATACCTGAAACTTAAGGGTTTTCATCATATATTGAGATAAAATATGCATTTGAGGACACTAATTCTATCAAAATATAGCCTAAATGAGTCCAATTTGTGGACTCATCAACACCCCCAACTTAAACTTTTGCTTGTCCTCAAGCGAACTCAAGTTCATCTGTGCAAAAAAGGTGTCTCGAACAGTGCTACACAAGACTCCATCATGAATGCACACAACAAGACTCAATTTACTTATGCAAAGATCAAATGTGCACTGAAAGATTCAAGTTGTGACTCACCAATATCAAAGAATCTCATGCTCACAATACTTGCTTCAAATGCAAGTTCAAGATCAACCAAAGTGTTCAAATGCCTTCACACAAGGAATGATTCCATATTCACACAGTGGTCCATAGTTTAAAGCTTCGGAATTAGATGCGACGCTCACACTCACAAAGAAGAACACAATGCATAATTTCACCCATAGATTTGCTCGTATTTTCCAATCAACATTTGTTTCAGCTCACTCAAGATCAAAAAGGTCTTTTCAAGGGCTTGTAATGAGGCTGAGTGCAAAGGTTTATTCATTTAGGCTCAGTGACTTTCATCCTCATGAAATGTAGTGCTCACAACACTTCCTTTCCTTTTCCTTCATTATTCTCTTTAGTGCTCATAAGTCATCCTATTATTCCTTTTCCATGGATTGTTTGGGAACCCCATTTCTTTTGTACTTTATTCTATAACTTTCTTTTCCATTCTTTTTCTTTTTCTTTCTCTTTTCTTTTTTTTTTTTAATTATATTTATATGGATAGGTTCCATTTTTCTCAAAACCATAGGTAAGAGGGACTTTCTTGCACTTCTTGATTTGCCTTTTATTTTCACCACACCCCCAACTTAGGATTTTGGCCTAAGTTGGCTATTCAACTAATCACAACTTCATGAGGATTATGGGTAATGGATAAAGAAAGGTTATAATTTCATCAAGTTTCTTCCAAAGAAAGGTATGACTCAAGGGGTGTTCAAAAGCGGTTCACACACTCACAAGGTTGGTCACAAAAGAGGTATATGCCAAATTGGCTCACACTCTTAGAAGTTGTCTAAGATCATATCAAGAGATAGCATCACTTAGTTGATCGGACCAACGGGGCAAATTTTATGATCTATCATGCATGGTTCAAAGTAAGTTCATCACACTAGGCATTGACACTACATTCAAACAAGACTCCATACTTTCGCTAGTGTGCAATGATTATCACAAGAGACTCACTTCGATACTAGGCTAGTCATAACGAGATGCAAAGAGTTTACATATTGTCTATGCAACTTCATTTGGCCTCATCGTAGTTGCGCATTCATGTTTATTTGATTGAGAGTACTATTCAAATCATCGATATTGATCGGAACTGAGGCTTAAATTTTGCAAAAGAACGACCACATTCAACACACTAGAGGTGGCAAAAATTAAAAATTTTCAAACGGGTCAAAATCAGTTTTGCAATTTAAAATAAAAGGAGCCATAAGCTCAAACATCTACAGAAACATTATATCAAACACAATATTTAAACAAAACAACCCAAATACATACACAAAAACACGAGTCACAATTAGCACATAGAAGGTGAGCCTCACCCTACCACAATTAAAAAGTATTTGTCCTCAAATGCAAATGAAATAAAGTATCCAAAAGTGAAAGTAAGTAAGACAGAGAGGGAAGTAGAGAAAAATCCTGTTTACACAGTCGCTCCATCTGTCTGGGCATCAATGCCGATGTGTCAGCCTGGAATTTGATAATGGCCCCTGGAGCTTCTTCAGAAGATTCATCGACAGCTGACTTACTAAGATTGTCCAAATCATGAGCCGCCAAAAAAGAGTGGATAGCTGTGAAGAACCCACGTCTCCACCAGGGAATAGTGGGGTCTCGAGGATTTGTTCTCTTGCTGGCACTGGGCTTCTTGCCCTTATTATCCATTTTGGGAGGATTTGTTGCCTTTGTATTTTTCCTGAAATTTTTCGCTCTTGTTTGTCAGGGTGGCATATCTCTTCCAGCTATTTTTGGTCTAGCCATTTCTGCAAAGCTTCGAGAAAAAGTTTGAAAGTATTCAGACAAAAATAAGGCAGTTCAATTGCAGAATCACTTCACCGAACCAGTTGGCGAAGCGCGAAACTACTTAGGCGGTTTGTCGAGTGCAGTGCGTAGAGAATACAAGGGTGCAGATAAGGGCGAACAGGAAGTCTTTCGGAGAGGCACCGAATGCGTTCGGCAACATCATGCTTCTCGCCGAAAGTTATAGAATTCAACATCATATTTGGCATTAAATTAAAGGCAAGATTAGGATTTTAGGCGAACCGCTGAGTGGTTCGGCAAGCTCGACCCAGCTCACCAAATGACCCAACGTGCCTGCTTTCAACCCAACTTTCCCGAATTCAACCCTATGACCCCCGAAAATAAAATTAAGGCATGCACAACTCAAATTAGGCTTAGACCTAGTGACAATCATGTACAATCCACGATTTTTCATCCAATTTAAAATGCAACATTCAAGAATTAACTATTTAACTTAGTACGGGCAAAATTTGCTAACCTAATAGGCAAACAACTATTCTAATCCTACCAGAGAGGCCAAACACACATCATCAAAGTAATGCCATTTCATTTGAGTACAACTTTCGAGGAAAGGAACGTGGGGTTTGAAGTACCAACCTTTTACGCCGATCAAGTGGATATTGAGATGCTAGGAAGCAATGTAAGCCAACTTGCAGTATAATTCGATACTAAAAATACTCAAAAAATGCAAGAAATGTAAAACTAGAGTACAGGTGTGAGTTTGGAAAGATGAAAAAGTGAAGGCAAGGGAATGAATTTGAAACTTTTAAACCTTTGGTCTGAAAAACCGTCCAGTTTTCGCCCATTCAGTGACATTAGTCAGGATCGCCAAACCACTCGGTGTTTCACTGAGTAGACACTTGCCTCATCAAATTTTACAGAACTTTCAGTTGTTTTGGGAGTCCAAACAGCGGTCTCTGTTGGGATCGCCGACATGGTTCGCGATTTGCCAATAATTTCCTATGCTTGTCGAGTTTTACAGACTCCAATGCAAGTTGGTCTGGAGTCTAACGGTGGTCTGGTTTGGGATCATCGAACCGTTCGGCAATTCACTGATTGGACCTGTTGCTCGCCAATCTGCACTTTTCATGCACTCTCCACACTTCCATTTGCACAATCAACACACCATTATTTTTTAAAAGCAAAAGAAAGCAATAAATGGTTTTGGGTTGCCTCCCAGAAAGTGCCTTATTTAACGTCGTGGCACGACGTGGAAATGCCTTCAAGCATCCTCTAGATACACCACTTCAACCAAAGAAATCTCTTGACATTCCCCAAGATATAATTTCAAACGTTGACCGTTCACTTTAAATAGGGGTCCTTCTTGGTCTTCAACTTCTATGGCACCATTGGTGAACACCCGCGTTACTCTAAAAGGTCCAGACCATTTGTATTTGAGTTTTTCGAGAAAGGGTCTAAGTCAAGAGTTGTATAGCAACACCTAATCTCCCACTTTGAAGTCCCGCTTGAGTATTTGAGCATCATGCCATTTCTTCATCTTTTCTTTGTAAATGGCTGAACTTTCATAAGATCTGAGTCTAAATTCATCCAGTTCATTCAACTGCTCTACCCTTTCCCTTGAAGTTTTTGATCAGTCCAAATTTAAAGCTTTCAATGCCCACAATGCTTTGTGTTCCAAGTTGACGGGCAAATGAAGAGCCTTACCAAAAACCAACTGATATAGGGACATACCAATAGGTGTTTTGTAAGCAGTCCGATATGCCCACAGTGCATCATCGAGCTTCTTAGACTAGTCAGTTCTATTGGCATTCACTGTCCGACAGTGGCGCCATTTTGATATTTGTGTAATCAAGACATGACTTCCAATGCAAGTGTCTACGATTGTACAATAGTAAAGTAACCCAACTAAGGTTTGTGGTCGAGTCCCAAGAGAGTAGTTTTGAGAATTAGTAGAAGAATAAAATTTAATTCTAATTAGTCATAGCTAAAGACATTATCGAATGGAAACATGTTAAATCAAAGGGGTAACACAAGTGTCAATTATCAATGAGGGTTTATGACAAGTAAGCAAAAACAACAAACAATAAAGAGAGATACAAATATGGAGACGAGATTCTTGGGATGTGATAGGAACGCGGATTAGACTAGACTGTTGGGTACATGATTTTGATAGTAAATCCATTGAATATTTGTGACTAGGCTAGACTATAGTGGGGGTAAATTATCTCTTGAGCAATTTACCCCGAATCAAATGGGTTCCTCTCGGACACCCACTTGCCGCATGAAGAACAGCTTCCGCCTTAGCCCACTCACTCTCTCGAGCTGAGTCTATGAGAGAAGGACTAGGGTTCACTCTCTCGTGCTGAACCTCATGTCGACCTACTCCCACCGGCCATCAATTTTGGTAGTATTAGGTTTACGGCCTCTCTCTCCAGCAAGCCGAAAACACAAAGGTGAAATCATATTTGCAACTACAATTTCATGAAGTTCCACCACAATTACTAAACGAAATCACATCTAAAAAATAAATAAATCATCAACAAGCAAGACCCAACAAATAATTTAACCCATATTCACAAAATCACATCCCAAGAATTGGGATTTTAGCTAGACATGTAAAGGAGATAGAAATTTATACCAATATGAGTTTGCATTCAAATGGGTATGAATATTTAAGTCTCAAAACAAGCCAAAAGTGAAGAATCCATAAGACCCAAGTCCAAATTTTTGGAGTTGAAACCTTTTGAATCTCCAAGTTCTTCAAAACCCTCTCCAAACTTAGAACTCTAAAATTCTATATTCAAAATTTGATACTAAGCTACAACTCTTCAACAAGTATTTATAGTTTTCAAAAATTTGTGCTGCAGCGGATCATTCGGTGTCGTTAATCAAGATCGCCGATCAACTCGGCGATTCGCCCTTTGGTAGGTTTCATCGCCGTCTTGCTCTATCCTTCAGCATCGTCGTGTTTGGATCATTGGGCGACATATTACAGCTTTGCGAAACTGCTTGGTGATACGCTGACTGTTCCTTTTCACCGTCAATTTTATTTTTTTCTTTATGGCTCAACACACTGGAACAAAAAGTGAGGATAAGACCTTTTGGCGACTCACTGAATGGGTTCGACGATTCTCAGATCTTCATTTCTTCGTTCTTTCAGCTGGCTTTGTTTTTTTTTGCTAAGTAGTGTCCATGTTTTCCTCCAAACTCCAAACACATGAAACTTAAGGGTTTTCATCAGATATTGAGAGAAAATATGCATTTGAGTACACTAATTCTATCAAAATATAGCCCTAAATGAGTCCAATTGTGGACTCATCATTGAGCAGCTCATATGGTGTTTTATTCAGTAGAGACCTGATCAAGCACCTGTTAGTCACATAACATGCAGTGTTAACTGCTTCAGCCCAAAAATTTTGAGGAAGATTTGACTCGATAAGTATGGTTCTGGCAATGTCTACTAGAGTTATATTCTTCCTTTCAACGACACCATTTTGTTGAGGTGTTCTGGGTGCTCAGAAGTTGTGATAAATACCGGTGTGCGCACAGAAGATATCAAGCTTCGCATTTTCAAACTCAGTTCCTTGGTCGGACCTAATCCCTACAATCATGGAGTTAATCTTTGTTTGAATCATTTTGAAGAATATCATCAGCACCTTAGCTATCTCGTATTTTGACTTAAGAAACATAGTCCACGTGAATCTGGAGTAGTCATCCACAATCACCAGGATATACTTCTTTCCGCTTCGACTTTGGATTTTCAAAGTGCTACGTAAATCCATATACATCAACTCAAGAACTCTTAATGAGCTTACTTGCTTCTTTGGTTTGAATGAGGATCTGGTCTGTTTCCCTTTGACGCATGCATCACACACTTTGTTGTCACTGAAATTCAGTTTTGGCAAGCCTCGGACCAGGTCCCTAGAGACAAGATTGTTCAATAGAGAAGAGCTCACATGACCTAGCCTCCTATGCCATAAGTCGGCATTTTCACTTTGAGCATTGAGGCATGTCAGATCGTCTCCATGACCCGTCTTCAGGTCTGCCACATGCATATTTTTCTTCCTTCTGATCGTCAGGATCACCTTATTGGTGGACAAGTAGGTGACAGTGTATTTGTTTGATACAAACTTGACCTCATTTCCCTTATCACATATTTGGGAAATGCTAAGAAGATTGTATTTTAACCCACTAACATAGTAGACATTTTCAATAGAGTTTTCGAGTGATTTTCCAATCCTGCCAACTCCAAGAATATACCCCTTTTTTTCATCACCAAAAGAGACACCTCCACCTTGAAGTGCCTTGAGTGAAAGGAAGTTTTTGGTATTCCCAGTCATATTCTTCGGGCATCAACTGTCCATGAACCAGCACTGACTGCTACTTCATTCACTCCCTTGCAACAAAGATTACTTATTAGACTTGGGAACCCACTTTAATCTGAGTTCCCAGTATGCTGATAAGGGTGTAATAAGAGTGTTTCTTGCCCAATGCGGTAGGTTAGTTCTTTTCCTGTTTTTGGAGTTAGGAGTGGGAGCAGGTTCCCCTTTTGGTGCTATTTTCTGTCTAGACTAGACTGAAAACTTTTCCTGTGAGGCTTTCCAGGCAGGGCAGTCCCTTTTCAAATGGCCACTGCCACCACAGTGAAGACATAATAAATTATCTGACACAAATACATATTTACTGTGGGGATTGTAGAGAGGATTAATGTTCAAGCTACCTAATCCCTTTCTGTTATAGTTGCTTTGACTGGTGATGTTGGAAAGCAACTTGGTAGAGCTGGTCCATTTTAGGTAGGTTTTGAGTTCTTCTCTAAGACGGACCAGGCCCTTCTCCATCTGATCATTTTTTTCGAAGGCAAGAGCAAGTCTAGTCTTAGCAGTGTTTAGACTATCTTCTAACTCTATTTTCAGGCTAGTGGCCTCCATCTTTCTTTTCCCAGATTTCTCATTCATTAAGCTCAATTGTTCCTTGAGTTCTACATTTTCAGTTTATAGAACTGTCACTTGTTCCTCCATAGCCGACATGTGGACAGTCATCACTATATTTTCTTCACTAAGACTATCTAGACTGTTGTTCATAGAGTTCTTTTCTGCCGTTAACTCTATGACAGAGTCGATCAGAACATTAGCTATATTTCTCAACCTTCTAACAGAATAAGTATTCAAGTTTTGTTAAGGTCGAGGAGAGTTACCTTTTCCTCATCGTCTTCGTCATCTGATTTTGCCATGAGGGCGAACATGCCATCAAATATGTTAGCATCATCTTGGACAACCAACATGGATGCATCATCAGAACATTCTGATTCTCCTAATTCACTTGAAGAATCTCCCCAGATAGCAAGAACCTTTTTCATGACATAGTCAACTGCAGCTTTTCTTGCATTTTTCTCAAGCACCAGGTCCCTCCTCTTGTTTTTTTCACCTCTGGGTCTTTGATACTCTTTGTTTTCAACTTTGAGCATCGAGCAATCTCTTATAAAGTGTCCTGCCTTTCTGCACTTGTGACATAGATCACTCGCAGTTGCAGCACGAGAAGGGTTCCCTCCTTTTCGAAAACCTCCATGTTTTCTCACAATTTTTTGAAATCTCTTGGTGAGATAATTCATGTCATCTTCCTCATTGGAGACTTCACCCGGTGAGATCTTGAGGACTAGAGACTTGTCTTTCTTAGCTTCCTTCTTTGAAGTGTCTTGATTTCTGTTCATTTCATGAGTCTTAAGATTTCCAATGAGGGCATCCATCATCAGAACCTTTAGGTCATTTGCTTCAGTGATAGCATCTTCTTTGCTTGACCATGACTTGGGAAGGATTCGAAGAATCTTCCTGACTTGCTTACTAGAGCTAATAGGTTCTTCTAAACTTCGTAGCTCGTTGGTTATGGAGGAAAATCTTGTATGTATGTCATGAATATTTTCCCCTTCTTTCATTGTAAAGTTCTCATACTGTGTGGTCAACATATCCACCTTTGATTCATTCACCTACTCTGTGCCCTCATGACCTATCCTCAAACAGTCCCAGATTTCCTTTGCCGGCTCACATGCAGAGATACGATTGTATTCTTCAGCAACTATACCACACACTAGCAGCTTCTTAGCTTTATAATTTTTCTCGATCTTTTTTCTGTCCGCCTCATTGTACTGTTGGTGAGTCTTTGGAACAACTTTTGTGATTTCGCCATCTTTCACTTCAGTGGTTGGAATAAAGGGTCCATCCAACACTATATCTCATAACTCTTTATCTTCAGCCATTAGATAGTCGTGCATCCTTGTTTTCCACCAGCTATAGAACTGGCAGTTGAAACAAGGTGGTCTTGTTGATGATTATCCTTCTTCTAGGTTCAATGGAGCATCCATTCTTTTATAGGAATATCTCTCTTGGTGTTAACCAGCTACAGAGCACTTGCTCTGATACCAATTGATAGAATACGTGCATCCACTATCAGTCAACGAACCAGGTCCTTTGACTCAACAAGAATCGTAATGATGAGTTAATAATAACAAGAACATAACACAAACAGTTTACGTGGAAAACTCCTTACTCAATGGAGTAAAACCAGGATCTGTCTCATAGGATTTTCAACTGTTTCTATTAATCTCTTCAAGCAAAAGTGAAGCCCAGTTACAGAAAAAGTGAGAAGAAGTTATTAATCTCACAACTAAGTAATAACTCTATTACTTATTGAGCCTAAGCAGATACCACACTGCCCACTAAGCTATCACCACTAGACAATTTAGAATTCAACTAAGCAAATACCACACTACCCACTAAATAAACTAACACCTAGATGACTTAGAATTTGACTTAGCAGCAAACAACTCTGCCCACTAAATTAGTTAGCCTTAACTGATTTAGACTTTTACAAACAAACACAAGATCTGAATCTTTTATAGATTAGGAACAAATTTACAATGTAATACGGAAGATATAATCCTAAGACAACTAGACAGCTGCCAGTTCTATCAGGTCCCTGTTGTTCTTGAGGATGATACTTCTCTTGAGTGTTATCCTTTGCAAGAGTTCTTGAGAGTTTTCAAGTTGCAAAAACTGAGGTTGTGTCTATTGAACATAATCTTTATGAAGAATAGACGTATCCTTCGAGGCCATGCCATTGGCCGAGGTTTCTGCCACAGTTGAAGACTGTGCACTAACCAATTGTACTTTTTACAGCCTGGCATTTGTGTGTATACTGTCACAAGGATCAGGTCCCTTTACAAGGTTCCATGGTTTGTAAAATCATCAAAACTACAAATAACAATAGAAGAGGAAGTACCAAATACATAGACGAAGCAAGTGTTCCGGCAAAGCCAGCACTCGCCATCTGCTGGTTCAAGGAATGAGTTCCATGTTCAGGCCCTGAGTTAATGTAGGGGGAGTTATTGGTAACTCCACTCAATTTCCTCGTGAATCTTTGTAACTCCCGTGTACATATTCGTTGGTCCACCTACATCAGAGGAAAAAACCATTAATGTAAGGACCACACATGCATTTGACCCTATTTATTAACTAACATACATCCATCCAGTTGCAAGTACAACTTATGGGTACACCACAATATTTTTGTCACTCGTCAAACTGCCACCCAGATCACGAGGCTATGAAACATCCTCACTCTCACCATTAGATTGGCAGCTCATCTCCACACATAATGGTGAACCAAGATTTTGCAAGCAACTAGTAATATCACACCAAACCAAAAAACACATAACAATTAATAAAGTATAAACAATTGCAAAGTGAGTTGGGCCTGTGATCGAATTGGTTCGGTTCGATTTTGACCATTATCAAATTGAAATTTCAAATAACGATTTGTTAATATCCAAAACCTAACTTGATCCATTCTAGGTCCAACTCGATTCATATTTTACTATTTCGATTCGATTTTACAAATTGACGTGTTCTATTCGAAAATTCAAAAAACAACTATTTTAAGATCTGTCTAGAGTGGCAAAATTGTCAGTCTGGCTCTCAATGACATCTATACACATTTCTTTGTACTAGATATGTATGCAGTCCATAAGTTTTATGATATCGGTTCCCACATGATATGAGTAAAAAATTATGTTATACACATGTCCAGGAACAGGACCAAGCACCTCACAGTACTACATTGCTTTTTAAGACTCGCCGATAATATTAAAGTATCAGCAGTGGTCATCCTACAAGCTTTGAAAAATTTTATGGTGGTTAAGGCACAACCAACAATAGTTGAGTGAGGGCACCATTTTTTTTTTTTTTTGACAAGTGTTTTTTGTGGGTCCCTCTTATTGTCACACTTTCTCTGTCACACTTCCATTTTCTCAAATTTTACCCTTTCCTTTACCAATATTTTTAGAGGTTTTTTTTTTTTAGTCCTACCTTTAGTGAAAAAAATATATGCATACAATTATTTATTTTGTGCTTTCACAAATTCATTTGTTTGACTCTTTTTTTTCTATTAATTTTCGTAACCCACAAGAAAAAAATGAATCTATAAAAGTTTCGTTTCACATTTTAAGATATTAAACCTGAAGAAAATCTTTAATGAGAAACACAAAATCAATATGGACAATATTTATTGGATACATGCCATAAAGTGGAAAATTTAACAAATCCGAAAAATAAAAGATAATTGAGTGTTTGATATCATTAATACATTATTATTATTATTAATCATAAACAAAAATAAAAAAAACATATTTGATAACTAAGAATTGAGTGATTAAAATTGAAATCTCAATAAAAAATAAAAAATTAATGACTAATATTTAAATAATTAAAAATTAAATTATATATTTAAGTGTAATAAATAATGCCGATTGAATTTTAGTAGTTCAATTGGTTGATTACATGAATTTTTACTTTATTGAAGAAATTTCAATTTTTTTTTTAATTTCACTATCCTCAATTTTCTTGAATTCATTCAAAAATAAATAAATTTGATTTTTTTCGACATATTACTTTAATTTCCCCTCAAATAAATAGTAATAGAGATATAAAATATATAATAGATACTGTGGGTGAGTTTCAAAGTTTCTTTATTAAAACACAAAAAAAAAAAAAAAAATACACTAAAAATTAACAAGCAAAAAAGAAAATGCAAGTAAGAAAGAAAAAGTACTCCAAAGAAAAGATTAAAATTGGAAAAGAAAAAATAGGGAAATAAGTACATTATGGGTCCCACAGTATATACGTGGCCAAAGGAGGCCTCACACAACTGACAGTATGTGTGCCTCGCCCAGAATAAAAATTTTCTAAAAGTTTTGGTACATACCGTTTCCAAATTCTATCAAACACTTGGTCAATGTTGCTTCGCAAGTATGTACTTATGACTTTGATGTGTTGACCAAAAGAAAATGGAAAAGGAAATATTGTGTTTACAACAATTCAAATGTTAATACAAATTTCCCTATTTTTTTGGAGGACTTTTTTCGATATTTTGCTGGTGTTTTTTAAAAACCTTTTTTTTTGCCTATTATTTTGAAAGTTTTTTTGACAATTTTTTATTTTATCTTTTATATAGTCAATATTTAATATCATTAAAATAATAACATAATAGTTTAAGAAAAATAATGAAAAGATGATTTTGTTTAAACTGAAATCTTTTAATTAAAGGCAAAAAATTCATGTATATATTCCGCATTTTCAATTTCCATCCCAACCACTCCTCACGCAACAAAAATGTGTGCACAAGTTCAATGAACAGATAATCGAAAGATTATAATCGCACAAAATTAAATTTTTAATGAAAGTTGCCAAATATGGAAGACTTAAAAAAAAATTCCAGATTTTATTGCGTCAAAACTTCACAAAATTGGACTTAACAGTAACATAACCAGTTAAATATGGATGCGCGTCCGTTTTTAAATTAAGTTAAAAACATCTCATAACTTGACCATTTATATTATCACTGGGACACGCTAGAATTTATGTAATTGATTCCGTTAAGAGATCCTAAGCCATGCCCCGAATTTGTGTTCCAAAATTGAACACTATTTAGGGCTCGGATCAGCGAACACAACAACATGCATAATTCACTACACTTGAGCTATTAAAACAACTACGCACAACAGATTTGATAGGGAATTCACCTCAAACGGAGGTTCACCAACAATTTTTTTATCACTCTCCAAAGTAGCCTCAACAATTCTTGACGCGTGGGACTTTGAATCACCCAATTACGAGCTAAAACGAGAGAGAAAACACAATTTTAATCTATGGAAGTGAAGTTGCCTCGCATCGATCTGGTCTTATTATGTCATGTATGACTCATGTTATGTCTACTTGTTCACTTTTATACAAGTTTAAGTGTCTACTTGTGTATACTCAAAGTTGGAGGACATAAATGTGAAATGAGATCAAATAAAAGAGCATATTTATATATTATGCCTGTTGACACCCAATTTTGAACCTCCACAACATAGATTAATCATCGAGCTTCTTAAATTCCCAACAATTTAAAATAATTGACTTTATAAAATTCAAATTATTTTGTCAAGTCATTTTAAGTAACTCCTTCGATTTTATGATTTTTAAGCTAATATATATATCTTACAATTATGTATATAATTATGTCATTTTATGAATATTCAAAAATCGTCTCAAAAGATTTCATTTTTAATTTCACATGAATTAGTTTAGTTTAAATTATGGTTTTAACTTTGAGTCATTTTAGTTTAATTGAGTTTATTATTTTATTTCGTTGAAATTAAGAAGCTCTTTAATTAATTTTCATTAATTCGTCTCGTTTAAATTCTGGCAGACTCATTGATTAAATTCGATTTGGTTACCTTTGTAATTTATTTGAACTTTTGTTTAAGTACAATCTAAGCCAAGATCTATCAATTGATTCTATCCCAATTAGAAGACTTTTTGGGCCAGATCAAACCCTTTCCAGCAGCCTAGTCCAATTCTCCAATCTCTCAACCTAACCCCATTTCTTGTAAACCCCATACCCGGCCCAGATCTATGTCCAAAAGAAACCCAGCAGTTCCTTTTCCTCTTTCGTGTTAACAACAACTCACGGCAACAAGACGAAAAGCCAGCGGAGTTTACAGCAGCTGAGTGCGTGAATGACACCACCTGCCCCATACGCACCTCGTCTTCTCCACTCGAGGGCGAGTTCACAGAAGCAGGCGCAAAACAACAGTGCGAAAAAGCGTTCCTTGCTTTCTTCCTCGATTTCGTCCTGATGTACAGTGCTCTCGACTACAGCAAACTGGAGATTCATCCTGTTGGCGGCATCTCATCGTCCTTGCGGCTGCAAGATTGAGCCACGTAGCACAGGAAGGACGAGGAAATCGATCAGGTTCATTCGGGTCTCTTTCGATTTTTGGATGCTTGCTGGAAATTTGAATTTCCTCGTACAACGACAGCTTGTTCGTCCTTGGATGAAAATTTGAATTGGAATATGTGGGGGATTTTTTGATTTTACCCCTGTTCCTATCCGAAATTCTTCGATTTTCCCCTCAAAATTCTGCACTAGTCCTCCTCTATAAATAGCCTGTTCTTCTTCATTGTTAAGGGTTGAAAAATTTAAATCCAGATAAGGGAAAAGAAGGTTGATACTCAGAAATTAAATACAATATTATAGAGAAAATACAAAGGTTTTGAGGTTAAAACAGACTCAAAAATCGACAAGTGAGATAGAAGGCACTCAAGATTCGATTTAGTTTTGAATTCGACGTTAGATGGCTCGTTTCCGTCTCGGTTTGCTGCCCGGAGAAAGGTAATGTTTCCTCCACAACATTTTCTCCTTCTTCTTCTATTTATGCTATGCTTCACTATTGTTGTGTCACTATTAATTGTAGATGAAAATGGGTAGATTTGTGTGCTATATATCTCGTTCCAAAGCAATTCGGTCTTAATATTGATCCAAATCTTTGTTGCTTTGCTTTTGGCGTTGTGGTTTATTGGCTTCTTGTTTTAAGTTTGCCTTGTTACTTTTTCTTCTTGTGTGCTTGTTTTGAGTAGTGTCGGAGCTCTATCCTCTTGCCTCCTTGGTTTTCAAGCCTAAAAGATTTATTCGTTTTTGCTATTATTGTCCTTAGAGTAAAAAGCGCGATCTTGGTTTGGGTCATTTAAGATATCTGTTAATTATTCGATGTTTTGAGGCTTGGTAATTAATTTTCCAGCATGTTGTGGCTAGTTAAAATCGTAGTGGTCGCTCTCCTATTTTATTTATTTATTTTGTCTAAATTTAAAGATATTTATCATGATTTTTAGCTTGTGGTCTATCCTAACTACTTATGTGGTGCCTTTGGTTAACAATACCCTTCTCTTTGCATTTGTATTTATTCATGTCTACATGTGCTTATGTCCAGCATGTTAGTTTGGAAAAATAGGTTGTTTGGTTTCGATTATTTACAGTCATGTTTTATCATCTTTTTTTTTTAAATGCACCCACAAAATCACCATCCCTTTCTTTCTTTTTTCTTCCTTTGCTTAAAAGGATTGGATTTGTTGTTCCTTCCAATTTTCTAGCCCTTTCAATATGTTAATCTAGCATTCTTAGACTTCATTAAATAGAGTTGGTAAGACTATAGCATGAGGTGTTTTATTTGCTGCATGTTTCCTCTCAATATTGTGATTTATTATGGATTATTGGCTGGGTATCCCCTATAATTTAATATGTTCAGAAGTATACATCTGGGTTATTGTTTTGTGTCACAGATTGTTTTGTTAATTTGGCTCATTTGGTGTTCTTTAGAGTTATATGTTTTTGTCTAATAGTCGGATTTAATCGTTTTTTTTTCTTTCTTTCTTGGTTTTGAATTTCCTAAGTGACTTTCACTTCAATTGAATTTTGTCTTGTTTAATTTACGTCTCTTTATCAAATTATTTCAAAAATGCTAATGGTGTATCGTTCTTTTGGTTGTTGCATGTGATTATGCTTGAGTCCATTGGGGACTCTCTTCCAATCTTTGCATATTGAGACTGGGCCTTTAAGGCCCAATTTGCCCTTTTATTGAGTCAAACCTGGTCAAGTGGAATCGAGGAGTAGGTCCTCAAAAATTGGTGTACAGGTTCCCAAAAGTTGACGTACAAGTCCTGAAAATTGATGAACATGAGTTGAAGCTGACACGGGATTGTACACACTAGTATACATCTAGTGTATACGAAAGAGCGAAAATGGGCCTAAAAGCCCCAAATTCCAAAAATTATATTTTGTTATTTTTGGGCCTAAGCCCTCGTCATTTTATTTATTATTATTTCTGCTAGAAGTTTAGGACAGGTGAAAGAATTGGGCCTAAAGCCCAAAGATAAGAGAAAAATATCTTTCTTTCATATTAGTTTTAGGACAGGTGCAGCTTGCTCAAATAGGCCAAAGGCCCAAAATGAAATTAGGCCCAAGTGTTGGTCCAGGCGGACAGAAAAACCAGACTTGGGCCCAAGTCTTTCTCTTTGTCTTATTGTTTTATATATGTTTATTTGTTATTAATTGATGTTAATCCTAAGGTTTTAAAAATTCAATTCCCCAAAAGAAAGCCATTTCAAATTGAAATTAAACAAACTTATTTTTAAATTGACCTTAGAATATCTTATTATATTTCACTTAAGTAAATGCCCCTTATAATGCTTCCCTTTCCCTTAAAAATAATTTCAAGTTTCAAAGTTTTGTTTTAATATTTTTGTAACTTAGTCAAGTATGCTTTTATTTTAAAATCGTTTAGCCAAATAGTTAATTGCCGGATAGCCGCGTATTAGCGGACATTTCGGGTGCTTTCTAACCCTTCCCAAAATGCTAATAAGAACCCCGAACCCCTTTAAATATTTTTCAATTGATATTTTGTTTTAATCTTTTGAAAAGACAGTTTTCTTAATTTCCCTTTAAAAATTAAGTGGCGACTCAAAACCAGTCTAAATCATATTTTCTTAATAAAACAATGCCCATAAAATATTAACCTTTTACAAAAGCAAGAAAATAACAATAAGCAAATACAATAACAATATATCCCATGTAATTCCACAAAAATAAGGTATGAAGAGGATAAAGTGTACACAAAACTTACCACTATCTTAAAGGTGACAATATAACAATAATAATATGACTTGGAAAAAATGAATACATCCTATATAAAGAAGCTCTCTTTTTATTCATCTCATTATCAGTTTGTAGTGCTCTATTTTGAAAGAATAATTCATCAAATTGATTCAATCATTTGAGACAGAGAAAGTGCACATATAGCCAATTTTGGAACCCTTAGTTGAGCTACGATCTTGGGTTAAGTATTATTTTTCTTACGAATTTAGTTACTTCGAATTATTCTTTTTTTAAAAATATAAAATGAAAAAGATGATATTTGTAGGGATTACATGAAACAGACAAATATGAATTTATATAAATTTAAAAAAAAAAAAAAAAAAAGAGAGAAGAAGAAGAAGAAGAAGAATACCATAAGATATATTTAACTTTTAAATTAAATATTTGAAAGTTATGAATATAAAAGAACATGTGAATTACAGATCGATAATCAAAATCAAATTAATTAAAAAGGTCTGATACAAAGAATACACAAAAAAATAAATAGGGAAAATCTATAACAAACACACCCTCCTTATGAGTCTAAGACCTTAATCATGAGAAAATGATGACCAAAGATTTATAAAAATCAGTGCATAATTTACTGAGCTTTTGTCTACACACACCCCCACAAATCAATTATAACATGAATATAATTTCCAGTGATAATATAAAGATATTACTACTTCAAATATGAAATAAAAAGGATAATATTCAATAGGGGTCTCATAAAAAGAAAGAAATATGAATTTATATTGATTAAAAATAAAAAGGATACCATAAAATGTCCTAAAACTTTAAAATTAAATATTTGAGGATTATGATTTATGTATATTACAAACATGCGAGCTACTGATATTACTAATTAAAAATAGAAATAAAAATGGCACGTAAATATGAGTTATGATGGTCAAAATACTTAGATTTAATAGTGTATTTTAAAGGTATATATGTCCCCACTTGGACACATTACTATTTATAATTTTGCATTATTTTTTATGTCCACGTGGGCAAATATATATATGTTTAAAATACGGTATTAAATAGTCTTGGGGGGGGGGGGGATAATAGGTCCTCATTAAAGTTTGGTATCGTAACAACAATTTTGGCCAAAGTTAGGGTATTTTTCAGACCCTTTTCCCTAAAAAAATCATATATATTTATTGTTTGAAAAGAAAAAAGAAGAGTTATGATCGTGAAAATTTTAAAGAAAATAGAGGAGAAAAAGATAAAATGCAAACGTTATTTAACTACTACTTTTTAAAAAAAAAAAAATTACTACTCTAGCTAGTAGCTACGTGGGGTTTTTTTATTATTAAAAACAACGTACCTCTATTCAATTTAGGAAAAATTACATAAGTACACATTTTATTTTATCATAATCTTCTACCTTTAAAAAAAAATCAAAAATCCTCTCTCGAATACATCATTCCCCTCTCACTAATACATTCTGTTGGAATGTATGCGTCCACCTATGTAGATGGGACCAGGTCCTCAACACAGTTACAATAATAATCAGTAAAAAACAAATACTGAAAGTAAAGATTGACAATCAACTTTACGTGGAAACCTCCTTGCTCAAGGGAGTAAAACCACGACCTGTTCTCAACAGAACTTTTCAAATTGCTTCCACTAATCTTCTCCAAGCAAAAGTAAAACCAGTTTACAAAATGAGATTAGCTTGCTAATCTCCACACTAAGCAATACCTCCTATCACTTAGCTGAGCCAGAGCAGATACAACACTGCCCGCTATACTAATCCTAACCAATTAATATAAACTTTAGAGTAAGAAACTAAGTTACCCTTAACCTAGTTCCTACAATGATTCACATAAGATTGAAACGTTTCTTTCACAAGTGAAATGAATCCTACAATATAAGCACGATTACAAGCAATCAAAGTAACAGCTGGTACAGGAAGCAAATGAAGCAATCGATCAGGTCCCTACTGTTTTGAAGCTTGAAATATCTCTCTTTTGAATGAATGATCCTTTTGTTGTTTGTAAGTTGAATATATTAGACTAGAAGAATTATTATCTAATGTACAAACAGCCTCGTCACTTCTGATTGGTGGAGTACTCTGCAGCTTCACCAACTTCCTGACACGGATAGCTTTTACAGTTGTACAATATTTTTCTACTGGACGAGTATTCATACTCTGCAGAGGACCAGGTCCCTGCACTTGTGAGGAGATCATCAAAACATCTGGGAGCATAAGCATTTATCATTTTCCCCCTTTTTGATGATGACAAACAACCTACACAGAGCCTCACATGAGTGTAAAGACATTCATTCAAATACACAAAAATTCCAACTTTGTTCAGTGCACCAGTAACAACAATATTCCCCCTTAGTATGTTCCCTCTTAGTTCAATTCCACTAATTCCACAGCCAACCTTTACAACAAAACTTCACCCTTTTAACATCATTGAAAAGGTGAAGCAGTAAACATATTCAAGTTAAATGCAAGGCAATAAAGAATTCAGCGCCTTGAGCCACACAGAACATGTGTATGTAAGCATAAAGAGAATATTAAGCCACACATGAATAGGGTAGAAATATAAATAGCATTAGATCACAAATACTGACCACTGTAGTCAGTCAAAACAACACAAAGCCATGAGAGTTTTAATCAGGATTGAAGAAAAAAGAGGGAAACTAGGGAAACAAGACACTTTTAGGAAGGAGGGGGAAGGGGATTGATGGTGTGCATAAGCATAGACATGTGCTCATTAGCATCCTCATGAGCCTTGATAAGCTGCTTGTTGAGAGCCTTAACTTCCTCACTGAGTGAAGTAGCTTTTCATTTTCATCCCTTAACTTTTACAACGCCTGCTCATTTCCATTATGGTATGAGGTCCCCTCGAAATCGCCTTCTGTAATTCAGACTTCAGTGTAGAGATTTCAATCTCCTTGTTATTCAGAATCTCAGTAAGAACAATCACTTCCCATTTAAGAGTAGCCTGCTGCTCTAGAACATCTGCCACTTGAGATCTGCCCCTAGCTTTTCTTTCAACATACTCACATTCCAGTAGGGTAACAGCAGTGAACATCTGCTTGGTGGTACCAGGTACCCCTCTTCCCAAAGGCACTTCGAAATGGTTGAATACCAAATTCAGCAAGTAACCATACGAAATCCCATGTTTTGCCCTTTTCCAAGTCATTAACCTGTGCATGTGTTCCAGCATAATGGCAGAGAGGTTGATCTCCTCAAGTTCATCAAGTTTCTCCATGAGAAAAAGGTCAGCAGCAGATGCCACTGTTCTCTTTTCAATTTTGGGCACCAACACTTTGTTGATGAACTCGTAAAGCAATTGATACTCCCCCTTAAGAAATTTCTTTGGCAACCCTGCACGCTTGACTTCCTCACGCTTGGTGGCCCT
Organism: Solanum pinnatisectum; assembly: GCA_035578085.1. Classification (NCBI taxonomy): domain Eukaryota; kingdom Viridiplantae; phylum Streptophyta; class Magnoliopsida; order Solanales; family Solanaceae; genus Solanum; species Solanum pinnatisectum. Next base: position 45,432,472 of record CM069083.1, on the reverse strand, counting down.
TGTTGAAAACTCACTAGAAGGTTGATAGCCTTCAATTGATCGTATTCCCTTCACCGGTACCCATAGAATAATCCCCAAAGTAAACATTGAGAAGAATCTCAACACCTTTAACAGTAGTCATTATCCCCCCCATCCTCTAGAAGGTCTATCTTATAGTAGAATTCTCGTACCTCATAAGGTGTTGGGGGTTCAAACAGATGACCCCATTCTTGTAGAGAAACAACATAAAAAAGATTCGACATATGAAATTCTGTTATGATATCAAGATAAAAAACTCTTCCATTCAGCACTTTTGGTTTTTCCATTTCAGTGACTCGCTCTTCCCTTGTCATTTCAAGATCTGCAATTGTGCTTAGATCGGACGGACCAGGTCCCTTTGTCCGACTTGATTTTTCAGTAGTTTTCTTCCTCACTTTCCCTTTTTCTTAGCCACATATACAGAACATCCTCAGACTCAGTATCACTAGACCTGATAGGGAGAGGTGTAGAGGTAGGCTTTTCAGGTTCAATACCTTCCCTCCTCCTTTTTCGGGCCCTTTCCATTTGAACTCGGCTTGTTGCTATGGCACTCCCCAAGACCCTTTGTGTTTCACTCCTTGTAACATACTTCATTTAGTCCCCTTTAGAGTGGGACACAACCAACTTTCCCTTTATTTTTCTTTGCCGCTCCTTCTCAGACTTAGTAGGTTCAGCAATGTGTTCAACTTCAGTAAGGGGAGTGGTGGATTCACCTATTTCACTAACTCCACAAACTGGAGTCGAAAGAGTTTCATCTGGAAGGGGTATGGAGAAGTTGAAGGAACTAGGGTTTTCAACTTCTTAGGAGATAGGAGTTTGGAAAGAAGAAACGGGTTAGACATTTTGGGAGAGGAAAGAAGATACTTAAAGAACAATTAGAGAATCAGAAGGAAATACTTGAAGAGATTTGAAGAATTTGATTCTCTAGGAACTTAGTTTTTAATATTGTCAAAAGGGTATTGGGTCCCCAACAGTAGCGACCTTTGGTTTTTAAAGTGAAAAGGCACTTGAAACTGATGCGATGAATGGGCGAGAGATGCGTGGCAGTGATGTTGACAGACAAACAGTGTAGCATAAGTGATACTAACCTCATGAGGACCAGGTCCCCTTTTCAGTTTGCGACCCTGCCTGTATGGTTAGATCTTCCCTTCAGCTAAACACACTATGAGTGTATACCTGCATTAAGGTACCAGAAGTGAATTCTTAAGTGACAAGCATTAAACATGTATAGATACCTGCCCTCCTTAGCATCGTCGGCAAGAAGGAGATTTGTGCAAATTGTCAGGGGATCAGGTGATTTTGTGCATCCCCAGCCTCATCCTATTCTTAATGAAGGATTATTTACTCAGTGCCTTTGTAAAGATGTCAGCCAGCTGATCTTCAGTTTTGCAGAACTTCATCACCACATTTTTCTTTTCAACATTATCCCTTAAAAAATGATGTCTCACGTCTATGTGCTTTTTCCTTTTATGCAGGATAGGATTTTTGGCCATGTTCATGGCACCGGTGTATCACAAATAAGAGGAATGGTGTCTATGAGTACACCAAAGTCTTCTAGCTGCTACTTAATCCACAATAGTTGTGCACAACAAGATGCAGCAGCCACATACTCTGCCTCTGCAGTGGACAATGCCTCAGAGTTCTGCTTCTTAGTTCCCCATGAAATCAGTGATGATCCCAGAAAGTGTGCCATGTCTGATGTGCTTTTTCGATCAACCAAAAAACCTGCATAATTAGCATCAGCATAACCAATAAGATCAAATGAGCCACCAGTAGGATAGAAGAGGACCAGGTCTTGAGTTCCCTTCAAGTATCTCAAGATACGTTTAGTTGCCTTTAGATGAGATTCCTTTGGTGCTGCTTGAAATCTTGTACACATCTCTACACTGAACACTATGTCTGGCCTGCTTGCAATGAGGTACAGAAGTGACCCAATTATTCCCCTATACATAGTCTAACTTACCTCAATTCCATCTTATCAAAGTCAAGCTTCACACTTGTGCTAATGGGAGTGTCAAGAATTTTTGCCTCAATCAGATTGAACTTTCAAAGCAGTTCCTTGATGTATTTCTCTTGACATATAGAGGTACCCTAAACGGACTATTTGATTTGCAAGCCTAGGAAGAAAGTGAGTTCTCCCATCATGCTCATTTCAAACTCACTGCTCATCAGATCAGCTAATTAATTGCAAAGTAGATCTGTAGTGGCTCCAAAAATGATATCATCCATATAAACCCGCACAATCAACAACTCTTTTCCTCTGGATTTCAAAAGCAGAGTATTATCAATTTTACCTCTTTTGAACCCATTTGCAAGAAGGAATTTTGACAGGCATTCATACTAAGCTCTGGGAGCTTGTTTCAATCCATACAGAGCCTTGTCTAACTTCAGCACATAATTTGGCAGTTCTGCATCTTCAAAGCTTGGGGGTTGTTTGACATACACTTGTTCCTTCAGATTCCCATTCAAGAAGGTACTCTTGGCATCCATTTGAAAAATCTTGAACTCCATGTGAGCAACAAATTCTATCAAGATTCTGATAGCTTCTATTCTAGCTATAGGAGCAAAGGTCTCATCATAATCAATCCATTCTTCTTGGTTGTAACCTTGCACCACAAGCCTTGATTTATTTCTAGTAATGGTTCCATGCTTATCAAGTTTGTTTCTGAAGACCCATTTGGTCCCAATAATAGTTCTGTCAATTGGTCTAGGGACCAGGTGCCACAACTTGCTTCTTTCAACTGATGAAGTTCCTCCTACATTGAAGTTACCAAATCTACATCCTGCAAAGCTTCTTTGAGGTTCTTGGGTTCAATGGATGATATGAATGTTGAATATGCAATTAGATTTCTTGATTTAGACCTAGTTTGAATTCTTGAGTCAAGTGGAGAGATGAGACTATTCAGTGGATGCGAAGATTGATGCTTTCATCTGGACTTTCTAGTAATCTCTTATTTTCTGTCAGCATCAGAATCAGCTTCATCTATTTTGAGATTTTGAGACAATATTTCCTGTGATGAACTTGAGGGACCAGGTCCTCCTGGGTGTTCTGCATACTTCCCTTTTGTACCCTGATCAACCTGTTGTTTGTTCGTCAGCTCCTCAAACTCGTAGTCCTCATTGTTCTCATTGTTTGTACCAGATTCATCAAACTTAACGTGCATGCTTTCTTCAACACAAAGAGTTCTTTTGTTGAACACCCTATAAGCCTTGCTGGTAAAGGAGTATCCTACAAACGCCTCTTCATCACTCCTTGCATCAAACTTGCCCAGGTCATCCTTTTTATTATTTAATAAAAAAAATTGCACCCAAATGACTTAAGGTGAGCAATTGAAGGCTTTTTGTTGTTCAGCAATTCATAAGGAGTCTTCTTCATCATAGACCTAAAAAGACACCTATTTGTAACATAGCTTGTTGTGTTGATAGCTTCTGCCTAGAAGTTCATAGCAAACCCTGAGTCAATCAACATAGTCCTTGCAATATCAACCAGTGTCCTGTTCTTCCTTTCAACCACTCTATTTTGCTGAGGAGTTCTTGGTGCAGAGAAATTGTGATTGATTCTACTTTCAGCACAAAAACTTTCAATTTGAGAATTTTCAAACTCTGTTCCATGATCAGACTTGATGCAGCAATCTTAGAGTTGACAAAAAATTGAATAACTTTGGCAAAGATTATTAGAATTCCAGCAGTCTCGTCCTTTTTCCGCAGAAACATATTCCAGGTGTACCTGGAGAAGTCATCAACAACTACAAGAATATACTTCTTACCTGCTCTGCTTTGAATTCTGACAGGTCCACATAGATCCATGTGGAGAAGCTCCAAAGGTCTGGTTGTGCTCACTCCCTTCTTAGCCTTGAAGGATGATCGTGTTTGTTTCCCTCTTGCATAGGCATCACAAACTTTATCATTTGAAAATATCAGCTTTGGTAATCCACGGACCAGGTCCCCTACAACAATCTTGCTTAGTAAAGAGGAACTTACATGACCTAGTCGTCAATGCCAAAGATTTGCATCGTCAGCTTGAGCACTCAAGCATGAAAGGTTGTCCCCTTCAATAGAATCAAGATCAGCAATGTACATATTCTTGATTCTTTTTGTAAACATCACAATTTTCTTGGTTGCACAGTTTGCAACCAAACATTTATCAGTCATGAACTTGACTTCATTTCCCTTGTCATAGATTTGAGATACACTTAAGAGATTGTATTTCAAACCATCCACATAGTGTACATTGTCTATGGAATTATCAGCAGATCTCCTTATCCTGCCAATACCATGAATAAAATCTTTCTTACCACCACCAAATGACACACCACCACCCTGGTGTGCTTTCAAAGAGAGGAAGTTTAAAGTATCTCCAGTCATGTGCCTTGAGCATCCACTATCCAAGTACCAACACTGAATCTTTCCTCTCTTCTGCATAAGAATCACTTATTAGATTTAGGAACCCACTTCAGACGGAGTTCCCAATAACTATCAAAAGGCTTAATAAGAAACCTTCCTGTCCAAGGGGGCAAAGTGTTCTTACTGAAACAATAACGGGGATCAGGTCCTTTGTGTTCCCTTTTCAGATCTGACAAATTTCACATGCTTTTCTTTTGCTTTTCTCAGAGTCTCACACTTTTCTTTTAGATGACCATTACACCCACAGTGAGTGCACAATAGATTGTCAGATACAAACACATATTTGCTATGAGGATTATAGGGATGTTTTATTGGTCTGCATCCCAACACTTTCTTTCCATTGAAACTCTGATTAGACAGGTTAGAGAGTATCTTAGAGGAATCAGTCCACTTTAGAGAGTGGCTTGGCTCCTCTTTGACCCTACTCAGATCCTTTCTCAGTTGGGAATTATTTTCAAGAGAAGCAACTAGCTTAGACTAAAAAATTTTAAGCTTTTCTTCCAGTTCTTCCTCAAAAATGCTAAGCTTTCTCTTTCCACCTACTGAGGTACCAGGGTCCTCCTCAGGTGTTATGTTGCTGGTTTGTAGAGTACCTATCCTTACGCTCATTTCAAAAACTTGAGACATGAGAGCAGAATTCTCATCCTCACACAAACTTAATTTTTCATTCAACATTAAGTTTTCAGTGGTTCGTTCATCAACAGAGTCAATACGCAGGGCAATGAGTTTCCTCAAGTTTTCAACAGGAAGAGTATCTAGATCATCCTTAAGATCAAAGAGAGTTACCTCATCTGAATCCTCTCATCATCAGATTTTTTCATCAAAGAGAAAATTGAGTTGAAAATGCTTTCATCATCTTCAATAGCCATCATTAAAACATCCTCATGACTTTCTGTATCTTCTTCTGATTCACTTGAATTATTTCCCCAAACAGCAAAGGCTTTTCTCACCAACTGATCAGCATGTGCCTTCCTTTGAGCATGGTCTGGGACTAGGTCCCTCTTGCGAGGTTTGGTGTCATGAATTTCCTGCTTTTGACTGGGGCAATCCCTCATGAAATGACCAGGCTTGCCACATTTATGGCAAAGATCATTTGTAGTAGTAGTTATGTTAGCAGGGGTTTTATTTTGGAAGCCTCCATGATTCTTTATGATCTTCTGAAATCTTTTAGTGACATACGCTCCTTTTCTTCCTCAGTCACCTCAGTTTGAGAAGTTCTCAAGGCAATGGATTTCTCCTTTTTTCCTTCTTTCACCGTTGTTCCTTGTTTCTTGTTTAGCTCGTAAGTTTGAAGATTCCCAATTAGTTCATCCATGGGAAGAGTCATCAGATCTTTAGCTTCTGTTATGGCATTCACCTTGCTTTCCCAAGATTTAGGAAGCACCTTATGAATTTTGCGAACCTGTTTGCTAACAGGGATAGGCTCACCCAGGCACCTGAGCTCGTTGATGATAGAGGTAAATCTTGAGTTCATCTCAAAGATAGTTTCACCCTCTTTCATAACAAAATTTTCATACTGAGTGGTGAGCATGTCACCTTTAGACTCTTTCACTCATTGTGTTCCTTCATGGGCTGTTTGAAGATAGTCCCATATCTCCTTGGCAATCTCACAAGCAGATATTCTATTGTATTCGTCTGCTCCAATTCCACATATTAGAATCTTCTTTGCCTTGTAGTTCTTTTCAATCTTTTTCCTATCTGCCTCATTGTAGTCTTTTCTGGTTTTGACAATAGTAGTGGTAAGCTCCCAATCTTTCACCTCCTTTGTAGGAATATATGGTCCATCAAGGATAATGTCCCACAACTCAGAGTCCTCAGCATTGATGTAGTCGTGCATTCGATTCTTTCACCATCCATAGTATTGTCCATTAAAACGCAATGGCCTGGTAGAAGACTGACCTTCTTCCATATTGGGTGGAGCAGTCATTCCTTCTGGATCTTTTCTTTTCTTGGTGTTAACCAAATTGAAAAGTCAAGCTCTGATACCACTTGTTGGGATGTATGTGTCCACCTATGTAGATGGGATCAGGTCCTCAACACAATTACAGTAATAATCAGTAAAGAACAAATACTGAAAGTAAAGATTGACAATCAACTTTACGTGGAAACCTCCTTGCTCAAGGGAGTAAAACCATGACATGTTCTCAACAGGACTTTTCAAACTGCTTCCACTAATCTTCTCCAAGCAAAAGTAAAAGCCAGTTTACAAAATGAGATTAGCCTGCTAATCTCCACACTAAGCAATACCTCCTATCACTTAGCTGAGCCAGAGCAGATACAACACTGCCTACTATACTAATCCTAACCAATTAATATAGACTTTAGAGTAAGAAACTAAGGTACCATTAACCTAGTTCTTACAATGATTCACACAAGATTGAAATGTTTCTTTCACAAGTAAAACGAATCCTACAATATAAGCACGATTACAAGCAAATAAAGTAACAGCTGGTACAGGAAATAAATGAAGTAATCGATCAGGTCCCTGCTATTTTAAAGCTTGAAATATCTCTCTTTTGAATTAATGATCTTTTTGTTGTTTGTAAGTTGAATATATCGGACAAGAATAATTATTATCCAATGTACAAACAGCCTCGTCGCTTCTGATCGGTGGAGTACTCTGCAACTTCACCAACTTCCTGACATGGACAACTTTTATAGGTGTACAACATTTTGCTACTGGAAAGTATTCATACTCTGCAGAGGACTAGGTCCCTGCACTTGTGAGGAGATCATCAAAACATATGGGAGCATAAGCACTTATCACATTTATATCTCCCTCTCGGATACATTCCTCCCTTATGTATTCATATGTCATATCCTCTCTCTGATATATTCCTATCCCCTCTCTGATGCATCTCTCCCCTCTCATCAGATACATCCCTTCTCTATGTACCCGATATCTACTGTTATATCTGGAAATTTGAATGATGTATCTGAAATTCATAAATTTTAAGGGAACTTTGTAATTTGAAAAAGAGTAGGAAATAATGTATTTAACTTTTAACACTATGAAATTTATGTAAATTACTCTTTATTTGATTAGAAATTATTATTTATTTGATCAGAAATTATTATTTATTTTGGCTTTGGTAGGCAAAACAAACTAATCAAATTTCCTTTTTCATCATATATATTTCATTGCAATTATCACATAAAATATTATTTATAGTAATATCATCACCTCCATAATTATATATCAAAAAAAGTACCTAATGTCAGAGGAGAGGAGCAAATTTTACCATCAAGTGAATGTGAAAAACATTTCAAATAAACCATGTGTTGATTCCATATTTAAGATTGTCATCTTATGTTGTCTAATGGGTAAACAGGGACTATTTAACAAAATGACTATTTGTTTTCTCATTTACTGTTGTTGTTGCCCTCACAACTCACAAGCCACAATTTTCCATTGTTGCAACCATTACATTACAATAATAACTAAGCAATGAATTATACAGATAGAGATTTAAGAAGTGTAATTAAGTGATTTAAGAGTGGCTTCTTTTTAATAATATCACAATTAATTTTAAAATGAGAAAAGAATTAAGAAAGTTAAAAAAAAATAGGCATCACATCACTTTGTCTATATCTAACTTGATATTATAAATGTTGCAAATGAAATACCAAACTATATGTGAAGTTATTACACCAAACCATTTGTATGGAAAAAAAATAAATCTTTTATCTTGCTCTTCTTTATGGTTGGCATGAGCTCATCATAAGCCGTATTCTATCTAGTAAACCGCTTATACAAGTGTAATAAATTCATCAAGAACTCTAAAATAAAATTAAAAAGAAAATAAAATAAACCAAAATTAAAGAAAACAAAAGTGAGTTCACTTAATAAATTCATCAACCACTCTAAAATAAAATGAACGAGAGAAAAATAAAATTACCTAGAAGGGAAAACATAAAATGAATGAGAGAAAAATAAAATTGACTAGAATGAAAACTAATGTAAAAACTAGAACAGAAAACTAAGGATAATAGAGGGATGAGAAGCACTACAATAAAATGCTAGATAAACTGAACATCTTTTCCATCATCGTCGCTCATAACTAGGGGTGTGCATTCGGTTTTTCGGTTTGGTTTTGCACTATTCGATTTGGATTTTTCGGTTTTTGGTTTTATAAAAGTGTAACCCAATCTGATCCAAAATAAATTTGGTTTGGTTTGATTTTCCTCTATTCGGTTTGGTTATTCAGTTATGTCAATAATTAATAACATAACCAAAGTAATAATATTGAATCTCTTAAATATACTTTCTAATATAAATCACAAGTAAAACTTAAAACACAATACTTATAAGTATACATATGATAGATGTTCAAACATAAAATATAAATGTAATCATCATCAAAGGCAATAACCAACAAAGGATAAAAGTGATTAACTCCAACTTAATTCTAAACCTAAGCATTATATATATATATATATAAAATCGGTTTTTTCGGTTTTTATTTTTTAAAATCAGAAACCAAACCAGAAAACCAAACAAAGTAATTAATTAATCCAAAACCAATCCGAAAAACCAAAAAACTGGTCCAAATAAAAATTTGATTTGGTTTGGTTATTCGGTTTAATCCGAATAGTGCACACCCCTACTCATAACTATCTTCTTCCTCCTTGTTTTCCTCTTCATTGTCTTTCTCCTCCTCCCCATCATCTGTAACATCTCGCAATTTGAAATAGCTAGGAAGAAACTAAGAATTGGAAATAGTCATTTTTTAGAAATTATAAAAATCTGAAAATTTGTTTTAAGTTAAGAAAAGTTGAGTTTTGGCCAACTTCAAATGGTCATAACTCCTAGCTCAGGATAATTTAGGTGTACTTCCAAATATGGTTGGAACGCTCTTGGAATGATCTTTCCAACACCGCTAAGATTGCGCGAATCTGAGTTTGTATGAGTGAGATACACCCATTGGAAGTTGGACTGTTCAAATAAGGAAATGTCCAATCCGGATTTTTGAAGGGTATATCAGTCTTCTCCTTATCCAATTAATTTAATTCGTTTTAGTGAATTAATTAAGGATCAAATCAGAATGAGATCAGTTTAGTCAATTGGAAATTCACGCTAGGGCTTGGAGAAAAGAGAAAGAGAAGAAAAGCTCAGATTTCGCTAAGATCGTGCGATTTGGTGGTGGATTTCGCCAGGGAATTAATTTTACAAGGTATGTGAGTCTTTCATAGCGTTAGGTTCATTCACCCACGCGCCAAACATGTTTAGTTCAGCGAAATTCGTCCTAAAAGAGTTTGAAAGTTGATGTTCTTAACATGAGTTCTTGAATTTGAATGTTGTTCTTGAATTGGGATGAATTGAGGAGTTTCTGAGATCTTTGAGTCTAATTATAGAGTTGTTTTGAGTTAGGTTCTTAGGTACATATGTTGGGTATCTGAATCTAAAGAGTTAGTGAGAAAAATATTCGAATCTAGGCGAATTGGGGCTGTAAAACGGAGAAAGAAAAAGTTGAGCGTGATCTGGCATGCAAGTCCGTGTCGTGGACTTGCTCCCCTAGTGACCAAAAATTTTCTCCGCATCGTGGTTAAGACGCGGACTCCTCTGTCTCAAAATTTAATTTTGCGAGTAATTATTTAAAACACCTCCGCATCGCGGACTTGTTCCAAGACGGTGATTTTGTGACTTTTCTCATGTTTAGCTATTTAAGTTCATTCCTAAACATCATGTGATCCTTCCTATCACAAATCAAAATCCTTGAATCCATAATTCAATTCAAGAACTAGTTAAGAGTCAAGTCTAGAGCAGTTGAGATCAAAGTCAAAAGAAGTTCTTAGAGTTTTCCAAAAGTCTTTTCCAAATGTTTTAACTTTGTTTTAAGACTTAAAGTTCAAGTTGAGTAAAGTTTGAAGTCCATTTCTTCAAAAGTATATGGGGACTATGTATTCCCAAAGGGTTTAAAATGTTTTCACATTTAAACAAGAAAGGAAACCTTGATTTCCAAAGGGCCTTCGGGCTAGTTTTCAGAAAAGAGTAATCGCTTTCTAAATGAAGCAAGAGGGGAAACTTAGATTTCCAAGATAGCCTTTGAGCTAAGTTTTTGAGCACTAATCTCAAATCATAGAAGAAGTATGTTTTAAACATAAAGAGTTGATATCATATTTTGGGAGTAGTATTAAGCACCAATATGGGGGAGCGTTCAGAGAACCTCCAGCCCCCATAAACCATGTAGCCATCATGGGTAGAAAAAGGTCATACTTTTAGATGAACCCTCAGTGCTTTTTAGCATAAACTAGTCGATCCACTTAATAGTTTAGGTTCTATACCCCGGCAAGGTATAGGATGGCCCTGGCAGCGTGGGGCCAAGAAACGTTGTATCATCACTATAGCTCTTAAGTGATGGTTGTCGGTTAGAGAAACTCCCACAACAGTAATTTATATTTTTATATACATCAAAAATATTTGTATTTTCATATACAAACAGAGTTCATATTGTATCATTGCATACATACAGAGTTATTATTGTATTTCTAAATACACATAGTTGACATCATGTTTTAAACAACTTTTCTTTATGTTGCACTTGTTTTTAAACTGCTTTATATTGAAATGAATTCAGTAAGTTTAGTTAAGTTATTCAGGAGTTGAGTAAAGCCAAGGTAAGTGTTTCTGTCATATCCTTTTTAAGCTTAAGTTATGTTTAGCATTCCAACTCGCATACTCGTACATTCAATCTACTGATGCCAATTGACCTGCATCTTATTATGATGTAGACGCAGGTAACTAGGATCAACATCCAGTGCATCGTTGATCCAGTTGAGCTTCAAAGTTGTTGGTGATCCTCCTTGCATTCCGAAGGATCCCCCTTTTTCATTACTTTATCATTTTAGCTCATTAGGATGTCGTGGGCCTGTCCCGACATCCATCTCAATTGTTTTAGAGGCTTCATAGATAGTCAGTCAGATATTAGTTCATTCGTCATCATTTTGTTATTGTCTTATGTTCAGATTTGAGTTGCCATTTTGGCTAAGTTAAATGTTTATTTTTAAAACATTATGAGTTCAGTTTGAGACATGTTGAGTTATCTTGTATTTGGATTCTCTTTCTTATGTCTAAGTCTTCCTCTGAGTAAGTAAGCCAGGCCAAGAGTTCGCTTGGGCCCAGCAATGGTTCTCGAGTGTCAGTCCAGCCCAGGGTGTAGGCTCGGGGCGTGACATCGTCTTCTTTTGTCACGATTCGAGTCTACACCATGGATGTGACCGACACTTGAGAACCATTGTTGGTCCCCAAGTGAACCCTCATCTTGGTTGACTACAAGCGGAAAACTAACTCAAGCATACACAAGCATCAAAGTTGAAGAATTATTTTAAAACGAATTATTAAATCATAGAATTATATGAAAATACTGAGTATTAAACATAAAGTTTTAAATAAAATATCTAAAATTGAATACTGCAAGACTGACATAGACTGTCTATCTACGAAGCTACTGTATAAAGATGGGTGTCAGGAAATAATCCACGACAGCTCAAAGCATTACTACTAACAAATCATAAAACTAGAGTCCTCTAAAAGCAGGGAGGCCTCACCAAAAGCTGATAAGCAGATGATGTGTTCTCACCGGATCTCCTATTGATGATACGAAGTACTTGAATCTGCACCATGAAATGATGTAGGTCGAATGACATCATTACATTGAATGTACGAGTATGTACTAGGGCTGAATAACACAACTAACTGAATTGAAAGACTTAAAGTAACTCAACTGAAATATAGAATAAATTATGATGAAAATCATTTAAGCTCTTACTATAGGAATGCAATAATAGTAAATATTGAACTGAAATGTATATATAAAAACAATGCACAAAGAATTTCAATAAAAATCTCATCAACTAGGTTCATGTGAAATATAAGCACGAATAACAACTCAAGGATATCAATGCACAAAATATTGCAATCTCATCATATAAGAATTTAGAATTCAGAACAAGAATATAACTCATATAAAAAAAATTCATAAAACTGAGGGCAGAACACTTGATTCAACTTGCTACAGATTAAATTGAGATGTAGGGCATGAGGACAAACTAATCCAACACTATAAATGACCTTACATTCCTTATACATTCCAAATTTTGTACAAAGGTGAGATCTTTGTATGAAAAGATGACAAAAATTTGTTTCTTGAACCTTAGAGATGAGTTCTTGATCGGATCTTTCTTGAAAATCTATGAATTTTATGAGTAGGAGATAATAATTCATATTAAGATGAAGAAATTATGAAGATCTATGGTTAAATATTACCTTGGATGATGGATGAACCTTATAGGAAGTTAGTTTCTTGAAAACTTCTCTTTCTAGGGTAAATTTATGAACTAGGGAGGTGAACTAAGTATTTGGAGTTTTTAAAAGATCCAGATGTTGACACCCAATTTTGACCCTCCAATATGTAAATTAATCATCGAGCTTCTTCAATTTCAAACGATTTTAAAATAATTAGTTTTATAAAATTTCAAAAAAAAATATAATATAGTTTGCAAGTTATTTTTAGATAGTTTGTCATTTTTTTTTATAATTTTTAAATAATATATATGTTTTAAATAATTATTTATATAATTAGTATATTTTGTGAATATTCGAAAATCGTCTTAAAAAGATTTTAGTTACTTAAATATTTGGTTAATTAGTTTAGTTGATCAACAATTTATAATTTTGAATTAATTATTTTATAATTAAGTTGATTATTTTATTTCGTTAAAGATTAAGAAGCTCATTAATTAATTTATATTAATTTGTCTTATTCAGTTTTTAGCCGAATCACCAATCAAACTAAAGTTGGCTAACTTCCTAATTCCCATTGGCCATAATTGCAATTCATGTAGCCATTTTTCTATTACAATTTTAGCCATTTCTTTTACCTTTTTTTAACCCCATTAAGATACCTTAGTATTGGGCCTTTTTCCCATTTCCTTCAGCTGACCCAATTCCCTTTATATCTCACAGACCCAACACCAAAAGAAGCCCACCAATTTACCCACGAAATAGCCCATTAGCAACAATACAATACAATACCCAACCCAATTCAACAATACATTCAACAACAACAAGCAATGCGACCCAAATCGCGTACAAACTCGACCCTGGCCCTACGCATCTTCTACTTCCAACGAGAACATCACGCGACCCATATACGCATCTTCTTCTTCTTTCCCGTTCCAATACGCCCGAAAATCCAGCAGCAAATCTCGGCTGACCAAACCCCTGTTACTCGTCCAACTACCCTGCAGAACCCATAACCTAGTGGCCTAGACGATCACTTCTCTGTCCTCTTTTCCCTCTTTTCGCAGAAGTCACGTTTTTTCCCATCTCCTTTCACTGTTGCCTCGAAAGAGCATATGAATTTGAATTGCAAATTCGAAATTTTGATCATTTTCCACCTAAATCGACCCTAAATACCCTCTATAAATAGCCTCCTTAGTTCTCATTGAAAGGCAGAGAAGTAGAGAGAGATTACATAAAAAAACATGAGAAAATGACCAAAAAGGTCCTTGATGTATGGGGCTTGAACATTCTTGGTCCTTTATATATATTACCTTACTAAAATAGTCCTTAATGTATATAAAAATATGATCATTTTGGTCTTTAACCCTAAAACTAACTATACAAGTGATATCTTTTGTTAAACTTAACTGTGGGTCCCACAAAATTGCCACATGGCAAACCCCTTCTCCCTCAATCTTTTCTCTTTTGCTACAACTTTCAATTGATTTATTCTTCTCTCCATTGCCTCCTTCTTCTTCTTTTCTAAACCAAATTTTACCAGAAAAAAACCCACACATAAAAATCTCTTCAAATTTCAAAGAATATTTTAAGATTCTATTTTCCACCTTTATCCATTACGTTTTTGCCCTTTAATGTCAACAACTGAATAAAAAATTAATACATAAAAAAGTTATTAATCTTAAAAATGACAAAATTAGAAAAAAAAAAAAAAAAAACTATATTCTTCTCATAGATCTCTTCAACAAGAGAGAATAGTTGTTTTAAACTTGAAAAGAGTTTACTTATGGAGATCTCGTAAAAGAGAAATGGAGTGTTTTATCTAATTTACTTAGTTCATATTTATTTTAATGGATCGTTTTTTTTTTTTTTGGTCTAAAAATGGGAGTTGCTGGGGATTATTATTTCACAGGGGAACTAACAAATGAGTAGTGTGTATATATATATTTTTTTACAAGAATATGACAAGTGGGTGAACTGAAAATGGAGCATGGCCTCTAATGACGGTGAAAGAAAGAAGACCAAAATAGTCATCTGTTAAGTTTAACAGAAATTTTTCCTTCTATGGTTAGTTTTAGGTTAGGGACCAAAATAGTTGTCCTTTTCTGTACATTAAGGACTATTTCAATAACATGATATATATATAGAGGACTAAAAATCTCCAACCCTTATATATCAAGGACCATTTTGGTCATTTAAAAAAAAAACAAAGAGTTTGAGTCTCTTCTATTCGAATTCGAAGTTGTTTTATTTTCCGGAGCTCATCGAAATCAACTCACTGGTGGAAGTTCTTCGTGGTCAAGCTCGTCGTCCCAGATTCGCTGCTCTACAAAAGTTAATATACTTGCCTTATAAATTTCTATATTTTTTGAGTAGTAATCCATTCTAGTTCTCTATTTAAGGTATCTTCATGTCAAAATGGTTATTGTATTTAATTTTCATTGTTCCATTTTGAATGAGGTTACATGATCAATTTGTGTGTTCCTAATATGATTGCTTTCTTCATGAAGCGTGTTTGTTAAGATCTCAATGATGTATGATTTCTTTGTATTTAGTGAAGTTTACTCTTATCCCATGCCTAAATTCTCTGAATATGGTTAAGATTATGTAGTGTTACTTTCATTTTGTTTTAGATGACAAATCCGTAATGGCCTGGCTCGGCCTTCTAAGCATCTCATATCAGCATTTATATGTTTATTGCTTGTGTTAGTAAATGCTTTAATTATCAAGAGTGTATGTTGTTCATGTGGCAATTTGAAGTACAATGTACATGTAATGAGCTTTTTTAGCCTCAGGTATGGGATTTTTTTTTTTTTTTTGGTTCCTATTAGTTTCCGTTGCCTTGTTGAATTCATCATTAATTAGCTAACTCATGTGTTAATTTGTTTTGATAGTTCAAATTATGTCATAATAGTTTTATTTTATTTTTTTTGTTGATGTTAGGAATGAGTTAAAATATTCATGGATTTATGATTGGCTTCTTTACTTGAGTTATTGCCTTTTCTAATGATTAATTTGCACTAGCAGATTCTTAGTTCAATACAATATTGGTGTGTCTTTCTTAGCATTTCATTTAAATTTTATTTAATTATGGTTAGAATTTTAAACCAAGTTTGCAACAAAGGTTTTGTCAATCTGAAATTCATTCTTCTGCCCTCATATGTTTGCATATTCAAATTTTGAGTTGTTGTGACTTTCTTCCTTGTCTTAATCTTTTATCATTTTTATTTTCCTTGCATGAACTCACCCAATCTGAGTCCATTTTTGGACTCCTCCTTGCATATCGTTGAGTTGGACTATTTTCAAGTCAGCCACATCTTGTTCGAATTGCTGGAAAGTTAAATTACAGGTCCCGGAAAGTCAAAAATAGGTTGTATACATCAGTATACGCTGATATACAGCCTGTATACATTCAGTATACATCGATATACAGATCGAGTGAAGCAAGATACAGGCAAAAATTGAATAGCATGTTGCAGGGGATATTTGATATGCAGTCCAATATATAGAAAAAGGGTCAAAATATAGCCCATATACATCAATATACACTTGGTGTATACACAGGTGTTGGAGAGCGAAAATGGGCTGGAAAAAGGCCTAAACAATGCAGCTGGCCCATTATTAGATTTAGGACAGGTTGGGCAAAAACCCAAAAATCTGATTTTTTGCCTCTCTTTTATTATCTTCCTTTATTATTATTTGTCTGTTTGTATTAACACTAACCTTTTATTTGATTCGGTTGAATTTAATTAAAACCCCAAAAGATGAACTATATTCTTTATGTTAATTTATTTTAATAAATAAAAAAAATATTTTATCAACTCTTCAATTTTTATTTATAATCTTTAGTCAAGTTTTTATTTATTTAAAATAGTTTTCATGCTTTAGTCCTCTTTTCTTAAAAAATAAAATTATTCTTTGTTTAACTATTTGTTCAAAGTAATAGAATATTGTAAATTATTTTTATGTTAAGTTATTTTCCTAAAAATAGTAAAAAAAATATTTTGGTCAAGTCGTAGGATAACCGTGTGTTAGCGGGCACTTCAAATACTTTAAAAACCTTCTTGAAGTGTAAATAAGAACCTCTTACCCATTTCTCTAAATTTATAAAGACTTAATCTGTTAGAGTCTTTTTAAATTAAGTTTTCTTAATTTCTTTAAAAAATTTAAGTGGCGACTTTTTTTCTAAGTATTTTTCTCAAATTGTTTTACTTAGAACATTTCAAAAGGTGATTTTTCTAAAGATAGTAAAATTAAGGCATAACACCAGACACCCGCGCATCCACATGGAAAACACCTTAGGCAAGAAGCCAACCGCACAGGAAGGAAGTAGCCGCTGCCTCGGCGTGCGCCCGCACGGAAATTGCCTCGGTCAGTGTGTGGCAAGACATTGTCTAGTAAAGCGGGTATAACTTGTTACTCCGAACTCAAAATGATGCAAACTTGGGGGCATTGGCAATAAGACTCAAATACCTTTAATTTGATAAGCTATGGGTTACACAACTCTTCATATTCTAAGAGATAAGATCACTCGAAGTTGACCTAAGTAAATCTTATATCAAAACTTAATCAGTAAGGATGGTTGTGACCTTAATTCATCGCTAAATTTATTCTTACACTAAATAATTGACCTTAACACCTAAGTAAAATTTAAGAGTCACCCGTTACGATCTTATACATAAATAAAGAATGGTTCAGGCCTTAGATTAGAAATTTTCAGGTGTTACATCTTCCTCTTTGTATTCCTCCTCTACAACAACTTCTTTAATAGCAATATAGTAATTATCAGCAAAATTATGTCTAAGATATCGTCTTTTGTTAGGAAGAAGAAAAAAAAAAGGACGATAAGACAATTTTGGAGAAGATTATATAAAGCCATTAGCCTTTTGTACATCTTCTTTGTCTGAACTAGAACTAGGCGTATCGCCATAATCAAACTCTTTCACATTAGGATTATTACCAAAAAAGTCTGACATGGTATTGGTGATAGTATTAGAAAGATGAGTTTTAGTATTTGTGTTAGTTAATCAATTTTAGTAATGAGTAGAATGTCATTTTATAGTCAAATTGATATAAATTGAGGGTACAAGATCACAAAAAAATGGAGGAACATTTTGATAAACTCTTTCACGTCAGGATCAAGATCATTACAAAAAAAGTCTAACAGGGTATTGGTGATGGTATTAGAAAGCTGAACTTTAGTATTGGTGTTAGTTGATGAATTTTAATAATGAGTAGAATGTCATTTTATAGCCAAATTGATATAAATTGAGGGTGCAAGATCACACAAAATGGAGGAACATTTTGACATGAATATATTATTTTTGTTTTTTTGACAAAAAGATGTTAAAAGTTTATCACCAATTTTATTAATATCTAAGATAATTCAAGAAAAACCTAGAATATTTCGGGTTGTAGAGAATTGAAGGAACATCTTTAGAATGAGTGTGAGAAGTCTAGAAATATTCTAGAAGGGCAGTTCTAGAATTAAGTAGTTGGAAGAACATACTAGAATAGAGTAGAATTGGTTCATTTGAGTTGTAATCAACCAAGTAAGCAAGCAAGTGAAAAGAAAGCAAGAGAACAAATGACAAATGAATGAGATAAGAGAGAATTGCTAGAGTGTGTGTGCAAGAAAATTGTGTAAAATTCTTAAGACCAAAGCAGGTCCTTACTTTTGATACATAAAATACAAATTTGTGAGAAACTAATTGTGTCCGTCATCAAATTAAATTCAACAGAGGATAGTATGAACATGTTCTGGATTAAGAAAGGAAAAGCAGAGGTGAAACAATGAAAAACAAGGTTGGATTTATATTAAGTAATCCCATTTAAATACTCCATATTTTAATAACTAATTATAAATTAATCACTGATTAAATTTCAATACACCAATACAAAGTGTGTGTGTGTGTATATATATATATATATATATATATATTAGGTCGTAATGACTAATTCATAAATTAATCACTAATCAAATATCACTACTCCTATAAAATATTTGTATACATTAATTAAGTTTTATGTGTTGTAAATGTTTATTTGATGGTAAAATTAGTTTGTTATTGAAAAAAATATTAATTAGATTTTGTTTCAAGTCATTTACCAATTCAATTTAAGTATCTCAATAAAGATATACCATAGTTGACTGATTGTATTCAATAGTTTCTCGAGAAAAATGAATCGAACTCATCTCCATTATTGTATCACTAATGAAGTACCGGAAAAATGTAGGAGAAAAAATTTATTATTTAATTTGTTTGATCATATGTCATTATACAAGGAAAGCCTTGAAGAAATCTGTGTGATTTATCGGTCACAAATTCAAATTGTGGAAGCAATCTTTAATGCTTGCGACAATATATGGTAGAGTATCACATTTGCATTTTGATAATTTTTTTCATCGTGCAATATTTTTATGTTTTTTGTTCTTAATATTAGCAATTCTGCAGTGCCTTGCAATTCAACAATAATCACCGATCCAATTCCAACAACTAAAAACTATGCAACTGCTTTAACAACCACTCAGCAAACGCTAGAGTTGATCAATCTAATACATAGATAAGTATTGAAATGAGGATTTTTTTTTTGTTATTTATTACCTGTTTTCTGGATCAATCTTTAATTGTTATTCCTTTTTTGTTATAATGCCGTATAGTTTTTAAAAAAAATTAAAATAAAATAATATGTAATTTAGAAAAGAAAAGTTTTTATCTGTTACCTTTTTTGGGAGGATTGAAATCTTTAGTTGTTGCTTTTCTCACTTTTTTTAATCCTGCAAAAATATTGTTATTGCTTTTATTTCTATTTAATAGTACGTAAAATATGAAATATGAATAATAATATATAAACATAAATTATAAAAAAAATATTATATAAAAATTTTTAAAAAATCTTGAATAAAATTTAACCAAACTTATGAGATATGTTAATTAGTTAACAAGGAATATATTGATAAATATTTATATATGTAAGGGATATTTTAGTCTTCAAGAAAATAATTTTCTGATTTTGTTTCTGCTTTTTTAAAAAAGATTTTTTTTTAGTTTCTTTTGAACAATAGAAAAACTGATTCTTCTTCAATTTAAAAGCAGTTTTAAGGGTTTGTCAACACTTAATTTTCAAAAAAAAAAAATCTAAAAATAATACTTTTGGCTCCCCACAGCAATGTCAAACAGATTCTTAGTCATTTTGGCTAAAATTTTATAAACATTCAAATTACGTTAAATATTTTAAATTAAGTTTCTTTTTCAAAAGACTCAAATGTTTTTATTTACTTTTATTTTCCCAAGAAGGTTACTCAAATATTTTTTATTAAATCGTCGGATAATCACGCGTTAGCGGTAACTTTAAGTGATAATACCTTCTTAAAGTAGAACTAAGAGCCTCTCACCCATTTTCTTTGAATTTTTAAAGGTTTATCTTTTAAAAAAATTTAAAATTAAGTTTTCTTAATTTATTTTTAAAAAAAAATCAAGTGGTGACTCTTTTTCCCAATATTTTTCTTAAATTGTTTTATAATTAGAACATATCAAAAAGTGTTTTTCTAAAGATAATAAAATCATGGCATAATAGTGATGACGATTGATTTGGTGATTGACGGTAATGGTACAGTGGTTGTGGTTGGATTGAGGATGGTGGTTGTGGATGGTAGATAGTTGTGATTGACGGTGGTGATAGTTGTGGCTGAAATGATGATTGTGGATGGTGGGTAAAAGTAGATGAAGTGGCTACAGTAAACAATCATCTTTGTAGACCTATTTAGATCCATTAGTATTCAACCTTGAAAACAAACACACTTGAAGGTTGTTTTGCTAAAAACTAGTTACTTTTTTTAAAAGAATTTAAATAAATTCTTAGAAAAGTGCTTGGAAAAAAAAATTGTATTCGGTTAATTCATTTGAAAATTTATTTTTATAAATAAATTGTGTTTGATTAATGTTGTTTAAAAAATATTTTTGAGAGTCAAATTATGAAAAAGGGCAACTGTTCATGTACTTTTAGTATTAAAATTATAATATAGAGAGAAACTATTTTAAATATCTATTATAAAAATTTAATTAAATTTTTATTTTTATTAAATTAAAATGTACATATTCAAATTTTCAATCAATATTATGTCTTTTTTTGGAGCGCTAAAATTTTTAATTATTACTTTTTTCTTTTTTCTAATCTTGCAAAAATATTGTTTCAAAAACATATTGCAACATGATTAATTTCTGAAAAACTTAATTATTGGTTGGCCGTGTGCGTATTGAAGAGCTTATTAAGCCAAACTTTCTTAGAGGTTAGAAGATTTTTTATTTTTTTGAAATGTTTGGACACACAAAAAAGGTTTTATTTTTAGGAGCTGAAGTAAATTTTTGCTATTGAGAAGAAGCTGTAAATTTTAGTTCTTTTTCATAAGTTAAAATTAATTATTTCAAGATAATATTCTTTTTGCCATGAATTTATATTGATCAAACTATCCCCTTTTAATTTAATGCATATCTCTCAATTAAATAAAACTATTTTTAATTTTTGTTTCCATTGTGTCCTTTCTAGGGGTGTTCGTGGTTCGGTTTGGATCGGTTATTGGTTAAAATCAAATCAATCTAGTCGGTTTTTAAAAAGTCTAGAATCAAACCAAACCAAACAAAAAAAATAATCATTGATTTGGTTATTATCGGTTTGGTTCAGTTTGATTCATTTTTCTAGTTTTTTCTGTTTAAAAGTAATAAAATTTCGTGGACATACATAACTTGATAGACACAAACACCTAGTATATGGACAATCCATGAAAAAGCTATTGTTGGTTCAATTAAGCAATTAAGCAATACCAGAGTTATCATTACAAGAACAAAGTGATTCAATTAATAGAAAGTGTGACCATCTTATGAAAGGTATGGTACGTAAAGACTAAAGTAATGAATTTTGATGGATCACTTGGACTTAGGATTGTAATAGATGAGCTAAAATTTAAGTGTTGGGATTGAGAATATGGTAAAGTTAAAGACTTAATTAAGTTGATTAAAATTCAACAAAATATTTATATTTTATTTATAAATCATATGTAAATAATTATAAAATTTATATATCTAATTTATCAATTCGGTTTGGTTATTTTTGCAGTTGTTTTTTAGTAAAACCAAAACCAAACCAAACCAAATAATATCGATTTTCAAAATTTAAAACCAAATCAAATATCGATTTTTTTAATTGATTCAGTTCAAATTGCAATTCGATTTGATTTTTAACCATATCCCTAGTCCAACTATCTCTCTTTTCCTTTTTTTCTCTGAAAAATTTGTCAACTATAAATATGAGTTACTTCTTCCTTTTTCTGTAGTGTCCTTTGCCTTTATTTCTCCTCCTCCTCCTCCTCTTTGGAATAAAACAAAGTATTACTAAAAAAAGATGAGTTAGTATTTTTTTCATATGACTTTAAAGGCTTTCATAATAATATATTTAAAATAATGAAATTCTTCAAAAATACTTTCAATAATAAAACATGTCACGCTACTTTTTCTCTTTTTCGTAATTTACACTCAAAGGCATTTTTTAAAAAACTGACCAAATATAATTAGTTTCTCCAAAATTGTTTTTTCTTAAAAACTCTTTTAACAAAAATGCTTCTTTAAATAAAGAATTTTTGATAGCTTGGCCAACTAGGCATTTTAGAATCATATCTTATGGTATAATTAGACAGATTCTTGATAAGCTTTCAACACTTTGTACTGGAAAGTGTTATTATACGTGCCTTAGAACTTCGAACGTAAAATTATCGTGTTCAAGTATGTGCCCCTAATGATTTCTATGTAAAATTATCCTATTCAAGATCATAATGTGTATTAAAGTATTTAAACTTACATAATTTAGTATGAACTTGGAAGAAGAGAAACACTAATAATTTTATTAATTGTGTAAATAACATTTACACCATTTACAATTTATTTATAACATATTTACAGACAAATTTTCTTTTCGTAACTGTCTGAAAATGGCCGAATATTACGCAAATGCCCCAACATGGCAGAAAAATCAAGAAAAGTACATAAACAATACAAAACATGCCTCAAATTTTTGACTTGCACCAATGACTTTCAAATATTGTGACGAATAAAAGAACAAAACTTTACTTCTCTTCGTAACTGTCTGAAAATGGCCGAAGATTACCTATATGCCCCAAAATGGCCAAAAAATAAAGAAAAATACATAAACAATACAAAAAACGTGTCACGCCTTGAGCCTACACCCTGGGCAGGACTGGCACTCGAGAACCATTGTTGGCCCCAAACGAATCCTTGGCCTGGCTTACTTACTCAACGGAAGACTTTACTCAAGATAAATATACTTTAAAAGAATAACTAAACTGCTCAATAAATAACTTAGAATGTAATAAATAACATTCACTGTCAAAGTGGCAACTCAAGTCTCAACTTAACTGAAAAGGGAAAGTAAAGACGCATGAATTAACATATGACTGTCTATGAAGCCTCTATAACAACTGAGATGGATGTCGGGACAAGACCCCCGATCATCCTAACAACTGAAATACTAAAAAGCAAATGATAACAAAGGAGCCCTCCAGAAAGCAAAGAGGCTCACCAGCTGACTCTGAATCCTCAACTGGATCAACGATGCACTGGATGCTGATCATGGTTACCTACGTCTGCATCATAAGAAGATGCAGGCCAAATGACATCAGTACGAGTATGCGAGGGGAAATCTAAAACAAGACGTAAAATTGAAAGGAATGGAAGAGCTTACCTGGCTCAACTCAACTTAACTGATTTCAATATAAAGTTGTGTAAATAAATGCAGTATAAAGAAAAGCTTTAAAATATGGTTTTCAACTCTGTGTATTTAGAAATACAATAATAACTCTGTATGTATACAAAGATACAATA
Source organism: Solanum pinnatisectum (assembly GCA_035578085.1). Lineage (NCBI taxonomy): Eukaryota > Viridiplantae > Streptophyta > Magnoliopsida > Solanales > Solanaceae > Solanum > Solanum pinnatisectum. The sequence goes on along the minus strand of CM069083.1, from coordinate 45,408,916 downwards.
TGAACTCTGTTTGTATATGAAAATACAAATATTTCTGTTGTATATAAAAATACAAAATACTGTTGTGGGAGTTTCTTTAACCGACAACTATCACGTAAGAGCTATTGTGATGATACAACATTTTTCCTCAGGCTGCCAGGGCCGTCCTATACCTTGCCATGGGTATAGAACCTGAACTACTAAGTGGATCCACTAGTCTATGCTAAAAAGCATGTATTCATTACCATAAAAAAAAAAAACTAATTAATATTGGGGAAAAATCTATATATGAACTTAATTGATATGAATATACATTTTGTACATGTGATGAGTTCATCCTAATAACAGCTCTACTAAGAAAAGCCATATTTTTGTGTTCTAAATTAGCAGCTAGAGAACACACTGTGATTGATGTTTATATCAAATTAAATAAGTTTAATTTAAGAACTTGAATAAATAAATAAATTCTTTGATGATTAACATGAAAAAGTTTATCTTCAAAATGTATTTTGATTGCATTCATTGATTAATTAGGAGATAGTATTTGAGATGATCACTCAACTTAGTATACTTAGAAAGTTACCCAATTTACAATAGTTTACATAGAAAGTCACCAAACTTTATTTTCTAAAACGTCACTCAACTATTGATATTTCACGTAGAAAATCACTCAACCAATATTTAAACAATTTTTCACTAAATTTTATTGAAATCAAAATTTCCTTTGAAGCTATATTTTTATTAAAAATATTAATAAGACACCCATTTTGAGCATTTTGACCCACCCCACTTAATATGACTCACTAAAATTATGGTTAAATATATATTTATCAAGACCTTTTTATTTTAGAGAATTTTACGTGAAATTCATGATACCTAAACATATTATTAATCTTTTACGTTAAAAAAACCTTTATGAAAATTTGCTTGTTTTAAATCTCTCTGTTTGTTTACATCATTTCTTTGTAAATTCTGTGTGTTCTTTCTCATACAGAGGACGCAACGGCATGTTATCTATTGTTTATTTTACAATGCATTTTTATAAATTTAAAACTCTAATGAATTGGATTGTAAAGCTATTTATTTTAATTAATTATTTAATTGACTTGTTTTTTAGTTAACTGGAATAAAACGAATCTTAGTATTTCATAAGAACTTCAGTTTAAAATAAAAAATTTATATAAAAAAAATTAATGAAAAAAGTCATTTAAATTGATTAGGTGATTTTTTTCAGTGACATATCAATAGTTAAGTGACTTTCTAAGTAAATTATCATAAGTTGATGAGTAGCTTTCTAGCCAAGTAAACTATCCTAAGTTGAGTGACTTTTATGTTATAAAAAAGTTAAATGACGTTTTAAATGAACTACCAAGTACCATAAGTTGAGTGACTATATTAGATATTATCTCGTTTAATATGCGATAAATTAAATATCAAGCGAAACACTCCCTTTGTCCCATATTAAAACTTTGGGGGTAAAAAAGTAATAACAGATAAGTCGAATTAAATTTTTTTGTTCTTTCATCACACTCAAGAGTCAAGAGTATGAGAAAGTTCAAATATTACGCGATAAGGTTAAAAAAAAATAAAAATTAATCGTCATAATTATTTGTTGTTGCAATTTTGCAAGTTGATTTCATTTGACTTCGACAACCCTTCACCTTTCAATAATTACAGTTAAAAATAGTCCCTTTCTGCAATCCATGCACGCAATCACCATTACAACTTGGGTGTGCACTATTCGGGTTAAATCGAATAATCAAACTAAATTAAACCAAATTTTTATTTGGATTGATTTTTTGGTTTTTCGAATTGGTTTTGGATTAATAAATTACTTTGTTTGGTTTTTTGGTTTGGTTTTGAATTTAAAAAAATAAAAACCGAAATCGAATTATCTCTCTCTACATATATGTATGTATGTTTAAGTTTAGAATTAAGTTGGAGTTAACCACTTTTGTCCCTTTTTGGTTATTGCCTTTCACGATGATTACATTTATATTTTATGTTTGAACATCTATAATAGGTACACTTATAAGTATTCTCTTTTAAGTTTTTCTTATGATTTATATTAGAAAGTATATTTAAGGAATTCAATATTATTATTGGTTATGTTATTAATTATTGACATAACCGAATAACCAAACCGAAAAGGCCGAACCGAATAGAGAAAAACCAAACCAAACCAAATTTATTTTGGATCGGATTGGGTTACACTTTTACAAAATCAAAAACCGAAAAATCCAAACCGAATAGTGCAAAACCAAACCGAAAAACCGAATGCACACCCCTAATTACAACTATATTAATATGAATTGACTAGAAAATTCCATCGAGGAAGTACGTTCGCGAGAATAAAACTCAAATGAATTAACGCGGCCCGCACAAGTGGTGGATTATGTGGTTTAATTCGATGAAAAAGGAAGAACCTTATTGGTGCTTGACTTGAAAGAGACAGGTGCCTTTGGAAATGCGGACATAGATATGGTTCATGGATGTCGTCAGCTCATGCCGTGAGGTGTTGAGTTAAGTCCACGAGGATTCAGAATAAATCACAATGAAAATATTTGATGTATTCATTTTTAATCACCACCTAGAAGCTATTTAATTAATTGGCTATATTAGAATTCAGAATCATATATTACATGAACTGATGATGGATATATTTTTTAAGAGACTGTGATCGAATGATTTGGAAGATGAATTAGTGGAAGGATATATAGAAACTTTTTTTAAATTTATAAGTTGTAAATATTTGTATCATTATAAATTATTTAATTAAGAACCATTAGTGATTACTTTCTTCTATTAATTATGGAGTAGTGTTTATTGAGTCTTTGAGTTAATTACATTATAATTGCATTAACTAAATCACTCACTGAAAACATTATATCAATTATAACCAAAAAAACCAATATGGATTGTGGTGCAGTGATGAAACTATTTTATTTTTAATTAGAGACCTTGAGTTTGAATCTTGAATATGAAAAAAGTTTGTTGAGTGTCACCTTCAAAATAACTCTTATAATACATATTTGGTGTTTGGTATTCGCATGAAGTTTCGATTAATAACCATATATTTCTATGAAAAAAGATAATGTTGACATTGAAGTGATTCACTAAACACAATATTAAACAAACTAGAAATATTATAACTATTTATCTCTTGTGTAATATTGGATATATATGATCAGTGTCATTAATTCCTTTGTCCCAACTTGAAACATTTTTTTGCTAGTTGAAAAAAGAATAATATTTTTTTATTTTTAGTAATAATTTGATTAAAATTTAAAAAATTAATAAAATTATTTATAGCCATAGATTTATTTTATATTATAAGTTTCAAAAGTTTTCTTTTTAAATTCTTTTTTGTATTCATCTAAGGATCTTCACATAATTGAGACAAAGAGAATATTAAAAAAATATTTCCCAAACGTTATTAATAACAATTAAGAATTTAAAAATATTACGCTTTCTGTATCATTTTATGTGACATTCTTTTCTTTTTAATCTATCCCAAGAAAACATCACACTACTTTTTAGTTGATAATGAGAATGATGTTCCATTCATTAACAAAAATGAGCATGGGGTTAGGCGGGGTCATTTAATTAAATCTTTCGAAAATTACACCACACAAAAATTTAAGATCCTATACCTATAGTATAATATAAAAAGATATTCTTTATTATTATTTATCAAACATAATTTTATTTATAATATATACAACGTAACAGGTCTAATATTTTAAATATTTCACGTTTGTTTAGCTTAAACTTAAAATTACTATTATGTTTTTTTTATAAAAAAAAAATGTGAAATGTTTTGTTAGACTTTGCAATTGCAGAATGATGTGGTCTTTCTGGACAAGCAACCATAAGTGATAAAGTCAAGCCCACCAACAAGATATCGCCATCATACATCCATCACTTTACGGCTAGTTTGTTTTGAATTCAAGTTATGATGGACTTAATTATGATGAGATAAATTATGATACGATAAGTTATGTTGTGATTATTTTTTATTGAGTGTTAATTTGTTATATTCAAAATAGTAAATTTTAAAAATAATTTTTTTTTTTTTTAAAAATACCCTTCATAAATGTGAAAAGTGATCTATAAAAAGGATATAAAGAGATATTTTTGTCATTTACTTATTTTATCTCAAAATTACTATACCACTCAAGAGGAGAGTTAGCTTATCACCAGTACTAATTATAACCTCGGAATCGATTATTCCGAACTTGTCAACCAAATAACAAATTAAGCGACACTATAATTTAATTCTAAAACTATGTAATGTTATCATTCACGATTCACATCAAAAGACCCTTGATTGTTTGATTAACTTTTACTCCACTGGATAATTCTTATTATTTTTTCCAATTTCTGACTAATAGACAATAGTATAGAACATAAGATAAGTTTTTTAAAAAAAAAAAAAAAAATAGAACAAAAGTTATAATGTGATTCAAAATAGATGGTGAAGGCCGAAGGGTGACATCCCCAGACCATGTGACATTTTTTTTATTATTATTTTCTTTCGATATTTAATGTGTTTAATTAATTTAAATTTGCACCACATAGGGATAGGGTTTGATTGGAATGGATGGATGAGAGAGTTCTCTCTATTAATATGATTTTTGGTGAGTCCTCTCTATTAAATATTTTTTCATATCTAAGATTTAAATTTAAAATTTTGAATAAGAGAAACAGTCTCATCCAATAAACCGCAAGTGCCACGTGACATCATTAATTCATTTGAATAGTTGAGAATTAAAGGAATAAATATTTAGGGAAACAATATTATTAAGTCGTAAGAAGTCATTAAGTCGGTTAGTTAGTTCATTAATTGAATAGTCAGTTAGTTAATTGTTAAAATTTGTTGTAACTAACTACAATGTAGAAAGCCAGCTGTATAAATAGGCATTCAATTGTCATTGTTGAAATAAGAAATACATTTTTCTCTTCTCTCTTTCAGTTCAAAATACTCCCAATTCTACTGTTCATCATCTGTGATTGATGAAAATTAACATGGTATCAGAGCATTGATCATAAGGGATTGATCTGCGTAGAAGAGAAGAATCCAGCGGTGCTGAGAAGCTGTAGAAGAAGCTCTTGAAATAAGCATCAATGGTGACAAATGAAGTTACAGATCTAAGTACAGCAATGGGAATGAATGAGATTACAACTCTAAATCACAATCATCCACTTTATCTTCAAGCTTCGGATGCGCCTGGAGTAGTTCTGGTTCCAATCAAATTAACAGGACCAGAAAATTACGCCTTATGGAGCAGATCGATGAAATTGTCTCTTAGAGGAAAAGGGAAACTTGGATTCATTGATGGATCTTGTGTGAAGACGACTTATAAAGGACGATTAGAGGAGCAATGGGATAAATGTAACACAATAGTATTGTCATGGATTGCGAGCACAGTTACAAGTAAATTACTGCCAGGGATAATATACGCTTCAAATGCTAAAAGAGTTTGGGAAGATTTTCAGGAGAGATTTGATAGATCAGATCTTACTAGAATTTACCATTTGTGGTCAGAAATTGCAGCTCTCAAACAAGGTACTGATTCTGTGACTTCCTACTACTCGAAATTGTGAGATTTATGAGCTGAATTGGAAGCAATGATTCCATCACCTGGTTGTACGTGTGCAGATTCGGCTTCTTATATGGAGCATTTAAGATCACAGAAATTGTTGCAATTCTTAATGGGGTTAAATGAGAGTTTTGGACATATCCGGAGTAGCATTCTAGCTAGGAAGCCTGTAGTGACAATAAATGAAGCATACGCAGTTGCAGCACAAGAAGAAAGTCAGAGAGTTCTAGGTGTTTAGGATAAAAGCAGGGATCCGTTAACACTTTTAGCAGGGAAAACTCAAGGAAATAGACCAAAACCAAAGAAGTTTGTACCACCAGGAACAATTTGCGATCATTGTGGTTTCAAAGGCCATTTCAAGGGTGATTGTTATAGGCTAGTAGGGTATCCACCAGATTTTCAAAGCAAGAGAAGAGGACCTGATGGTTTTAAGCCAGATTTCAAGCCAAATGCACACTTAAGTAAGAATACTGATGATCTCACCAACAAAGGAATGCTTACTGAAAATCAGATGTCATCATCTCAGTATGAGGATTTGGGAAACAAAATGGATCGAGCAGGAATATTAGGATGTGTTGCTAACATGTCAGGTATGGCTTCTTTAGATCTCAAAACAGATACAGTTTATGAGTGGATAATTGATAGTGGAGCTACGCATCATATTACACCTAATGAGGAGTTATTAATTGCTAATAAAGGAACACATAACAATGTTGGAGTCCAAGTTCCAACAGGGAAGAGATGTGATATCAAGAGTATTGGAGTTGTGAAGATTTTAGAAGGGGAAGAGCTTAAGAATGTGTTGCATGTGCCAGATTTCAAATTTAGCTTGTTATCAGTTGCAAAGCTAACCAGGGAACTTTCTTGTTCAGTTTCTTTCTATCCTGACTATTGTATATTTCAGGGACTTTACAATGGCAAGGTATTGGGGATTGGTAAAGAAAAGGAAGGACTATACATACTAGAGAATCAACTAAGGCCAATAGTTCATGTTGTGACTGTTGACAAGGGGAATGGAGATACAAAGCTATGGCATTTAAGGCTAGGACATGCTTCAATTGGAGTGCTAAAACACATTCAGTCTTTGAACCATCTATCAAATAAAGAGGTGCAACATAACTGTGAGATATACCCTTTAGCAAAGCAATGTAGATTGAAATTTCCTGTTAATACAAGCAAAACATTTGGAGTTTTTGAATTGGTTCATGTAGATGTTTGGGGACCATATAGAAAGCCCACTTTTGACAAGAAATATTATTTTGTTACTATAGTAGACGACTATAGCAGGTACACATGGTTATGTCTCATTCATTCCAAGAGTGAAGTCATTGTAGTACTCAAAGATTTCATTGCTTTAATAAAAAATCAGTTTGACTTGTCTGTGAATCTGATAATGGTACTGAATTTTTCAGTTCATCCATTATTGATTTACTTGCTTCATGTGGTATTGTACATCAAAGTAGTTGTGTTTATACCCCACAACAGAATGACACAGTAGAAAGGAAACACAGACATATCTTGGAAGTTGCAAGGGCTTTAAAGTTTCAAAGCTCTCTTCCTATTCATTTCTGGGGTGAGTGTGTTAGGACTATTGTGTACTTGATAAATAAATTGCCTACTGAAGTGCTGGGAGGGAGATCACCTTATGAGATGTTACATCAGAAAACACCTAGGATTGATCATTTATGAGTGTTTGGTTGCCTATGCTATGCAACTAGGTTGCCTAAAGGAGATAAGTTTGCCCCTAGAGCTAGAAAGTCAGTATTTCTAGGATATTCTGAAGTCCAAAAGGGTTACAGATTATATGATCTTATTGAGAAGACTTTCTTTGTGAGCAGAGATGTGGTCTTCAGAGAGAATATTTTTCCTTATCATACAGATACATTATCTCCTGAGTTAGATATGTTTGAGTTAAATAGCTCAGAATTGAGTCGGGTATATCCCAATGAGGATGTGGTTCCTGTTATGTTAGATACAACAGTGATTAAACTATATGTGTGTGGTATTGAACCACCTGAGGTTGATACAGTCCCTGATGTTGTCACTGCAGTCACAGAGGACAGTGATTCACTATATGAAGGGAATCCAATTCCATCACTAGATGTACAACCTGTCAGTACTTCACAAACAAAAATTAGACCTCCCAGAAACATCAAACCACCTAGTTGGCTTGATGACTACATTACTAATCCAAAGAAATCTGCCAATTGTACATATCCCATCTCAAATTACCTTCAATATTCTCATCTGTCAGCCCCTTACCAAGATTATTTAGGTACCTTTTCTCAACCAGTTGAACCTAAATCATTCATGGAAGCATCTTTAGATGACAGGTGGGTAGCAGCTATGACTGATGAAATTGCTGCTCTAGAGAGTAATCACACCTGGGATATAGTAGATTTGCCTCCAGGAAAACAAGCCATTGGTTCTAAGTGGGTATTCAAGATCAAACACAATGCTGATGGGTCTATAGACAAGTACAAGGCAAGGTTGGTAGCTAAGGGGTATACTCAAAAGGAGGGGTTGGACTACCATGAGACTTTTTCCCCTGTTGTCAAAATGGTAACAGTGAGAACTCTCATTACAATTGCAGCTTCCAAAGATTGGTCTCTCATTCAGATGGATGTTAATAATGCATTTCTGCAAGGTGATTTGTATGAAGAAGTTTAAATGGCTTTGCCACAAGGTTTTCACAGACAGGGGAGGCTAAAGTATGCAAACTCACTAAGTCTTTATATGGATTGAAGTAGGCCTCTAGAAAATGGAATATTAAATTGTCTACTGCTCTATTAGAAGCAGGATATGTTCAGAGTTCATATGATCATTCCTTGTTCACAAAACAGTCAGGAGATGACATAGTGATGATCCTTGTATATGTTTATGACTTGTTAATTACAAGAAACAGTCAAAGCTTGATTGAGGATGCTCAAAAGACTTTACACAACAAATTTAAAGTGAAAGACTTGGGGCAACTTAGATACTTTCTAGGAATTGAGATCAGATAAGGGAATATTACTCAATCAGAGAAAGTATACCTTAGAGTTGTTATCCACAGTGGGGTTAGGTGGTGCTAACCTAGTTTCTACTCCTATGGAGATGAACACAAAGCTTACTACAATAGAGTATGATTCAATGGTTGGAAATAAAGATGACCATGTACTAACTGATGTACATAGTTATCAACAGTTGATAGGGAAGCTGATTTACTTAACAATCACTAGACCAGATATTTGTTTTGCAGTACAGGTCCTAAGTCAATTTATGCAACATCCCAAGAAGTCGCATTGGGATGTAGCACTACGAGTCCTTAGATCGTTGAAGGGATCACCAGGACAAGGAGTATTGTTGAAGAAAGGATCAATTACAAACTTGGCGACTTTACGTGATTGATGAAATTTGCGTATGCCCCAATACTAGGAGATCAGTAACAGGATATGTCATTATGCTTGGAGAGTCTATGGTCTCATGGAAATCAAAGAAACAACATACTGATGGTAGGAGCTCGGCTAAAGTGAAATCTGAAGTATGGCGAGCGATGTCGAAATTATTTGGTTAGTTGGTTTACTAAAAGATCTGAAAATACATGTTACTACTCCAGTCAGGTTGTGTTGTGATAACAAAGCAGCTATGCAAATTGCTTCAAACCCAATTTTCCATGAAAGGACTAAGCATATTGAAATTGATTGTCATTTTGTGAGAGAGAAGCTCAAAGATGGCCTAATCAAACCAGAGTTTGTTGGAACTAAATCTCAGTTGGCAGACTTGCTTACAAAGGGCTTGGGAACAACACAACATCATTTTCTTCTGTCCAAGCTAGGAGTTCTTGATGTTTTCGATCCTAGCTTGAGGGGGAGTATTAAGTCGTAAGAAGTCATTAAGTTGGTTAGTTAGTTCATTAATTGAATAGCCAGTTAGTTAATTGTTAAAATCTGTTGTAACTAACTACAATGTAGAAAGCCAGCTATATAAATAGACATTCAATTGTCATTGTTGAAATAAGAAATACATTTTTCTCTTCTCTCTTTCAGTTCAAAATACTCCCAATTCTACTGTTCATCATCTGTGATTGATGAAAATTAACAAATATTGTCAAACTTTGGAATTATATTTCCACTATTAATATTAAAGTATCGTAGGACAAAAATGTCCCTATATGATCAAATTATTGTCTTTTTCAAGAAAATGGGGTGCGAACTATGTCATTAAAATTTAAAACTTAGATGGATAAGCTAAGCTACTAAAGTTTGATTTTCATATTTGAGGTTGCTTTCAGCTTTCAGGTTGATAATTTTTTCTGCTACCTCTAATTCTTTTTCTTATAAAATTAGATTTGTTAAAAGTATAAAAGCTCTAACTTAAGCTTCTATTTAGTTTTGTTACCGATGAGTACTATATTTTCTTTTCCAAAAAATGGAGAATTTATAAAAATAAAATTTAGCTTAGGTAATGGAATTCTTGGAATTAATCAAAATCCACTTGGATGGTTTTTTAAAATAAAAAATAAAAATTGGGGTAGAGAAAAGGTAGATAGAGAAGGCATTACAAGATAGAAATCCAACTCTTACTAATAAGATAAAAAATTTAGATAATTAATTAACTATAAGTTATTAAGAATTAAAATTCTCCTAAAACGTTCAAGATAAAGTAAAGAAAATAATAAAAGGAATTAACTTCTCTTCACTGGCTATGGACAAGAAAATTACACCGTCAATTCATTTTTTAGAAATACTTATTTCTCTTAACATATTCACATAATATTAATATTTAAATAAAAATAGCAAAAAGAGTATTACATGGTAACTTTTTTACTCTTTTTTCTTTCTTTTTAAAATCTAAACTAATTAATCTCACAAAAAAATTATCCATAACTTATTAAGTCTTCTTCACAGCATGAAAAGTTTTTGGATAAGATATTTTCATTGCTTCAGAGTGTGTGTTCTCTTCTTAGTTCATTCAATCAACAATACAAAAATTAATTGAAAATAAACTTTGATTCACCTATCATCATATGTACTCCAATTTATTTAAATGTGAAAATATAATAATTAAATCAAGAGAAATAAATATTTCTAAAAATAAATTGACAAGTAATTTTCTTATCCACTTTTAGTGAATAGTAATTAATCTCTTAATACAAAATGATAAATAGAAGACAAATAAATAAATAAATCCTTGACAAAGTGACATGGAATTTTCGGAAGGTTCCTTTGAATTTTGGAAGGCGTCATTATTGAGAGAGGTGGCTAGGGATTTATTTATGGAATCGAGCTTTTGTTTGGTCATGAAAATAAAAAGGAGTAATTGCTTTAATTGGAATTATTGGACGTGATTGTGTTTCGTACTAGTGTCTCTGTCCCTAATTACTTGTCTATTTTTCTTTTTTAGTTGTCTCTAATTATTTGTCTATTTTGACAAATCAAGAAAAAATATTTTTTTACCTATTATACCCTCGACTAATCCACTTCATAAATAATAGGGATAAAATGGTAAACTCACTATGTCAATCGTTTTCTTAATAGGTGTGTTAATTTAAAAATGAACAGAGGGAGCATAATGTAATACCTTGTTTAAATTTATAAAGTAATTTTTATAAAAAATTGAATGTTAAAAATATTCTAAAATGTGTCAACTCATTTTTTATTAGTATTTAAATTTTATGATTTTTGTAATATTAAATTATCTAAGATTTTTCGTTCTTTTGAAGATTTTTTTTATGCCGATGAAAGTATTCTCTTTGTTTTTGTAAAGAAAGAAAACTTTGAATTTGATAGTTTGAACTCTCTCTCTCTCTCTCTCTCTATATATATATATATATAGTCCGGCTTTAAAACAGGCATTTCTTCGACCCTCTCCAATAATACAGACCAAAACAGGCTCTTCGCTCATTTGTGGGCAAATTGTGCCAAACAAATTTAGCCCGTCAGTCATCCCCAAAACAAAAAACAAAAAAATATCACATGAATTTTAAAAGCAGTTCGCCCATTTATGGACAAACTACAATTCTTTTTATTAACTTCTCATGTGAAGCTATATCATGTCTCAATTTTAAGTGTATTGTAAAATATTTTTGATATATAAAATTATGAGTTTCTTCAATAATAAAAGTATAAAAAAATGAGAATTTTTTTCATAAAATAAATTTTGCTATTTATTTTCTTTACAATCAATCTTGTTGTTTGTCCATTTTGACCTCTCTTTTAAATGACATGTGTATCAAGCCTCATTTTTATGTCAGTCCCATGTGTTACAACGCTCAACTTACACTCTAAATATTCAGTCATGATCTTGCTCAACCTTATAACCCTTTAGATTCCACCATTTGTCTCCAAACCTCCAACTTAGTGTTAACTTTGTTGCAAGTCTCATCAATCAAAACGGTGTCATCCCCAAATAACTTACACCATGGCACCTTATCTTGTGCTTGATTATAATCTTTGCAAATAATATTTAATTGTTTGAATACATTTTTCCTATATATATATATAATCTTTGCAAATAATATTTAATTGTTTGAATACATTTTTCCTATATATATATATATATATAATATAGTTTAAATAGGATTTTTTTTTATAAAAACAAAAATGTGGCAAAAATTTGTAAAAAGATTGATAATAAAAGTGAAAAAAACAAGTGTTGAGTGTTTTCCATTATTCAATATAACTTTATGTTGAATTTAAAATTTTCATAACCAAACGATAATCTTTAAATAAAATGTAAAAATAATAATTTAAAAAATATATTTTTTAATGATCAAATGGGTCCATTATCTAAGACTTGTAAACAAAATAGGATATTTCCAATCATGTATTTTGTGATTGATAAGGAGACATAAAAGTAGTGATGACTACTTCACTTTCTTCCAATTTGTCCACTTCCATGAAGAGATTCCCAAGGAACTCGACAACACCAAAATTACAATCCATTCAAAGTATCTCATAAATATTCTTTATTCATGTTAAAATTAAATTTTATAAATAAATAATTATGTATTTGAATAAATATATTAAAATTAGTAATAAAAATCTTTCAATATGCTTTGTTCAAAAATGTAGATGAATAATTTTCTGTCAAATGATCAATATGTCCCTAAAGTTATTTACAAAAATAATTAATTTAAAAGTATTAGGATTTTTTCATAAAAATATAGGACCGAACACAAAATATTACATTTATGTATCATATTTCTAGTTTACACCTGCATATTAAAAAAAAAAAAATCACCGTGAGTGTTTATATATTTGGTATACAATATGATATAATATTATATATGGTGTAGCAATTTTGTATAAAAATATATAATAGTGTAAAAGAAGTATTTAATTATACATATTTTTACATTATTAACTTATGCCCACAAATATGGTAAAAGATATCACCAATTAGCTCAAAGCTTCTTCGATAGTTTACAAATGTTGGCTACAAATTCCAAATGAAACCCCAATAATTAATTTATCCAAAAATAATAATAATAATCAATAAATCACAAAATTCACTTGTGACTTTTCAAGCTTTGGAGAACCCCCCAATAATAGAGCTTTTAGATTTTTCACTTCACCTTATAATGTTTAAGTTTGTGATGATAAATATGATGAGCATCACTCTCAATTAGTTTTCAAGCATTATAAAAAAAGAAGAGGAAATCATAATCACATATTAAGAATTATTGTCTTTTTTCCAAGTGTTTCTAATTATATATAAAACTAGTAAAATTATTCGCGCTTCGCGCAAAAATTTAATATCACGGAATATATATAATAATACTTAAAACATATCAGTCACTAAAATTAAAACACTATATTATTCTACATAAAAGATTAATAATGTAAATGAAAATGAAAATTATTACAATTTATCATTTATCCTTAATAATATAAGCAAAATTAATGACTGTAAAAATACATATTAGGATCCGTAACATAAGCAATGGTGTCACTGAGGCACTCAACATGAGTAAATTATACAAATATTTAATTGTGAAGAAGAAGAAGAAGAGGAGGTTCAGAATTTTCGTTGTTTTAAAATGAGAGGAAATCCCTCTATTTATAGACAACAAATGATAGTGTGAACAAATATTTATTGTGTCTTATCGGAAATGTTACAACTATTTGGAAAAGTTGCAACCCTTCGAAAAGGTCACAACTTTTCATAAAAGTTGCAACTTTTCATTAAAGTCACAACTCTTCATTAAAGTCGCAACTCTTCATTTAAGTCACAACTTTTCATGAAAGGGAAGGCTAGCTAGTTTTGGAAATAAATAAATTAAAAATGAATTCTGGTTTGTGGTGACGCCACGTAGGCGGATCTAAGGTTCTCTTTTATATATATATATATATATGAATGATAGATTAAATAGGATAAGATCCAAGAATATGATCAACTAATTTTAGTTACAAGCTTGCATCAAATTATATTAAACGTTAGAGCCTTAGAGGTGATCAACTTATGACTTTTAATTGATAATGACTTATAAATACTATAAAGTTTACCAAATGTCGTAAATAAGTTTAAATTTGCTTATAATATAGTTTGATTAGTTTATAAGTTTACTCAAAAACACCCTCAACCCACCCATCACCCGATAGCATGTACTCAAGAGTGACAATTAAAAAAAAGAAGTAACTTTTACTCTTAATCAAGTTATGACCCACGTTTGGCCACAAATAATGTGGTTTAATAAATAAATAAAATGAAGTACTAAAACAAGTTCCTTTGAACCCCTAAGTCATAAAGCTACGCTTCTCATAAAATTAGAATTTAACCTTATATATAAAATATATTTTTTCAACGAAGAGGATTTAGGTGAATCTTCTGATCCTCATGTAATTTTGCCCCTTACACATATCAGATTAATTGATTGATAAAATTTCATGTTAAATTATGTAATGTATATATACAATCTATTATTGTAAAATAAACCCTGATATTTATAGTTACACATATATTATAATATGTTTATAAATACAAATTTTATAATTTTATAGTTCTTTTAAATATTTTTATCTGATTAAATTACATCACTTAAATTAAAACGGAGGGAATAGCTCTTTTGCTTGATTAGTAAAGCAACCATACTTGATTTCTTGTGTTTGAGTTGAATTTTGCATGTATTACGTAACTTCTGAAAAGGATAGGTTGAGATTGGCTAAACGTATGGGGTTTTACTTTGTAATTACATTTTTTGTACATATATATAAAGACACAATTATACTAAGCACAGACAAAAAAATGTCATGCTCTCTTTAGTCACATTCTATAAATTTTTGTCAGTTTAGTTATTTAAAATTAATGAAATTTATGTTTTCTTTTTGGTACATTGATTTATTCTATTGAAATTACGAAAGACGTAATTAAAGGTGGACATAAATATTGGAAAATCTAATCGAATTGAACTAATTCGATTTTTCGACTTCGATTTTTCAGTTGGATGTTAGGTGTTTTCTTTTCAAAAGTTTGGTTCTTCAATTCGGTATCTCGAAACATCAGTATATTGAAGAACCAAACTTTTATGATTTAAAAATTTTTTAAACATAATATATATATATATATATATATATATATAATACTAATGATAGAAAGAGAAAAATATTATAATTATAAATATATATAATACTATTGATAGAAAGAGAAAAATATTATAAAATTCTCTTAATTTCATAAGTTGAACAAGTAAATTGAAGCAACTAATTTTAGTATGGATCGACCCAAGAAATATGAAATGAAGAGACTAAAATTTTTCTATGCAAATTTAAATTTAATCAAAGCCTTAAAAGAATATCAATATTAAGAGAAAGCTAAAAAAGAAAAATAAAAATAAAATAAAATTATAAAGCGATTTTACTTTAAATAACACTTGTAAATAGGTTATCCCTCAATATTACTTCAGCTTAAGCCCCACGATATTTTTAATTTTTAGACCAATCTTTTTCTCTATCTGTATAAATAAAATAAAAGTGGAGAATTACAAAATTTAATTTGTTTAAATTGAAAATAGTTTTTGCAAAACACCATACGTATATGAGAGGTGTTTTTATGATGAATAATTGAATATAAATACATACAGAGAGAGCCACATACTCTCTGTGTAGCCTTATCCCTTAGGATCATTAATTATATTATTTAATTTAGCAACAAAACTGAACTACTGAAGGCCATCTAAGCAATAATTCCTTCCCATAAATTAAATTAGTGAGTGGTTTGGGGTAAGGTATAAAATATAATAATTTAAGAGATAAAATATTAGATTATTTTATTTTATGTATCTTATATACATAATAAAATAACTTATCGCGAAATAATTTGTTCCTAATTAATCGAGCTAATCAAGATGGTACTAGTCACCTGAAGATTCCAATGGACATATATATATATATATAATACCCACAAAGTTGATTCTAACACGAAAGCACATATGAATTAACTGTAGACATGACCTTTTTAGATTCTTTTAATTTGGTATCTGTGGAACAGTTTTCAGTCATTATCTTAACAAAGGAAAATCAAGTTGCAACCCCATAGCCGCCTTCAAATATATGACAAGTACAACAATATTATCTTTAATTTCTTGTTGCAATCTGCCACTTAATTTTGACAATTTTATCCCCACTTGAATATTTATCGATTTTGTATGTTACAAGACTAGTCTTTTTCTCAAAAACAAGCTAAGCAACCATCAACCATTACATGAATTTAATTATGTTTTATATATTAAGTCATCATTAAGGACTAAGCCTATACAATGCCCTTTCATACAAGAATGGAAGTAGATTAACAAACACACACACATATATATATATTGATACATGTAAATTACACTTTTAATAAAGAAGTATAATATAATTGTTGTCAAAATATAGAATCCAACAAGGTTGGATCGGAATCAAACATCACAATAAAGTGAAAACTAAGTTGTATGTAATTATTTACTATTAGTTACTTATTTTCAAAGAAAGGAAAATTTGGAGGAATTTGAATGATTCTTAGTATCATCTAGTAACTTGTGACCTCAACAATAATGATTTGAAATGGAAAATTTATAAGGAGAGAAATCAGAATTGTGTTCACCAAGATTATATAACTTGTTTCGAGTCAATACGGAATTCAACCTTGTAGTGCTACTATACTAACTAGTTTATCAAACTCATAATACATTTAATGTTTCTCAATCAAATTAGATACACTTCATGTTTATTCTTTCGAATTAAAAGTGTTGACCTTAAACCAATGACATTTACTCTGAATTAGTTAATCTCGCTACAACATCAACCATTAGACGAGTTTTATATAACAAAGTCATATAAAAAGAAACCGCAAATGAATTATTATTTTTATCCAAATCCCAATATTTCAAATCTAATTTGATATCAAAAAACGAAAAACAAGAAAATATCAAGGTTAATTTTTTTTAATACTTACTACTCAGTAATGTTATTGTCAGCAACGTTTTAGCCTTAAAACATGTTTCTGAGTATTGAATTAATAACACGGACTAATAGTAACATTTTAAGTATGTGTACTCCGTTAGATTTTTTCTTTTGCCATAGATTTTCTTGGAATAAAAACAATAGATAAAACATTACTGTCAAATACGTTTACTCTAGTTTTATAAAAAAAAAAAAAAACTTATTACTTTAATGAAATGGTTTAAATAATGGCTGATATTGAAAAATTTTCTTACATAAATGACATTCAAAGTTTATTATCCCCCCTCTGAATGGATCTAAAAAGAGTTGAACGAATTAGCATTGATATTTTTCGACTAGTATCTATCATACTTATGAAACTTTTTGATATTATATTATGCCTATATTAAAATTAGATGTCTAAAACTGAATATTAAGATATGCATTAAAATCAATAATTAAGATTGTTTGTTTTCAATATCTGAATATGCATATTAAATTAAACATTATATCAATAAAATATTATAAAATTTTCATTTCAATAAAAAACATATTACTTTTTAATAAAAAATAATAGTTTAAATGTTTATATTTGATTAAAAAAATTATATGATATGCAAATAAAAATTGTATATTGATATAAAAATTATTGTAGCATGATTTCTTTTTAGAATTCAACATAAATATCCTTTTATAAGAAAATATATCAGAAAAAAAAATCATAGGCATAATATAATATCAAAAAGTTCAATAAGTATAATAGATACTAGTTGAAAAATATCAACGCCTAATTCTTTCAAATCTTTTCAGAGCCATTCAGAGGCTTTTTAAAAAAAGAAACAAATGGACTTAATGGGCTGAATCTGAATGATTAAGATTCAGACCTAAAAACCAAACACACTTAATGGGCTGAATCTGAATAATTAAGATTCAGACCTTTATTAAGTGCAAACAAATGAGACCTTAATCTCATTATTATCTTTAATTTTTTCAAAATTATTTTATAGGAATAGAAAAAGGAAACTTAAAATTACTGAAATATACGTCTTATGTTTTCCTTATTTCTAATATTCCCTTCTATTTCTGAAAACCTCTAAAATCCCTTATTTCTCTCCTAATTCTAAATTATTTTATAATGTATCCGAGCTACATATTATCTATTCGGTTTATTTTATGATGTATCCGAGCTAGTTTTTAATGTATCTGAGCTATATATTATGTATTTGGTTTATTTTATGATGTATCCGAGCTACATATTATGTATCCGGTTTGTTTTGCTTTTTCAGAGATTAATATAATTACAAACTAAATAGGAATAAGATTGTAATTTCATAGTATTATATTAATACTATGTGATTCCTAAAATTTATACAAAAGGGAAAACGTATGAGAGAAATTAAAAAAATATGAACCGAACCTTACGAACAAAATAAAAATGATAGATTAGACAATCAATAAGTTACTAAGATTCCTTCTATTTCTTTGTTAGTCTGTTTTTATGACAAATGAGTTTTAACAATATATAAATATGCTTTTTTTTTTTCAATTTTAGCTCACATCTATTATTAGCCTTTGAAGTAATTTTATAGATTAATTCTTGTGACGAAAGGAATCAGAAATGCTATATTAAATATTAATTCTCTTCTTTCTTTTTTTTCTCGAGGAACTTAAAGATTTAAATAAAAGAGCGACTAGCCAATTTTCCCCTTTTCATACAAAGCGAAAAGATAACTAAAATAATACAGATATTTTTTCAAAATTTCCTAATTTTTAATCAGCAATTTCATATTGGAAAAAAAAATGCTATATTAAATATTAATCCTCTTTTTTTTTTTCTCGAGGAAGGAGGTAGGATTGGATGAGGATTGCAACAAAAAAAATTTATACTATTTGTAAAGATTCTTGAATTTATTATTATTGTTATTATCAAAGTTCGTATAATTGATACTCCTACTACAATAAAGAAAAGTATGAAAATGACGTATATGTCTCTTTGCAGAAGTTTCTTATATTTTATCAACTCCTACGAAATTGGATGACTACACTTAACCGCAATATAAATAAATAAATAAAGGGAGCCAATGTCCTTATAAACGATTCCATCTGGTGATTTAAAATCATATATACGTAATTTTTATCTCATAATTTCAAATTTGAGATAAAATCTCAAATTCTTCAAAAAACATAATTTGTAAATTTTATATCACGATTCTACAATTTTTAAATAAAAAATTTGACTCACAAGTTTATATTTTGTAAAGAGATAAGTGTAAAAAAACACGCCTAAATTATCCCCCTTATTGAGTTTCTCAAACTAATAAGTGATAATTTAGGTATGAAATTCACACTTTAAATAATTTAGGTATGAAACTAAAAAAAATGAAATAATTTAAATGTGTTTTTAACACATATCACTTTTATAAAATAACCCACCATTTTATTCTACCTATTTTTTTGTGATAACTCCAAAGGAGTATGAAATATTCACATAATATGCTGATGATATAGTTACTAACCATGCTCAATTTATAAAAAAGTAGTACGCTACTACTCATGTTCAATTTTAATTTTTATTAATCTAAACTTCGATCAACAATTTTTTAAAAAAAGTAGCTTTGTGATAATATATTATATTATTGCAATGAATTTTGCATATTTGTTAAGATTGTATAAAAAAACATTGAGACCGTTTTAATAATTTTCACAACTTATTAACTTTATCTAATACGGCCTTACCGCCATTGTGCAAAAAAGGGGAATCAATTCTTATGAGATACTAAACATTTCTAATTTTAAGACTGTGAATTTAAATCACGAAAAAAACAAAAAACCTTTATCCTAAAACCGTCCAGATTCTAACAATGAAAAAGACTTTAATTCAAAAAACCCTTTATCCCAAAACCGTCCAGATTCTAACAATGAAAAAGACTTTAGGAAATTAAGTAGTAGTAATGAAAAGAGAAAATAACAAAGGAGAGGCTGTATCAGTAGCTACGTAAGAAGCTTCAAAATTTTAATAAAGTAACATTGGCCCACTTAATGGGACTCATCAACTACACTATCGTGTCGTCAATAAAATAACAGTGAAAATTGAATCTCAGCCGTCGACGTAGCTCACATGAATATTCTATCAACTCTATAAATGTACATATTCATTACGGAACCTTTTCTATGATAAAACACTCTTCTTTTTTTAATTTTTAATTGTATTATCGGAGCTCGGATAATGAATCGTTCCGTCGCCGGAGTTTTGTTCCTGATTGCGCTTTCGTTAAATGTCTCCGTTTCTGAGAGCCGTAACTTTTTAAAACTTCCGTCGGAAGGTTCTAGATTCTTCGATGCTGATGAGAGCGACTCCGTCGGTACTAGATGGGCTATTTTGCTTGCCGGATCAAACGGTTATTGGAATTACCGTCACCAGGTGATTATACAATTTATTTCCTATTTTTTATTTTACTTTAAATATTTTATTTTACTTTTTAAGCTTTTTTTGTTTGTGACGGTTGATGGAGGATTATATAAATTGATTCTATGATGTGTTGTTTACCTTATGGTGAGTGGTTGAAGTGTCAAATTAGTGGGGACGGAGCTACAGTATAGCTATTATGGCTTCCATTGACTTTTTTAGCAAAAAGTGTAGTATATGCTTTTGTGAGCTAATAAAAGACTATATTATAATATAATATATATATTATACTAATAGATAAGCTGAGGTGCACGCGACATGTCACCCTATCTTGTCATTTGATATGGGTTTTTTTTTTTTCATGAAAAAAAAGTTGAAACTTGACTATTCTGGAGGGCTGAACAGGATTTTTTGATATAGCGTCTCCAACCGGGCCATCTTAATCACTAGGCCACTAAAGTCATCATATGGGATTCCATATTATTTGGGGTTTTTTTTTAAAAAAAATACTTTTAAATATTATTTAAAAAATTATATGTACTTTTAAATTTTAAAAAATGTGTAAGAAGAAAAGAAAATGCCATTAGTTTTCCCACTTTTCTAAGGGAATGAAACATTTTTTGAGAATAATTTCCTTATGCATGTGGGATATTATGCTTCCTTATTTATCTCCCTATGAATTTGACCTTATATTATGATTTACCTTATATTCATCTTTTTTTATTTTCTATTTTATTATTTTTATTCTCAATATTGACTCTCTCCTACCTAAATGTTTTGATTTAATGCTGCTTACCCCTTAGGAGTCATTTGGTTTGAATTCAAGTTATGATGAGATTAATTATGATGGATAAGTTATGATGTGATCAATTATGCTAAGATTGTTTTTTATTGAGTGTTTGGTTTGTTATATTCAAAATAATAAATCTTAAGAGCAACATATAAGTATACCAAAATACCCTTCATGGATGTAAAAAATAATGTATAAAGTGTTTAAAGGGACATTTTTGTCATTTAGTCATTTTATCCCGGGATAACTTTATACCACCCATGGGAAGGGATACCTTATCCCGGTACTAATTATCAATCTCGAGATAAGTTATCCCTGACTTGCCAACCAAACAACAAATTAAGTGACACTATAATTTAATCCCAGGACTATTTTAAGTTATCCTTCACACCAAACGACCCCTTACAAAATAATAGAATTTGCTTTTGAGTGTCTTTTTCAAAATCTCAAGAAGTGCAACAAGCAATCATTACATTGAAGGAACACAACACTATTTCGATTTGTTATATTAACTTATCAAATTTGTGCCAGGTTATGTTATTCTAACTTTATTTTATATTTTTTTTTCATGAAAACTTATTAGTGTTGATATTCTTAGTTCATAAGTATATATATTCTCATTTTGAACAGTTTGAAGCATATGAAAATGTTGTTGGTTTCTTATTTAGTGGTAAAAAATCTAGATCACTAAATGATGAGAATTTTAAAAAGTATTATCTTAACATTTAACTTTCTTTAACATATAATAGTTATTATCATATTGATGGTTTAGATCTATTTTTTGAATTAAAAGTGTTTAGAGAAATAATACAAGTAAAAGATAATGATCTAATGGAAATACTCAATCAAATAAAAAGGCTTGATTCTTTTCCTAATGCATATATTGCTTATAGAATAATGTTAACAATTTCTGTAAGCATTGCTTAAGTTGAAAATTGTTTTTCGAAACTAAAATTCATAAAATATTTTCTAAGATTAACAATGTCTCAATAGAGAATGAATGGATTAGCTCAATTGAAAATGAATTACTAAACAAATTGATTATAAAGCAATAATTAATGACTTCCCCTTAAAAAAGCTAGAAAACTAGATTTTAAATAAAACAATATATGATGATTTTTTCTTTTTTAAAAATAAAAATATTAGGGCCCTTTTTTAAGGTTTCGCTTTAGGCCCCCAATCTTGTTGAGTCGGCCCTCGTCTCAAACCTGAGACCTCTATTTAAGGAAGGACAACCCTGTTTGATATGGATTTGTCAAACCTATCAAGAAAAGTTTATCATAGCGCAAGAGGGACTTGACTATCTTTTGTGAAGGAGTTTAATTGAATCCCTTCCGAAAACTTACACTAGAGTAAAAATTTGTTGTTTCTGGACTTTGGAGGGTATAAAGATTGAGACTTAACTGTATGGTACTTCATAGAGCTTTAACGTGTGTCATCCGAATATTAGTTTGGATATGGTAAGAGCTAGGCCACTATTGATGACAGGCATAAGAGCCAAACTTGTTAAATCTTAATTTATCATCAATGGATCACTTTGCTGTTGTGTAACCTTTTCCTTATTTGGCTTAATTATAACATGTTAATGAGGGGTGTTAATTGTGGGGCTAACATGACAGTATATATTATCCATTAGTATATTTGTCTCGATATGATATACTCATTTTAGTAAGGACCAGTTTCAAGAAAGCTGGTGTGGGGTATCCTGCCACTGGTGTTAGTTGATGTAATACTATTCTGTGGTGTAATTTAGGGGCCCTTTTCTTGTTTCTGAGTAGCAAGGTCTTTTAGTTGTATGACCTTGCTAATATATATGTTAAACGTACGTGGACATACTAATATCTAACCGCACTAAAGTACTCCTGCAAATACTTGACATAATGTTAACATATCAAGAACAATTAAGTGTTAATTCTAACTAGTTGGTTACATATGTATGGACCATTCCTTTTCATTGTTTTGATAAATTGAATTCGAGATTGTCTAGAAAATAAAAAACTTCTTTTGATTATGGGAATCCACATGGTTACTTATAGATTGATAATATGCCCTGCTATCCTTGACTCAGGCTGATATATGCCACGCATATCAACTGTTGAAGAAGGGTGGTCTCAAAGATGAGAACATTGTCGTGTTCATGTACGATGACATTGCAAACAATGAAGAGAACCCAAGGCAAGGAGTTATCATTAATAGCCCTCTTGGTGAGGATGTTTACAAAGGAGTACCTAAGGTAAGTTTATTTCCGTAAATTTTACATCTACCTAGTAATAACTGTTTCTGATATTGTCTCTTGAGGCAGGATTACACGGGGGATGATGTTACTGTTAACAACTTTCTTGCTGCTCTCCTTGGGAACAAAACTGCACTTACCGGAGGCAGTGGAAAGGTGGTAGATAGTGGTCCAAATGATCATATCTTCATCTTTTATAGTGATCATGGAGGTGCTGGAGTGCTTGGTGAGTAGCTTCTTTGTACTTCTTAATACTGATTTGTTTCATGAAAATCTTTGATCCTTTCCTGATCATGTTTCCTCTAAGCCCATATCTAGAAATGCTGTTTTTAAAGTGCTAGACAAATGATGTCTACTGGTTCTTGTTCTTTTAGACAAACAGGACGTAAATTGGTTATGCATCTAACTGTTATCTATTGAATATGCAACAGTTCTTCAAAATTTTGTTTCCACAGCAAATGTTTGGGAAACTCCTATTGGTTTTGAAAAAAAAGGGCACTCGACTTTTACTAATTGTGTCAATAGGGCAACTAGTAGTTTCTTGATTTTATCATAGACATTATTTTTCTAGGATTCACAATTATTATCTACAAGCATATACCTTTCTCGAGTGGAACCTATTCGTTTTACCTGTTAAACTATATTCCCAAGATTAATATGCCTTCCTAATTAACAATAACATGTTTTAGTGTTTTGAATATGATATAGGCTGCTATACTCAACAAGAAATCACTAGCTAAGTTAATTCAGAATCTGTCTCATTTTAGTGGTTTTATTATGTCTCTTATGAACCATCTTCTGTTTTGATCTTTCAAGTTTTGAGCAATCACTGTTGTATGTGAAGTTCTATCATTTGTATGGATCATGAGTGAGTTGGTTCTTTTGGGGATGAATGTAGATAATGAAACAGGACATGTTTTGTTAGATCAAAGTGTTGAAGGCTTGCTGTTGTCAATTATATTTTGCATTTGATTGGTCTTTTGCATATTGTATAGTTCCTTCACTTCATATACTAATCACAGTGTCATGTTTTCTAGGGATGCCTACCGATCCTTACCTCTATGCAAATGACCTGATTGATGCTCTGAAGAAGAAGCATGCTTCCGGAACATATAAAAGCTTGGTGAGCTGAGCTTTAATATTTCCTGCAGACTTGTGCTGCTATAGGTTGTTTGAGTACTTTTCCATTCTCTGACTTATTTCTTGTTGTCTATTTACAGGTATTTTACCTTGAAGCTTGTGAGTCTGGAAGTATGTTTGAGGGTCTTCTTCCCGAAGGTTTAAACATCTATGCCACAACAGCATCAAATGCTGATGAGAGCAGCTGGGGAACCTATTGCCCAGGGGAGTACCCTAGTCCTCCTATCGAATACAGCACCTGCCTGGGAGACTTGTATAGTATTTCCTGGATGGAGGACAGGTACATGTGGTTTTTCTGCGTTACATAAATGCCATGTGAAAAACTATAAGAAATATGAGTTCACGATGAATTTTGACTATGATGTTTACCTAATGTGTTGGCTTCTTGGTTGTCTATGTTTGGAATCATAAGTTTGCCAGTCTTGTAAATATCACGGCAATCGAAATTGAAGATATTCTCAATGTCTAAACAACGTCTGTATCAGCAGACAACTATGTTTGAAAAACTTTAGTTCATCGAGTCCTATAAGTATCTTTGCCATAGGAATTGAATACATTCTGTGATTCTACACCAGAGATCATATAACTCTCAAGTTAATGCTCGAGAGTTGGTCAGTTGCCAATGCGAGCTGGGGCTTGTTATATGAGGATTTCTTTCCATTTGTTATTCCTTTACGTTCAACTTTTTTCATTATGCAATTATTAAATATGCCACTTAGCGACCTTAACCAGTTGAGATTAAGGCATAGTTATCATTAGTATAAATCTGCTTATGAAATTATTTTATTAATTTCAGCAGCATAATTTTTTGTTGACTCTGTTCTTTGTATCTGAGCAGTGAAAGACACAACCTGCAGACTGAAACTTTGAAGCAGCAATATCACCTGGTAAGAGCTTATGGACATGAAGAATTGGGATAATCTATTATAGAATTGACGACTCAGTAGAAAAGTAAAAAGTAATAGTAGGAAAAAGAACTTGGAAAGTGAAGCCAATATCTCTCAGTTGTGCGAAGTGGGAGAAAGGGTAAAGGGAGGAAGTAGATTCCATTTTATATTTATTTAGCTACCACTGCAAATAATCAATGGGCGTTATTTCTGAAATGCACTTCTTTTTTATGATGCCATTTGAGAATTGTGCACGGCATCAGCTCTAATGCCTGGTTATGCAGGTCAAAGAGAGAACTGCCAATGGGAATCCTGCCTATGGTTCGCATGTCATGCAATATGGTGATGTACATCTCAGCAAGGATGCTCTATTCTTATATATGGGTACTGATCCTGCAAACGATAATTTTACTTTTATGGATGACAATTCCATGCGAGTATCCAAGGCTGTCAACCAACGTGATGCAGATCTTGTGCATTTCTGGTACAAGGTATGCTCCAAGTTTATATGTGTTTTTATGATACAAGTTAGTATCCCAAA
The DNA here is from genome assembly GCA_035578085.1 of Solanum pinnatisectum. NCBI lineage: Eukaryota > Viridiplantae > Streptophyta > Magnoliopsida > Solanales > Solanaceae > Solanum > Solanum pinnatisectum. The sequence continues at coordinate 45,382,935 of CM069083.1, read as the reverse complement.
GGATGAAAGAAGTAATTTGCCTAAACATATAAAACGGAAGGAAATAAAGGTTTTGATTTTTGAAGCACATTTGGGATACAAGTTAGTATCCCAAGGACGAATGAAAGTAATATACGTTTGCACCATTAGGTGCCAATGAGTAATTTAGTTGATAACTGAATTTGAGGGATGCATATTGAGTGAGATTTTGTATCTGTTGTTCTTCACCATGTGATATCTTTCTGACTTACTGTTCTGTTTGTCTAAACTGGCAGTTCCACAAGGCTCCTGAAGGCTCTGTTAGGAAAACTGAGGCTCAGAAACAGTTAAATGAAGCAATATCACATAGAATGCACTTAGACAACAGCATAGCCCTTGTCGGTAAGCTTCTGTTTGGGATTAAAAAAGGTCCAGAGGTGCTGACTAGTGTCCGCCCTGCTGGTCAGCCTCTTGTTGACGATTGGGACTGCCTTAAATCCTATGTAAGTACACCAACCCCATTTTCTTCAATATCTTTTGAATTTTCTTGTGGGTAGGAAACAAATTTATTCTTGTATAGCTTGTATGGGGTATGAGGCACCGATCATTGGTATTTGATATATTGTTAGTTTGAATGGTTTCATGGCTTATATTCATCGGCAATTCCTGTGTTGTACAGGTAAGAACATTTGAAACACATTGTGGATCGTTGTCTCAGTATGGAATGAAACATATGCGCTCTGTTGCTAACATATGCAACGCTAGAATTAAGATGGAGCAGATGGTGGAGGCATCAGCACAAGCTTGTCCCAGTGTTCCAACCAATACTTGGAGTTCCCTCAAGAGGGGTTTTAGTGCATGATTGACATGTAATGCGAAATATGCACGCCTAGATGCTAGCAAAATTATTCGTAATAATCAATATGAAGATTGATATGGTGATTGTAAAATTGTTTGCTAGTGTAATTGCTTCCTTGTAAATACAGCTTAGAAGCACATCAATATTGAGTGGAAATGTACTAGATGCACATTTCTTATTGTAAATATTGTTATTGTTGGTATTGTAAGTAACTCTTTACTATGCAAAAGTCTACCTGAACAAACTTTCTTTCGTCTATATTTTTGTCCAATTCTCCCCATACTTCTTTTTGCATATAGAAGCTTTGGAGTGGTGAGAACGCAAATCATATTCAAAATTGTTCAAATAAGAAGGGTTTAAATTGTGTATGATAATTCGGAGAAGTTCTACACGCTTACTGAGTTGGTGGGATCTACTTATGCATGTAGTAGCTGCTAAAAGCTCCATCATTTCCAACCAAAAAAACCAGACAAAATCGAGCTTGGATGGAACTGAACAAGACTTCGGTAAATGCATAAAAAAGTTAAAAAAAAGGTATTATTATTAAGAAAATAAAGCTTTAGTACATGAATACAAGGGAAAGATCTGCTTCTAAGCAGCCTTTTTCTGAATGCAGCTATCAACTAAAAGAGAAACATTTGCAGCCATGACACATACTGGCAAACATAGTATTTTCCAACTGCCAAGAGCACCCTCTACTAACTTGAACATGCTTGAGCAGACATTGCAGCCATTTTCTCACTCGTAATCCCAGCATTGCAGATGTTGGCGATACCACGTACATGTTTCCTTCCATATGCTGTTAATCTTCCACAATGTGCCTCAAATATCTTCACCTATCCTCACAAATAGAGCAGTCATATTCTATTCAAAAGAATAAAACGCGAAAATTGAACTGAAATACTTACATAGGACTTAAGGCAATCCCAGTTGTCAACAAGTGGTTGTCCAGCAGATCGAACGTTGTGTAGTACCTCATTATTACCTTTTTCAACACCAAAAAGAAGCTCCCCTAGATGTTTTTACATTGTTGTCTACTTGACTTCTCTGTGACATAACTTCATCTAGTTTCACATGAGCTTTATATTTCTAATCGGAGCCTTCAGGAGCATTTTGGTGCTGCGCGCAAACATTAAGACATAAATCATGTATAGGAAGAAGAATTCCATCAATTGTGCTGCAAAATGAGGTAGAAAACATACTTTGGTGAACAACTAGAAAAGTTCAGCACTGCGCTGATCCACATTCCTTGACGATGATTTCAAGAATGACATAGCATCCACAGAGTCATGACTCTGGTTTTCGGAAGTTTCACCCATATACGTGGCAAGAAAATCAAAACTCAGCACTATATCTTTTTCAACACGCGGTTTACTAGTTCATGTGCATAAACCGATTTTCCACTTGGCATTGCTGATAATATATTATTATAAGTGGGAACATCACAAATGAAAAGTTGAAATATCAAAATGCCTTTGTAGAATTAAATGACTATTACCATTTTAAAGGTAAAAAAAAAAAAAATCTGATTTTCCCACTTTTAGTTATCTTTTTTTTCACTAATTCTTTTCATTTTATTTAATAAGAAGTCCAAAAGTCCATGTAATGTGGGTAACATCTTATAAACAAAAGTTCAAAGATCACAATTGATCTTACAATCGTTTCTAAATCAAACTGGTGAGTCTTATTTTGAGTTTAAACTTCTTTTTCATTTTCTCTATTAATGTTTTATTCAATCATTCGAGCTTTGTTCTTAAAATTTCTCTATTAAGAACTTGTCGTCTTTTTTCTTTTTAACTTTCATAAGAGTTTTAGATTTTTATAACTGTACATTCAATTTTGATATGAAATTGTTGGAGAATATAGGTACTACAAACAGAGGTTAGAGGCTATTTGAAGGAACTGCTTTGCCGATCGTATGAAGGGATTGTTGTACACAAGCGCAAATAAGATTAAATTTGTTGTGCACATGAAATACTTTTTTTTTATATCAAATTGAAGATCACATGAGGTAAAATATCTTCATCGTATGTATTGAAATTTTTATGAATATTTTATTTCTCCAAATAAATTATTTTTTTTGTGTACAAAAAATGTGATGAACTTATCTTTTTATATCTATATTTCTTGTTTAACAGTGATGATTTAATCTTGATGTCGAGCAGGGTTGTTGTATACGGATATTGTGAAGTTCATGATTATTATGATCACATTCTTTCTTCCATTTTAAATCTCCGGGTAATTGTTTTTCTAATTTTAAGATTGCCTTTCTCTTTTTTTTTTTTTTTCATTTCTATTTCATTTTTATTTTTTTGGTGAAAACGTTTGAGTTCTTATACCATCAAACCTTTTTTTTTTTTTTCATATTTGCCTTTTTCCATTTATCAGGTAGGTTTCTTGTAAATTTCTCAACTCTTTAAATATAGATCGTAAGAATACTCTATGCAATAATAATTAAATATTATTTACAAAACAATAACATACACTTTTTATTTACTAATATATAATTCATTCTCTTTTGGATCAAGTTACCGTGAATTTTTAATTGCAATTTTAGAATTAGAACTTAATGTACTTTCTAATTAGTAATTATATGAATATTTAATACTACAGAATAGTAATTATGTAGGAATAAAAGACAAGAGAATTTACATAATGCAGTTAGAGACCATTTTTACAATCATAAATACTACTACTAGATATCCGTAATTGTTGTTTTAATTTTAAAATTGCCTTTCTCTTTTTTTATTTTCTCATTTCTATTTCATTTTTGGTTTTTTGTTGAAAACAGTTCTTATACCATGAATTTTTTTTTTTCATATTTGCCTTTTCCCATTATATTTAATTAATAAATAGATATTAAATAATAACATATTAAATAGTTGCATCACTCATCAAAATCCGATCCTATTCTTTTCAACCACATTAATAAACCAAGAAGACATAATTCCTCATTAAACAACAATATAATGTCATTAGGTAAAAACCTTTTCATTTTCTCTTATTTATGTGTTATATTTAAGAATCCAAAAAGACATAATTTTACATTAAATATTATATTTCAAATCAAGTCTTTTCACCTCTTCTAATACTATCTCCTATTTATATTTAAATCATATTATCACTATGTATCTAATTGTATGAGCAGTAGAAACTGAACTTAAATAAGGTGGAGCAGTACTTTTATTGTTCTCTCTTTTTTTTTTTTTGATGAAAATACTTTTGTTTTACAAAGTCTTAATTTGATATCTAATTATATGAATGCTGGAATCTGAACTTATGTAGAGGGAGTAATACTTTTATTTTCTGTTTATTTATCCTTTGAAATACTTCATTGAACTTTTATTTGATGATTTCAAATTTTCTTATATGTCATTCATTTTATTTTAGGTTGGTTCATAAGTATGTATGTACACAAATTCAAACTTATCTTTTCTTTTATATGCATTTATTTTTTGCACCATAAAATTATTGGTTTGTATTGTTTTCTTTTTTACTACCATATTGTTAATATCTCACAATGATTGTGTTGTATTTCATAATTCAAAATTTATAGATGACAGAATTAATAATTTTGAATGAGTCAAAGAATACGAAGGGTACATATTCATGTCAATTAAATATTTAAATAATGATTATTTTTTATAACAAAGAAATACTATTTTTTTGTAGGTGTACACTAAGAAGTTGATAATGATCTACTAACCATCCCAAGGAAGACAAATGTTGATCGAATTTCTCTAAAACTATTATAAAACACTACTCTCCATCAGTGGCGGATCCAGGATTTAAAGTCCGTGGGTGTCAAATAGACTTATCGATTAAATTAATTTATATTTAATTAAATTATTCGTCTTTTCGATATATATCATTAATCAATCAATAAAATATAAATAATAAGATATTACAAATCCACACTCCACACTAAAAGCATGAAGTTAACAAATTTAATTTAAGTAAAAAATAATTATAATGTAAAATTAAAAAATAATGTACCAACTTTTTCCTTAAAAAAAGGTGCTTGGAGCCTTTTTTTTTTCCTTAAAAAATATTTGCAACAAATTTCTCAAAAAGAATAGGTACAAATGGGATTCGAACCCGCAACATTAACCATTTAAAGTTGCCCTCCAACCATGGCACCACAAGCCAATTTTATTCACTGGGTGCCACGCTTTATATTTATATAAATATTATATATATATACCTATGTATATGTAGAATTTCCGTCGAAGTCCGGGGATGGCGTGGCACCCCCGGAGCCCTTCATAGATCCGCCCCTGCTCTCCATCGACGACAACTTATCGATATGTATGCATCTGTAAAAAAGTAGAGGCTACTATTCCTTAAAAAGAAGACGGAAACTTTAAGACATTAAATATTTTGCAATTATAGTGCCGACATTTAAATTATGTGTTGTGACATATTAAAAAAAGTACTCTTAACAAGTTGAATAATTGTTTTATTATAGGAATTGTATATTTGAAGTCATTGTAGTACTACGTTTGAAATTCACTTGATAACTATTTTTTTGCATGATGTGCCTTGCAATGATGATAATTTCAGTTGAATATAATCGTTCACTGATTTGAGCTTATATTTTACATATCTTACACTTATATTTTAAAAGTATTTATACTAATCAGCATTATATACACGTGCGTTGCACGTGTACGAAAACTAGTAACAATAAAAACACGAAAACAATTATGCGTATCCTAATCATGTCATCCGGTGGCCAGTTCCTAACATGAATTACTTATACACATTCACAACTACAACCACAGAATATCCGATTATCCATATATACTATAACCAAATGTATAAAATTCAATTGACATTTGGAATTTCTCATTAGAATGCGACATTGTCACAGTTTCAAAATGGTATCTTTTTTCACACCACTTAACTAATACTTATTATGTCAGAAAATCACATTTTCTTTCTTGATTTTAACTTTTTTCAACAAACAAAATGACATTCTGAAATAATAACTACTTCCTCCGTCCCAATTTAAGAAAAAAATAAAGGGAGACTTTTAATCTTGTGGAGCATTGAAAAAATTACTTCTTCCGTTTAAAAAAGAATGAACTTCTTTCCTTTTTAGTCTGTTTCAAAAAGAACGACCTCTTTCTTTTTTTGGTAACATTTTAATCTTAGTTTTCCACGTGATATATTTAAGGCCACAAGATTAAAGGATAATTTTGTACATTTAACATAAACTTTAATTTAGGATCACAAGATTCAAAAGTCTTCTTTATTTTTTTAAACTTCATGCCAAGTCAAACTAAGTTATTCCTTGTGAAACGGAGGGAGTACTAGATATTAAAAGAAACACGACACACCAAAAAGGGAAGTAAGATACTTACCAATTATTACAGGGCCACCATGATCAGCATAGCATAGTAGATGAAGATATGGTCATTTGGACCACTCTTCAAAACTTTCCCACTTCCCCCAACAACACCACTTTTGTTTGCAAGGATGACATTGAAAAAGTTTTTAGCATTAACATCTTTACCTACATAATCCTGCCTCATCAGAAAGAAAACCCCTCATAAGCTAACACTCTAATAATCTTGAAAAATTTCCAAAAAATTGAACACAAAAAGAACAAACCTTTGGGACACCTTTGTAAACATCATGGCCATGTGGGTTATTGATGATAACACACCAGGCCAGGGGTTTTCTCTATGGTGAGCAATGTCATCGTACATGAATACAATGATGTTCTCATCTTTAAGACCACTAGCCTTCAACAATTGATAAGCGTGACATACATCTACTTGAAGTCGTACAATCAAATAAGCGCTTCATTTAGTAGTTGGTTAGAGTTATGTGCTAATATTGTTTACAAATATATACCCTCCATAAGTGTAAAAAATATGAAAAGTGATGTATACAATCATTTTAACTATTTTATCTTGGATAAGTTATTTCAGGATTATTATTTTATCAAGAGGCAGGGGCGTATGCTTGAGGGGGTTTCACATGAACCCATGCCCCCATGCAGGGGCGGCTCTACCTTATAAAAATTAAGGCATATGCCTTAGGCCCCCAATTTTGGAAGGCCTCAAATTTTTACCAAAAATAAATTATGTGTTATTTTTTTATTAAAAAACATAATTATTTATAATAAAAAGTATATAGTATATATTTTTTATTACATTTCTTTGCTAACATACACATTATTTATTTTTTAAAACTCATTTTTGCTTAAAGTTTATCAACTTATTACTTATAGAATTGTGTTAACAATTCATATAATGATTGCTTCAATAAAATAATATTTTTTAACGTTGAATTGATAAAATCTTACCTAAAACTAATAATTATAAATAAAAAGAAGTACTCGAAAAAATCATCTATAAAAAAATTAAGTAATAATTTGCATCTAAATAGTTAGAAAATTAAATTTTAAAATAAATATGTATGATATTTGTTAGGCGTCAATTGAAATTTCGCTTTAGGCCTCTAATTAAGTTGAGCCGCCCTGCCCCCATGTCCCCTCCCGAAATTATATATAGTAGTGTTATATTTTTTTAATTTTTTTAAAAAATAGAGATGTGCTTACGAGAATTGAATATATAATGTCGTCTAACTATCATCAAGATTATTAGTTAATGTTTACAAGAATTGAATATATAAATAATAATTTAAATGCTAACCTGGTGCCTATAATTATGCCAGCCGTTGGAGCCAGCAACTAGCACAACCCATTTAGTTCCTTGTGTTTTTTGGGTTAAGAATTGAGAGATATTACGACCTTCAATATTAACAAATATTGAGACCAAAACAAGGAAAAATACACCAACTAGATTATACCTAGATATCATTGTGTTTGAATTTAACAAAGAAACCAATTAACTAGGATGAGAATATTGAGCTTGGTGTATGACAAATTTATAGAAAATATGTCAAGAACTTGACAATTATTTATTGCACTAGCATTTGGTTATAGATTGTGAGAATTTTCTTTAAATATTTATGAGAAAATGGCCAAAAGCCCCCCCAACCTATAGCCAGATTTCCAACTACACACTTATACTTTACGGGGGTCCTATTACCCCCCGAACATTTTTTTTTTTACTTATTATCTCACCCTTTTTTGCTGACATGTCCACATAAACCAGATATAATAAAATGTTTGTTTACACGCGCTGCCACATAATGACTGGACCCCAGAACCCACGAATTTTCCTTAGTCTTTTCATTTTCCTCTTACTTTCTCTAAACCCTAACCTTTTTTCGATCTGACCAAATTCACCCCCATTCTCTTCATGATCTGAGATTTGCTTCCAATCGAAGTTTGCTGGGAAGGTTGGGGAAGGTTCGTTTAGCTTTTTTCGTTTGTTGGGTAGAAGTTTTCTCTAAGTAAAGGTTAGTTCTTTTAGTTCTTTACTAGCGATTTTGAACGATATTGATTACTATGTTTGATTACGGTTATGAAATTGACAAAAAAAATGAAGAGCAATAACTAGGTTTTGGAGAAATAACAAAGCAAAAAAAAAAAAAACAATGAATTTGAAGAAAAATTTTGAACCCTAACTATGAAATCAGAGAAATTACAAGCCCTAAAGCTTCAAGCTTTTTCGAAATTGAAACTACAGTTGAATGCTTTGACAAGTAAATTCAAGTTTTAAGCTGATTTGGGAGAGAATGAAGGAATATACCGTTGGAGATTTTTCAACTATTAGAAGAATTGAGAAAAAGAGGAAGAAAAAGAGAGTTTAATTTTGGGAGAGATGAGATTATACCATTGGAGATTTAATATAGCTGATTTGGACTCACACGTGTAGTTTTCTTCAGCTTTTAACGTTTGATTTTCACTTCTTATGCGCCTAAGGGAGTTGGTCTCACATTCTTGGACATGTCAGCAAAAAAGGGTGAGATAATAAGTAAAAAAAAATGTTCAGGGGGGTGTAGTTGAGAATCCGGCTATAGGTTGGGGAGACTTTTGGCCATTTTCTCAATATTTATTGCTCATACCTTTTGAGGAATTATCTTTAAATATTTATTTGACCAATCTGATAAGATATTTTCTGATCTTTAATGTTTTCAACTTCCCTAGTCTTTTGTGGTTTTTTTCACTCGCAAAACTTCAAAAAATTTCAAGTAAAATACATGTGCAAACACAATTTCAAAAACTCATTTTTTTTAAAAAAAAAATTAACTTCAAAATTTTTGATCAAACACTTTTGAATTCAACTTCAAAATTTTTGTCATGTCATCTCATTGTTTTGTACGTTTTTTGTCCACTAAATGGAGTAGGCGGATACAAATAAAGGAATCAGATATGGGGAGCTTAACTAAAAAAAAAAAAGTATTGGACATGTTGCATGTGTATTCGATGCTAATTAGTTTAATTTTTTGAAGACATTAGAATTAATATTTCAATTAGTGTAATGAATTGTACAAAAAATGAAAAGGAAGGATACATGCTCAAATGATGAATAGTACAACCGTTATGCATTTTTGTTGCAAAGTACATCACATTGACAGTTACTATCAAGTGAAGTTGAACTGTTACCTTTAATTTTGAAGAGAGATAGAAAAATTTCTTTAGCACTGTATTCTATTACTTCGGTCACTAACACTATATATAGTCGGCAGTTGTACACAGTCAACAAATTATATAATGTCTTCTTATACATTTTTTTTTTTAACCATTGAATACATATTCAACAGTTATCGTCGTATGAAAGTAGTATTTTGTTGAACTTGTACAAAAAATTAGCTTAACCTATGTCTTCATTAGGATTGCTAGTAAATCATTGTCAATTCCATGGCATACACCTGCAAAGATAAAACAAAATAATTACTAGTTATAATGAAAACATAATAACAATCGACATATGAAAATTAATTTTTTATATATATATATATATATATATATATATAATCATAATTGCACGTGTAGATTGTTAGAAAATGAGATATTTCTAGGTAGTCTTTTGTTTAATGGTTCCTTTTTAAATAGTATTTTCAGTTTATAAAGGAAAGATAGTCCTTGTTTTATGGAATATGTTTTGTAAGAAAGTCAAAAGTGGTTGAATAGGTATGGTCTCTACCAACTTTTTGAAAAGCTTCTATTGCTATTAGTGTCTAAGCCTTATGCAATATGCAAAGATGAATGATAAAAAAATTTGTTGCTAAACCTTTTCTCTAAAGTTTCAAATACTAACAATGGTATCAAGAGCCCTTCTTCTTAAGGGATTTGCGAAGACAAAGAAATAAGTTTTTTCTTCAGTTCTTCTAAGGTGAGTGAGTTGAGCAGCAGTAACATGGCATCCACTAGCTTCTTGGGTGCAAGCCCTCCCATATTTATAGGAGAAAATTATTACATATGGGTGCTAAAGATGACGGCTTATCTCATCTTCCTCCTCCCCTTGGACCGAATCCAACAGCAGCACAAATGACGATTTATTAAGATGCAAAGTCAAGGAAATCAAAGAATCTCACATGTCTTCATTCAACACTTTCATATGTGATTTTCATAAGAATAATGTCTTGTGAAACACCTAAAGAAGAATAGGAGAAGCTAAAAGAAGAGTTTGATGGAAGTAACAAAGTGAAGATTGCCAAACTTTTAACTCTCAAAAGAGAATTTGAGATGTTAAGGATGGAAGAAAGAGATACAATGAAAGAGTATTCTATGAAACTTACAAAATAAGGATGTTTGGTGAAACCTTTCTAGATTCAAAGGTGGTGGAGAAGATGATAATAAGCTTACCAGCAAGGTTCGAGTCCAAGATTTCAGCATAGAAGAATCTTGTGATTTGAAGACTTTATCTGTGCAAGAACTGATCATCAAGTTGCAAGCCCAAGAACAAAGATCAAGTATAAGAGATGAAGAAATAACAGAAAAGGCATTTCAAGCACAACATAAAGGAAATCAGCCTGTGAAAGATAATAGAAGGATAGAAGGAGATAAAATAGCAAAGAAAAAATCGGAAGGAATCTCAAAGAAAGGGAAGTTTCCACCTTGCAACAATTGTAAAAGAATCAATCATCAAGAAAAACATTGTTGGTTCAAAGGAAATCCATTGATTCAGTGTAGATTAGGTAGAAAGATGGGTCATATTGAGAAAAATTGTAGGATCAAGCAGAATCAACCACGATAACACCACGTGCAACAAGCAAAATTTGTTGAGAAGTTTGAAAATGAAGAAGAAAGCTTGTTTATGGCTTCTCATATAGAAAACAGAGCCAACAAATCCTCATGCTTAATAGATAGTGGATGTATGAGCTCTTATTTCACACATTTGACAAGTCATTCAAAGCTAAAGTTAGGATGAAAAATGATGAAATAGTCGATGCACATGGAATGGTTCAGTTCTCTTTCAGATTACACAAGGTACAAAATTTATACATGATGTGTTGTATGTTCCTTGTTTATCATGTAACTTGTTAAGTGTGACTCAAAGTCTAAAGGATATTCCTTATTTTTTTAATGGGAAAACATTTTTTGATCATGGACTATGAAGATAGTTTGATTGTTAAAGTAAACATGATGGATATAATTTTTCCTTTAGATGGAAAGTTTGATAGTGCAAGTTTTGCAAGTACGGATGAGTCATGGTTGTGACACAAAATATATGGTCATTTTAACTATGGTACTTTAAAGTCTATGTATGAGAAAGGCTTGACTAATGATTTACCTGAAATTTCATTATCTAAAGAAGTTTGTGAGTCCTGTCAGACGGGTAAAGTGCACAAGAAAGCATTTCCTAAAAATGATACCCGGAGGGCAACTAAAAAACTTGAGTTAGTTCACACTTATAACACCTCGTATTCGAGAAAATAGAAAAATGTAGTTTTCCAGGACCTGGTGCCAGAACCACGGAAGCCACCGACGGATCGTGTGTCAGACCACGGACCGTAGGTGGGGTCCCATGGTTCAGTACCAGACTTAGGGAAAATTCAGGATCAAAAGGTGACACCTACGACCGTGAACCATGGTCCGTTGATGGACCCACATATCGTAGGTGGGTTCCATTAATTGGATCCAAAAATTATGGTCTCTGACCCCATCCACAGTTGACTAGTACGGTCCGTGGTTGGACCTACAGACCGTAGGTGAGGGTCAACAATTATTTAGATGAAAATGGTTGTTGGGTCAACTTCAACAGTCATATCTTTTAGGACAAAATGAACTAGGTGGTTCATGACCTATCAAATTAAAGATAATTGAATCATCTTTCCAACGCCACCGAGTTTGCTAAAATCCAAGCTCAGATTAAAAAGTTATGCTAGTTTTAGTGAAGCCCTGTCGGGTAGACCACAAACCACAACCCCAGTCGATGGTTGGTAGTCCAAATGACAGTTCGTCGGTCCCTCTGTAGATGACCTTCGTCAGCTTTTAAGTCAGGGTCATTTTGGTCTTTTTCTTATGTATTGGGGCACTTAAACTACGTCATTTGATGCCTAAACTACGTCATTTTACTTAGAATAAGTCTAATAACCTAGTCAGACATACCCAGAACCCTCATTCTCCAAATATCATCCAAATTAGAACGAAAAGAAGAGAAAGAGGCACCAGTTTCTTTCAAGAACAAGCAATAATGTTCTTCAAGTTTTAGCCCCGTAATCCAAAGGATTTCTCCATAGATTTCGTCACCAGGTATATGGGATTGCACTAGTGGGTTCCTTTCATCCACTAGGTCCTTAGAAATCAGTCAGTTCCTTGATTCTACATAGCTTGTTTAAACCCAGGGTTTTTAAAATCTTGAGAATTTATTTTGATTTCAGCTACTATATAATCCATAGTCTAAATATCATATTTTTCTTGGAAATTTTGTTTAATTCCTTGTATAAAACTCAGAACCCTAGTTTGTGCAGATTCTCTTAGTTCATAAATTACACTTGCTAGGTCAGTTAAACAGATAACCATGCTTCATATTTCGAATGTCACATTATCAGTATATAAATGTTGCATTCTCATTTAGCATGCCAATATTTTAAGTTATTCAGTATTTCAGTTACATTTAAGTTATATACATATTCAGTTGAGAGTAGACTTAGCACCGAGTTGGACTAGAGTTCAACGTACCCTCATAGTCCAAAACTACGTGGCCCTATAGGATTATAAGTCCCATCTGTTAGGCATCCGATTTAGTGATCATGCCAGTCATGTCTTTATACCCCTGTCAAGGTATTTTGGGTCCTCTCGATGTGGCGTATACATCGGACTCCACGTTTACCTCACGTGGTTTATGTCGGTTAATAGTAGCTCCCATTGTCATACTCTCCTTTCATTGACTAGGTTTTCAACATTTATATTAGTATACAGTTTAACATGTTATATTCATGATTAGTATTTGGTCATTGCATTCAGTTTAGCTTCTTAGTTATGTTTCAGTATTTATATTCTTGCTCATATTATGCCATTGCTCAGTTATGCTTTATTTAGCTCATCTATATTTGTTCAGCTTAGTATCAATATCCTGAATGCTCAGTACATTCCAAATACTGACGCATGCTCTGCGCTACATCCTTTCATGATGTAGGTTCAGGTACTTAGCATCCAGATCACGCTTAGCTCGATTCTCAATCCGCATTTAGTAGCTTCAGTGTGAGTCCTCATATTACGAAGACAATATACATGCTTTCATTTTTAGTCTTTGCTTTCAGTTTTCAATTTTCAGTTTTGTTAGAGTTAGCTGGGGGCATGTCCTAGCAACTCAACTCAGTTAGAGGCTTTTCAAACATAGTAGTAGATTCAGCTTGAGTTGTTAAGTGATTGTTTCAGCTATCACTAAACTCTTAGTATGCTTTATACATTCAGACTAGTTGAGTTTTTTTCTCACTTTCAGTTATCCATTGTTTTAGCTTCCGCAAAGTACATGTCTTATTCAATATACTCAGTATGCTTGATATATGCCAGACAAAAGGTTAGCTTGGGGTTACTCGTGATCCTAGATCCCGTGTTACGTCAAGGGGGTAGCCTCGGAGCCTGACAAACTTGGTATCAGTGCATTAGGTTCAAGAAGTGGTAGCTCAATTTTCTGCAGAAGCAGAATACATCACCGCAGTTGGTGCAACTAATCAGGCTCAATAGGTAAAAAAGATTCTATGTGATCTGGAGCAAAATGACATTGAAGCTACTGTCATTAAGATTAACAATAAGTCAACAATATCTATGGCCAAAAATCTAGTGCAACATGGTCGTAGCAAGATATATATGTGAAGTTTCATGCTATCAGGCAAGCAGAGAAGGATGACGAAGTTAAGCTTGCTCATTGCAGCTTAGATCAGCAGATTGCAGACACCATGAACAAGAAAAATCTCAAGGAGGAGTGTTAGAAAATGCGATATTTCTAGATAGTCTTTTGTTTAATGGTTCCTTTTTAAATATTGTGTTTAGTTTTTAGAGGAAAGATAGTCCTTTTTTAATGGAATATGTTTTGTAAGAAAGTCAATAGTGATTGGATTGGTATGGTCTCTACTGACTTTTGAAAAGCTTCTATTGCTATACGTGTCTAAGCCTTATCTAATATGCAAAGATGAATGATAAAAAAAACTTGCTTTTGAACTTTATCTTTTCTCTAAAGTTTCAAATATTAACACAGATACCCTTAAGAGTGTTCTTACAAGGAAAAATCATATAGTGATGTGATAAAGTATCGATAAAGCTAATTATAATCACTTAAGAGTGTTCGATAATTCTTACTTCAAATTTGAGCATTACTGATCAAAGATTAAACCTGTATAATGTTACTGACTTGTTGAATTAATTCCTGTATTGAAATCCCATAACCTTTTGACAAATTTAAGAGCATTTATATAATTTAATATGGTCGATATAATACAACAAATATGGGAAAGTTGAAGAGACTCAAGGAGTGCGTTATACATACTTATATAATTTAAGTATGACAGTTTGATTTTAAGAGTATAGTGAATGGCTAGATATCCAAAAGCTTGAAGGATATATTTAGCTAATTTATTTAAAACAAAATAACAGAAAATGACAAAAATTTAAGAAAAAAATAAAGTCTTCTGGGAGCTAAATAAAAATAGTGGAAAAGACAATAACATATCAAAATAATTCAGAGAATTTATGGAGTAGTTCTTAAGTACCTTTTTATGAACTTATATTGGAGTATGATCTGACTCTACAGACTTTTCACTATCTAAATGAATTTGGTCTATAATATGAGTTGAGTTCATTGCAACTCTTCAATTTCTTCACTTTTTTTGAGTAAGAAAGAAAATGTTTTTTATAAGTGAATAACATTTGCATTTATAAGGATATAATTAAGAAATTGAAGTGTTGGACTTCTAATTCTACATTTACATAAATAAAATATGACTATTAAATTAAATTTACTATTTAATTATATTTTGATTTAGTATAGAGGCAAAATGATAATCCAACTTCAAAATTTGAAGTTCATATAGTCATACATATAAGCTACTAAGATTCCCTAAAATCAATTGCACCAATATTACTTAATTTTAACTAATAAAACTATGCGCGAATGTAATAAAAAATAATATATTTCATTGTGTGTATATATAAATTAATTCTATGAAATGATAGTTTCTTATTTTAATGAAATATTATATCCTATTATATACTCCATAATATTTATATTTAGGTCAATGACAAATATAAGAATGTAAATCTTTGTCTTCATTCGGGACATGATATGTTTTTTCATCTTTTTAGGGAAATATTTCCTTCTTACCAAATACACCAACAAAATTATGATTGTATACCTTCACTAGCATTATGTACATAACTCAAAGAAATTCTACATGCCGCCTGATTAATGAGTTGGTGGGATGTACTTATGCATGCAGTAGTTTCTTAAAGCTTCATTATTTTCCCCAAAAAAAAAAACAGACAAAATCGAGCAAGGATGGAACTGAACAAGACTCGGCAAATGCATAAAAAGGTCAGAATGCATTGATATTGAGAAAGTAAAGCTTTAGTATAGAGATACTGGGCAAAGATCTGCTTCTAAGCAGCATTTTCTGAATGTAGCAATCAATTATAAGAAAATTTTGCAGCAGTAACACAAACTGGAAAAATATACTATTTGCCTACTGCCAAGAGTACCCTCTACTAACTTGAACACGTTTGTGCAGACATAGCAGCCATTTTATCACTCGTAATCCCGGCATTGCAGATGTTGGCGATGCCACGTACATGTTTCCTTCCATACACTGTTAATTTTCCACAATGTGCCTCAAATATCTTGACCTATTACCAGGAATTGAGTAGTCATATTCTCAATAAAAGAACAAACACACGAAAAAAACGAACTGAAATACCACAAAAAAAAAATATTGTGTTTTTTGCTAAGTTAAATACTTACATAGGACTCAAGGCAATCCCAGTTGTCAACAAGTGGCTGTCCAGCAGGTCGAACGCTATGTAGTACCTCATTACCTTTTTCAACACCAAAAAGAAGCTCCCCTAGATGTTTTACATTGTTGTCTACTTGACTTCTCTGTGATATAACTTCATTTAGTTTCACACGAGCTTCATATTTCTCATCGGAGCCTTCAGGAGCATTTTTGTGCTGCAAACATTAAGGAAACACATCACTAAAATCATGCGTAGGAAGAAGAATTCTCTATCAGTTGTGCTGCAAAAAGAGGTAGGAACGTACTTTGGTGAATAAATAGAAAAGTTCAGTATTGCGCTGATCCACATTCCTTGATGATGACGTCGAGAATAACTTTGCATCCACAGAGTCATGACTGTGATTTTTGGAAGTTTCACCCATAAACGCGGCTAGAGAATCAAAACTCACCACTTTAGCACCATATTCTTTGACATGGGAGCCATATGTTAAGTTGGCTGCAGTTCTTTTTGCAACCTGAGCAACAATAAAATCATAAATCTTCTATTAAAATGGCATAAAAGAAATCATAGGTATTGCCCAAAAATATTGCTTAAAGCATATGCAATATTTGTCCATAACAATATAAACTCTTTCTCGAATATACTGCCCATGCAAGCTGTTAGTTTTTCGATCTTGTACATCACTGTTCATAGGTGCAAACAATAATTAGTTTGACATAATACGTCATTTCCCAGTGTAAATGATCAGAAAAAAATACAAGAATCTACACTTGGCATACTCCTTCCTAACAATGTGGACTACGAGAACAGAGGTTATAAAAATTGTTTATACCTATCTTCCATCCAGGCAACACTGAACAAGTCTCCCAAGCAAATACCATGAAACTCGCGAGGGGGACACTGACCCAAGCAGGGAATATTAGGAGTACCCTCGCCACAGTATGTGCCATAACTGTCTTCATCAGGTTTCGATGCAGTCATGACATAGATATTAAGTCCTTTGGGGAGAAGACCATCAAACATGCTTCCAGACTCACAGGTTTCAAGGTAAAACACCTGAACATCATCCAACATAAAATACAGACTTTAAATTTCACTGATCTGATATTCGCACAAAGGAAGAGGAAGCCTGGAAATACTAAAGCAAGCGAGTTACCAGTCTGTCATACGTCCCTGAAGCATGCTTCTTTTTCAACACGTTAACTAGATCATGTGCAAAAACCAATTCTCCACTTGGCATTGCTGATAATAATTAAAACACGAAAATAATTATGCATATCCTAATCAGTTTCTAAGAATCACAAATCAAGCTTCGATTTGTAATGAGTATTAGCTTAATTTTCCAACATGAATTACCTACACACATTCACAACAACAGCCACAAAATATCCAATTAATTATCCATATGTTCTATAACCAAGTGTATAACATTCAATTGGGATTTGGAATTTCTCATTAGAATGTGACATTTTCACAACTTCAAAATGGGGTCTTATTTCTCACACAGTCACTCAACTAATACTTATTATGTCAGAAAGCCACATTTCTTCTTGATTCCAATTCTTTTCAACAAACTAACTCACTTTCTAAGATAATAACTACTCCCTCCGTCCCAATTGAAGTGTCACAGAGTTTAAGACTAAGCAAAATTAATGTGAGAAAGATACTTGCCAATTATTCCAGGGCCACCATGATCAGCATAGTAGATGAAGACATGGTCATTTGGACCACTCTTCAAAACTTTCCCACTTCCCCCAACAACACCACTTTTGTTGGCAAGGATGACATTGAAAAAGTATTTAGCATTAACATCATCTCCTACATAATCCTGCCTCAACAAAAAGAGAAGAGAAAACCCCTCATTAGCTAACAAACACTCTAATAATCTTGAAAATTTTCCAAGAAATTGAACACAAAAAGAACAAACCTTAGGGACACCTTTGTAAACATCATGACCATGTGGGTTATTGATGATGACACCAGGTTTAGGGTTTTCTGTATTGTTAGCAATATCATCGTACATGAATACAATGATGTTCTCATCCTTAAGACCACCAGCCTTCAGTATTTGGTAAGCGTGACACACATCAGCCTGAAATCATACAATCAAGTTACATTCAATTTTTTTTTTAAGATGCCGCCCGCTATATATATTAACACAAATTTTAAACAGAAAACAACATTATTAAAATTTGTAGACTATGGCTATAAATCATTATTAACAATAAAAGAGTATTTTAAAGTTAATTGTTTTCGTTTGTAGAAAGGCAACTCATTTTTCAACGGATTAAAGAAAGTGTGTTAAATTGGAACAGAGTGGGTACATAGTTCTTATTTCTCATTTTTACCTTTTTTTTACAACCAACACACTAGTTATATTAATGTATAAAAAGGTTCAAAGAGTTAAAAGATGTGATAGAATCACTTACAATCCATCTAGGGAAAGTAGAAACCAAACAACTTTGCGTACTAATGAAATAGAAAATTTTGCTAAATTATGTGCCACTAAATTCCATGACCTTGGAATATGCTTCACATTGACCACTTCAAAACACTTCATAAGGTTCCAAATGTCTTCACAAGTAGTCTCTATCTCCATGAGACTATAGTTTTTTGTAGTACCATATCCACCATATTTTTTGCATCTGATAAGATTTGCACCTTTGTCCACCCCTTTTCTCTAGCATTCTCCAGCGCCATACGAATTGCAATTGCTTCAGCAGTGATGGCTTTCCCAACATATTGAATTAATTTCTCCGACTTCATTCAATATATCTCTATTAAACACAAATTGTTGAAAAATAACACAATTTTAGACTTTAAGTTGGTAGTAATTTGATGTTTTCTAATACCAAAAGAGTTTAAAATTTTAAGTCAAATCAAAATGTCAAATTTTTATATTTATAAATAAAAATCATAGTTGGATTTTTCAAACTTCAAATTTTTGTGGAATTCTTGATTTTTTTTTTTTGTGGTTCGATGTGAATCATCTTTAAGCAGTAGTTGTAGGACAATCAAATTCAATTATCTCAAGACCAGTATAACTCTTAAACAATCAATAATAGCCACATGATCCACAAAATACAACAAAGTTGATAGATGTTGATGAAGATATTGTCAAACCACTTCAGTCACCACAAATAAATCGTCAAACATTCACATCGTCGTAAGCCAATCAAACCAATAATGTCAGATATCCATCATCAAGTCTATCAATTAACGTTTACAAGGTATTGAATCATAAAAAAATGTTAGGCGATATATATTATATAAAAAGAATAATATAGGATGATAACCTGATGCCTATAATTAGTCCAGCCAGCGGAGCCAGCAATTAGGACAGCCCATTTGGTTCCTTTTGTTTTTTGGGTTAAGAACTGAGAGATACTACGACCTTCAATATTAATAAATATTGAGACCAAAACAAGGAAAAATACACCAACATACCTAGATATCATTGTGTTTGAAATTAACAAAGGAACCAATCAACTAGAATGGAGAATATTGAGCTTGGTGTATGACAAATTTATAGCAAATATGTCAAGAACTTGTCAATTATTTATTGCACTAGCTTTTGGTTATAGATTATGATAATGATAATTTTTCTATAGGGGAACCCATCGGTGGCCCCCTAAACTTGGCACCAATTTTCACTTAGACACCTTAAGTAGGCTTTGTTCATTTTAAACACCTCAAGTAGGGGTCCATTGTATAATTTTGACACTTTTTGTATTTTCAAAATCGCATATTAAGTGCGTACATCCAAACGCTCTTATGTGAAAAAATAAACAAATTGATATGTGACACGTGGAAATTTTAATTATTTTTTAAAGACTCAATTTTACTTTCTTTTTTCCTTTATTCCAGATCCCAAACCCCATGACCTCACCTCTTTTCTTCTTCTTCTTGCGACTGGATGTACGCATTTAATATGTGATTTTGAAAATACAAAAAGTGTCAAAATTATACAACGGACCCCTACTTGAGGTGTTTAAAATAAACAAAGCCTACTTGAGGTGTCTAAGTGAAAATTGGTGCCAAGTTTAGGGGGCCACCAATGGGTTCCCCCTTTTCTATAAATGTTTGTTTCACCATATCTATAAGGAATTATATTTAAACTTTTATTTGACTAATCTTTTGATAATTTTTCTATAAATGTTTGTTTGACCATATCTTATAAGGAATTATATTTAAACTTTTATTTGACCAATCTTTAAATAATTATTTGACTAATTTGATAGGATAATTAATTTTTTTCAACTAACCTAGTTTTTTGGACATTTCACTCGCAAAACTTTAAAAAAAAAGCAAGCTAAATGCATGTCTGAACACAACTTCTAAAACTCAATTTTTTCAATGTTCAAACTTTAAAATTTATGATCAAACTATTTTGAATTCATTGTTTTACAAGAAACTTCTTGTTATTTGATAGTTTGGTTATGCTATCTCATTGTTTTTGTACGTTATTTTTTTTTGTCTATTCTCACTTAGCACGGCCATAAGGAAAATTTTCATACATACATATATATATATATATAAGGTCTAAATTAAATTAATTTAACAAGTCTCTTAATCATAGTTAAAGAACAAATTAGAAAAACACTCACCAACTTTGGTAAGCAAATTTTCATCTTCCACTAATTTTGACTCCTCATTTATATCATCAATTTCATAATATTTTCTGATTTCTCTTTGATATAATTTTAATTTTATTCAAAAATTTAATCAATTGATATAAGAGTATCCTTAATAAAAAATACATAGAAGATACAAAATACACAAAAATAACCCGAGATAATCTCTAAAAAATCAGTATTAAAAAAAAAATTTAGATCATATTTTCCAAATTAATTTTAACATATACCATTATATTTTTTATTGAAATCTTGTAAATTACCTTTGACAGGAAAAAAAATTTAAGCTTTTCTTATTTAGTAAAAGATAAGTACTTGGCAAATAAATTATGCAAAAAATGAAAAGAAAATGGAGAGGAAAGAAGATATTGTATAATAGTAATTGTAAAATAATTTAAAATATTTTCTGTTTTTTTTTTTTAAAAAATAAAGTTGGTCTTCTCTTTTTTTCTTAATTAATTTGCTTCATTTTTTGGTCAGATAGAAAAAAAAAATTAAAAATGAAGGATATTATTAACTTTAAATTAGAAAAAATGATGTTAATGTAGAGGTATATCATAAAAATAATGATATTAGTGAGGAGTAGAGCCGTCAATATGGGCTAGGCCCGTTGGGCCGGCCTGGCCTAACCGGTCATTTGATAGGGTTGAGCTACGATTTTTGGAGCCCATTTAAGAAAAGGGCTTTTTAGCCCGGCCTGAATAAGTCTGTCGATTTGTGGGGCTTGAGAAATATGGATAGGGCCGGTCCGTGGGACAAAAAATTAAGTAAAAAATAAAAATAAAATAGAGTATTAAAAATAACAGGAGTCTACACTCAAAATCTGTTTAAAGTTTGAAATATTATAATTTAAATACAAATTATGTTTATAAAATATATACTACATAAAATAAAGTTTCTAAAAATTCTAGGGAATCACTACATAGGCCATAGCCTATGAAATATTATCATAGTTTTTGTGTTTTATTATGATCATTGGAAAACAATAAAGTTAATTTTTCTATTTAGCTATTTTGTGTTTTTACTTGAAATCAAATTTAATAAATATTATATAGATAAGTTTATTTGTGTATTTGATTAACAAGTAATAACACTAGTCAATATTTATGATGACATTTTTAAATTATAATATAATTTAAAAAATTATAAAAAATATACTTTTAAGAAAAGAAGACTAACCCGGCAAAGTCCGTAGCCCACGCACTTGTGGACTGGGCCGACCATTTTCTGGCCCACATAATAAATGGGCTATCCCGACCTGACACGTCAAATTGCAAAGCCTGTATGGATTAGACCGGATGGAGTGGGCAAGCCCATATTGACAGCTCTATTAACATCCATATATATATATAAAATAATGTAATTTTATTTACTTTCTACTATATTTTTTTTTATAATAAGAGGGAGTTACATGGCCCAAACAGGCAGCAGGTCAACATGCTTGTTTGGGCATTTCAAGGGCACTTTAGTAATTTGAATGAATTGAAACAATGATATTGACTGAAAGTAGCTTGCTTCTTAAATAGGTAGTATATTTAAGAAGCATAGTTAGTATATTTAAGAAGCAACATGGTTCGTGATGCACTGGTAGGAGTGTTTCACCCTTAATCAGAGATCTCGAGTTCGAGCCCTGGTAGGAGTGCTTCACCCTTAATCAGAGGTCTCGGGTTCGAGCCCTGGGTATGGAGAAAATTTTGTTGGGAGTGTCAACCCCGAATTGGCCCTGCAGAGCACAATCCAAATTTAGTCGGAGCTCCAATATGGACTCCGGACACCGAATGGAAAACCAAAAAAAAATAGTCCTTTGACAGTTTTACCCTTTATATAGGAATAGCTAACACATTGCCACACGTTTCATCTGTCACAATGGGATCCACTCTCTAATTATCTACCGAAATGAAGAACCTGTCACTTGATGGAGTATACTATAAAAACAACACTATACTAATCTTATATAGATTGTGGAGGTAGTAGAAAATTATTGATTTAATTAAGAGTTACTTCTAATTTAGGTAATTAATAAATTTATAATTTCGAGAATTAATCAAGTGTTTTTAATAAGTTTTTTCTTATGTCTTTCAAATATTTATGATGATATTTTTAAATTATAATTTAATTTTAAAAATTATAAAAAATATATTTTTAAGAAAAAAGGGCAGATCCGGCAAAGTCCGTCGTAGCCCACGCACTTGTGGGCTGGGCCGAACATTTTTTGACCCACATAAAAAATGGGCTAGCCCGGCCTGACCCGTCAAATTGCAAAGCCTGTATGAATTAGCCCGGATGGGGTGGACCAGCCCATATTGACAGCTCTAGTGAGGAGCCAAAATTAGTAAAAAAATTATTTTTGGAAAGTATTTCAATTTTTTTAAAAAAAATCATTTTTTACTCCACCCCACCCTAATCCCCCCGCCACCCCACCCCAGATGACCCCGTCAAATATTTTTTTTCAAAAAATATACATATTTTTGAAAAATATTTCAAATTTTAAAAATTTCGTTTTATGCCACCCCTTTACCTCATCCCCCGGCCACCCACCTCCCATTGCCACCCTCGTCAAAAGTTTTTTTAAAAAAAAATTATTTTTGAAAATATTTTCCTAGGTCAGATCTCAGGATCAAATTTTGGAACGGGTCCTAGATCAATATCGGGGTTGGTTTTCGGATCAAAATTATTTTCCTAAAAAATATTTTTCTAGTCTCAAGCAAAAAATAAAAGATATTTTCTAGAAAATATTTTTCATTTACCAACCACACATTAAAAAATATTTTCTATTCACCAACCAAAAATGAGAAAATAAGTTAGAAATCCACTTGTTTATCCAGAAAACATTTTCCTTTGTACCAAACACACCCGTAATGAAATTGTATATACTCCCTCCGTCCCATTTTATGTGACACTTTTCGGATTTCGAGATTCAAACAAGTCTATCTTTGACCGTAAATTTTTTATAGATCTTTTAAACATTTTGGAATATCTATTATTGTGACTTATAGTACTTTTTACATAGTTTACAAATATATAAATTTTATTTTTAAAAAATTGAAGATTCTATGTGCAAATTTCCGGTCAAACTTAAACTGTTTCTCTCGAAAAATGAAAAGTGCCACATAAATTGGGACAGAGGGAGTAATATTTATATGAAGAACAAAGAACACAATGTAGATCTTTCTCTTGACTCTGGACATGATATGTTTTTCCATCTTTTTTTGGCAAACATTCTTCGTCATACCAAATACATCGACAAAATTATGATTGTATACAACTCTCTTCACTTGCTATTTTTTTCAAATAAGAAGGGCTAGAATTATGTACAATAACTCAGGTTAATGAGTTGATGGGATCTACATATGCATGTAGTAACTGCTAAAAGCTTCATCATTTTCTTCCAAATAAACAAACAAAATCGAGTTTGGATGGAACTGAACAAGACTCGGTAAATGCATAAAAAGGTCAAAAGGGCATTATTATTGAGAAAATAAAGCTTTAGTACATGGATACCAGGCAAAGATCTGCTTCTAAGCAGCCTTTTCTGAATGCAGCAATCAACTAAAATAGAATTTTGCAGGCATGCCACAAACTGGCAAAACATACTATTTGCCAATTAGAGTACCCTCTACTAACTTGAACATGCTTGTGCAGACATTGCATCCATTTTCTCACTCGTAATCCCAGCATTGCAGATGTTGGCGATACCACGTACATGTTTCCTTCCATATGCTGTTAATCTTCCACAATGTGCCTCAAATATCTTCACCTATCCTCACAAATAGAGCAATCATATTCTATTCAAAAGAATAAAACGCGAAAATTGAACTGAAATACTTACATAGGACTTAAGGCAATCCCAGTTGTCAACAAGTGGCTGTCCAGCAGATCGAACGCTATGTAGTACCTCATTACCTTTTTCAACACCAAAAAGAAGCTCCCCTAGATGTTTTACATTGTTGTCTACTTGACTTCTCTGTGATATAACTTCATTTAGTTTCACACGAGCTTCATATTTCTCATCGGAGCCTTCAGGAGCATTTTTGTGCTGCAAACATTAAGAAAACACATTACTAAAATCATGCGTAGGAAGAAGAATTCTCCAGCAAAAAGAGCTAGGAACGTACTTTGGTGAATAAATAGAAAAGTTCAGTACTGCGCTGATCCACATTCCTTGATGATGATGTCGAGAATGACTTTGCATCCACAGAGTCATGACTGTGATTTTTGAAATTCTCACCCATATACGCGGCAAGAGAATCAAAACTCACCACTATATCACCATATTGTGTGACATGAGAGCCATAGCCACCATGTGTTATATTGGCTGCAGTTCTGTTTGCAACCTGAGCGACAAAAAATGAAAAACATAAATCTTCCATTAAAATTGAATAAGGGAAAGCATAGATGTATCATATAAATAAAATTGTTTAAAGCACATGCAATATTTGTCCATAACAGTACAAACTCTTACTCTACTATACTGCCCTTGCACGCTGTCAGCTGTTCGATCTTCTACATCACTGTTCATAGGTGCAAACAATAATAAGTTTGACATAATACGTCACTTCCAAATGTAAATGATTGAAAAAAAAAAATACAAGAATCTATGCTTGGCATTCTCCTTTCTAACAATTTGGACTACGAGAAAAGAGGTTATAAAAATTGTTTATACCTATCTTCCATCCAGGCAATACTGTACAAGTCTCCCAAGCACACACCCTGAAACTCGCGAGGGGGACACTGAACCAAGCAGGGATCTTCAGGAGTACCCTCACCACAATATGTTGCCCAACTGTCTTCATCAGGTTCTGATGCAGTCATGACATAGATATCAAGTCCTTCGGGGAGAAGACCATCAAACATGCTTCCAGACTCACAGGCTTCTAGGTAAAACACCTTAAATCATCCAACATAAGATAGAGACTTTAAATTCCACACTGATCAAACATTTGCACAAGGGAAAAGAAATCCTGAAAAACTAAACCGAGTTACCAGTCTGTCATACGTCCCAGAAGCATGCTTCTTTTTCAACACGTTAACTAAATCATTTGCATAAACCAATTCTCCACTTGGCATTGCTGATAACAATAAAAACATGAAAAATCAATTATGCATATCCTAATTAGTTTCAAAGAATTGAAGGATAAAACTAGGTGAGAATCACAAATAAGTGCCCTTCTTCTTCCACTCCACCAGATTGAGCCACGGGGAGGCACAGGAAAGAGGGGAACCTCAACCCCAGTAGAGATGGTCCCTCCCTCAAACTGACAGAATTAGGTCAATGGTCTAGTGATCATATGTCGATTTTGAAATATATGCTAAAGATTCTTCGGAAAAGACTAAGTCGTCAATGGTTTGAAGAGGGAGACAACAATACCAAATATTTTCAGTCTGTTAAGGGAAAGGAGAAGGAAAGTAATATTGTCCAGAGTTAAGAACAGTAAGGGAAAGTGGATTAGTGGTGATCAAAAAATATCCAAGGCAACTATCAAACACTTCCAACACCTCTTTAATCTCCCTAACCCCTCTCTTAATTCAGATATCTTAAATTTTATTCCTAACTCTATTTCCTCGGAAGAGAATGACAGGTTGTGTATCATCCCTGAAGAATCGAAAATCAAGAAGGCCGTTTTTAGCCTAAGAGATTCAAATGCTGCAGGACCAGACGGATATATGGTACTTGAGTATTTTGATTTTATGATTGATAAGATTGTGAAAAGACACAATGGTTGGCATGGTAGATTACTTTCTTATGATGGTAAGGTTGTTTGCAATCTCTGCCTAACTACACTCTTTCTGCCTTAACTTCTCCCAAAGGTACCTTGAAACTTATTGTGAAGTTGGTAAGCAATTGGATTTCAAATGTTACTATTGCGCTATTGAAAGTGAGCAAACGGTATATCACGTCTTCAGTCAAGGCACAATAGCTAGTAAAATTTGTAATCTGTTTGGAAGCCCTCTTGGGATCAAACATTCTAACCTTCCCTATTAGACACACCATAAACTCATGGTGGCAGGAAAATGCTTGAAATGGTATTCATAAATTGATCTAACATATAACGACTATTATTATATGTTTGGTTATTTGGAAAGATTCTTGTGATTGCAGTTATGGTAAGCAAAAGAAGTTTAGCCTGTGCAAAATGGAGAGCAAGTGGGATGGATCATCCAAGGAACTACTAACAAGTCTTTTCCTGGATGCAAGTTTAACTTTCCATGGAATATCTTGGTATGGAGCTAATTGGTGCACACAAAACTGCTACAACAATCTCATGATTGAGCTAGACTCAATGACAATCATCTATAGGAATTCTCAACGACAAATTAAAAGGTTAGGCAACCTTACGCTCAACAAGATCATTGAGGACACTGTTGATCAGATGAGTCATGATAATATTAGAATTAATCATTGTTACAGGGGAAGACAACCAACAACAGGCAGATTGGTTAGCAAAATATATTGGCAATGAACTCTTTGACTAGCAACACATCTATCGAAGAACCCTAATTACAAGAGACAAGTTCCTAGTATAAGGTCAAACTTAATGTGAGGAAGATACTTACCAACAATTCCAGGGCCACCGTGATCAGTATAGTAGATGAAGATATGGTCATTTGGACCACTATTCAAAACTTTACCACTTCCCCCAACAATACCACTTTTGTTTGCAAGGATGACATTGTAAAAGTTTTTAGCATTAACATCTTCACCTAAATAATCCTGCCTCAACAAAAGAAAATCCCTCATAAGCTAGCAAACACTCTAATCTTGAAAATTTTCCAAGAAATTGAAGGCAACAAGAACAAACCTTTGGGACACCTTTGTAAACATCATTTCCATGTGGGTTATTGATGATGACTCCAGGTCTAGGGTTTTCTCTATTGTGAGCAATGTCATCATACATAAATACAATGATGTTCTCATCTTTAAGACCACCATCCTTGAGTAATTGGTAAGCGTGACACACATCAGCCTGAAATCATACTATCAAATAAGTTGTAGCTGTCGCACTTGTTCCATGTACCATGCATAATGAGTCACTCTTTCTTTTTTTTTTTTTTAGTTACACCCAAACCAAGTGGGAGCTATTTATTCCATCAAAAGAGTGCATATGGGCAAACCCACGTACAAAAAGGCCTTTTGGAAGCCAACAGAAAAGGTCTCAGCTTACAAAAAAATTTGATTTGTCATATCTAATTCTAATACTAGGCATTTGCATTTTGTCTAATTGATATGTGCCCACTGCTAGCTTAGGGATGTCCCTCCAATCGTGATACATATGAGCTTCATTAGAAATAACAGCATGTTTAGCTAATGCATCTGCAACTTGATTAGCTTCCCTGTAACAATAATTTACTTCACCATACATTACTCCCATCTCTCTCAAAATTTATGTGACACTGTTTGACTTAACACAAACATTTTTTTTTAAAAAAACTTTGTAGTCTAAATCACCTTGACTATTGTGTGGACTATAAATCATTTAAGGGTAAAAAGTAAATTTTAAAGTTAAATTATATAAGTTGAATTATAAAATTAGGTGCATGACTAAAGTTTATAAAGGAAAAGGGGTGATTAAAAGGTTATATCAAGTTTGTTATGTTGGGATTAGTTATTCTAATACTCCTTCCGTTCCATTTTATGTGGCACTTTTCAGATTTCAAGATTCAACCAAGTCTATCTTTGACCGTAAGTTTTTCATAGATATTTTAAACATTTTGAATTATCAATTATTGTGACTTATAGTACTTTTTACATAGTTTACAAATATATAAATTTCATTGCAAAATATTTAAAGATTTCATGTACAAATTCGCGGTCAAACTTAAACTGTTTGACTCTCGAAAAACGAAAAATGTCACATAAATTTGGACAGAGGGAGTACTATTTTTAGAGAATGTTTGATTTATTGTATTAAAAATAATATGTATTGTGTAATTTCTAAGAATTAGTTGTTTATTTGTATATAAAAAAAAATACCCTTAATAAGTGTAAAAAATGTGAAAATGATGTATAAAAAAAGGTTTGAGCGGGTGTTTTTTTCATTTCAACTATTTTATCCCGAAATAAGTTATTTCAGGATTATTATTTCAAATAGGTAGGGATAACTTATCCCAATATTAATTATTAACCCTTGATAAGTTATATATTCCAAATTTTGTAACCAAACAAAGAATTAAAGGATACCAAAAGTTTTATCCTAAATTATCCTTCTTTATCCATTACATTCAACGTAACTTATATACAAATAGTGTAAGAAATCAGTATACATCATATGATCATATTATATTTGGATGTTGTCCAGGGTAAATGCAAAAGAATACTAAAATTGGAGCATTAATAATCAAAGACAGAACCTCATCAAGTAATTAAACAATAATGGCATCTTACTATCATCAAGACTATTAATTTAGGGTGTACAGTTGGTTTGGATTTTTTTAAATTCCAAATCAAATCAAAGTGTCCTATTTTTTATACTTATAAACCAAATCAAATCAATAGTAGTCAAATTTTTTGGATCTCATGATATTCTTTTTGTGATTCGATGTGAATCGTCTTTAAACAGTTGTAGGGCGATTAAATTCAATTATTGCAAAACGTGTATATAGCTCTCCAACCATCAATAATAGCGAGATGTTTCGAAAAGATACAAGAAAATTAATAAATATTGATGAAGATATTATGAGACCACTTTCAGTCACCACAAATGAATCGTGAAACATTCAAATTCACACCAAATAATGTCATCTAGGATGCTAACCTGGTGCCTATAATTTTCCCAGCCATTGGAGCCAGCAACCAGGACAGCCCATTTGGTTCCTTGTGATTCTTGGTTTAAGAATTGAGAGATACTACGACCTTCAATATTAACAAATATTGAGACCAAAACAAAGAAAAATACTCTAATAATATTATACCTAGATATCATTGTGTTTCAAATTAACAAAGAAACCAATCAACTAGGATGAGAATTATATTAAGCTTGGTCTATAACAAATTTATAGCATCCTTTAATTTGTGCCAACAGCACTAAAGACGTATAAAGGGATTCACAACGTAGAATTCAAAGGTCTTAAAAATAAAAACAACCATAGGAACTCACGAAAATATGTCAACAACTTTACGATAATTGCAATAGAATTTGGTTGTAGATAATGGCATGTATTTATCTTTAAATATTTGTTTGACTATAGATTTGAAGAATTATCTTTAAATATATATTTGATCATGGAATTTAATATTGTCTTTGATCTTTAATTTTTTCAACTCTCTTGATTTTTGGGAGTTTCAATCACAAAATTTCAATATTTTTCAAATAAAATACACGTCCACAAAAACTTGAAAATTTTAAATTTTAACTTCAAAATTTATAATCAAACAATTCCAAATTCACTGTTTTACAAGAAATTTCTTGTTACTTTTGATAGTTTTGTCTTGTCACCTCATTGTTTTTGTATGTTTTTTGTCCATTGGAGTAGGCTGATACAAATAAAGGAATCAAATGCCGGGAGCTTAATTAATGTTACTGTGTTTTTGGACTAATAAAACAGAAAAATTAGTATATTTCATTGTTTATATATGGATTAATAATCTCATACTTTAATGAAATAGTATATAATATTTATATTCAGGTCAATAACAAAGAAGACGATCTTTGTCTTCATTCGGGATATGATATGTTTTTTCATTTTTTTAATATTAAAAAAAAAAAAATTGCTCTTTTTAAAGTACAAACCTTTCATACGTACATAGTAGAACAAAATTTTGGGTGTATAAATGGTGAAATAAATTAAATAAGAGGCCATATTTTGAAATAATAATCTATTATATTAAGTTTAAAACGTTATTTTTTGTTTGAATTTTCACTGTTTCTGTAGTAGCACATGATCCTCTATGTTATGTCTTTATTATTACATTTGTTTACTACATTCTTTTATACATTAAAACAACAAAAAACGAGTTTGGGGACGTAAACCAAAAAAGGGTAGAAAATTATTTAAAAAATAATGAGTTCAGGGATAGTAGGACCTTAATTTAATTTATATGTGTTTCTGAAATTTCGATTGTAGTCTAAGGATACTTTTATGTTATCCCTAATATTTAAGAATAGAAATTATAAAGAAGATAAAGAGACATATATGAGTTACTAACAACTTGAATATATAATTTTATTAAGACACTAAATATAATAATTATTATACATTAATTTTATTTGTAAATATAAATAAATAAACTACAAAAATAAGGAGAAAAAATTGATTTGACTGCATAAGAGATGTATCACATTACTATTTCAAATATCACAATTAAATAAAATATAGACATAGATTTTCATAGTTATATCTATTGCTAAGAAATATAATAAAATAACCTACACTATTACATTCATAAGTTAATAAAAATAAAAAGAAAAAAACTTATAAATACGTTTCAATCAAAAAGAGAATAGCAATAAATTTTTACAAAAGCAAAAAAAAAAGTAATGATATCATAGCGCGTGTAAATTATTCCATCTTTAATATCTTTGTGAAAAAAATATGAGTAAAACTCCTCATTGTAATTTCTTACCGTTGAAATAAAATAATTATATTAATTATGCTTCATAATTAAAAAAAAAAAAAAAAGGATCGTGGAGGACTAGCGTGGTCGATATGTGTAGCTAAGTTTATCATTACAAGTCAAAATAGAAAAAATCTCTAGTAAAAACAATTCCTAACCATATATGCTGCAAAAAAATTCTTTCTTGACCTTCCTTTACAAATAGATCCACCATCATGTTTTACTCTCTTAGTCACTTAATTTATTTGTAATATAATTATGAATAAATAAAATATATTACTCCCTCTATTTCAAAAAGAGTAACCTAGTTTAACTTGACACGGAGTTTAAGAAAATAAAAAACTTTTGAATCTTGTGGTTCTAAATTAAAGTTCTGTCAAATGTACAAAATTGTCATTTAATCTGGTGGTCTTAAACATGCCACGTGGAAAGCTGAAAGTAAAATGTTATCAAAAAGGAAATAGGTCATTTTTTTTTTAAACAAACTAAAAAAGAAATGAGATCATTCTTTTTTAAACGGAGGGAGTATTTGATTATAATAACATAAAACACAAGAAAAATAAACGATTATTAATCGAAACTGCACTATGTATGATATTCATCATATTTTTATTTCAATAATACCATAAAAGAAAAATAATTATATCAAAAAGAGAAGAAATTTAAACTATATAACGCATTTGTTGAAAAAAAATTCAATTGTACTAACAACAGAAAAATCATTTATTTCTTGAAATTTAATAAATATGGTAATCAAACTACTTTATATGATTAAATTAGTAGTATTAGTCGTAGATTGACTTTATCACCAGCCAAACACACTATATTATTAAATTATTTTAATATAGATTGTCGGCTAATTAGTACATAAAAATATAGAGAAAATTTGGGAATAAAATGTTTTTTGGCTTCCGATACTTCCTTAGGTTACATGTTATAAAATTCACAAGTCAAAGTGATGGAGATGAAGAGAAAGAATAACCTTGAATTAGAGACTTCATGAAATTTAACATGAATTTATATTGATAAATTGAGGAATATCATAAAATACGAAATTTAATAACTGTATAATCTTTTATGAATAAATCAAATCCACTATAACATAATAAATAATTTGTAATAATACTTTTGGTTGCTTTTAATTTGCAGGTATGAGCCAATTACACGTTAGTTCTCTGTTGCCGTCTTACTCTTTGTTTCTTGCTTACATATTATGCCGTTAATATCTCAAAAGGTCACTCAACTTGGAAAATTTATCGAACAAAATTATTAAACTTTATTTTGTATCAATAAAATCACTCAACTTATACATTTGTATCAACAAAATCACTCACCTAAAATTATTATTAAAATAATTAAATTTGACATGATAAAATTTTTTTTTAATTATATCATGCTCATTACTACAATAATACGTAAATAAATAGCTCACTTTGCGTATTTTTTAATGAGCAACTTTCACATATAGCAAACATAAAAATCATATTTGTATGTTATAAATATAGTTTGCATAATTGCGCTCCATAGCAAATTTTATATTTACTATGGAGCTTTTGATTTGTATAATTCGCTAGATACATTCAATTTTATACAAATTGTTCAGTTTTGTATAAATTCATTTATATATTGTAATTTGTATAATAAGATCTGTATTTGTATAATTATAAGTGTATAGGACGAAAATATATGTATTTGTATTTGTATATATACTTTTCTCTCGCTTTATACAAACACAAACGTATTTTATATATTTTATACCGAAATGTATAAAATGACTAATTGTATACCGAAAATGGCTAATTGTATACCAAATCAAATGGCAAAAAAAGAATGCTTTCTGCGAATTACAAATAAAATAAACTATAGCTATGACATTTAATTTGAATTAATAATTTGTTATTTCAACAATTTTCCCTTTTTTAATGTCACTACAACACTTATTATTAAAATAAATTTAATATAACAAAATAAATTATTTTTTATGCCATATTCATTATTCAAACCTTCAGCTGAATGAATGTTTTGTTATCGTGGTTAATCCGTCTGCCAGCATAGGAAAAAATGTTCGATCCTAGCTGGTCAACCAATGCAAGTTTGGTATCTAGTGAACAAGGGTAGAGGTGCAGGACCCATTAGCCATCAAGTTTGTGTCGTTTCAACTCATAGAACACAAAAGAAATTTAGTAGTACGCTTTTTTTTCTTGATATTATTTAATGAAATTTACTTTGCCTGATCCAACAAAAAGAGACAAAAACAAACAAAGAAAATGAAATCAACAAAGAAAAACAATCAAGCTGAAAAGATCTATCAAATTTCTATGACAATATAAACTAGATTCCAACAAAAAGAGACAAAAACAAACAAGGTGTTTTAAGGTTCTAGCCGACATTAACAGCTAGTAACAAGTCAAGCCCAGTGTATAAAATATCTTGCATTCACGCAAAGCCTCGAGAATTTAACAACATAGTAAAAGAACATCTTGATGCATAAAGTATATTGCGTTCGCAAATGGTCCAATAAATTTTCTTAACAACATAGTTTGTAATAATAATTAATAATAAAAGTCTAGATTTTGTCTCCTCTGACAGTCTTAATATTATCGACAATAGCTATAGCATCCATTAAAATACCCGCAATGCCTCTTTTTGAAAATCCAGCAGCGCAGGCCCATTCTCTCCTTTCCAATTTACCAACGTTCCATCTTCAAGGAATATTGAGTTATAATCCTGCATACAAAAGAAAAAAATTATACTTTATTTAAAACAGTGATAGTAAACTTAATAGTAAGTGAAATTAGTAACTAGGAAAACTTACCGTGAAAAGCTTATTCGCACACAATATGTATAGGCAAGTGGAACAATTTCAAGATTCAAAATTATAATTAAAAAAAGAACATAGTGATAATTTGCAAAACGTACCTTTAGCCATTTGGTGGCAACATTCTTGTATCCAGTAGCAGAAATGATTGCATCAAATTGATGTTCATCTCCATTGTCAAACACTATTGTATGTTCCTTTATTTTCGATATTCCAGGAAGTACCTAATTAACAATTCACCAAAAGTTATTTCACAAAAAAACCAAAGTGTTATTTCCTTTTTTTTATAATAGATTATTAATGCATATTAGATGAACTTTTTATACAAATTTACTGTTTTAGCCAAAATTACTGAATTCTACCGATTTCGTAATTATAACAGTCAAATTGTTGCCCATGATAATGAACATGTATGTTTACACTTCTTCATTAAATACTACTATTAGGTTCTTGTCAGTACTCAAATTTGAACTTGTGATGTGCGCCTAACCATACATCACATGTTATACTTTTACTATCAGACTAAAGCCCTCGAAGAAACTAAAATTATCTGTTTTCACATAATATTTCTCAAAATAGAATGAAATAAAATAAAGATAGTATCATACCTTTATATGTCCAAGTTTAATCTTGTCAATGGCACCAACATCAATTACTGGGGATCTACCTTTTGATATTCTAACAGTAAATGGGCCTTCTTCTGATTGTGGCGTTCCTAATTCTGCCAAATTTCCAAATTTAAATTTTGCATACTTTGTAATTACAGTATCAACCAAAGATACTGGTAAATATTTTAGCATTAACATTGCAGTATGCACCATCTCCCTTGTTAGAACATGAATCTGTAAAATTATTAGGATAAAATATATTAAAACCTTAATAACTGACAACTATATTTATCAAAAATATAATTGATTGTGCATGTGAAAAACTTGCATCATCTAACTATAGAAAAATTATAGCACTTTGGGAGAACTTCATGAAACATATTTACGATAAGTTCCATGTTGTGATGATATTAAAAAAGAAGTACAAAATCAGGTCATTTATGAGGTAGTTGCATATAAATCTTCATGGGTAAACATTAAGAGTAACCACATAAAATTATAAACGTTAAACTATGTATGTTGTTAGTGCAAAATATTTACGTTGTAAATATTTGTATTAATTGATGGAAATGACGAAGATGTAGAAAACGTGTGTATACGTAATAACTAAATATAGTATTTTCTTCGAATGAAATATACATATTTGGTAGAATAAATCCGAAACCAAGTTGATGACAACAATGGTTTCATCAAACATAAATTGGAGCTCTAATATTTGTGAAAAAGTGATTGTCGAACTAATTACCAAAATATAAATTATTTCAAAATAAGTAGAATGTTATAACTTGGTCAAATAAGTTATCATGTCATTAATCTGATGACGAAGGGTTAGAGATACTCTTTTAACCATTATTAGAGATACTCTTTTAACCATTATGACGAATATTAGATGATGTAATTACACAAAATGAGACTTTTGATCATTATGTAACAATGAATTTAATGAAACGATATAACAAAATTTAAGTAACAGTTAAAACATATATTATATTAAATCTAACAAACACAATAGGTAACAACCATCCAAACAACTTGAAAAAGGAGGTGTATCATTAGCCTTAAGTTTGTGGCATATTAAGAAAATTGAGAATTATCAACAAGGATAATGAATTTGACTCGACTTTCCGTTTCTCACTATTACTCTCCATACCTTCAGGAATTTGACGCCAAGTGGTAATGCATTTTCTTATTTGTTTGATAATAGAGTTAAGTCTTATGACAATTTTTTTTTTGGACATTTTCTAAGAGAAGTAAGAAATACTATAATAACATATGTGCATTTCATTCTTTTCGATCTTCTCTTTGACAGTTTTTTGTGAGGTTGCATCGAGAGTCTGTTCTAACAATATAAGAATTGCTCCATAGATCACATTGGAGTATTTGAAGCTTCTTTGGCAACTGTGAAGTCACTAGAAGAATTGCTACCATTCTTTTTTTGCATTGTATACATTTCTTTGCTTCTCACGCTAAAGCAATTGTAGCAAGTAGGAGAAGAATGTCGTCACATTCTATTTGTGGAAAAAAGCAAGTACAACTTATGAATCGACAACTTTCATGCAACTATTGTGCTTGAAAATATTGCACGACATCCTAAAATTATATGTGATTTGTTTTGCATTGCCTTCTCCGTGTTAAGCAAACAATGCACATGGCTAAATAACTCTATAAATATGGAGATGGAGAATGTAGGTAATCCATCAACTCAATAAATTAAGCTACATATCAAAGTCCCTTCCTCTGAAAAATAATCTCACCGCACATGAGATTTCAATTGACTCCAAATAGGTAATCAAATTAATTTCAACGAAATAAGTTATAATAACTTTACAAATGATCGTAGGTGATTGATGTAGAGTTGGGGGTTCCATCTCTTAAGTATACCTTTCCAAAGTAGAACATGGTGGAAAACCTATTGGCTAAGGGAAGAGGGGGCGACAATCCCTTCTTTATTTGCCAATGAACTTACTAGTTAAGCTAGATAAATTAGGAACTACTTTCACAGGATAACTTAGGACCTTCATACCCAATTAACAGGCATATATTTCCTTGAGTATTCCTTTGACTTTCCATGCCACCTTCCACTTGTATATATAAGTCGTATTTAAGAACTAATCTTTGTAGTCATATAAGAAGTTGAGGGAAATTAAGATCACTTAGCCAATCTCTAATATGATATTTTCTATATGTAGAAGGTTTTGTAAAATAACTTACCTAATAATGACTTTGTGTATCAACATAGTCTCAATAAGGTACTATTGCAACATCACCAACATTGTGACTTTGCATCACCTCTTTAGAGAAATTGACGTTGCAAAACATGTACAAAATTTCTTCCACAACACGAGGGGTCGTTTGATTACAAGGATAAAGGATTTGAAGGACATATACAACTAACGCCATGAAAACCAAAATTAAAACATGTATCAAATTGGCACCCTTCATGACTCGAACGGTCGATATCTCCGTGTTTTTTGGGAAATGCATGCATGCATGCACAATCACCATTTTCCCCTTCAATCAGTTATTGTTGTATAATTCTTGAACTAACATCAATAGACATTTATATCTCGCATCATGCCTTGTCCTATATGAGTATATCTAAGGTTCAATCTACATGGGACATACCACTTTCTTCATAGGGGTCAATTGGTTTTGCGAATCTTTTTGTCCCCCACAGAGAAGAGATTGAAAGTCTGGGTCCTGGATCACTCTACTTTGCAACTTGAATTGATTGGTATATACTTATATTTAGTAAATAAATAATATTCTTCTCACCGTATATTCCTCTGCTAGTTGAATCATCAACTTTTCCGCTCCTCTCTCCTTCTTTAAGACTAATAATCACGTCTTTCTCTTAATAAGTAGAGAGATATTTTGAATTTGGATGAACCCTTCATTCAAGAGCGCAAAATTCATTATCGTCCATATATAGGCCTCCTCATTTGGACAGACTTGGTTCTATGCAATTCATCTTTCTCCCAGTGGAGAAATAGTTTTTAAATTGAGACGTTAAAATAGTGTTCAAAAACATAGATCAAAGTTGGTAAGTGAAATTAGAAAGGATTCTTAAAGAAGAAATATATACTGGTTAATGCAAGATAGATTAAATTAACTAAGGAATCTATATTTCATATACAATTAGTGTAAACAATTTTTTATGCTATCATTTATCAAGTTATCTAATTGATATCTATAACCAAGTTTCTTACAAAATATGAGATTCGAAATCTTAAAAAATAAAACATGTTATCTATATAACATGTGAAAATGACTATATAAAAAATTGTTAATTTGACAAACTATTCTACTTATAAGAGAAAAGGAGCCCTAGTTCTTTTTCTTCAAACTCAGTTCCTCAAAAGATAAAAAAAATTGTTTAAACAAATTAAATATATATGTTTGGTTGTTTATACTAAACAATTCGTGACCTCTTTAAAACATACCCTTCTTTTTCTCACGGTATAAAATACTCGATGAGAAAGCGAATGTGAATTAGAAATTTCTAATTTTGTGCTATTTAGAAATGGAATAAAAAGATTTTTCTATGTTTTCGAGAAATTTTAACATCTATCCCAAATTTTTAGTAATTACAATAATCCAACTTCATATTTCTTAATCACTTTCAGATCAACCGAAGTTCCCTTTTTAAAGAAAAAAAC
This sequence comes from Solanum pinnatisectum, assembly GCA_035578085.1. Lineage (NCBI taxonomy): Eukaryota > Viridiplantae > Streptophyta > Magnoliopsida > Solanales > Solanaceae > Solanum > Solanum pinnatisectum. Next base: position 45,344,531 of record CM069083.1, on the reverse strand, counting down.
AAACTAGAAGGGATATTTCCCCCAGATCTCCTCCATTGACAACAATAGCCAATAAATTGACCATTGTTGACGGTCAAGAAACTCACACTCATTATCTTGATGAATAGAGTTACAACATAACATGTGCTAGTAAAAATTAACAAGTACCAAAAGAAAAAAATTAAGACACCGACTAAACTGATCAAACACCACCAATATTGATTAAAAAGAATCAAGAAACACAAACCTACATGCATAAAAACAAAAAAACAAAGAAGTAAAGACAAGGTATAGAGACATATAGAGAGACTTACTGAGCTTCTAACAACAATTGATGCCTGACTTCCATAATTTGAAAGATCAAACACTATTTCTATTCCAGAGTTTCCTGATCCAATAACCAATACGTTTTTTCCTTCATATTTTTGCTCGGATTTATAGTCAGTTAAATGAATTATTTCGCCTTCGAAATTTTCAATCCCTACCACCTTTGGAATATAACCTTCGTTATTTTCCCCCATAGCCAAAATCAAGTAGTCACAAGCATACACTTCCAGATCTCCACTAGCCAAATCTCTTGATTTGACGTAGGGGTGGCAGGGGGACCGGGTCGGTCCGACCAGGCCCTAGACCGGTTCGAGAACCGGCTCACTGGACCCGGTCCCGTAAAGTTCGTGGGTTGAGGGGACTTTGGGTTTAGGGGACCGGTTAGGGGCCGGTTCACCCTTTGATCCCGGTTGACCCGGCCCAGTTGAACCGGCCGGTTTGCGGGATCTCCTATTTTTTTTTTTTAATTTTTTGAATTATATCCATTGGGGCAACGGCTAGTGGGGCCCCCCAACAAATTTATTTCACTTTTTCACTTCCCCAACACCCCCTACCACCCCCTACCACCCCCCTACTTTTAATATTTTAATTTAAACCCTCAAGTTATCATAAATACACTTTAACCCATTTTTAATATTATAAATACCCCTCTATCCCTTATTATTTCTTACAAAATCATCTATTCTCTCATTTATTTTCTATATCCTCTCAATCTCAAATCTTAATTTTTTAGTCCATTTAAGTCTCATATTATATCATAATACATATATTTCAATTCTAAATTTTCATATTATATTATAATATATATAATTCTCATATTTGCTATCAAGTATTGGAGTTCCAAATTACAAGTTACAACAAACTACAAGTTTCAAGAATCGGTTATAACGTCTTCTATTAACGCAGACGTTTGGTACATTCGTTTCATAATATTTATATTTTATTTTTCGTCATTAATTTTTGTGTAATTATTATTTTTATATTACACTTTACATATAATTAAATATGAGTTCTAGCAAAAAAGATACCGGTAAAGGAAAAGAGAAAGAACCAAGTGGCATTAGTAAATTATTTAATTTTAATAAAAAAAGTAGTAAGGAAAAAAATAAGAGTAACTATGGTGGTACTTCTTCTAAATCAATGTCTAGAGTTAGATTTAATACAAATGATTCTACTTATGTTGATGATACTTCTTATGATATTTATTCAAATGTTCAACTCGATCATGAAAGTTTAGAACGACGTTATGGTAATATTAATCCTAATCTTGATGAATATTCAGGTGAAGAAGTAGAAGTTGATCCGGGAGAAGAAGATTTAGAAGATGCACCTACTAGTCCGGTGACAGAAGTTCCAACTGAAACTACAAATTCAATGGAGCAAAATTGTGGACGCCCACCCCTTATACCTCCCACAAGGGAGAAGGTGAAGTATCAACGCCCTAAAACTTCTGTTGTGTGGCAATTTATGACTTTAGATAAAGAAAACTCTATTGCAATTTGTAATAAGTGTAAGCAACCTTTTAAACATAGACAAGGTGGGGGTCAAGGTGGGACGGGGGGCTTAAATAGACATTTGTTATCTTGTGTGACGATTGAATATAAATAAGCTAAAGCATTAGCCGATAGGAAAAAAGGAGTTCCAGTTAATGATTTTGATATTAATGTTAATGAATCGGTTGGGGCTTCTAACATGGTTCAAGGAATATTAGATCTTTCTAACCCGGTGGTCCACTAACACAATGTAAATATAATAAGGAAAGAGATTGCGAAAATTTAGCTAAAATGGTTTCTGTTTGTGGTTTGCCTTACAGTTTTCCTTCACATCCCAGTTTTATTGAATATATTCAACAAACTTATAATCCTTCTTTTAGAGGTTTTTCAAGAAATATTGTTAAATATGATGTTTTTGTATATCAAGGTAAACATTGTCAATATCTTCGTTGTATATTTAGCATATTAGATTGTAGAGTGTCTATAACTTCGGACATGGATCGTAGTGTTAATGGACATGATTATTTAACTATTACAGCACATTGGATTGATAATAACTGAAATTTGCAAAAAAGAATCATAAGTTATAAAGAATGTGTAGAGAAAAAAACTGGTCCATATTTAGCTTCAAATATTTTGAGTGTTTTATATTATTACATGCTTATAGATAAAGTAATGTCTGTCACATTAGATAATACATCTAATAATACAAACGCTGCTAGTATGTTAAAAGTTAGATTATGTCCAATTGATGTTAATGTTTTTCATGTTAGATGTATTACACATGTATTAAATTTAGTTGTACAAGATGGTGTTGAATTACTTGATTGTGGTTGTATGAAAATTGAATATGTTGTTGCCTGGATTTTTTATGCTCATAGAGCTGCTAGAATTAGGGAATTTAATGAGCGTTGTGTACTTTGTGATTTGCCACCAAGAAAAATTTCAAGACATATTAAAACAAGGTGGAATTCTTTTTACGAAATGCTTTCAGTTGCTTACGAATATAAAAAACCCATACAAATGGTGTTTAATGCTCATAATACTGACCCATTAGATAGAATTTGTGAAGATGATTGGGAACAAACTAATGAACTATTAGAATTTTTAAGACTTTTTTATGATGCTACAACCATGTTTTTTGAAATTTATTATCCTACTATTTCATCAATATAAATAAATATTTGTGCTATTTCAATTCAATTTTCTAAATACAAAAAAATTGAAAAATTTAGAGTTGCAATTGAAGGTATGATTGTAAAATTTAAAAAATATTTTTTTCCTATTCCTCAAATTTATTTAACTGCTACTTTACTTCATCCTGACTATAAATTACGAGGTGTGCAGGCACTTGTTGATACTTTTTATGATACTTTAGAAATTTTACCGGAAGAAAGTCCAACTTGTGAAATGTGTAAGTCTAGCATAAAAGTAGAAGCAAAAATTTTGTATGAAAAATATAGAACTACAGAAATACTCAAGGAGAAGTTGGTCAAACTTCTAATCCTCAGAGTAAAGCTCGAATTTCAAGTTATATGCGAGATTTTCTTGGTTTTAATTCTACTAACCGTGATGATTTTGAAGAATATCTTAATCAATCTTTAGAAACAGTGGAACACGAAAATGGCAATGAAGATTTATTAGCATGGTGGAGGAGGCGGAGCGTTGCATTTTCAATTTTGAGCAAAATGGTTCGTTATGTTCTAGCTATTCAAGCTTCATCAGTTGCATCAGAGTCTGCTTTTAGTGCGGCAAGGTTTCAAATTGGCGATCATAGATATTCATTGGCGGAAGAAAGTTTGGAAACATCAGTTTTATTTAGAGACTAGATCAACGCCGAGAGAAGGAATTATAATTTGCCAAAGTTAAGTTCCAGACAAGAAGCTTGGGTTAAAGCGGTAATTGAATCTACTGACGATGAATTAGAGTCACAAGAGTTTTTAGCAAGTTTGCCAACACCGGAGGATGTCACCATCGATATGATTCGACAATTAGAATTGAATTTTAAAGGAGAACACAACTATTAGATTACATCAGAGAACTAATTGAAACAGAACCCTTCCTAGAAGGTGGCTGCGTAAATTAGTTACTTATCTAATATTTGTAACAAATATTAGTTTTACATCTGAGAACTTATTGAAACAGAACCCTTCCTAGAAGGTGGCTGCGTAGATTAGTTACTCCACTAATATTTGTAAATTGTAAGTTCTAAGTTCTAAGTTGCAATTAGATTTTATTGAATAAATTTGAAAGCGCGCTTTATTCAAGTCTTTTTTATACAACTATTGTCTTGCATTTTAATTTTAATATATATATACATATTTACATATATACTAAACTAACTTAAAAATACTTAATTTAAAAATCGAAATTTGACATTTGAAATTTCAAATTTAAATTACTTTAAAATATTTAAAATACAAATTTGAACTTCTCAAATTTGAAATTTGAAAACTTAAGCATTATTTATTAGCTAAAAATGTATAGAAAACCAAATAAACTAAAAATATTATTCATTAACATGTAATTTCAATATAAAAAAATAAGTATATAAAAAATAAAAAATAAAAAGTCCCCCATCCCGTCCCGTCCCCCCAGAACCCGTCCCATCCCATATATATATAGTGGGACGGGACGGGACGTATTTTAGTCCCCCCAATCCCGATCCCGGTCAAAATCCCCCCAGCGCCGTCCCTCGTCCCGTCCTGTCCCCGTCCCCTTGCCAGCCCTAATTTGATGTTCCATTTATTCTCCTCATTATTGAAAAACGCCAATTCAACACAAGTTTGAAATTTTGGTTTGACACTGAAATGCTCCACATACTTGTCTAAATATTGAATAAACTCATTTTTTGACAAATATTTTGGGGTTGAAGTTGTATGTGGCATAAAGGGTAATGAACAAAAACCCTTAGCTAAATGTAAGTTAAGTCTATCGTAGGTCTTTTTCTTCCACAAATAAGCACAACAGTCCTCCTTTTCTAATACAACATTTTTTATATTGAACTTGTTTAAGCAAGCTGAAACCGCTATCCCTAATGGATCGGCTCCAACTACAACAACTTCAACTTCCTGCTTCGAGAAATTCACCATTGCAAAATTTTCAGAAAGTTAAAGAGAATTTTTTTTTAGTATTATTGAAATACAACTGCAACAAGAGTTCAAGAAAGGGGAATTTTCGCCAATGAGGTGTGTATATATAGTCTTCAAATGAGATTTATTGTTTTTTGCCTTTTCAAAAAAAAATAATGGAGAATAACAGTTACAAGTAGAAGCAGATTAGTTTGGAAGTAAGACTGTAGATTTGTCATTTAGTGTTATGAATGCATATAATTTCATCTATAATTTGTTTTATATGAAGACACTATTGCTTTGTGTCTTCACTCATGTTCATGGTATTTAATATATTTATTCTCGCAGTTTCATTTTATATGATGACAATTAGATATGAAGCTTAAAAATAGAAAGAAATATTTTTAAAACTTGTTTCATCGTAGATTATATGTAGTGCCATATTGGCTCAAGGGTGGTTAGTCGTCAAACACCTTTCATCAAAAAATTTGGTTGTCATCAGTCAAATTATATTAGTTCATACATATATTAAATCTTAAATATCCTTTACAAAAGTCTTAGCTGCATCACTGGATATAAGAATGTACGTCATAATTAAAGGATAAATGAAGAGTTTAAGTAGTATAAGAAGTTCGATTCATTTTCAACGGATTAAAAGGAAAATAGTGTCGTGTTTAATTAACGGAGTTGGTCGATATGTATGTTTTTTTTTTATTTTGAGTTTAAAAAATACTTTTTTTTCTTCAGAATTTGTGTTATTGCAACAAAATCTGAGTTTAATTTTCTCAATTCTTTGATAGAAGTAAAAGCATTTAATTGAAAGTTATCTTTAGCTTAAGCTAAAACGTGAAAAATACATTTTGTTATAAATGAACTTTGCAGATTCAAAAAGAGCTTTACAACAATAAATTAAATTTGACTAAATTTAAATTACAACATGATTGAATTTGACTAAATTTAAATGACAACAATTTAATTGAATTTGACTAAATTTAAATTACAACAATTTTATTGAATTTGACTAAATTTGAATTACAACAATTTTATTGAATTTGACTGAAAAACAACAATTTAATTGAATTTGACTAAATTATAGCAATTTAATTGAATTTGACTAAAGTTTATTGACGGTCTAACCCCAAAGCATACGTTTTGTCTTTTTATCTGTGTCTTAGATTTTTCAAATACATAGTTACTCAACTAATTAATAGTTATTAATTAATTATATCAAAAAGTTATTTCATTGTTGAAAAAATAAGAATCAAGAAAAAGGATGATTTGATGATATAATTGTCACGGCCCGGGCCTACACCTTGGGCGGGATTGGCACTTGAGAACCATTGTTGGCCCCAAACGAACCCTTGACTGGCTTAACTCATAGCGAAAGACTTAGATAACAAGAAAATAGTCTCAAAAGGGTAAACTCATGAAATAACTTAGAATGTCTTAAAAGAACATTCAACTAGCCAAGATGGCAACACAAGATTCAACATAAGCCAATAACAAGATAATGACAAATGAACTAACTAATTGTCTATGAAGCCTCTAAATTGTGAGGGATGTTGGGACAAGACCCCCAATCATCTTAACAACTGAAAGTACTAAAGCAATGTAAATAGGGATCCTCCGAAAAGCAAGGAGGCTCACCAACTGACTCTGAGTGCTCGACTAGATCAACAAGGCACTGGGTGCTGATCCTGGTTACCTATATCTACAGCATAAAATTATGCAGGCCAAATGGCATCAATACATTGAATGTATGAGCATGCGAGGGGAATTCTAAACAATACGTAAGCTTGAACTGGAATCTGAAAGAAACACTTACCTCAACTTTACTCAAACTCATGGATACTCAACTCAAATGCAGAATTAAACAACATTAAAGATGAAGTTTATATGAAGCATTTAAAACAGTAAGAAACAACTCAAGATACATATATAATAAAGTAATATAACTTTGTGGGAGTTTCTCTAATCGACAACCATCACTATGAGCTATGTGATGATACATCGTCTCGCCCATGCGGCCAGAACTGTCCGATAACATGCTGGGATATAAAACGTCTCAACTAAGTGGATCCACTAGTCTATGCTAAAAAGCACTAAGAAATCATCTAAAAAGTATGACCCTTTTCTACCCACTTTGGCTACCTGGTTTATGGAGACATTCAGTTGTTATGAACTCATCCCCACATCGGTGCTCAATATTACTCCCAAAATACTCAGCTATATGTTTAAAAATATAAATTCATTCTGTGGTTTGAGATAATTACTCAAAAACTAGCTCAAAGACTATCTTGGAAATCAGTGTTTCGTCTATTGTTTAGATGTGAAAACATTTACTCTTTGGAAATACTTAGTTCCCATATACTCTTTCTGAATGAATGAACTTCATTTGTTACTCTTACATAACTCAAAAGTCAAGACTTAAAACAAGATTAAAACATTTGTAAAAGGCTTCTTGAAAGGACTTTAAGAACTTAATAGACTTGACTTTTAGCTTTCCTTGAATTTGAATTTATGGATTCAAGGTTATGATTCATGTTTATGGATGATTTTTAGGTGTTTAGAAGTCATTTGGAGTAGTTATAATTGATAGGAAGTGTTAGTACACTTTAGAAGGACTCAAACGGCTAAACGACGAAAAATGGGTTGGGGTGGTCGACCCTGGCGCACTGCTGACGTCCTGCGCCATCCCCAAAGTTCAGAGAGCCATTTCTGGTGCATTGCTGGAGCGTTACCCCAGCCTTCCTGGCGCTACGGGGGCGCGTCACGCCAGCATCCCCCAGGCAAAACTGACAAATTTTTCCTCTCGTTTTCTGACCTTAATTCAATTAATTTTGATTCTTTTTCTCAATAACTCTTTAGATTGAGGTACCCAAAACATATACACAAGAATCTAACTCAAAGAAACTCTAATAATCGACATTAAACTCTCAAGAAATCCTCAATCTCATCCTAAGTTCAAGAACGAAAGCAATTCAAGAATACAACTCAAGAACATTAAAATTTCAATCTTTTAGGATGAAATTACACTGAATTAAACATGTTTGGCGCGTGGGTGAACGAACCCAACTCTATGTGAACTCACATATCTCGTAGGATCAAATCCTTGGCGAAATCCGTAATTAATTCCTCAAGAAATCGATGAATTTAGACCTTTTCTTCTCCTTTCTCCTCTTGCGTTCTTTCTCTAAGAACCCTAGCGTGATTTTCAATTGTGTAATTGGGTAGTGAAAAGACCATATTACCCTTCTAAAATTTGGTTTTGACTTTCCTTATCTAGACAACCCAACTTCAAATGCACATATCTCCCTCATATGAACTCAGAATTGAGCAAACTCGGTGGCGTTGGAAAGATAATTCAAAGATCATTCCTACAATATCTTGCAGCACACCTAACTTGTCACGCCCCGAGGCTATCCCCTAGATGCGGACGCAGGACCTAGGATCACGAGTGACCCCTAGCTAACCCTGCTGGCATATCATAAGCAACTAAAGTAAACTGGAGCAATAAATATTGTACGAAAGCTAAATTATATGATAATCTGAAATGATGGGGAATACCCATATACTATCTGAATAAATGAAAACTGAGAGTTTGAATACAAAAGAAAAGTCAAACTCTAACACTATAATTGAATCTAACTATGTCTGAAATAAGCCACTAAACTGACTAAAAGTGTTGGGACATGTCCCAGATAAATCTAGCAAAAATGGAAAACTAAAGACTAAAATGGAAAGATAACATGTCAACTGTCCTCGAAGAATGAGGACTCACCACTAATGCTGCTGAATTGAAGATCGGGAACTGATCTATGCATGATCTGACTGCTGAGGACCTGAACCTACATCACGAGATGATGTAACGTAGGGTATGCGTCAGTACTTGAAAGGTACTGAACATGCAGGATAGAGTAAAGCTGAATAATAACATAACTGAACAAGCAATAAAGCAAATATATAATATGAACATGATAAGGATACTGAAAATACTAAGCATGGCTAAACTGAATGCAATGACCAAGTTTATAACATGTTGAGACTGAATACTGAACTGTAACTGGTGACTTGGTCAGTGCAATAGAGTCTGACTAAACTGTAAGGGAGTTACTAATAACCGACATAAAACCACATGAGCTAAATATTGAGTCCGATGTATACGCCCCATCGAGAGGACTGAATATACCCTGCCAGAGGTATAGAGGCATGCTAGCGTGATCACTAAAATGATGCCACAGAGGGGAGTTACAACCTACTAGGCATGTAGTTCTGGGACTTGAGGGTGACTGACCCTAGTCCACTCAGTATTAAGCTTCTCCCAATTGATAATGAAATTAGCATTTTATGACAGAATTTCTGTAATACTGGATAGCTCAAAATACTGACATGCAACTGAGAATACAACATTAATATACTGATAATAATGCATTCAAAAACTGAGGCATGTTTATATATAACTGAAATAACTGACATAGCATGTGTAATTCATGAACTAAAAGAACTACATAGCTAGGGTTCTGAGTTTATGCATGAATCTAGGCAAAATCGATAATACAACATGATAATATGATTTGGATCATTCTAACAGCTAAAACCCAACAATTTCTAACATTCAAGAAATCTAGGTCTAGATAATATTAAGGGAATCAACTGAAATCTAGGGACCTAATGGGTGAAAGGAACCCACTAGTAAAATCACACATACCTGGTGACGAATTCCACAAAGAAATCTTTTGATTTTGGGGCTGAAACTAATGAAGACTTGCTACGTTCTTGGACTAGGGCTTGGTCGACTCTTTCTCCTTTTGCGTTCTAATTTTTCTAAGTTTTTGGTGAATGATTTGCTTAGGGTAAATTATAGTTTAGTTACTAGGCTAAAACTAACTAAAACTACGTAGTTTAAGGGGTTAACCGACGTAGTTTAGGGGTCCAACGCATAAGGAAAAGACCAAACGACCCCTGACTTAAAATTTGTCGGGGTCATCGACGGACAGGACCAACGGACCGTGGATAGATCGACGGTCTATGCTGGTCAACCGTCGATCGGTGACTGGGACTGGAATGTGGGGCCTCGATCTACGATCTGTGGCTTGGCCTACGGTCCGTAGGTACGACTGTGGGTTGACACTTGGCCAAATTTTTGGAGGATTCTGCGGTAAGGGTCACAGACGGTGCACCACGGACCTGCAAACCGGACTGTGGGTCCTCCTTCGGTCCGTGGGTGGTACCCGTTGGTGCCATTTGCAACTCCTGAAATCTGCAATTTGGTAGTTCTAGTATGTGAGGTGTTACATTATCTCCCCCTTGGGAACATTCGTCCTCAAATGAAGACTAAACTAACTAAAATTGAGGGAGAGAGCTGCAACCCCTACCACTAAACGCTGGAAATTGAGATTTCTAACTGAACTAAGTCCCAAGAACATGCAAACATGCTAAAAATGCAAGTACAAATTGAAGGAACATGATGCTAATAATGACACTGTGCATGAATAACAGAAAAACTGGAGAGGAACTATTACCTCAAGCTGGAATGGAATCGGAAGGAAAAAGGTGAGGATACTTGGCCTTCATGGCTGCTTGTGCTTCCCAAGTAGCTCCATCTACGGACTGACTCCTCCACAAAACTTTGACTAAAGCGAATTCTTTGTTTCTCAACCTTTGAACCTGACGATCAGGGATTTCAATTGGTACCTCTTCATAAGTGAGACTATCCTTCACAGCCACACTTTCTAAAGGTACAATAGATGATGGATCACCCACACACTTTTTCAGCAACAAAATGTGAAAAATTGGATACACTGCTGCCAGTTCTGTCGGTAACTCTAACTCATAAGTCATTTTACCAACCCTTTTCAAGATTTTGTAAGGGCCTACATAGCTAGGACTGAGCTTCCCTCTCTTGCCAAATCTCGTCACCCGATTCATGGGTGACATTTTTAGGAAAACCTAATCATTAACTTGGAACTCTAATTCCCTTCTCCTTACATTTGTATAGGACTTTTGGCGACTCTACGCTATCTTAAGTCTATCTCTAATGAGTTGCACTTTCTTATAGCATCATGAATTGAATCTGTCCCTATCAAGGTTGCTTCACCTACTTCAAACCAACCAACTGGAGATCTGCATCTACACCCATACAATGCCTCATAGGGGGCCATCTGAATGTTGGAATGGTAACTATTATTGTAGGCGAACTTTATAAAAGGAAGGTGATCATCCCAACTACCCTTGAAATCGATCACGCGAGCTCTCAACATGTCATCTAAGGCCTGAATGGTATGCTCTGCCTGGCCATCCATCTGCAGATGAAATGCAGTGCTAAGATTAACTTGAGTACCAAGACCCTTCTAAAATGACTTCCAGAAATTAGAGGTAAACTGAGGACCTCTATCTGCGTTAATAGACAAAGGAACCCCATGCAACCTAACTATCTCATTAATGTAAAGCTTGGCATAGTACTCCGCTGAATCCGTAGTCTTGACAGTCAAAAAGCATGCAGACTTAGTAACTCTGTCAACAATCACCCAAATGGAGTCATGTTGTTTGTGAGTACAAGGTAAACCTGTGATGAACTCCATGTTGATCACTTCCCATTACCAAGTAGGAATGTTGATCTCTTGAGTCATACCTCCTGGTTTCTGAAGTTCTACCTTCACTTGCTGGCAGTTAGGGCACTTAGCCACAAAATCTGCTATGTCCCTTTTCATATTATTCCACCAAAAGACTTCCTATAGATCACGGTACATCTTAGTGGCACCTGGATGAATAAAATATCTGGAATTATGAGCTTCTGCAAGAATATTCTATCTCAACTCACCCTCTTTAGTAACACATAACCGACCCTGATGGTGAAACACACCCTCTCCCCCATGGGAGAAAACCTCAAATCTCTGCTGATGGACTGGACCCTTTAGTTGAAGTAATATCGGATCACTGTCTTGTTTTTCCTTAACCTCCACTACCAATGAAGATTTTGACCTATTCTAAACAATTGTACCACCATCTAATATGCTCATAAGAGAAACTCCTAAGCGAACAAGCCTTTGAACATCCTTTGCTAGTTCCTTTTTTACTTCCACAACATATGCTACACTACCCATAGATAGTCTGCTTAGAGCATCTGCTACTACATTGGCCTTACCAGGATGGTAATGCACACTCATATCATAATTCTTGAGGAACTCAAACCATCTCCTTTGGCGAAGATTCAACTCTTTCTGGGTGAACACATATTAAAGGCTATTATGGTTTGTGAACACATCTACATGGACACCATACAAGTAATGTCTCCAAATCTTAAGTGCAAACACCACTGCTGCTAGCTTTTCTCATGTACCTTAAGTTGTCTAGAAGCATAAGCTATAACCTTACTTCGATGCATCAACACACAACCTAGGCAGACTCTGGATGTATCACAATAGATAACGTAACCATCTGAACCCTCTGGTAGAGTCAAAATAGGAGTTGTAGTAAACCTAGTTTTTAGTTCTGCAAAGCTTTTCTCACAATCATTTGACCATTGAAACTTGACTTTCTTCTGAGTCAACTTAGTCAATGGAGAGGCTATGGATGAAAATCCTTCCACGTACATTTGTAATGACCCGCTAGACCCAAGAAAATTTTGATATCTGGAGAAGAGGTAGGTCTGGACCATTGTTTCACTGCTTCTACTTTCTGATAATCCACTCGGATCCCTTTGCTAGTCATAATGTGACCAAGGAAAGCAACAGATTGCAACCAAAACTCACATTTACTAAACTTAGCGAATAACTGGCAATCCTTGAGAGTTTGCAGGACAACCCTCAAATGGTTCGCATGTTCTTCCTCATTCCTAGAGTAGATGAGGAAATCAATAAAAACGATAACGAACAAGTCCAAATACTGCTTGAACACTCTGTTCATCAAGTCCATGAAAGCTGCAGGAGCATTGGTCATTCCAAATGACATAAGTACAAATTCATAATGACCATACCGAGTTCTGAAAGCTATTTTTGGAATGTCACTATCTCTGACTCTAAGTTGATGATAACCGAATTTAAGGTCTATCTTTGAGAAATGAGTTGCACCCTGAAGTTGGTCAAACAAGTCATTAATCCTCGGATGGGATACTTATTCTTGATTGTGACTTTGTTCAACTACCTATAGTCAGTGCACATCCTGAGAGTACCATATTTCTTCTTTACGAACAACACTGTGCACCCCATGGGGAAATACTGGGTCTGATGAAGCCCTTATCTAGAAGGTCTTTCAATTGGTCTTTCAATTTCTTAAGCTCAGCTGGAGCCCTTCTGTAAGGAGGAATAGAGATAGGCTAGATTTTTGGAAGGAGATCAATTTCAAAGTCGATTTCCCTTTCGGGAGAAACTCTGAGAAGATCTTCTCAAAACACTTCTGGAAATTCATTGACTACTGGAACTGACTCAAGAGTTGGGGTTTTGGAGCTTAAATCCTTAACCCGAACTAGATGACAGAGATAACCCTTATAGATCATCTTTCTGGCCTTAAGGTAAGAAACGAATCGACCCATAGGCGCTAAGCTACTACCCTTCCATTCTAAGATTTGTTCGTTTGGAAACTAAAAATAAACAATCCTAGCTCCTCAATCGACTAAGACATAACATGAATGTAACAAATCCATGGCTAGAATGATATTGAAGTCTACTATTTCTAACTCTACAAGATCTGCTGAGGTGACTTTCTGGGAGACTGTGATAGGGCAATTTCTGTATACCCGTCTAGTCATACTGGGTCACCGACTAGAGTAGAGACTGAGAAGGGTTCTGAGAGAGTTTTTGGACTAACATTGAAGTTGACTGTTATATAAGGAGTTATAACGGAAAGAGTAGCCCCTGGATCTAACAAAGCATAAACATCTAAGTCAAAGACTAGTAACGTACCAGTGACTACATCTGGAGAATTTTCCTGATCGTGGCGAGCCTGAAGAGCATACAACCTATTTTGACGTTGACCGCCACCTGTACCGGATGAGTTACCCTGCTTAGTCGGGTGACCTGTTGGTGCTGCTAAAGTTGTGGACAGAGCTCTACTATTATTGTCCTCTTGAACCTATTTAGAAGGACAATCTTTCAACATGTGACCAAACTGACCATACCCAAAACATCCTTCATTTCCTACAAAGCACTCGCTCGGATGGTTCTTACCACACTTTGGACAAGTTGGGTAGGTTTTGGTGCCTAGAATACTACCTTAAGACTTAGAGCCTGATGTCTTACCTTTCTGATCATTTTAGAACTTGGAGAATGGAACACTAGCTGATGAAGGAGCTAGTGCTAAAGACTTCTGCTGAAACTGCGAGCGATATCTACCACCCAATTTCTATTGAGAATAGTCATAGTTGCTTGTCCTATCCTTTTTATTCTCCTTGGCATGCTCCCTAAGCTTATCACCCTCAACCTGCTGAGCATGAGTCATGAGCCTAGAGATGTTCATGTCTTCTAGAAACATAGCATTCCTACACTCTGTTTTCACAAGGTCGGATACCCCATAAAGAAACTTGTTCATTTGAGCCCTAGAATCGGCAACCATGTGAGGAGCATACTTGGAGAGTTAGGTGAACTTGAGTCCATACTCTTGGGCTGACATGGAACCCTGCCTCAAATTCATAAAATCCTGAGCTCTTGCCTCCCTCAACTCCCTTAGGAAGAACCTGTCCAATAAGGTCTCACTAAAGCATTCCCAAGTGATAAGAGTTGCATTTGTACCCCTGCTCTCTTTCCACTAAGTATGCCATATGTGAGCTACATCCTTCAGCTGATAGGATGCCAACTCTACCCTATCATTATCTGTCACTTGCATTACTCCAAATCTTCTTGACCTCATCTATGAAGTTTTGGGGATCCTCACCCATCTGCGATCCTAAAAACTCAAGCGGATTCATCCTAATGAAGTCACGAACCTTGGTTGCCACTGATCCACCACCAGCATTTGCAGGAACTGGAACCTGCTGGTTGTTCTAATTAGTCACACTCTGAGCCAAAAGTTAAATAGTGTTCCTAAATTCTGCATTCAAAACTTCCTGATCTAGGACTAGAGGAGCTATGTTAGCATTTTTAGCATTCGTATTCCTTTCATAAGCTCTACGAGGAGGCATGATCTGAAATGCATAACGTCGAGTTAGAATGAGGAATTAGATCATACCTTATGCATGATAAGAGTAGCAAAGAGAGTGAAGTTTTTCCTAAAACACTTTACAGCCTCCTTCTCATTAAATGTAGTGCACTTCACACCCATGAAAAATACTCTACTTAGTGTAGCTTTTCAAACATCCTAGGACACTTAAACCTAGTACTCTGGTAACAAGTTTGTCATGCCCCGAGGCTACCCCCTGGACGCAGACATGGGACCTAGATCACGATTTACCGCAAGCGAACCCTTTTGGCATATCATAAGCAACTAAAGTAAACTGAAGCAATAAATACTGCGCGGAAGCTAAATCATATGATAATCTGAAATGATGGGGAATACCTATATACTATCTTAATAAATGAAAACTGAGAGTTTGAATACAAATGAAAGTCAAACTCTAACACTATAACTGAATCTAACTATATCTGAAATAAGCTTCTAAACTGACTAGAAGTGCTGGGACATGCCCTAGCTAAATCTAGTAAAAACTGAAAACTAAAGACTAAAATTGAAATATAACATGTCAACTGTCCAAGAAGAATGAGGACTCACCACTGATGTTGGTGAATTGAAGATTGGGAACTGCTTTATGCGTGATCTGACTGCTGAGGACCTAAACAAACATCACGAGAAGATGTAGCGCAAGGTATGCGTCAGAACTTGAAAGGTACTGAGCATGTAGGATAGAGTAAAGCTAAATAATAACATAACTAAACAAGCAATAAAGCAATGATATAATCTGAACATGATAAGGATACTGGAAATACTGAACATGGCTAAACTGAATGCAATGACCAAGTTTATAACATCTTGAGACCGAATACTGAACTGTAACTGGTGACTTGGTCAATGCAATAGAGTCTGACTAAACTGTAAAAGAGCTACTAATAACCGACATAAAACCACATGAGCTAAATGTGGAGTCCGATGTATACGCCTCATAGAGAGGACCCAATATACCCTGCCAGAGGTATAGAGGCATGCTGGCGTGATCACCAAAATGATACGCATAGAGGGGACTTACAACCTACGAGGCATGTAGTTATGGGATTTGAGGGTGACTGACCCTAGTCCACTCGGTATTAAGCTTCTCCCAATTTATAGTGAAATTAAGATTTTATGACTGAATTCCTGTAATACTGGATAGCTCAAAATACTGACATGCAACTGAGAATGCAACATTAATATACTGATAGTAATGCATTCGAAAACTGAGGCATGTTTATATATAACTGAAATAACTGACTTAACATGTGTATTTTCATGAACTAAAAAAACTACATAGCTAGGGTTCTGAGTTTATGCATGAATCTGCGCAAAAACGCTACTACACATGATAATATGATTTGGATCATTCTAACAACTAAAACCCAACCATTTCTAACATTCAAGAAACCTTAGGTTTAGATAATATTAAGGGAATCAAGATTCTGAGTGAAATCTAGGGACCTAATGGGTGAAAGGAACCCACTAGTGAAATCCCACATACCTGGTGACAAATTCCAAGAAGAAATATTTCCATTTCAGGGCTGAAACTGATAAAGACTTGCTGTGTTCTTAGACTAGGGCTTGGTCGACTCTTTCTCCTTCTGCGTTCTAATTTTTCCAAGTTTTTGGTGAATGATTTGCTTAGGGTAGATTCTAGTTTAGTTACTAGGCTAAAACTAACCAAAACTACATAGTTTAAGGGCTAAATGACATAGTTTAGGGGTCCAACGCATAAGGAAACAAACCAAAATAGGGGGTTACCGACGGACGGGACCGACAGACCATGGATAGACCGATGGTCCGTGCTGGTCAACTATCGATCCACAACTGGTACTGGAATCTGGGGACTTGATCCACGGTCTGTGGCTTGGCCTATGGTCCATAGGTCTGGCCGTGGATCAACACTTTGCCAAATTTTTGGAGGGTTCTGGGGTAAGGGTAGCAGGCGGTGCACCACGAACCTGCAGAACAGACCGTGGGTCCTCCTACGGTCCGTGGGTGGTGCCCGTCGGTGCCACCTGCAACTCTTGAAATTTGAAATTTGGTAGTTCTAGCATGTGGGGTGTTACATAACTCATCCTGAGCTAGGAGTTATGGTTGTTTGAAACTGACCTAAAACTCATACTTAACATAACTTAGCCAAATTTCAGATTTTTCCTTCTTTTCAAAAATGGCTCTTTCTAATTCTAGATTTTACACTTAGCAAGGTGTTACAATAATAATGATGAGCTGAGTGACCATATGATAAATCAATCCTCATATTTGTGTATGTTGGTAAAAGTATAAGTATGGTAAAAAAAAGGCATATCACATACATATGCCATTTAACTTGGCCTAAACTCACATTTTTATGCCCTTTAACTTTGGATCTGCACAACTAGATGCTTAAACTTATATAAAATTGAACAAATAGACGCATATGTCCTATGCTGCATTCTATATTGTAATTTGCGTCCTACATGGTGTCCTACGTGTATTATGTCACATAGGAGTCATGTGTCTACTTGTTCAAACTTATACAAGTTTAAGTTCCTACTTATACATACCCAAAGTTGGAGGACATAAATGTAAAATGAGGCCAAGTTAAAATGCACGTTTATGTATTATGCCTATAAAAATAATAAGAATAATTTTTCAAATTAATGCGAAAAATACCAACTATTTCTTAAGAAGATTCAAGTCATGCGCTTACTCTATATCTTTAATTTATTTTTATCGACTTGAATAATCCTCAAGTTTTACGAAATATGTAGGATGAATATATACTTTTTTTTATCTAGTGCTGATGACATAATTTTTTACTGATAACTATGGTGTCTTAATGTCACAACCCGAGCCTACACCGTGAACGTAGTCGGCACTCGAGAACCATTGTTGGCCCTCAAGAGAACCCTTATCCTGGCTGACTATAAGCGGAAGACTAACTCAATTATACATAAGCATCAAATTGAAAGAAACATTTAAAAATAGTTTACAGAAACTCAAAACTTTGCTAAATATACTGAATATGAAACATAAGTTTTAGATAAAATATCTCAAACTGAAAGACTCTCCCAAACTGTAAATCTATAAAGCCTCTACTGTATACAAGGATGAGTGTCGGGACAGGATCTGCGACTCCTCAAGAGAACTACTTATAGCAACTCATAAAAACTGGAGTCCTCTAGAAGCAAGAAGGTCTTACTCGAAAGCAGATGAAATGATCTCAACGGACTCTTATAGAGGATCTTAAGAACATGTATCTGCGTCATTAAAAGATATTGGCCGAATGACATCAGTACAATGAATGTACGAGTATGTAATATAGATGAATAACAAAATAACTGAATGAAAGGACTGCGATAGATGTAGATATATACTCAATTGAGAATAAAGAAATAAATGAGTGAAATCATTAAAACATTATAAAAATACTTACTCATCTCTAAACTCAACATATTAAGTGATATAATTAAAATATACTTTTAACTATATTTGGGAGATTCTCTGATATGAGCTACGTGATGATACAACGTCTCGTCCACGCTGTCAGAACTTTCTTATATCTTGTCGGGGTGTAGAACACCTCAACTAAGTGGATCCACTAAGCTCTACCCGAAGGCACTTAGGATTCATCTAAAAAGTATGAATTTGTACCCATGTTAGCCTTCATGGTTTATGAGGAATGTGAGTTGTCTGAACTCATCACCATATTGGTGCTCAATACTACTCCCAATAATATATACTCATGCTCAATATTTAAAAACATACTCTTACTTTGGTTTGAGATAATTGCTCAAACTATCATCTTAAAAGAGGTATATGTTCTGAAATATCTCTAAACTCATTTAGAAATCAAAATTTCTCTTTTCTCAATGTAAAAACTGTTACCTTTGGGAATACTTAGTTCCCTTATACTCTTACTCAATTCATATTTGTAAACTCTTTCTAAAAAATATATCAAAATAATTTTGTGATATGATGATTGATGACTCGGGAAGTCATACTACATAATCATTGATGGCATATCTAGATACCATACTGCTTAAACATTGATGGCATACTCGACTGTCATAATAATCATGTTCTAAAAACTCTTTCTCAAAACTCATCTTTACTTCCTCAAAAACTTAGTTTAAAACTTAAGCGTTGGCTTTAAAAAGCTTTTCAAGATTTATAACTCAAAATAGGGTTGATGTTAAATTATAGACATGAACAAATCACTCAAGGATCTCAATAACAATATAGAAACTCAATACTCTAAACTCAAGGATTAAAGAACTCAAGAACTTAGAACTCAACGACACTTCTCATCTCAAGAATACTCAATTCATAGAGTTCATGTTGAAATATCGACATGAAAGAATCTACTCAAGAATCTTAATGCAAAACATATAGCAATTCAATAACTAGAAATAGAATTTCAAAAAGAAACAGGAACTCAAGAACTCAAAGTCAACTCATCTCAAGAATACTCAATCTAGGGATAAAATCCTAGATTACTCTTTTACTAATTTGAAAGTAGATGTAGGGCGTGAGGACGAACTAGTCCAACACTATGATAGCCTTACATACCTAAAAGAACAAGGTTCTTGAAGAATATTGATTAGAAGCCTTGAAACCCTAACTTGAAGGAGAACAATCAAGAAAACCTTTCTTGAGATTCTTGAATTAGTTTCTTGAAATCTCTATAGCCAAGAATTATTATTTTCATTAGTGATTCATAATTGTATGGATGAAATTGAGTTGGAAAGAATGGAATTCTTGGAGAAAAACTTACTGTCACGCCTCGAGCCTACACCTTGGACATGACCGGCACTCGAAAACCATTTTTGTCCCCAAGCGAACCCTTGGCCTGGCTCAATACTCAGCGAAAGACTTATTCAACAATAACAGGACTTTAAAAGTAAACTTTACTCAACTGTCTAAAGAGGTAAACTCAGAATATTTTAGAAATAAAACATTTACTGGCCAAAAAAGGCAACTCAAGTCTAGAACATTAAACACTAGAAATGAAAAAGACTTATGAACTACTACTGTCTATCTATCTATGAAGCCTCTAATACTATGAGGGATGTCGGGACAAGACCCCCGATCATCCTAACAAAACTGAAATAGATGAAAATAAATAAGGGATCCTCCGAAAGCAAGGAGGCTCACCAAACAACTCTGGAACTGCAATGGGTATCAACGAATCGCCTGTTGATGACCCTGAGCATCATGAAACGATGCAGGCCAAGTAACATCAGTACATGGAATGTACGAGCATGTAAGGGGAATACTGAACACAACATAACAGCTTAAACTTGGAAAGAAGGAAACATACTCACCTCGACTCTACTCAACTCAACCTCAACTCATGGATACTCAACTCAAAGCAATATAAAAACAACAATAAAGATGCAATTTATATAAAGTATTTTAAAACAATAGATAACAACTCAATGTATTCAAAAATACAATAATAACTCAGTTCGTATGTAAAAATATAATATAACTCTAATTTGGAGATTCTTTAACCGACAACCACCACTATGAGCTATGTGATGATTCAATGTCTCGCCCACGCTGCCAGAACTGTCATATACCTTGTCAGGGTGTGGAACTCCTCAACTAAGTGGATCCACTAAGCTATGCTTAAAAATCAATAAGGAATCATCTAAAAAGTATGAACCTTTCTACCCACGTTGGCAACATGATTTATAATGACTTTGAGTTTTCTAAAATCGTCCCCATATCGGTGCTCAATACTACTCCGAAAATATAACTTAGATCATATGTTTAAAAACATTTCCTCATCCTCAACTTTGAAATTATTACTCAAAAGATTTCTCTTAAAAGAGATAGTA
This sequence comes from Solanum pinnatisectum, assembly GCA_035578085.1. Taxonomy (NCBI): domain Eukaryota; kingdom Viridiplantae; phylum Streptophyta; class Magnoliopsida; order Solanales; family Solanaceae; genus Solanum; species Solanum pinnatisectum. The sequence continues at coordinate 45,323,696 of CM069083.1, read as the reverse complement.
ATCAAAACTCATCATGAACTCCTTTGAAAATCGGTGTTTCCCCTCATTTTAAATGTAAAAACATTTACTCTTAGGAATACTTAGTTCCCACCTATTCATTTTTAAAAATGAAACTCAACTCTCCTCATCCCCTAACTCAAGTACTCAAGTCTTAAAACAAGTTTTAAAAGATTGTAAAAGATTTCTCAAAATGACTTGAAAGAACTCTCAAGACTTTACTCTTAACTCTACCTTCAATTTGAATTATGAATTCAAGGGTTATGATTCATGTTATGAATGATCTCTCAATGTTTAATGGAGATTTTAAGTTTGGATATCAAGTAGAAAACATAGGTACGATTCCAAGGAACTCACACAAAAAGAAGGTCGGAAGGGTAGGGGACCTGACGACCTTGGTTGTAACACCCTGTATGCTAGAACTACCAAAATATAGATTTCAGAAGTTGCAGGTGCATCGACGGGCACCACCCATGGATTGTAGGGTGACCCACGGTCCATCCTGGTGGTCCATGGTTCACCATCTGCAGCCCCTCCCCAGAAAGCCCAGGAATTTTGGCCAAGTCTGGACCAACGCCAGGACCTACGGACCGTAGGTCAGTCCACTGTGTAAGGTCCAGGTTGTGGTTCAGACCCCTAATTTTCAAGTCCCCATCGACGGTTGACCAGCACGGACCGTCGGTCCATCCACGGTCCTTTGGTCTGGTCCGTCGGTGACCCCGACAACTTTTAAGTCAGGGGTCTTTTTGTCTTTTCCTTATGCGTTGGACCCCTAAACTACACGGTTTTGGTTAGTTATAGCCTAGAAATTAAATTAGAACCTACCCTAATCAATTATTCACCAAAAATTCATCAAACTTAGAGCAAAACAGAGGAGAAGGTCGACCAACCCCTAAGTTCAAGAACACAACGAGTTCTCATCAGTTCCAGCCCCGAAATAAAAAAATTTCTCCGTGGAATTCGTCACCAGGTATGTGGGATTTCACTAGTGGGTTCCTTTCACCTATTAGGTCCCTAGAATTCAGTCAGATTCTTGATTTCCTTCATATTATCAAAACCTAGGGTTTCTAGAAATTCAGCAGATTATTATGAATTAGTTACTTTAATGTTCCTAATCAGATTATCATGATTTTAGTATTGTTTTGCGTAGATTCTTTCACAAATTCAGAACCCTAGTTATGTAGTTCTTTTAGTTCATGAATTACACATGTTAGGTCAGTTATTTTAGATATACATGCCTCAGATTTGAATGTTTCATTATCAGTACATTAATGTTACATTTTCAGTTAGCATGTCAGTATTTTGAGCTATCCAGTATTATAGATATTCGATCATAAATTGTTAATTACATAATCAATTGGGAGTAGCTTAATACCGAGTGGACTAGGGTCAACCACCCTCAAGTCCCAGAACTACCCTGTAGGTTGTAAGTCCCATCTGTGGGCATCAATTTAGTGATCAAGCCAGTCACACCTCTATACCTCTGGCAGGGTATATTAGGTCCTCTCGATGGAGCATATACATCGGACTCCATATTTAGCTCATGTGGTTTTATGTCGGTTATTAGTAGCTCCCTTACAATCAGATTCTATTGCATTGACCATGTATTAGTCACAGTTCAGTATTCAGTCTCAACATGTTATAAACTTGGTCATTGCATTCAGTTATTTCATGTTCAGCATTCTCAGTATAGTATCATGTGTATCTTTTATCATTGCTCAGATATATGTTTTGGTTCAGTTATGTTTATTGTTCAACCTTATTCTATCATGCATGCTCAGTACCTTTCAAGTACTAACGCATACTCTGCACTACATCTTCTCGTGATGTATGTTCAGGTCCTCAACTTTCAGATCACGCATAGATAGATTCCCGATCTTCAACTTAGCAGCATCAGTGGTGAGTCCTCATTCTCCGAGGACGACAGACATGTTTCTTTTCAATATTTTAGTCTTTAGGTTCAGTTTTTGCTAGATTTAGCTGGGGCATGTCCCAGCACTTCTAGTCAGTTAGAGGCTTATTTCAGACATAGTTAGATTTAGTTTTAGCATTTGAGCTTATTTCAGTATCTTAAACTCTTCTCAGTTTTTATATATATATTCAGATAGTCTATGGGTATTCCCCATCATTTCAGTTTACATAGTGATTTAGCTTCCACACAGTATTTTCTTACTTCAGTTTATTTAGTATGCTTATGATATGCCAGCAGGGTTAGCTTGGGGTCACTCGTGATCCTAGGTCCCGTGTCCGCGTCCTGAGGATAGCTTCGGGGCATGACACTAGCGCACTGAGTGGCGCAGGGCGCCAGACCCTAACCTACAGAACACTAGTTGGGGCGCACTAAGTAGCGCAGCGCCCCAAGCCTCTGCCCAGAAAACCGATGAATTTTCTTGTTCAAACTCATGCACTAACTCATCTAGAATCGAACGATTCCCCTCAAACTCTTATGGATTCATAGACCCAACATAATAACAACGAAATCCACTCTAAATTACTCAAGAACAATACTCAAACACAATATCCTCATCGCAAGAACTCAACAAAATCTCAGTCCCCACTCTCCACCACATCCCACCTTCATGTTATTTTCTAAGAATTAAAGAATGCGTTTTGATGGAACTTTGAACTCTTCAACTAATTTAGAATTGTTTAAGTTATATGACATTGCTAGTTTGTTATATCTTTACGGGAGAAGTCAAGAGTCATACTATCATATCGGTGAGTTTATACCGTAGTGAACTTGAATCTCCTTTAAGAGAGTGAGATATCTGCACCTCAGTTTGATATCTATTTATTCATTTCGTTCATTTTATTTTCAACCGTAATTTAAGGCATATTCACCAACACATTATTTTATACCTTTTTATTTCTCTTTCTCTTCGTGATAATTACATGACATTATAATGAAATGTGAAAATGACAATATATTCATAAATAAATATCTCCATGACAATTTCATACTTTACTACATGGTAAGAGGACAAGATGTACTTGTCAACATGAACCATATATATTATTCTCATTGTTGCAATTCATGAAAGTGCAATTATGCAACCATAACACAAATAGGCTAAACATTACATTAACTTTGAGCCAAGAGTATCCTCTTCTAATCAAGAGGAACATGCTTGTGCTATTGCAGAAGCCATTTGTTCACTCTCAATTCCAGCATTGCAAATATTCGCGATACCACGTATATGTTTCTTTCCATACGAACTTAATTTTCCACAATGTACCTCAAATGTTTCGATCTGTACATGAAAAAAAAAAACTCGTTGAACTCAAAAGAACCAAAAAAACACGAAAAATAAAACCAAATAATTAGGTTGCTACTTACATAGGATTTTAGGCAATCCCAGTTGTCAACAAGAGGTTGTCCAGCAGGTCGAACGTGCTGCAGTACTTCACTACCTTTTTCGACTCCAAACAGAAGATCACCAATATGTTTTACACTATTGTCCACTTGACTTCTCTCTGCTATAGCTTTAATAAGTTTGACACGAGTTTCAAAATGCTCATCAGAGCCTTCAGGGGAATCTTGGTACTGCCAAGATTACGAATAAATTAGAACGTTTTAATTTTCTCTATCTTATAATACGTGAAATCAAATTTAATTAGATGAAGTAGGAAAAATTTAAAATTACTTTTGATGTCAAGTAGAAAAGTTCAACGTCACGTTGGTCCACATTTTGTGACGATGATTCAGAATTCATGGAAACGTGACTGTGGTTTACAGAAGCAGCGCCCATATACTGGAAAAGTACATCGACACTTAACACTGTATCACCATATTGCATGACATGTGAACCATATGTTAGATTGGCCGCTGTTCTGTTTGCAACCTGAGCAGCATCGTACACAATGAAATTATAAGAAAGCATAAATATGGCATATAGGATCTGAACAAAATTTTTAAAATATATATACAATCGAGAGCATGTAGTACAAGATCTTACCGTGTTATACTGGTCGTTCAAAGTTTCAGTTTGGCGATCTTCAGCATCACTGTTCACAGGTGCAAACATCAAAAAATTTGACGCAACTAACAAAGATGTGTTATTATAAGTGAAGTATCGAAAAGTAACTTTATTCTTTTTTAGTATAGTTCATTTTGATCCAAAAATAAATAAATTGGCATCTTTAGGACAAGAAAAGTTATGAATTAGGCATTTTGAGCTGAAAGGAGGCAAGCAATTAATGAAGGGAGGCATTACGGGCCGACTACAAGAAAAGCAAAGCTTTGTAGACACGATTACCTGTCTTCCATCCAAGCAACACTATATAAGTCTCCCAAGCACACCCCTTTAAACTCAGGAGGGGGACACTCTACCAAGCAAGGACCACCTGCACCCATTTGACAATATGTTCCCCAACTACTTTCATTGGGATTTGATGCAGTCGTTACATAAATATTAAGACCTTCAGGAAGAAGACCGTCAAACATGCTTCCAGACTCACAAGCTTCCAAGTAAAATACCTAAACATATAAGAAAAAACATCGATCATCCAGCATAATATTACTATATTAGACCGAAGGAATTAAGCAAATGACTTTAGATCGAATGAAATAAGGAAGTTAATTGTACCAGTTTACTGTATGTCCCAGAAGCATGCTTCTTTTTCAACACATTAATCAAGTCATTCGCGTAGACAAGTCCAGTTGGCATTGCTGTTCGTTTTAAAACCATGAAATAAAAACAAGTAATGTTATATATATATATATATATATATATAGAACGCGTATATATATGCGATGATCTGAATTGCTATTGATACAATAAGCACTTACAAATAATTCCAGGGCCACCATGATCAGTATAGTAGATGAAAATATGGTCATTTGGAGCACTATTCAAAACTTTACCACTTCCTCCAGTGATACCACTTTTGTTTGCAAGAATAACATTGAAAAAGTTTTCAGCATTAACATCTTCACCTACATAATCCTGCCTCAACAAACAGAACACAAAAATTATTAACCCCTCCTATATATAATCTCGAAAATATTCTCAAGCCGACAAGAAAAAGAACAAACCTTAGGAACACCTTTGTAAACATCTTGTCCATGTGGATTATTGATGATAACTCCAGGTCTAGGATTCATAGTATTGTTAGCAATATCATCGTACATGAATACAATAATGTTTTCGTCTTTAAGACCACCTTTCTTGAGTATTTGATAAGCGTGACATACATCAGCCTGAAATCAATCAATAAAATCACCAAACAAATTACATATCGCGAAAATTAGACACGTACATTATTTAAGTAGTTTTATTGATAAATGAGAACCTGGTGCCTATAATTAAACCATCCATTAGAGCCAGCAACTAGGACAGCCCATTTGGTCCCAACAGTTTCTTCAGTTAAGAATTTAGAGACACTACGACCTTCAATGTTGGCCCAAATTGAGAGCACAACAAGAAGTACAACACACACATTGTACTTAAATATCATTGTATTGTGTTTTAATTTATGGTAAATTAACAAGGGACTATTGAGTTGTATGAATCATATTGATGTATGATAAATTTATAGGACTTCAAACTCCAACATAAGAGAATGACGTAGAATTCAAAGGTAACAATTACCATAAGAAGTCACGAAATGTGTCAAGATATACTTATATATTCTCATTGATTTATAAGAAATTTATCGTCATGACTTATGAAAGTTTTGTCACGTTATCACATTGTTATTGTACGTTTTCTTTTTGTGTCCATTAGAGTGGACCGGTACAAATCAAGGAAATCAAATATTAGGGAGATTATGGATTAAATGACATTCCATTTGTTTCAATTTATGCAACACTGTTTGACTTGACAAAATTTAAAGTATAAAAAAAAACTTTTGAAATTTGTGATCAGAAAATACTCTATGACCATTTGTAGTAATCATTATTTCATTAGGAGTAAAATGAGAATTTTAAAGTTAAATTATTTCCAATTGTAGAAATGTTATATTCTTTTTTTTGGGATGGACTAAAAGGAAAAAATGTCTCACATAAATTGGGAGATAGAAAATATAATTTTAAGGAAAAACTACATAATTACTACTATATTATACATAACCTAGAGGCAAGAGAAAGATATACTTTCAAAATAGAGCTAGTTAACTAGCTAACATAGCTATAGTTTGAATTAATTACCACTCGCAACCTCTTTTTAGCTATAATTATGTGCGCCTCTCTCATCTCTTCCTCTCTCTCTCTCGCCTCTCTCATCTCTTATACATATACAAATACAAATTATACATATACATATACAATTATATGACAAATATACAAATACAATTCATCTCTCTCACTCTCCTGATCTCCTCCCTCTGTTAATCTCGTTCACCGGATATACAAATACATATGTATATCAGTTACATATATACAATTATCTGACAAATATGCATATACAATTCGACAGATATACAAATACAATTCACCTCTCTCCGCTATTTGCCTTCTCTCGCTCTACCCTCTCCTCCCTCTCCCGATCTCGCTCGCCTCTCTCATCCCTCTAACATGTAGCTAGAAATCATAATTAGCAAACTATAGCTATGGAGCCTAATTAAGTTATTTTTAGTGGCTATTTGCGAAATTTCATCTTCGAAATAATATATCCAACATAGTTATACTTAAGGATTTATAACAAATCTCTCTTCTCTTGCTCGCCACTCTCCTCCCTCTCCTCTCTCTCCCTCTCTTGCTTTTCTCTCTCCTTCATGTTCCCTTCTCGTCTTCTCAACAATTTATTGTGTGAATCCTTCTTCTCCCCTCTCTATATTTTATATTAATATGAAACTCCACTGAAGTTTTACCTGAATTATTTTTATCTACACCTATATCGATTTTTTCTATTTTGGGTTCTTGATTTGTTGTTCAATGTTTGGATCTTAATTATCTTCTTCTTAGGTTGATCCTACCGATTGTAGCTATGTAGCAACAAAAAAATGTAATTGTGTATCAGAAAAAAAGTGATACGCCTATTATCAAGTTTTATATTCTTCAATTGATACAAACAATTGTATTTATGAATCATAAAAAAAAATTGTATATGAGTATCGAAAAAATTAGTACAACTATTATCATATTGTATTTTTGTATCAGGAAAAAAAAGTTAAGACAACTATTATCATAAAAAGTTATATCTGTGTATTTATTTTAAGAGTGATATAATACATAAATATGTCCTTAACATGACCTCAATTTACATTTATGCCCTCCAACGTAATTTTGAGTGTGCACAAGTAAGTACTTAAACTTGTATAAAGTTAAACAAATAGACATACATCCTATGTGGCATCCTACATGGAAATTTTCATCTTATGTGGTGTCATATGTGTAATATGCCACATAGGACTCATGTGTCTACTTGTTCAACTTTGCACAAGTTAAAGTGCTTACTTGTGCACATCCAAAGTTGGAGGGTATAACTATGAAATGATCCCAAGTTAAATGACATATTTATGTATTATGCCAAGTGTATTTGTCTATATATGTTTCAATTTCAAAGCTAATATGTGTATCTATGAGAGAGAGGAGAGAAGCGAGTGAAATTTGGGATAGAGAGAGGAGATTGTGTATGTATGATCTGTGTATAGTGGCGGAGCCAAGATTTTCAATAAAGGGGTTCAAAATCTGAAAAAATAGACACACGAAGTAGTCAAAAGGGGTTCGACATCTACTATATATGCCTAAAAATCACTTCAACCATGTATAAATCATATAATTTTTCGCCGAAGGGGATTTAGAAGAACCCCCTAATTGTAAGGTGGCTTTGCCACTATCTGCGTATCTCAGTTTCAATTAAGATATAAGTTATATTTGATTGCCTCTCTCCTCTCTAAAATTATTATTATGAATTGTAATTATGTAAACTATAACTATTTTATTCATAATCATAATCCAAACTATAGTTATTTATAAAAAAAAAAATCTAATTTTAAATGTTACAAATTACAAAATCAAAAGTAGTTACTCACACAAAAAGAAAATAATTTTAAACAATAAAAATTCACTTGCTCTCGATATTTACACCAAATTAAGTACATTAGTTTATCATTATTAGTGATGAAAATGCGATAAAAGTAAGTACTAATAAATTAATTAATTTACTTATCTCAATTAATATAAAAACACATATGTATGTAATTACTCTATTTGTCCACTTTTAATTGTCATGTTGTGCTTTTCGAAAGTCAATTTGACTAATTTTCAAAGTTAAATTAGATTACATTAATTCGATATTTTAAACAAAAAAATAGATATTTAAAAACTATATGAAAAGTACTATAACTTTAGTTATTCATTCTTAAAAATAAAATCTACATCTTATTTAACTTAAATAAATTTATGTGTGCATTTCCATGATTGTACCATGTGTTTTTAAAATTAAGCTTTCATCTTATTTAACTTAAACAAGTTAACTTCCGTCTTATTTAGCTTAAAATAAATTTTCCATCTTATTTATGTTTAAAATAAAACTTTCATCGTATTTAGCTTAAAAATAAAACGTCCATCTTATTTAACTTAAAAATAAAAGTTTCATTTAAGTTTATTAAAGTAAAAGAAATTTTATTATTAAAGTTATCTACATTTTAATTGATATATAAAATTTAATTTTAAGTGAGTAATAAAATATTTAATTAAAAAATTAGTAGTGGATTGAACATTTTTAAGAGAAACCAAAATATAAATAAACATAAGAATTAGGCAAATAAATTCAACTTATAATATATTCATAAATAAAAATTGTATTTATAAAATGTAATTTTTTAATAGAAAAATATATTATCATAAAAACAACAATTAATTAAGGTTATGAATACTATTGTAAATGTTATTAAAAATTATATTAATGTACATGAATGTAAAAGTGATGTATAAAAGATACTTAAAGGGTGTATTTTTGTTATTTTGCATACTTTATCCCAGGATAAGTTATTTAGGGATTACTATTCCATCCTCAGAGAGGAATAACTTATGTCAACACTACTTGTTAATCTTGGGATAAGTTAGCTTATCCTTTGCAACCAAACAAGGGATTAAAGGGCATTCAAAAATTATCACGGAATTAAGTCCTCTTATCCCTCACACCAAACGATCCAAAACTTTTTGCAATATACTCCCTCCATTTCAAAAATTACAGTAGCAAAGATTAGTTTACATGACATTTTATATACTCCCTCCGTTTCAAAAAGAGTACCCTAGTTTGACTTGGCACTGAGTTTAAGAAAATAAAGAAGACTTTTGAATCTTATGGTCCTAAATTAAAGTTATGTCAAATATACGAAATTATCCTTTAATCTTGTGGTCTTAAACATGTCACGTGGAAAGCTGAAATTAAAATGTTATTAAAAAGGCATAATACATAAACATAGGGGCGAATTTATGTATAAATTTTGGGTCACCCGAACCTCTGGTCATCCGACTAAACTCGATATATTACTTTTATAATTATTAAAGAATATATTAAATTAAAACTTGTTGAACCCATTCTCAAGATGGTTGGATGGTTCACTAGTACGACTGTAAGATTTCAACACAACGGTCGCAGGTTCGATCCCAGGCAGCCCCAATTCGCTTCAATTTATTTTTACTAACTAAAAACATGTTTTTCATTAAAAAAAAAAAAAAAAGCTAAATTCTGAAAGTTTTGTGGTAATGTAATTTTTATGTATTGCTCGCTTAGTTATTGTTATTATAAATTGTTTGATCTTATCTTTAAAGCAATGGTGCACCCGTTTTCTTGAAATCCTGGATGCGTCTCTGCATAAACATGACTTTAACTTGGCTTCATCGAACGACTATGCCCTCCAACTTTGAATGTGCACAAATAGACACTTAAACGTATATAAAATTGAATAAGTAGACACAAGTGTCCTACATGGCACAATACACGTAGGACGCCATGTAGGACACAAAATTGCCATGTAGGGTGCCATGTAGGACGAATGTGTTTGCTCAATTTTATACAAATTTAAGTGTCTACTTGTGCACACCCAAAGTTAAAGGTCATAGTTGCCAACTGACGTCAAGTTAAGGGTCATGTTTATGTATTATGTCTTATTAAAAATATATAGAGGCCATTCTTTTTTAATCAGATTAAAAAGAAAAGTAGATCATTCTTTTTTAAGCCGAGGGAGTATCAAATATATGAAAATGGAAAAATGTTGAACATTCATTCAGTCTCTAATTAATTCCATTTGACTCAACATGGTTCCAATAGGAAGGACTAACATTATTAATTTGCTAGCTGCATAAGGTGAAACTTTGCAGCCAACCATGACTGATGATACAAATTAAACAAGCTAAACATAAATTGCTCTCAGCTCTACAAAGGGCCGCATGCTTGTACAGTTGCAGCTGTCATTTGCTCACTCTCAATTCCAGCATTACAAATATTCGCGATACCACGTATATGTTTCTTTCCATACGAGCTTAATTTTCCACAATGTGCCTCAAATATCTCGACCTATAATATATGTACATGGAAAAAAAATACAATTTCATGATTCCGTACGTGCAAAAGAACAACAAGAAAGATGTTTTATAATTAGGCTAAATACTTACATAGGATTTAAGACAATCCCAGTTATCAACTAGTGGTTGTCCAGCAGGTCGAACAGTTTGTAGTGCCTCGTTACCATATTTAACTCCAAACAGAAGATCTCCAATATGTTTTACGCTATTGTCCACTTGACTTCTATGTGCTACAACTTTAATAAGTTTAGCACGAGCTTCAAAATAGTCATCAGACCCTTCGGGAGAATCTTGGTACTGCCAAAATTTAGAAAGAATGAATCAGGATTATATTTTCGCGTCTTTCTTGGCAAAGATAAAACATTAAATTATATATAGTATATGACTTGATGTGTTGCAAAGAAAGGTAGAGACACACTTTGGATTGCCAGTAGAAAAGCTCTGTTTCTCGTTGTTCCACATTCTGTGACGATGATTTATAAGAATTCATGGAGACATGAGTGTGGTTTATCGAAGCAACGCCCATATACTGGAAAAGAGCATCAACACTTAACACCATATCACCATATTGCATGACATGAGAGCCATATGTTAGATTGGCTGCTGTTCTGTTTGCAATCTGATCATAATGAAACATAATTATCAATCGTTCTTTAGATAGGCTATAATTGGTTAAAACATATACATAATTGAGATTACGTATAGTACAAGCTCTTACCCTATCATACTGATCATCTAGAGTTTCAGTTTGTCGATCTTGAACATCACTGTATATCAATATATCAAGATATAAGAAGAAGTTTCACTAATATTATAGTTTTGAAAACTTTAAATCAATTGATTTTCCCTCGATCAGGGACTTGAAAAGTTGTATGTTACGTTACCTGTCCTCCATCCAAGCAACACTGTACAAGTCTCCTAAGCACACACCTTTAAACTCAGGAGGGGGACACTCTACAAGGCAGGGATCGCGTGCATCACCCACACCACAATATGTTCCCCAACTACTTTCATTGGGATTTGATGCAGTCGTTACATAAATATCTAAACCTTTAGGAAGAAGACCGTCAAACATGCTTCCAGACTCACAAGCTTCTAAGTAAAATACCTAAACATACAAGAGAAAACATCATCCAGCATAATATTAGATTGAAGGGAGCAAATGACTCAAGATCGACTGATGAATGAAGGAAGTTACCAGTTTACTATATTTCCCAGAAGCATGCTTCTTTTTCAACACGTTAATCAAATCATTCGCGTAGACAACTCCAGTTGGCATTGCTGTTCATTTTGAAACATGAAATAAACAAATATGAACATATAATATATGTGTGTGTATGTGTGTGATGACGACCGAATCACTTACAAACAATTCCAGGGCCACCATGATCAACATAGTAGATGAAAATATGGTCATTTGGAGCACTGTTCAAAACTTTACCACTTCCTCCAGTTATACCACTTTTGTTGGCAAGAATAACATTGAAAAAGTTTTCAGCATTAACATCTTCACCTACATAATCCTGTCCCAACAAAATATAACCCCGGCCCTCATCAACGTATGTATCACACATTCTAAGTATTTTCAAGGGATTGAATTGCTAGAAAAGAGAGGGGGGAAAAAGACACAAACCTTAGGAACACCTTTGTAAACATCTTGGCCATGTGGATTATTGATGATAACTCCAGGTCTAGGATTCATAGTGTTGTTAGCAATATCATCGTACATGAATACAATAATGTTTTCGTCTTTAAGACCACCTTTCTTTAGTAACTGATAAGCGTGACATACATCTGCCTGAAATCAATCAATAAAATGACAAGAACAAATTATCACTCAATTCTAACACAACATTTCTACGTTCGTTGTTAAATTGCTCGTAGCTAATAACCTGATGCCTGTAATTCCACCATCCATTAGAGCCAGCAACTAGGACAGCCCATTTGGTCCCTACAGTTTCTTCAGTTAAGAATTTAGAGACACTACGACCTTCAATGCTGGCCCAAATTGAGAGCACAACAAAAAGTGCAACACATACTTTGTACTTAAATATCATTGTATTGTGTTTTATGGTTAATTAACAAACAAATTGGATAATTGGACTATTGAGTTGTATGATAATATTGATGTATGAAAAATATATATAGGACTTTAAACTCCTTTAAGCCAACACTAGAGACATACTATGATCAAGACAAGTAGATAACGTAGATTTCAAAGGTCTAAAGGAAAAAAAAACATGAAATATATATCTAGACATTGACAAATATTGCAATAGATTTATTCCCCTTCTTTTACAAGAAATTTCTCCACACTTGCGACACGTTTTTCATGTCATTTTTTTGGGTTTCCATCTAGTGTTCAAAGCCCGTATTGGAGGTTCAATTAAATTCTGATTCATGTCATTTTTTTTGTTTCTCACTCGATGTCCAGAGTCTGTATTGAAACCCATATTGGAGGTTCAGTTAAATTCGGATCCATGCCATTTTTTTGTTTCTGACCCGGTGTCCCGAGTCTGTGTTGGAGGTCCGACTAAATCCGGATCCATGGTAAAAAAAAAATGGATTTTCCACTCAGTGTTCAAAGCCTGTATTGGAGCTCCGACTAAATTCGAATCCATGTCATTTTTTTGGTTTTCCACCTGGTGTCCTGAGTTTGTATTGGAGCTTCGACTAAATCCAGACTCGTGTTTTTTTTTGGTTTCCACTCGGTGTACAGAGCCCATATTGGAGCTCCGACTAAATGTCTGGATCGCGCACTGCATTGTCTATTCAGGGGTGGCGCTCCTAACAAGATTTTCTCCATACTCAGGGCTCGAACCTGAAACTTCTAAGGGCAGCAATCCCACTACTACACCACAATTTATGTTAGTCAAGTTTTCAAATCATTATTACATCCATACTATACACTCATGTTTTCCATTTTTTATTTTTTATTTTTGTTATTTTGGTGTATTGATACACATAAATGACCAAAATCAATTATTTTAACACAATCAAAAGACCATTTAGGCATTTAGTAATCACCCGCAGAATGTCAAATTAAAGATAGCTATAATTATAATTACTCTAATTTTAGAGGGATTAACACCAAACATGTCATTCCAAGGAAACGAGGTTCTAGGTTTCTTCTCTCTCACCATATTTTAAAGGAATTATGTATTCTGAAAATGAAATGCCACATAATTATGATGACTATAAGGTTAAGAAATAATTAATTAAATCATTCTAAACAAACAAATTCACATAAAAATAGCTTTTCAAGTCAAATCAACATTGTGTCTACGGAAAGTTTTATGGTATATATACAAGGACAGGTGATGTTCTCTTGAAGTTAACAATTAAGTTTGTCCGTATTGTATAAGTTTAGTTTCAAACAACGAGACATCCTTCAAAAGATTGGAAGAGAGATTTCGAAAGCTCGAACTTTTTGCTGCCCATTCTGACCATCGGAAGTATACAATAACAATGTCGAAGCATAAAGCACCGTCTGATCGTGAGACTACCTGTTTAATGTCCTCCAATGGCACCACCTTGACAGAAACAATAGAAGTAACAAATAATGCACGAAATAAGAGCTCTATTTCCAATAAGATCAACTTTTTTTTGTGTGTGTAATGTGTAATACACTGTACTACACATAATTGGTTCATTGTGAGGCGATCCAGGATGTGTAATGTGTACAGTGTATTACACATCCTGGATCGCCTCACAAAGAACCAATTATGAAGGAGGAAAAGTCAGTGACCAACACTAGGCGTTATGAAAATGTTACTCTTCTCATCCTGAAATGTCAATTAATTAATCATTTATCATACATGAGTTAAGAAGGCTTCAATTTCTCTCTAACAATTTTGTTACTTGTTCATTAGCTTTGAGCAATCTTCAAGCTTGTCCGAAGAAATATATCATTGGATTCAGGCCAACACATGCTACATTAATTTCCTTAATATTATTTTAATATAGTCAATTTGTTTTATCTCATTTATTATTTACAACTTTATATATTTATCTACTTTTTTCGTCTCTAGTACCCCCTAGTTTCAACATATGATATGGTGGAATGAGGTGGTCTGAATAAAAAGTTGATGCTAGTTGCAATTGACGATCATTTTAGATTAGGGTCAGCTCAAACTTGATAGGTTCGTTTGTTTGTGTGGAGAATCTCACTCTTACTCGAGATTTCTGTATCTGTTTAATTTTGCATCCATTCTCTTCCTTGTTATTTTGTTCAACTAATTCAAAAGAGCAATTTTTGCAATCCGTTAACCACAACACTAATCCTTCAACTTGTATCTAGAGGTGTCAACACTTAAATACATATTCATTAAACCAAATTTTGACCTATATATACAATGTAATTTTTCAACGAACGGGAGTCTCCGAGGGTAGCTCGGCCCTGGTTTTGATGAAACTTGCAAATTGTTGGCCATATTTTTGAAGTATTTCCTGGTGCCCAAGGTTTCTGGATTTTCTTGATAACAAATAATGATATGGTGAACAAATGAGTGTACAAAAAGCATTATATTTACACAAAATGTTTTAGTAGTATGTTTTATTTATATATAAAAAAAACTTGGATTTCCTCTCATGAGTTTGTAGTCTTTATACATTTGTCTTCAAGAATTATACTCAGAACTCAATAATCTAACAAAATGTGAATATCAATATACTAATATAAATAGCAACATCAGCACCTAAAAGCTTTGGCTTCAAGTACCATTCTGCAGAGATGCACCTTGTTGCAAGAACAGGCAAATGACAGTACTGTCATCTCTCTTGCTGTTAGGAAACCTCTGTTTCCATGCATCTAACGAAGCCTGTACTACTGCCTCTGCGGCTGCTGCTGCATTATTTGTTGCACACACTATGGAGACGACTTGATCGTTGCTCAACACATCCCACACCTATTTTACAATGAAAATAAACATGTCAAGTCTTGTAGAAACAGAACAAAATATACTAGTACATAGTTAAAATCGGCTTACCCCATCAGTTGCTAGAACAACAAACTGGTCATTCGGAGTAATGTGGTGATAAGAGACATCAGGCTCGGAGATTATGCCAAGATATTTTAGCATGAAATCCCCAAAAGATCTTGCCATGGCCAAACCAGGAACATCTTCATTGGGTAAATACACTCTCTGGATATGTGGCTCTTCTTGCCGTGCAAAAACTCTGCCACCACACCTCCTTATTCTTTCTGCTTCAGCTGTATGCATCAAACAGTTTATGATAATTTAGTCACTAGTAAACAACAACAATAACATATTCAGTGTAGTTCTACATAGTGGAGTCTAATGTACGCAGACCTTGCCTCTACCTCACAGGCTGTTTCCGATAGACCATTAGTAAGAACAATTTGAAATTGAACTATGCCAAGTGTGTCATGACAATATTATGAAAAGAAGAGTCTTACAAGTCAGACTAGGCTTCAAATCAGTAGTTAACTGAACAGCCTCAATTACTCCCTCCTCTGTCTTTCTTCCTAGTACAGCTCGAGAATCTCCAAGATTCGCGATAATCAGATCATCATCCTATAACATTTTCTATATTAGATTCTCCAGAACTTTTAGCAATATTCGCGATAATCAGATCAAAGAAAGATTTTTCTCGTTACCTGTCTTATAGCAACGACAGCAGTTGTTCCACTGAAAGAAGAGTCCAAATTCGCAAGACTTTTAATATCTCTATCCATCACCATAAAGGAACTCCAACAAGCCTTTTTCCACTTGTTAAAATTCCTTCTCATCACATTTTGTTTCACAGAAAAGATCTTTGGCAGAGAAAATGTAAGTTTCAGCAGCAAAGATGGCAACTTATTCATAACAAACTTGCTGGCTATTTGTCCATTCTCTCCATGTCCATCAAAAACTCCACCAAAAACTCCATTTTCTACACCATACCCCTGCCATAAAAAGGAAAGTTTCCATTTTAAGATACCCCATGTAATGAAAAAGGCATAATGCATAAACATGACCCTTAACTTGGCATCAACTGACAACTATAACCTTTAACTACTGATACCCCATGTCATGTAGGACACGTGTGTCTACTTGTTCAATTTTATACAAGTTTAAGTGTCTATTTGTACACACTCAAAGTTGGAGGGCACAGTTATCTGCTGACACCAAGTTAAGGATCATATTTACGCATTATGTCAATGAAAAACTAAGTAAACATGTTGCAAAATGACAAACCTGATACAGAATAGCAGAATCTTGATTGATTCCTTTATTTCCCTGTTGAGAAAAAACAGAACCAATTACTTGTTTGTACTTATTAATGTTGTAGTCTTCATAGTGAACAACATTTTCATTTCCAAAATCAACAGGTTGAATCTCAAAAGATGCAGAGGATATGCAGATTCCCATATTGTCAACTACTTTTTTTTTATTTATTTGTGATGCTTATTTTAACAATTGGAGGAAGAGAATCCTTTATATAAAATAATTGTTAAGACTACTGGAAAGAGTTGAAAAATGAGATTAATGAATATTCTGAATAATAATTGTGGCTGACAAGGATTAGAAAATACTGATTCAGGTTCAACAATTCACTTTTTTAATTGTGATGTATTATTTTAGATTACCCTAAGATTCTCTTTAAGGGGCATCTGAGCTGTACTCTTGTAGGATTAATTAACATAAGCGCACTTTAATTATTTAATAAAGGTAAGACTTCAGCTTTTAACACCTCAGCTTATAGTTTATAATGAATCTTAATTTCCAAGAAGAGGCCTAAGGATGTTTTAGAGTGTTAAGTTAAACCTTGGAAAATATACTCCCCACCCTCTCAAATTATCTGTCGTATTTATTTTATTACATGCCCCAAAAAATATTAATTAAGAATGGTTTGACTATTTTATTTTTATTTATATCTTAAGATATATATAATATTTATTTTTTTATTATTTACTTTATTTATGTTATTACCCTATAGTTAAGGTATATAGTCTTCCAGAACAATTACAATTAAAGATAAAATGAGAAGATATAATTAATTTTATCTTGAACTTCTAAAATACTTAATAAACAAGCTAAGATAATTAGTTTTACAAATCACGATACATAATTTGAGACGAAGACAGTAATTTGAAGGACTAAATTGGGAAGTCTAGTTTTTTGAGCTGGTAACTTAACCCAAAGATCAGTTAGACATCTTGCATTATTTTGAATGTGTGTTGACTTTTTAAAACCATTTGCTTACAATTTTAATTTTAATGTTGACTCATTCCAACAAGTAAGGATGTTGTCATGGTAATAAGAAGGAACCAAAGACTTAGGAAAACAAATAGATTTGACATTAGATTACTTGTTCATATTCTGAGAATCAAACAATAATATAATATTTCTTTATGATTCCTATTTGCCACGGCATAAATTTAATATGTTGACAAATAAGAAAAGATGCCTTTTCAAATATTTGAAAGCTTATCAAGAAATTCATCCAATCATATACAAGTCTTGTGATGTTTTTCTTGTGTCTTAGAAATCAAATGATATTCCTTCCGTTTTAATTTATACCGCAACTTTTTTCCTTTTAGTCGATTAAAAAGAATGACTTTTTTCCGATATTAATAATAATTTTATTCTTTTCAATATTACTCTGCATTCATTTTTAATTTTTACTATTTGATTTGACATATTTATTAAAAAAATAATTATTAATTAGATAATTTATTATACTACCCCTATTAAACTATGTATTATTAAATCTTAGAAAATTATTTGGAGAATAACTGTTTAGTAGTCACGATTGAATTTTAAAATATTTATTTTACACTTAACGAGATAATTGATAGTCACACAAATATCATGACTTATTTTAAATCATAATTTTTAAAAGTCTTATTTTATTTGGGAAAAAGGACAAATATACCCCCGAACTATCCTAAGTGGATGCAAATATCCTCCGTCATATTTTTGGGACATTGGTCCCCCTGCCGTCCAAAAACTAGAGCATATATACCCTTTATACTAACGGACATACACGTGTCATAATCTTATCCACCGATCCGGCATTTATCGACGGATAAGATTGTGCCACGTGTCCTATTTAGTCTTCCGTTAGAGTGAATGGCATATATGCTCTAGTTTTTGGACGACAGGGGCACGAATGTCCCAAAAGTATGACGGAGGGTATCTGCATACCATTTACGATAGTTCGGGGATATATTTGTCCTTTTTCCCTTTTTTATTTTTAACTTGATGTTCAATTGATATCATCACATAAATTTGGACCTTAGACCATCTCCAACCCAACATCAAATCCTTATTTGGTGTAAAATTTGGTGTTTTGGAGCTCCAACCCAACACTAAATTTTACACAATATTGGTGTGTGAATAGTTTTGCACCAAAGTTGGTGTAACACTATTCATCACACCAATTCACTTTATTGAATATTTTATTATTATTTCATTATGCAAAACTTTTAATTAAACATTATATAAATTGTATGTTTTAATTAAATCTCTTGTATATTTAATTATTTTTTATGTAATATTTTTATAATATTAATTTTAAATATAAAAGTTAGCATTTGGAGTTTTGCAATCTCGTTTTGCAAGTATCGCAGGGCTGTCACGTTTTTGGAGAAAAGAAGTGCTACATGGGAGTGCTACCCCCTAGTGGGCCCTGCAGAGCGCGATCCAGATTTAGTCGGAGCTCCAATGTGGACTCTGGACACCGGATGGGAAACCAAAAAAAAAAAACTTCATGTATTATAATGCACAACATGATAATGGAGGATATGAGCGTGATTTTAATGCACCAATTCAAGATGCGTCAGAAGGTCCAACTCCGACTGTAGAAATGGCAATAGATGAAAATTATCGATTTCAACAATTTCTAGCTCGACATAAAAAAATAAAGGACAAAAAAGCTCATTTTGAACTACGTAAAGCATTAATAGAGCATTTATGGGAGCACCGTAGTGATCTTGAAAGTTGAATATTTATGTAGAATTTAAAATAATGTTTTCAATGATGTAATGTTTATTTAATTGTATTTCATTAATGATTTCACTTTTATTTGTATTATCCATTATTATGTATAATGTATAATATTTGCTAGCAATTTATATTATTTAAAAAATTATGGTATAAAATAATTTTATATTAAACGACTATAAAAGAAAATAATATGAATTATATATGGTGAATGTTTTAGAAAGAATTTGTTTTATGAAATAAGAAATAATAATATAATAATAGAGAGAAAAATATTATTTTTTTGTGTAAAATTTAATGCAGTGGATTAGAGTTGATTTACTCTAAAATAGTGTTGACACCAAATTTAGTATAAAATTTGGTGTTTGGGTTGGAGATGCCTTAATGAAAGTAGTTCTTACTAAACAACTAGCATTATATTCCTCTTGTAATTGATTGGACAAGCATTATTTATTCATTTCTCGTTTAATTCAATTAAGAAAAAATAGTTTTGAGTAAAGAATGAGGTAAGCTATGACCAGCTTGGCCAAACAAAGTTGATAAGTTGGAGCTGACTAATTAATGATATTTCATCGTCAAATGTCTTATCAAGAAAAGTTCAGTTGACCGTGTCTTATCTTTAAGAGAAATAATTAAAAGAATTATCACAACATAGTGCATTGCTTCATAGGCATTTGAAAGAGAGCTAATCTTATACAAAATTTAGCATAGGATATACAATATTAGGTTAGCTTTTTTCTTTCTGAATAATATAATATTTCTTAATAACGCTTAACTCCACAGCGGCATCGCCTAAATATGAATATATATTATTAGGAATGAATATAATTATAAAATGCCTTTTCAAATTGTTGAAAGCTTATCAAGAATTGAACTTGGCTAATTATATATACTAAGTGTCGTGATTCTAATAAAGTTGGTTCGGCCAAGCTATCAAAAACTCTTTATTATTTAAAGAAGCACTTTTATTAAAATAATTTTTAAGAAAAAGTAATTTTGGAGAAAACTAATTATGTTTGGTCAATATTTATTTAAAATGCCTTTGAATTTTAATTACGAAAAAGGAAAAAGTATCATGACATGTGTTACTATTAAAAAAAATAAACAAAGAAATTTATCTAAAGATATTATTATGTAAGACAAAAAAATATTAACTCGTATTTTTCAGTAATACTGAGGAGAAATAAAGGCAAAACAAATTGTTTCTGCTGCTCCTCAGAAATTTTTTATTTTTCTGTGTGTTCTAAAACTTCAAAAATAAATGAATTTAACACACCCACACGACCAACCAACCAATTAAGTTCAATTTCGAAAGAACTTAAGTATTTTCTTCTCTTGTGGTGGAAAATTAATCAAATCGACAGTATATATAACACAATTGCCCGTTAATCAGTGGATGCTGCAATATAACATAGTTCTAATCGAGGTTAGTGAGAAATTAAAATCTTTTTTTTAATGTTAGTTAAGTTGTTTACACTAATTTCTTCGTAGATTGAAAAAGGTTAGTTCTACACAAAATTAGGATAAAGATTAGTTGTGGAAATTATTTACTATTTCATATTCCGAATTCATCCATCAAATCTTCTTCTTTCTTTCTTTTTTCCCAAATTATTATCTTATTATTATTATTTGGTGTAGGTATGTCACCAAAATCATATAGTGCCATGTCACAGTCCCATCATGAATAGAAAGGGTTATTTTTGTTTTAGACTTATTTCCATAACAAAAATTGGTTCCTAAAGAGAAATTCCATTATTTTTGTAACTTTTTTTCTCCTTTGATAATAAAGTTTTGACTATCCTCCATCACATCGATCCGAATCATGTTAAGAATTGTGGTGTTTATGATTTCCATGCTAAAAAGAAAAATATAGCATGGAATAAAAACTAGAATTAGAGACTTTTAATTGGCCTGGTAGGTTAAGTGGAAAATTTTGAATTTCAAATATTTTCATGACAAAAGCAAGAAAATTATCCTTCTCATTTTATAAAATTTACATTAAAATTTTAAATATATGACATTTAGTGTATGACATATGGAAGCAACTAGACATAATTCCTCTTTTCAACTTAAAATAATCATTTCTTCAGGCATTTATTCATTTCTCGTATATAGAATTTTATTTCTTTTTTACTCCCTCCATTCCTATTTATATGTCGTCCTTACATTATTCTTAATATTTATTATTTCACAAAGGATAATAGTGAAAATTATGTTTAAATTATGTCTCTGAATGATTTTCTTAATACATGTGTATTGCCTCACGAAGTTAATATGAAATAGAGAGAACAATATTTGGCTAAGAATGAGTAGGCTATGAACAAGTTGGCCCTACAAAGTTGATAAGTAGTAGCTGCTAAACAATACTTTTATCCCATCATTTGAACTAAAATGTGATATTCATAGAGATTAATTTTGTGGTTGGATAATGGGAGATCACTCATTGAATTAATTTATACTAAAAGAGAGGACTTTTTGATAGTAATGGATACCTAATTAGAATTCCTATACATTTATTCGTATTTAATTAAAAACTTGTTTGTCTATATTCAATTTTTTAAATACACTATGATGACAAATGTCTTAATTCATGCGTCATATCATACCAAGAACACTTCATTTTCTTATCTTTTATGAGAAATGTACGGAAATTGTTACGGTCAATGCACATCATTTTCATAATAATGGAGCAAAAACTTAATAAATATTTATAAAAAAACGGATAAGCAATATAGTGTCTCAATTAGAAATAGAATAAGGAAATTCTTTTTTTATATGAATAGCGGTGAGCATATAATTATATTTTCAACAGGGTAATGGTGGTAGAAATATGCTCATTGCATATTCTAACTTTCTCAGTAAAAATCTAATCAAACATATATAATATGCAGGATCATTGAATAGGATATGAACATAATTGAATCAAATCTTTATTCTCTTAATTTATCGATTCTCAAATGAATATTACTTTTGTTCTATTTTTAATGATTCAAGGACATTTTTAGCTCCTTAACATCTTAAAATCTTTGGCTCAAATTAAGTTTAGACTACTACAACCGGACTATTTGTTTACTTTAATTTATTTTACTCATTAAATATTGTACAAATTAAATTTCAAAAATTGACTTGAAGTAGTAACTCAAATAAAAACATGCAAAAACCCTATTTATAAAGATTTTGGATTCATGCATGATAATCAAATTATATATGATCTTGTTTTCACCTTTCCAATTATTCTCGATATAATTTTTAAAATTTTAAATTTTCCATTAGACATGTTGCGTCATTTTGCTTGTGTTGACGACTTTTGGAATCTATTGCTTTTTAAATTTTAATGTCTCATTCTTGCACGTAAGGATTTTTATGGGAATAAAAATATATACCATAAGCTATATAATTAGCGGTACCAAAGCAAATAGATGTTGATAGAGATGACGGGTTATTTTTACTTGTTTAATATTGACTTGACACATTTTTTAAGGAATAATAAATTAAATTATAATTTTTATTATATAAATTTTTTATTATAATAAACTTAATATTTTAAAAAATACATTGAAAATGACTATAGCTAATAATAAGAATAAAATAAAAACTAAGTGATAAATTATTAAAAGATGAAAAAAGGAATACTTGATGAAAAGATGCCTTTTCAGATCCTTGAAAACTTATCAAGCACTTTTATCTTTTATAATAATAAAGTGTTATGATTTTTATGCCAATTAAACTTGTTCCTAATTAAACAGCTTGGTCTTTTCTTCATCTAATCATCTTGCAGTAGGAAATCAAATTGATAATTCTTATTTATGGCCTATAGTATAAGCCACAAGGTATAAACTAAAAATGCTCATTTCACCAAGCATTTGTTCATTTCTTATATACAACATTAAAAAGTATTTTTTAGCAACGGATATATAGGTATGCTATGATCAGCTGGCAGTTGATAAGAAATAGCTGACTAATGATATCTTAATCTTTAATTAAAATGTG
This sequence comes from Solanum pinnatisectum, assembly GCA_035578085.1. Taxonomy (NCBI): domain Eukaryota; kingdom Viridiplantae; phylum Streptophyta; class Magnoliopsida; order Solanales; family Solanaceae; genus Solanum; species Solanum pinnatisectum. Next base: position 45,300,284 of record CM069083.1, on the reverse strand, counting down.
AATAATTAACACTAAAAAAAATTGTGAATTACATGGGGATTTTCTTGAGGATTAGTATGAAAATTCGCAGGAAACTTATTTTCCTGCAAATTTTCATATTAATTCCTAGGAAAATCCCCATGTAATTCACAGTTTTCTTATAGTGTAAGCATCAGACTTCATTATCATTTAAGGGGTCGTTTGGTTGGGAACAGGTTATTTCGGAATTAATTATCCTGAGATAACTTATCTCACCATGTATATGAGATAATTTATCACATCACTATGGTAAAAATGGTGGAATATGTTATCCCAAACAACAAAACAAAATATTATCAGAGGACTATTTTTTTATTTCATGACTATTTATTCATATCCCTCACACCAAACGACCCTATAATTGAGAGGAGATGCATAATGGGAGATATGACTCATCATTTCGATAATAATAATTAAAATCATTTTTATTCATTTTCAAAAATTCCTATCTTGTCAATTGTATGGTCGGTTGAATAATTATTACAGCTTGTTCATGAGCCAGATATCTTATCAAGAAAAAATATGCAAAATGTATATTTGAGAGATGTACGGAAATTGTACCACATCTTCATAATAATTGAGCAAAAGACTTGGTGAAATTTGTACTCCCTATGTTTTAATACAAGCGTCTTAATTACTCTTTTTAAATCTTTTTTAAATCACATATGACAGATGTTCGCTCCAAATGTACATGCAAGATTATATGATCATACAAGTAATAAAGTGGTGATTTAAAAAGTCAAATGTCGAACCCGCAGGAACTTGTGATTTAGCAAGAATCTAGTTGTATCTAATATTGCAATTAAACAAGTGTTTAAGTAATCAAGAAGAGTTTGCGGTTGTTATTGTTATCCATCTGTGTTAAAAACCAATAATACTTATTCAACAAACTTTGTAGAAACACGAAGTTATCAAAGTTTATTCGAACCAGTGAAGAAACAGATGAACAAAAATTAATTCAAAAGAAAACTAAAATCTGTAAAACATACCAGAATCTGAAAAAACAGAACGGAAAAGATCAAGCCCACTGAATGCACAGTGTCCCCTTAAGGAAATTATTCCCCTCTAATATCCGAGGTTTGATTTGGAATATGTCCTCCCAGGATAGAATGATCTCAATCACCAATGTATTGATACCCAAAATGCTGATGTCAGCGAACCACTCAACAGCAGTAAAGTACATGAAGAAATTTGTGCAGAAGAAGAAGAAGAAATCAGAAATTTTCGTAAGTTAAAAAATCTAAAGAATAACATGTATTTATAGGCAAGAGGAACTGGTTCCGAAAGGTTGCAACCTTTCAGAATCCACACGACCATTTCAGAAAGTTTGCAACCTTTCAAACGGTTATGGTTGTTCCTAAAAGTTGCGACCTTTCAGAACAGTCATCTCCAACGGTGGGAAATTTAAGTAAAACGGGAAAGTAATTTACATAAAACGGGTCACGTGGATCCGAGTCGGGTCGGAACATTTTGGTTAATTAACTAATTAATTGAAACGTTTCGGCCATTTAATTCTATTTAATTAATTAAATAATTAAAACAAACTTTGTCCAAAAATAATCTCTCGATCGATCATTTTCCAAAGCCGAAGCCGAAATCGAGCCGACCAACCGATGACGGCGACGGCGCGAGGGGGTCTCTCTTTCCAACCCTTTTGACAATTAATAGAAGTATTTCTCTATCTAAACTCTTCTATTTTTCTTTCCACCACCGATGAGGGATAAATGCCTTTTTACTAAAGCATAAAAGGACTTTTCAAGTTCCTCTCTTTTCATCTTCCCTCCATTTCCCATTAACTTTTGCTATATATCCAACAATCCCCGACGTGAATGGGGAATGGTTATAACATAAGGAATACACAGACGAGTGTGTACTTTACAGGCAAGGATCAATTGCATCTGGATAAGTAGGTTTCCTCTTGGACTTTCCGTAGTGAACATATGTCGGATATACTCGGTCAATCAGTAGATGCGATATCTTTGAACCATCGAGCTTTGGTGTATACCTAGACAACCATATGTCACATAATTAAACCTTTATCATTTATGGTTCTTTTGGTTGTATTCGTTTCAGCCATGAACACCTCCTGGTTTCATAGTGTATAGAGAATAGACTTTTGACAAAAATTCTCTTTGAAGCGGCTTACACTTCACACTCACATAGGTGATTTCTAACCGTGTCATCTCGTAGATACACTATTTGGTCAAATCTGCCAAACTTAGCAATTCATTAAAAACTTTAAGCTTTATTAACTCATTAACAAGCCTTAAAGTCTTAACCTTGTTCCTGAACATTGTCTTCATCATGAGAATGGATTGAGTTGATTGACAATGTCGAACTGTCAGTCACAACTTTGTTTTTCTCCTTGAATCTAGCTCTTGGGATCTTCAGTCTGCTAGATAAAGTTACCGCCATGATGACTTGTCCTAAGCCGTAAACCCATTCCCTTAGATGATCTTTCAACTGCCTCTTTCACTAGGCCTTTCTTTGGTGGATCTGACACATTATCGCTTGACTTCACATAGTCAATTGTGATAAGGCAATGAATTCAAATTCCATTGTGGAGCGAGCGATAAATGTCTGTTTGGACGATTTACAAGAGACTACTCCTCCACCAAGTGTAAACACATAACCATTTGTGGATTTTACTTCATTTGACCCGGTGATCCAATTTGCATCACTATATCCTTCAATCACGGCAGGATATTTATTATAATGCAAGCATAGTGTTGTGTATGTTTCAGATACCCCAACACACGTTTCATTTCCATCCAGTGAGTTTGATTCGGATTATTGGTGAACCGACTCAATTTGCTAATAGCACATGTTATATCTGGTCGCGTACAATTCATAATATATATCAAACTTCCCAACACTCTGGCATATTCCAATTGAGAGTCGCTTTCACCTAAATTCTTTTGGAATGTAAAGCTTAAATCAATTGGAGTTTTGACAACATTGAAATTCAAGTACTTGAACTTATCCAATACTCTTTCAATATAATAAGATTGAGATAATGCTAGTCCCTGAGGAGTTTTGAGAATCATGATCCCTAGGATCAAATCAGCAACTCCTAAGTCCTTCATATCGAACTTGCTGGACAACATGCGCTTAGTATCATTTATATCGTCAATATCTTTACTCATTATTAACATGTCATCAACATACAAACAAACAATGACCTCATGATTCAGAACGTTTTTAATGTAAACACACTTATCACATTCGTTAATCTTGAATCCATTTGCCAACATTGTTTGATCAAATTTAGCATGCCATTGTTTTGGTGCTTGCTTAAGCCCATAAAGCGACTTCACAAGTTTGCAATACCAGAAACTACAAACCCTTCAGGTTGTTCCATGTAAATTTCTTCCTTCAACTCTCCATTTAAGAAGGCTGTCTTTACATCCATTTGGTGGATTTTCAGATCATGCACTGTCGCTAGTGCTATTAACATCCTAATTGATATTATCCTTGTTACTGGAGAGTATGTATCAAAGTAGTCCAGACCTTCCTTTTGTCTGTATCCTTTGACTACAAGTCTAGCCTTATATTTGTCAATAGTCCCATTAGCTATCATTTTCCTTTTAAAGATCCACTTTGATCCTAAAGGTTTATTTCTTGGAGGAAGATCAGCCAATTCCCAAGTATGATTACTTAAATTGATTCAATCTCACTATTGACTGCTTTTTTCCAATAAGTTGACTCAGACGAAGACATAACTGCTTTAAATGTTTGAGGCTCATTTTCAAGCAACAGTGCCACAAAATCTGGTCCGAAAGAAGTGGGTTTCCGTTGGTGATTACTACGCCTAGGATCCTCACTAGGTAGTGTATTTTCCATTGATTCTTTCCATGGTCGTTTAGGTCTTTCACTTGTAGACTCACATTCAGTTTTATATAGATAAATGTGTTCAAAGAACTCAGCGTTATCTTACTCAATTATCGTATTAACATGAATCTCAGGACTATTAGATTTGTGAATATAAAGCCGACAGGCCTTACTGTTCACAACATATCCAATAAATACACAATCCACTGTTTTGGGTCTAATTTTCACCCTCTTCGGTAAAGGAACCTCTACCTTGGCTAGACACCCCCACACTTTGAAATATTTCAAGTTGGGTTTCCTTCCTTTCCACAACTCATATGGAATTGATTACGGTTTGCTACAGGATACCCTATTGAGTATCTTATTAGCCGTAAGGATGGCTTTCCCCTAAAGATTTCGCGGTGAACCAGAACTGATTATCAAGGCATTTATCATTTCCTTTAATGTTATGTTCTTTCGTTCCGCCAAACCATATGACTGTGGTGTATAGGGTGTAGTAGTTTGATGAATAATACCATATTCCAAACATATCTCTACAAAAGGAGATTTGTATTCTCCACCCCTATCACTCCGAATTGTTTTTATCTTTAGATTCAATTAATTATCCACTTCATTTTTGTATTGCTTAAATGCATCAATTGCTTCATCCTTACTGTTAAGCAAATATACATAACAAAATCGAGTGCAATCGTCAATAAAAGTTATAAAATACTTTTTTCCTCTACGAGATGGTGTCGACTTCATATCGTATATATCTGTGTGAATTAAGTCTAAAGATTTTGAATTTCTTTCAACAGACTTATAAGGATGTTTAACAAACTTACTTTCCACACAAATTTCGCATTTTGATTTATCGCATTTGAAATCAGGCAATACTTCTAAAGTAACCAATTTTTGAAAGGCTTTGTAATTTACATGTCTCAAACGGGCATGCCATAAATCATTTGACTCCAATAAGTAAACAGAATCATAATTCTTATTAATACTGTCAACAACCATTACATTCAGTTTGAAGAGGTCCTCAGTGAGGTAGCCCTTTCCTAAGAACATCTCACTCTTACTTATTACAACTTTGTCACTAACTAGGACACACTTAAACCCATTCTTAACGAGCAGTGCAATAGAAACTAAATTCTTCCTAATAGTAGGAACATGCAGAACGTTGTTCAAAGTCAACACCTTATCGGATGTCATTTTCAACATTACTTTCCCAGTTCCTGCAATCCTCGTTGTTGTTGTGTTCCCCATGAACAAATCTTCATCGAACTCAGCAGGAGTGTACGTTGCAAAGGCTTTTTTCGCAGAGCAAATATGTCGAGTGGCACCTGAGTCGAGAAACCACTCCTTGGGATTTCCAACTAAGTTGCACTCTGAGATCATTGCATAGAGGTCATCTGCATCTTCCACCTGTTCCACGATGTTTGCTTGACTTTTATCTTTGTCTTTGTCTTTGTCCTTTCTTGGAGCACGACAGTCAGAAGACTTGTGACTAGCCTTACCACAGTTGTAATAGTTGCCCTTGAATTTCTTTTTGGCATGTTCTGACTTCTGTCAGTTGGACTTCTTTCTCTTCTTGCCTTTGGCAGGAGCTTCTTCAACAATATTAACTCCAATTATTGTCGAACTCTTACGAGACTTCTTTTTAGCGGTCTTGTTATCTTCCTCAATCTTGAGCCGAATCACAAGATCTTCAAGCTTCATTTCCTTACGTTTGTGCTTTAGATAATTCTTGAAGTCGTTCCACGAAGGAGGCAACTTCTCGATCATTGCAGCCACTTGAAAAGCTTCATTTACTACCATATCCTCAACAATCAGATCATGGAAAATAAGTTGAAGTTCTTGCACTTGTGATCCAACAGTTTTACTATCTGACATTTTATAGTCTAAAAACTTTGCAACCACAAACTTTTTCAAGCATACATCTTCTCTTATATTTATTCTCAAGTGCATTTCACAATTCTTTCGAAGTTATCATTGCACTATAGACATTGTATAAGTCATCCTCTAAAGCACTCAAAATATAGCCCTTACGTAGGAAGTTTGCCTGTGTCCATGCTTCAATAATCATGAACTTTTCTCTGTCTGACATATCAACAGCAGAAACTGGAGTTTCTTCATTGGTAAATTTCTGCAAACCAAGAGTGGTAAGCCAGAAAAATACCCGTTGCTGCCATCCTTTGAAATTTGCACTAGAGAATTTTTTCGATTTCTCTGCTGGTGGTACAGCAGTTCGGATTAGTGCAGCAACAACCACTGTAACATTGTTGTATTTCATTTTGGATAAACAAAAATAGATACAGACTTAGTAAGCAATAACTTAAATTGCAAACAGAATAGAAGTATAAAACCACAAAGATTTTTGTCTCCAACAAAAACACAAATTAACAAATAAAAATAATTTCCTTAAGATTGTTATCCATCTGTGTTAAAAACCAATAATACTTATTCAACAAACTTTGTAGAAACACGAAGTTATCAAAGTTTATTCGAACCAGTGAAGAAACAGATGAACAAAAATTAATTCAAAAGAAAACTAAAATCTGTAAAACATACCAGAATCTGAAAAAACAGAACGGAAAAGATCAAGCCCACTGAATGCACAGTGTCCCCTTAAGGAAATTATTCCCCTCTAATATCCGAGGTTTGATTTGGAATATGTCCTCCCAGGATAGAATGATCTCAATCACCAATGTATTGATACCCAAAATACTGATGTCAGCGAACCACTCAACAGCAGTAAAGTACACGAAGAAATTTGTGCAGAAGAAGAAGAAGAAATCAGAAATTTTCGTAAGTTAAAAAATCTAAAGAATAACATGTATTTATAGGCAAGAGGAACTGGTTCCGAAAGGTTGCAACCTTTCAGAATCCACGCGACCATTTTGGAAAGACCTTTCAAACGGTCATGGTTGTTCCTGAAAGTTGTAAAATGGGAAAGTAATTTAAATAAAATGGGTCACGCGGATCTGAGTCGGATCGGAACGTTTCGGTTAATTAACTAATTAATTGAAATGTTTTGGCCATTTAATTAATTAAATAATTAAAACAAACTTTGTCCAAAAATAATTTCTTGATCGATTTCCAATGCCGAAGCTGAAGCGAGCAACGACGACGGCGCGAGGGGGGTCCCTCTTTCCAACCCTTTTAACAATTAATAGAAGTGTTTCTCTATTTAAACTCTTCTATTTTTCTTCCACCACCGATGAGGGACAAATGCCTTTTTACTAAAGCATAAGAGGACTTTTCAAGTTCCCAACTTTTCAAGTTTCTCTCTTTTCATCTTCCCTCCATTTCTCATTAACTCTTGCTATATACCCAACAGTTATTTATAGCTACTTAAATTTTAAGACTTGAAAGCAAGCTAAGTAAATTTAATTGTGATCATAATTTGAGAGGAATTCCAGGTTTACGACTCTACTAAGCAATCATGTAAAGCATTTGATTTGGTTGACTCTTTGTTTGGTAGAGTGTATGAAAATAATGCTAAATAGAGTGTATTAGCAATACTTGCATTAGTAATACTTGTATTAGTTATGCTTACATTAGTTGTACATAGATTATTTCTTATGCATTGTTTGGTTTGGTGTATTAAAAATAGCATGTATTGTACAAAAATATCCTCCACACATATGGTGAAAAAGATGTAAAAGTGCTTTTGAGGGGTATTTGTGTCTTTAAAATACTAATGCATGCATAAAATCCCTTTGCATTACTAATACCTAGAAATTCATGGTATTAGTAATACACTCCCCAATACACTATAGAGTGTATAACTAATGCTTGCATTAGTTATACATAGCATGAAAAAAGGTACCAAACAAAGTACTACTAATACACAAAGCTAATGCAAGTATTATTTTTGTTAATACACTCTACCAAACGACTCACCAGTTGATTTACGGGGTTAATAATATGAGCATGGTCTTCTAATCGAGCATCTAATCGTCTATCCATATTGGCATCACAACTACATGCGAGAATGTGATAAACCAACATGAATATCTTTCCGTTTTGTAATTAAGTAAGACATTCTAGGTATATGGATATCTTAGTCTTAAATCAAATCTTTATTTTACTAAAGCAAAGATCTTACTCCTTATATTCTTCGTTCTATCTCAATGATTTGTCTTCTGAGTTCACAAAGAGATTATAGATTTATTTCAATGGTAGTTAAACACTAAAACAGTAAGCCCAAGAATATAAGAACAACTAATATTGATAAATAAATTTGTGTTTGCTCAACGTTCGAGATAAGTTATGACTTATTTTTCTTAGACTTCAAAATTTCTGATAAATTTTCACACAGTGAAAACATCTCACATTTACTTTTGGCAATAAAAGTTGCATACATTCAAGACAACTAGCTATCCACAGTTCTTGATTGAACACTTAAACAAGATGGATAACAATCTTCATGTTTTGTCATGATAGGTGACAACTGTATTAAGTTTTTGATTGACCATATATATACTAGTACTAAATTGCAAGAGCAGCATACAAAATAATGTCATCCAAAGTGCATCAAACATCTGATATAGTTGCGGAGATTGCAAGAAAAGCCAGTATTTGCTTATAGCCATAGTTCAAGTATTATTTTTCGGAGAACACATGTTGTTATTGGAAGAACAGGCAGATGACAGTGCTGTCGTCTCTCTTGCTGTTTGGAAACGTCTGTTTCCATGCATCTAAAGAAGCCTGAACTACTGCCTCTGCGGCTGCTGCTGCATTATTTGTTGCACACACTATGGAGACGACTTGATCGTTGCTCAACACATCCCATACCTATTTTTACAATGAAAATAAACATGTCAAGTCTTGTAGAAACAGAACAAAATATACTAGTACATAGTTAATATAGGCTTACCCCATCAGTTGCTAGAACAAGAAATTGGTCATATGGTGAAATGTGGTGATAAGAGACATCAGGCTTGGAGATTATGCCATAGTTTTTCAGCATGAAATCTCCAAAAGCTCTTGACATCGCCAAGCCAGGAACATCTTCATGTGGTAACCACACTCTCTGTATATGTGGCTCTTCTTTCAATGCAAGAACTCTACCATCACAGTTCCTTATTCTTTCTCCTTCAGCTGTATGCATCAAACAGTTTACGATTAGGCACTAGTAAGCACAATTTGGAACTCAACTATGCCAAGTGTGTCATGTCAATATTACGAAAAAAAGAGTCTTACAAGGCAAGCTAGGCTTCAAATCAGTAGTTAACTGAACAGCCTCAATTACTCCCTCCTCTGTCTTTCTTCCTAGTACAGCTCGAGAATCTCCAAGATTCGCGATAATCAGATCATCATCCTATAACCAATGAAGTTCTAATTAGATTCTCCAAAATCCAAAATGAAATTTTGATTTATAAATGATCAAAGATAGACTTTTTTTCATTACCTGTCTTATAGCAACGACAGCGGTTGTTCCACTACATGAACAATCCAATTTTTCAAGACTTCTAATATCTTTATCCATCACCTTAAAGGAACTCAAACACGCCTCTTTCCATTTGTTAAAATTCTTGTTCTTCACTGATTCCTCATCAACAAGTTTGACATTTTGTTTCGGAGAAGTGATCTTTGGCAAAGAAAGTATATATTTCAGCAGCAAAGATGGCAACTTATTCATAACAAACTTACTAACTACTTGTCCATTCTTTCCATGCCCATCGAAAACTCCACCAAAAACTCCATTTTCTACACCATACCCCTGCCATAAAAAGGAAAGTTTCCATTTTTAGATACCCCATGTAATAAAAAACTAAGTAAACATGTTGTAAAATGACAAACCTGATAGAGAATAGCAGAATCTTGATTGACTCCTTTGTTTCCTTGTTGAGAAAAAACAGAACCAATTACTTGTTGGTTCCCATTAATGTTGTTGTCATCATAGTGAACAACATTTTCATTACCAAAATCAACAGGTTGAATCTCAAAAGATGAAGAGGATATACAACTAACGAGTCCGCAGATACCCATATTATCAACTGCTCTTTGTTTTTTTTCCCTTGTTTGTGGTTCCTACAATCATGTATATAAAGGAATATTAGAGCATTCAAAAGAGTTGAAAATGGGATTAATAAATTGAATAGATAGTAAAATAATGTAGTAATGGCTCCAAGAGGATTCCAAAAAGTCATTGAGATGCAATAATAGACTTGTTAATTGTATTTTATTGTTGTAGATTACCTTAAGATTCATTTCAAGGGGCAATTGAGTTGTGTTTTGTAGAATCTCCACACGCAAATTTTAATTAATATTGTAAAATACACGTAAGTTTTGCTGGCCCCAACTTGATGTTCAAGAAAATTATTGTTACATTGCTTGAAAAAATAGTTTACTTAGTTAGCTGGCTCTGGTTAATTATGAGCTATTCTTTGGATATAATCCTAGTAACTCAGTTGGTTGGCTACCTAAATTCTACCTTATTGGTGAGGGTTCGATTCTCCACGATGTAATCCCCTCTCATTTCCACTTCCCCTATCCCCAATTTGAAGAAAAAAGAAGCTATTCTTTAACTTTATTTTTTCGAGTATGAAGATTCTTTTTTTTTAAAAAAGAGAGAAGTATTGAAAACATTCCTAAACTTGACACAAATTATTAGTTTCAACTATTGACAATCTTAAAAATACCATTCTACTTGAGAAACTGAACTTACATACACTCATGATCTACCAGATGACATAACAAGTGGTTTTAAACTCTTGTAGGAACATGAGAGTCTTAATAAAAAGTAGAGAGCGGTGTTGAAAACACCCCTAAACTTGGCGAGAAGTTAGGAGTGTATTTCACTCATATATATTGCAAGATCGGAGGTGTATTTAAGTTCAGTTAGCTCATGTAAAAAATGTTTTTAAGGTTGTATGAAACTAATAATTCGAGTCAAGTTTAAGAATGTTTTCAGTACATCTCTCTTTTAAAAATAATAATAATAGGGGTAGGGAGGGCAAGGGAAATGATGAAGTGGATTACAAGGTGGAAAATAAAGTTCTTATCAACAAAGTAAATATTAAATAGTCAATCAATTAAACTACTAAAATTTCCGCAACCAATTGAAGTACTAATTATGACTCAGCTACACTAATTGAGGACTTTTGGCACACAATACATTGAGAAAAAGAAGACAAAAACGCTAAAGTAAACAGTAAGTCAACCCTAGGGAAAAATAATTATGAATAACAATACATATAATGGTATTTATTTAGGTTTTTTAAGATGCTAACCCAAAGATTTATTGCGTAACCTGCTGGATGTTGACTTCTTAGAACCATTTGTTTATAATGTTTTCTTATAAAAAATAAAACATCTCATTCCAACATGTAAGGATCTGGTCATGCAACGTGTTTGTGTATAGGAATAAAAAATACGCACCACTAAGATAATAATATGTATTCCATTCTTTATAATCAGATATCTTGGGTTTAAGTTTCAAAAATGAAATCACTTTTTAATAGGAAGCACTTTTTACATACCAAGTAGACTTTTCTACCTGAATTTAAATTAATCGAGTTTTAAAACAATATCATAAACCTGCCCCCAAATGATTGGAGGAAACCAAGGGTTTGGAAATGATATTTCGAAAGGGAAAAAATAAATATATAAATACATGAAGATGCCTTTTCAAAACATTGAAAACTTATTAGAAACTTGATTTAATTAACTATGTGTAATTTTCTTTATACAAGCTCTTTCTTCAATTTGCATCTTGTGGTGGGAAGACAAGTGATAGTTTCTTAATAGCCTATCAATTAGTGATGACATAATATAACAGTCCTAATCAAGGTTAGTGTAATGAAAAATATTTAGTGTTACACATTATAGGTCAAACCGATCCATTTTTTGAAAATTATAATCTAAGTTGGAAACTTTAGCTTTACATGAAAGGACGATAATAGTGATCGAAAGATATTTGTTATGCGGAAAAAAGAAAACTAATCGTGATTTGATCAACATATTGAAGTCATTTATCTTTTATATATATTCTTATCACTACGCGTGATTAAGTAATATGTCTACTCACCTTAATTTCTACCTATCAGAGTTAAATCTTCAATTTAATATCAATATCGAATACAAATAAATTAATATTTCAGATTTTATATCCTTACTCATCCGGCTTATAACCCATATTAGTCCAAAATTGTATATAATTTGTAAGATAGGTCCACTTGCCTTATTTATCTTTTTTCAACCCAGGCAAGGCATGCCTCTTGATTGTTATTTGATAAACTCTAGTTTGGAGCTCAAATTGTGGTTATGTAATTTGAGTTGGTTTCACGTATTTATACATGATTATATAAAGTATATACATTATATATACATATACAGTATATGTAATGTATATACAATGTATTATATAGATTTTTAAAAATGAAAAATATAAAAAAGGAGAAAAATGAATACGGTTCTATGGTCATTCGGAGGAGGAGGTTGAAATAAACTTTAAAATAGATTAGGCTTCACGAAATTTAACGTCACCATATATTTCTTCCATTTATTTTTAATTGTCTACTATTCTAAAAGTAAATTTTCACTTTTAACATATCCATGGTAATATGAGCGAATCTGAAGTCTTCCGTCGAAGACACTTTCGAACCGTTAAAACTCACAATCCCTTTCTTTATGGAAGGAAGTAAGATAGGTCTAAGCTCAATCGCAAAAAAGATTCACTTGCCAGAGACTCGACTCCCGATTTCCCATACAATTAAAAGATCAAAAAAATAAATTATATTCTACTCTTAACATTAATTACTTATTCATCATGATCATTTCTCAAGACCTAATTAGACTATATATATACATCAATTAATATGTGTATTGTGATAAAATACTCATATTAATCATTAATTTGTTAAGAGGCGTGCAAAGTTCAAAATGGACAAGTAAAAGTGAACGAAGGGATTAATACTTACTAATGAACTCCAATACTTATTGTATTCTTCATCATGCTTCAGTGTTCGAATATATTTATGAAGAAAATAGATATGTTTAATGCATGTTCTTATCTTTGATGATGAATTTGTTCCAGTCAATACCTTATCAACCATCATAATAATCCATCAAATACTAATTGATAAGGTGTTGCTAACAATACGTGTGGACTTTCCCATATAGGCCTAATCACAATTCCTTTTTTATATTCAAAAATTGGTTGACATATGTCATCAATTAATCTCATCTTGAATGTTTCTTCTTATCATTCAATTATTAAGCAAATAATAATGTTTTTAATCCAACAACCTTCAATGCATGCTAGAATATACACAAATATCCCAAGCCGTAAAATAAATGGAGGGAAGAAAAGAGAATAAAATATAGATCATAGAGATGATTGTTGATGACTCAGGTTGAGTCATATGAACGTCGTGCACGTTAAAATTATACACCAAATTATTATCACAATGTTCATATTAAATCATGATTAAAGCTTTATTTTATTCAATTAAATCTTAGCTATCAATTCTAACATATGTCATGTGTCTTCAATCTAAGCAAAAACTTAAGAAAAATTGAGAGGAGGCCCATCCGAGAATTATATCAAAATGGCAAGAGATGCGATTGTGGAGCAAATATAACCCGCTTCAACCCACCCCACCCCACATAGCATAATTTGATATTTTCAATCCATCCCCAGCTCCTCATAGATCGACACCACATAAGCAACCCGCCCAATTTCTTCTTTAAATTTTGAGAGATTTAATTAAATTAATATTATTAATTTGCATGAGCATTGATCAATGTACAAAAATAATAAAGTTGTTTGCCTAGAAAAATCTTTGGTATTCAACGAATATATATATACTTTTTTGTTAGTAAGAGAATATTCCTGCAAATTTTTAGATAGGTCACACTAATATATATAAGCACCAATGTGAACATCTCAAGAAGTTCATCCTTCAATCTTGATAGCCATTAACATAAGTGAGTCAACTATTTTTTCTTCAACTCTTTTTCATGTATGAGTTAAATATCATTAGAACCTAGTTCCTCTGCCATAGAACACCTTGAATTTATTTTTTCTACTATATTTTGTAACATTTATTCATCTGCTAGCCTTCTGATCATCATCTTTTGGGAGTGAGAGTCTTCTTTTTGAAGTGTCCTATCACGTCTTGAGCCTACACCCTGGACATAGCTGCCACTCGAGGACCATTGGTGATCCCCAAGCGAACCCTTGGCCTGACTGACAATGACACATATGACTCAATAGAATACATGGAAGCTTGAATAGATGAGCATTTAAAACATTTAAAGAACATCAACGTCTGAAAATACTTAATATAAATAGTAAGTGTTTCATAAAACATCTGAGAAAAATATTGAAAAACGTCCAACTCTGCCTGTCCATGAAGCCTCTAATATCTAAAACTTGGTATCGAGACAAGACCCACGACACCTCAAAACCTTACTACTACAGATCAATAAACTTGTTCTTCCACTTTCAACAATTCTTCATAAAAGGATCTACAAGCCTTTTGCCGCATATCCTGGCGATGTGCTAGAATGATGATTCTTAGACTTGAATCAACTCTTTTTTTTTGTAAATAAGATATTCATTTATATATATTATGCGTCAATACAACCAGTTGCCTGAGGAGCTACATACATCATGGTTCCTTAATACATTAGTACTACCATTAGTTATATCAGCTAATGCCTTACTACATTAGTACTACTACTAGTTATTATAGATACTGGCATGACCTGCCTATCATTGTTGATTCCAGCAAAAGTAAGCCCCTCCTTATCTGCGTTGAAGGTATCCAAAGCAAACATGGGGTCTCGATCCAATCCAAAAAGTTGACATCCTGCTTCAGTCCTGCTCCTTTTTTAGCTAGTATATCAGCCAACTGGTTTTGTTTTCTCCGGCTATGGCTGACCACCGGGCTCCTCATCTGTTGGAGCAACACCCTACATTCAAATATAATGTTAGAGTAGGTGTCATTTTCTTTAGCAATAATTTTGATGACCTCTAATGAGTCTGTATTAATGTGCAGCTTCGTAGAGTGTATTTGTTTTGCCATTTTGAGACCAAGTAGTAAAGAGTGTAGTTCAGCAGACAGAGCATTGTTGACATTGATTTTTGCCGAGAAGCCTTTTACCCAGTTGCCCCTTCTGTCCCTTATTACTCCTCCGGCTCCTCCAGCCTTAGTTGTGGGATCAAAAGACCCATCGATGTTTAGTTTAAGGTCCCTATTAGGAGGTTCCCATTTAATAACTTCTTTTCCTTTTCCTCTTTTTGCCATTTTGGAAGCCTAGGTAGAAGTATTCCAGTGCTCTGTCTCTAGGTATTCCTATTGGAATGGCTTCTTTCTTATCGTTATGGTAGTTGTTATTTTTGTTTACCCATATGTTCCAAATGTAAAAGGGGAATGTAAATTCCCATTCCATTATGTTGTTAAGTTGGTGGTTGTGTATGTTCTCCAAAGCCAACAGCCATTCAATTCCCCTTGAGTTAAGAATACTATTGATGTGATTTGTGAACCCCATTTTCCCCCAAAATTGGGATGCCATGACACATTCCAGAAATATATGTTTTACAGTCTCCGTTTGGCCACAAACCTTACACTCCGGGTTGATGTTAATGCCAATTGAATGTAGGTAATGACATGTTGGTAATCTAGCATAACTACACATCCACAAAAAATATTTGTTTTGTTCGGACATTTTAGCTTCCAAATCCATTTAAAGTTCCTGGTTTGAAGACTAGTATTGATTTTGGAATTTTTGTTTTTTATGGAATGGTATGCAGAGGCCGTGCTGAAATTGCCATCCGCGTTCACATTCCAAGTTGGTTTAGCATTCTCTAGTAAGTATATTCTATATATTTCCTGAAGTAGTTGTCTGGGTACCAAATTGTTTAGTTCATCTAGCCTCCAAGAGTCATTCTCAATTATATTACTGACTTTTCTATTTGAGTCATGTTCCGAAAGGGGTCCATTTATATAAGACCTCAGGGGTGGGTAGTTTGGTATCTAGGCATCTGTCCAAAGTCTAATTTGTTCCCCGTTCCCTACTACCCATTGGGTGTGCTGTTTACACATTTTCCATCCCAACCTAATGTTGTTCCAGATCGCACTATATGATTTCTTCTGAGCATTGTGATCCGTTAAGCCTAAGGGTCCTGCCCGTAACGTAGAAGGATTCCTAAATAGTCGACAGGCCAGCTTAGCTAATAGAGCTATGTTTTTATAACTACTCTTTTGGACCCCCCCCCCCTCTTTTTTCCTCTGCTATGACATCCCATTGAATGAGATGTAGCTTTTTCTTGAATTCGGTGGTTCTCCAAATAAAATTCCTTTGTATTTGGGCTATTTTTTTTATGGTTGAGCTAGGCAGTTTGAATATCTACATAACGTGAGTTGGTTTGCTATTCAGTGTGGACTTGGTAAGAGTGGTTCTCCCCGCCATTGTCAGGAATTTTGATTTCCAACTAGCTAGCTTAGACTGCATATTATCCATGATAAACTGGAAGTCCCGATTGGTAGGCCTATCATGAAAGACCGGGAAGCCTAGATATTTCCAAAGTTATTACTCTTTGGGATACTCATAGTTTCGATAATTTCCTGGATTATGGGAGGCTTACAGTTCTTTGAGTAGATTATTTTGGATTTCTGGATGTTGACACTTTGCTCGCTTAAAGAGCAGAACCCATTCAAGGTATTTCTAATGGTGTGACATGTACTAATGTTAGCTTTACCAATTAATACTAAGTCGTCCGCAAAGAGCAAGTGAGATAGGTTTGGACCTTTCCCTGCTATCCTTATAGGCTTCAATAATCTTTGTGAGACGTCATGATTGATGCGTCTTGATAGCACTTACATGCATAAGATGAAAATATAAGGTGACATTAGGTCCCCCTGTCTAATCCGCTGCTTAGGCTTGAAGTATTATGTTTTAGTACCATTTATTAGAATAGTTATCGTACTTGTAGTGATGCACAATAGAATTATATTAACAATTTTTTTGGGGGAATTTAAAGAAATGTAGGGTGTATTTAACAAAGGACCACTCTAACTTGTCGAAAGCTTTCTCTAAATCTATTTTCATAAGCATGTTCCCTTGGTTCCCCTTCATCTTTCTAAAGTGTGATATAATTTCTTGTACTATAATCACGTTATCACTAGCATTCCTATTTTTTAAGAAACTAGTTTGGAAAGGCCCTATGATGCTATTCAAAAGAGGTTTGATTCTTGTAACAATCCGAACCGTCGTTAATTAGGAGAAACAAAAATTTGGGGCATTCTGGGCCATTGTCCTGCCACAGCGGGCATGATGCCGCTAGGGCGGGATAAGTTGGCGCCATAGCGGGATAGGCGAGGCAGAACATAAATTACGAGAAATCCTATTTTCTCCATCTTCCTAAAATAGATGAATAAGTCGTAAAACACCCTAAAAACCTTAGAAAAGCTACTCTAAGCTTGGAATGGAAGGAGAAGAACATTTCTAGCATGAGGATAGGGAAATCTTATGGATTCATGGACAAATCCACCGTCGCGAAGCCCGAAAAACCTGAATCGAAGTCAAAACTCCGTGCAATTGCTTAGCGCCCAGGTAGGCTAGGTTTTATGAATTGAGTAGTTTAAATCTGTGCTCATCACGTGATGTATGTTAATCAATGGTAGGGTTTATATGTAGACCTTTATGCACCAAGCTAATTCCATGGGTAATTCCTAGAAATCAAGTAATTAGGTTTATGCCTTGAGAAGGGAAATCGATGATTTGTTAGGGCTTCTAGAATTGCTATCTTGGATAGAATTGTTTCAAGAATAAAACTATGAAATCATGAATGAAACTAGATTTATGAACATATGCTAGACTATAAATTGGGGTGATTGATTGAGAAATTACATGAATTGTGATTAAACCTTAGAAAGAAGCCTTAGATGATGAACTAGGGCAAAACATGACAAATTAACGTATGTTGATAATGTTGCATTGTTGATCACACTTGTTGTGAATAAGATGGGTGAATTTTCATTGACATGAAATCCTGACATTAAATGTATGATCTTGAAGATATACTTGTGTTTGTGATTGTGATGTGTTGAATGGATCGGTTGCCCTGTTCCGACATAACTATGGGATCGGTTGCCACATTCTAGCATAACTAACTTGGATCGGTTGCCACGTTCCGGCATAACTATTGGATTGGTTGCCACGTTCCGGCATAACTAACTATTTAGGTTTGGGTTCCATGAGAGGACCAATGATGTGGCTTAATTGTGTGACTTGAGAAAGGTGTTAGTCGTTCGTAAATGTTGGTGATATTGTATATGTTCGTTATACATGTGATTATATTGTTAATTGACTTATACATGTTGGACTTGTTAGGTATAATGGAAGGGTTGAGCATTTAAGAGACAAGTAATAGATAGTAATGCTTGTTCATGTGTTGAATGTGATGAGGAAGTAGGGTTGTGACGTGAACGGTTAGTTAAAATGTTGGTGGTTGTATTTAGGGGAATTTCTCTACGTTTTAGTATGGTTAGGCAAATATCAAGTACTTGTTAGTTAGGTTAATGGAGAAGGATGTTAATAGTCAGAATACTAGTGTATATTGGAGGTATGTCAAGAAAGGGGTAAAGGTGGAGAAGCGAGTGTTTATTTCATGATCTTATTAGTTGATTTCTTATATTATGTGGTGGGCGTTGGGATGACTGATGATGCCTACCAGTACGCGTGTTTTGTATTGATACTAATCTTGCTATGTCTTTGACATAGTCTGGATGCAGGATTGGTGACATGTCATTAGGTGAAGAGACAATCTCCAGCAGCTTCTATCCTTCCTTCCGCATGGTGGGAGCTGTCCTTTATTTAATTGTTCAGTGGAACTCTTAGTATCTCTTGTACCTGTTTAGGCTAGATCCATGGAAGTTGTTTAAATTACTTTACAAGTTTAACTAATAGTTTGTCCAAGGATATTTTTTATAAAACTATAGTATTATCTTATTTATTTTTGTTTGCTTAAAATTCCCGCATGTTTTTACTATTGGGATATGAGGGT
The DNA here is from genome assembly GCA_035578085.1 of Solanum pinnatisectum. Taxonomy (NCBI): domain Eukaryota; kingdom Viridiplantae; phylum Streptophyta; class Magnoliopsida; order Solanales; family Solanaceae; genus Solanum; species Solanum pinnatisectum. The sequence continues at coordinate 45,281,428 of CM069083.1, read as the reverse complement.
TCTCCTACGGATTGGTGTGTTGACGTCCACTCCTAATCTTTAGGAAGCTATACAGCATTCTAGAAAGTTGTCTCATTCTTTCTCTTCTTTCGTGCGAGTATCGCTTGTGGTATGAGTTGAGTCCAATTGGTATGTCTCGATTCCAATTGGTATCTCAACGAAGTAGACTGGACATCGTGGTTACGACTGAAGAGATATAAGCAAAAGTTAATTGGAACTGAGAAGGTTCCAATTGAAATCTGGCCTTAGGGGTTGTATAAGGGATAGATGCTCAGTAATGGCCATCTATGGGATGAATTAACCAAATAAAGTGAAATTGTTGTGATGAGTGGTTATAACTGTGAATGTGTGCTTCTTGTTGTTTGAATTAACTATGAAGGTGTGCTCCTTGTTGTGTGAAATGACTGTGTATGTGGAAGTATTCTTGGGTGTCTATTTTTGCTGATGATGTGAAGGTATTATGGTTGGTGCATATGACAGGATTAAGGACACAGTATTGCGTGTCTGGACATGTTATGAGTACATTGTTGTTTGAGTTGTTAAAGTATGCAAGTATAATTTCCTGAACATCGTGAAACTCGTTGAGGTAAGAATTTATAACTGAGTTAATGCAAAGGTCTAGATAGTCTACGAGCGATTCGTAAGACGATATATAGGCGCACGCTGCGACCAACTAGTAATCATGTGAATGTCTGGGTGTATCCTGGGGATGTGTGGGTTGTGATGCCGAGTTATTTAGAACGACTTGGTTCGGGTATCGTGTCTCATAGCTTGGAAAATTTAGAATTTTGATTGAATGGTAAAACGGAAACCCTTGAAAAATATAGAAGAGCGAAAAAGGACCCAGAAATTATGACCTGGGTTCTGGTCTCGTCTGAGTTGCTGGGGCGGGATTATTCCTGCCAAAGCGAGGCTGCTAGAGCGAGATTATGTCTACCAAAAAGGGATAAGGCGAGGCAGAATCTCAGCCTTGCCTCCCTTGTTTCCCTTAGTTATAGATTTCCAACCCCGAAGGGGATCCGTGTGATTTCATGGCAGTCCTCTCAGTGTTCAGCAATCTAGAAAGTATAGATTATAAAGCCTGGTAATTAAATTAAAGCTACATAGAATAGCAAAAACAAGCATCTATGTGCTACAAAAACTTAGGAGAACAAAAAAGATAAAAACTGAGTTGTCCAAATTACAAGCCCAAAAGGGGCGAAAGGGAAACAAATCAGGAACTCTCGGACTAGGTGGTGTCAATGTCAGAGTCAAGGTCCTCTAGAGGTATCACGCCAGCCCCAGCCTCATTCGGCATCGGAAACTGTGTAAAGTCCTTTGGATCTAATTGAGGAATCTCCTTGCCAGGGGAAACACAAGTAAAGATGGCCTTGATAGTCTTCCACATCCGGATCGTCAGACAATCCCTATCCACCCCTTCCTCCTCTCCTAGCGCAGCTGGCGACAGAGCATCTCGACCTCTAAGGCAGTGCTGGGTGTAATCGGAGTGAGGTTAGCATAGGCGTTCCCCATCTTCTTTCGGACAGTCTCCAGATCCACTTCGACCCGTCCACCTAAGTGTGGGTCCTCATCGTCTGAATCCACGACCGCCTTACTACTGCTAGCCCTGCCAGTCCTTCTTCTCTTGCCCCTAGAAGTGGAACCTGACCTAACCAAAAGAGGGTGAAGGGGGGTGGTCCATAGGAAGTACCTCGTCAACATCAAATAGTGGTACTCCTGCCCGCTTGCACAGAGCCGTGATAAGACCAGGGAGGAAGAACGCCTTCTTGTTACCCCTATAGAGCATCTTCCACTCTAAGATGATCTGCGTATGCCTTGTATGGCGCATGCCACCACAAATGCCCGGGGAAAGGTCACATCGGTACAATTTCCCCACAGGCGGATCCTCCTAGTCATAAAGTGTAGCCATCTCTTAGCATCGGGTGACCAATCTGTGCTAGTAATACCCTCAGCAGTAGCCCAGTAAACCTGATCTCGACACGTGGGCTCAGCCAGTGTGTCCCTCAGCCACTCAAGGTCCATCTCCCTCAGCTTGGCCTCATAATCATCATTCGAGACCTCATGTACCTCTAGTACTTCATTTATGGTGGTGGCATTCAAGGGGATGTCTATTCCCCGAACCCGGATGACAGGGTAAAAGATATCCCAGCGAACGGTAAGGAGGATAGCATAGAACTCCCTCACCCAGGTATAGCATGCATCTGAGGGAGCCTCATTCAGTGGGATCCATCCGAACTTTACCAGATGAGCATAGAAGGAAGGCTCCTTTTCTTCTAGCTGGTGCAGCACTAACCTCTCTCGCAATAGAACCCCATATTGCGATGGTCATGATGTCTTTCCTGACTCGCGACATCAGGGTATCAGATGAAGAGTAGGTGTTCTTCATTTTGATCTGCTATTAGTAGCCTGCAATAAGTTGAAGATGAGTTAGAACGCGCTATGATTAGAGAACTAAGACAAAAAAAAAAGAGAAATTTCTGAGTTAAAGGGGGTGCAGGCGACTGGTCTGGCACATCCCGCTACAGCGACCAGAATCCCTCCAGGGCGGGATGAGGAAGGCTACCACAGCGGGATGAAGGCCGCTAAAGCGACCTTCATCTGGGATGAACAGGAGGCACGGGCATAGCGTCTCCCTGTCCAAAAACCTCTGTTTTCAACAAAATTCCAACAGATCAGAGTATATCAACTATCCTAGAACATAAATAAGCAATTATTTCGGCAAATTAACTCCTAAAAGAGGCCTAAACTGGAGTTTTAAACCAAGGGACCCTTCAACTTCCCCCACCCATTACGGTATCATTTTACTAGTATTTTTACGAAATCCTTACGCCTAGGACGTTGTGGGAATGTTGGGGATGTAAAGGGAGTAACCATGCTACGTCTTTCTAACAAATCTTGCAACCTAGTTCAATTTTGAAAAACTACCTCAAATACCATCTATTTTTTATCAGTTAATCGTTATGCAATTATCGTTAATTGAGTAATGAAGTAAAGAGTGAAGGGAAAATGAGATTTTACCTTAATTTGACGTTCCGAGCAAACGAGTTGAGAGGATTTTTGGGGGAAGAATTTTGAGAGAATAGGAGAAAATGGGAGAAGTTTCATATTTTACCCCTATGTACTAGTTCCCAAGTGGGAGATCTATCGCCATAGTGGCCCTGCCTCAGCGAGAGGGCTACCGCTCTGACGGGCCAGACTATGTAGTTAACCACTTTCATTACCTCGTGTGTTGTCTCAGTCTTCTTTCTATCCTCGAGTATAGTACCTTGTTAGTATTAGCTATTTGAAAAGTCACCAGTTGTGGTGGTGGTTTCGTAATGACCTTACCCATTAGTTTGGAAGTACTCCAGAAATCAAGGCATGTGATTACCCGAGCACTAGTCGTTCGGGGACATTCTGGGCTACTGTCCTGCCACAACGGGCATGATGCCGCTAGGGCGGCCGTGCCAAGGCGGGATAAGTTGGTGCCACAGCGGGATAGGCGAGGCAAAATGTAAATTACAAAAAATCCTATATTCTCCATCTTTCTAAAATACCTAAAAAAGTTGTAATACACCCTAAAAACCTCAGAAAAGCTGCTCTAAGTTGGGAAGGAAGGAGAAGGATATTTCTAGCGTGAGGATGGGGAAATCTTGTAGATTTTTGGACAAATCCACCATCGCGAAGCCAGGAAAACCCAAATCGAAGTCAAAACTCCATCCAATTGCTTGGCACCCACGTAGGCTAGGTTTTATGAATTGAGTAGTTTAAATCTATGCTCATCACGTGATGTAGGTAAATCAGTGGTAGGGTTTATGTGTAGAACTTCACGCACCAAGGGAATTCCAAGGGTAATTTCTAGAAATCAAGTAATTAGGTTTATGCCTTGAGAAGGGAAATCGATGATTTGTTAGGGCTTCTAGAATTGCTATCTTGGATAGAATTGTTTCAAGAATAAGACTATGAAATCATGAATGAAACTAGATTTATGAACATATGCTAGACTATAAATTGGGGTGATTGATTGAGGAATTACATGAATTGTGATTAAACTCTAGAAAGAAGCCTTAAATGATGAACTAGGGCTAAGCATGACAAATTAACGTATGTTGATAATGTTGCATTGTTGATTACACTTGTTGTGAATAAGATGGGTGAATTATCATTGACATGAAATCCTGACTTAAATGTATGATCTTGAGGATATACTTATGTGTGTGATTGTGATGTGTTGAATGGATCGATTGCCACATTTCGGCATAATTATGGGATTGGTTGCCACGTTCCGGCATAACTAACTTGGATCAGTTGCCACGTTTCGGCATAACTATTGGATTGGTTGCCATGTTCCGGCATAACTATGGGATCGGCTGCCACGTTCTAGCATAACTAACTTGGACCGATTGCCACGTTCCGGCATAACTAACTATTTGGGTTTGGGTTCCATGAGAAGACCAATGATGTGGTTTAATTGTGTGACTTGAGAAAGGTGTTAGTCGTTCATAAATGTTGCTGATATTGTATATGTTCGTTATACATGTGATTATATTGTTCATTGACTTATACATGTTGGCCTTGTTGGGTATAGTGGAAGGGTTGAGTGTTTAAGGGGCGAGTAATAGATAGTAATGCTTGTTCGTGTGTTGTAATGTGACGAGGAAGTAGGGGTGTGATGTGAACGGTTAGTTGAAATGTTGGTGGTTGTATTTGGGGGAATTTCTCTACGTGTTAGTATGGTTAGGCTAAGATCAAGTACATGTTAGGTAGGTTGATGGAGAAGGATGTTAATAGTCAGAATACTAGTGTATATTGGAGGTTTTTCAAGAAAGGGGTAAAGGTGGAGAAGCGAGTGTTTATTTCATGATCTTATTAGTTGATTTCTTATATTATGTAGTGGACGTCGGGTTGACCAATGATGCCTACCAGTATGCGTGTTTTGTACTGATACTACTCTTGCTATGTCTTTGACATATTCTGGATACATGATTTGTGACGTTTCATTAGGTGAAGACGAAGACATTCTCCAACAGCTTCTATCCTTCCTTCCGCATGGTAGGAGTTGTGTCCTTTATTTAATTGTCCAGTTGAACTCTTAGTAGCTCTTGTACCTGTTTAGACTAGATCCATGGTATTTGTTAATTACTTTACATGTTTAACTAATATTGTGTCCAAGGATATTATTTATAAACCATAGTATTATCTTATTTATTTCTGTTTTCTTAAAATTTTCGCATGTTTTTACTATTGGGATATGAGGGTTCTCCTACTTAGGTGTTAGAGTGGGTGCCCGTACAATCCGATGGGTTGGGTCATGACAATTCTATTGGCTATGATTTTAGTGACTATTTTGCTCGTTGTGTTACATAGACTTATAGGTCTAAAGTTCCTAAGATTGGTAGCATTTTTACATTTTGGAATTAAACAAATATGAGTTGTATTTATTTTAGGGTCTATGCATTCCTTTGTCCAGATTTGTTTGCAAAAATCCTTGATTGTTGTCCCCACTATGCTCCAATATCTTTGATAAAAGAAGGGGTGGATTCTGTCCGGTCCAGGAGCTTTATAGGGTTGGAAGGAGTATATTGCATTAGATACTTCCGCATCCAACAGGTATTCTCCTATCATGGGCATGTTTTCATCAAAAGCATGTGTATCCACTTCGTTAAATTCCCTAGGAGATTGGGTATGGTTTGTATCGAAGAGCTTACTAAAGTAATTGAAAGTATATTTAGTGGTCTCCTGCTGATTGTAAATCTAGCTACCACTATATGTTTGTAAGGATAAGATTTATAATTCCTTCTTCTACGATTTAGGGTGGATGTATGGAAGAACTTGTTGTTCGTGTGGCCCTCATTAAGCTAGTTAATTCTTGACCTCAATTTCCGGTAGTCTTACTCATTCTTAAGGGTTTCATTATAGTCTTTTATAAGTCTATTGTCTAAGTCTATAAGAAATTCGCTATTACAGTAGTTAAGAGATGCTTGGATTCCTTGGATGCGTAGGGTTAAGAGGGTTCTCTTTTTCTGAAATATATCCCCGAAAGTAGTATTCTTCTAGCTTGTTAGGTCTTTTTCTAGTACCCCTAGAGCTTCTAGTAGGTTCCTTCTGTTTTCCCAAACATTTTCTACTATTTTCCCAAACTCTGGGTGTGAAGCCCACATAGTTTCCAGCCTAAACGATTTATTTTTTTATAAAAAACCAATGTGTCTTGCTAGGGATATTAATATGGGACAATGGTCTAAGTGGGTCCAGGTCTAATGTTATACTTGTGCATCCGAATAACTTAATAGCCACTCATTATTTGCTAGGAAACAGTCTAGTCGTTCCAATATAAGAGATTTCCTATTTTTAAAGCGTTTGTTTAGCCACATATAGAGGCTACCCTTGTACCCCATATCTATAAGCTCACAGTAGTTAATTATGTTTTGAAAGTCATTTGTACGACTTGAGTTTAGTGAGTTCCCTCCCCTTTTTTTGTGTTATGCAGAAGCTCATTGAAGTCTCCTCCTATTAGCCATTTTCCTTTATAATTATTTTTATACACCTAATGTTTTCCCATAGAATATTATACATATTTCTATAAGTACTAGAATAAATAACAGAAAATAAGCGACAAATATTCATTGAGTTTACCTTTATAATGGCATGAACTTCCTGACTAGTAATACTGATTTCATCCAACTCAAGGATAGTGTCATCCCATAGCACGACAATTCCTCTAGAGTTCCCTATTGCTGGTACCTCTATCATTCTTGTGAATGGAAAGTCCTTCAACAGAGATATATGGTTCTACATTTTAGTTTCTAGCAGTGTGACTAACAGAGGTTTGTGCCAGTCTAGTAGGGAACGAAAGTTCCTCCTAAACTCTGGCATATTGCTTTCTCTATAGTTCTATATTATTAGATTCATATATCCTATCGTGTGTGATGGGACCATAAAAAGCAATTTCCTCTTGGATTTTGCCTATCTGTTCGTCTCCCTTAGTGTGGGATTCATGACTAGGATATAATTCCTTAGTCTTGAGTTTATCGGAGGTCTTATGTCTAGCGAGCTTTTTAAGAGCTTCGAGTGACAAATAAGGATTAGCTTCTTTTCGAATTTTTCTTTGTAAACTATTATTTTTATTTCTCTTAGTACTACTATCTCTGTTCGTGTTTCTCGCATTAACTCTAGTGTATCGTCTACCTCTTCCTGGTTCCTAACATTCATTTGATTTATAGGAGGTATTAGAGTATGGATTGGTACCTGAGAAGCTGGCGCTACATTGTTCGGGCCCTGGTTCGAGCTCTCCATGGACGTTGTTGGTACTAACACAGGTGGAGGAGCCCTCTGCTGAAACAAGTGGAGTCGATTGTAGATAGGGTCCATTCCCAGAGAGGACATGGTTGGAAGTAGGAATGACATTCCTACTGGTATCTGTTCCATTGGTTGGGGAACAGGGGTCTCCCAAGTAGGGATATGGAAAGGGGGAGTTAGAGGGTATTGGTAGCTCATGTGTGGTTGGAGTACAGACGTCATCCAGACATGATTGTTATAGGTTTCCATAGCCAAACGCATCCCTTCCCCCACTACTTGGGCTATGAACGTTGGGTTTTGTACTACTATGGCCACCTCCCATTCCTCGATCATCACATTGAAGGAGAAGGAGTGCCCTAGTAGGCTCAGCTCCAACCAAGATTCCGGTATCGCATTCGATGGAGGAGCTGGTGTAGCATAGACTGGAATATTGTTTAGTGCATGGGCTTGGTTTGTATACTACATTTCTGATCTTCTTTTCTAAAGTAGGTAGCTGAGGACTTCTCACTTCACAAAAGTTTTTCATTTCTACTTTTTTTTTTAACTCTTTCTCTAAATATTATAAAAGGTAAAAACGTATCATATACCCCTCAACTTTGTTATTTAGTGTGAATATGTCTCTCATTAAAAATGTGGCTCACATATACCACTATCGTTACAAATATGGCTCGCATATACTCTTACCATTACAAATATGGCTTACATATACCCCTATCGTTACAAAACTAAAAAAAAAATTTATTTAATTTTTTAGTTTTTAAAAACTCATGTATATTTTTTGACTTCTTTGATTGTTATTATTTGAGTTTCTTATTCTTATTTTATTTTTTCCGTCCTTCTTTAGTGTAAAAATAAGAGAAATAAAAAAGAAGTTTGAATGAAAAAGATTTAAAAGTTTTTTTTAAAACTAAAATTAATTTTTTTTGTCTATATTGTAATTTAGTTTTTATACATGTAAAAAAAATTGGGGCATCTATAATAAATTTTACAAGATACTAAGTGGAAAAAAATTGATCATTAAATAATAAATTCAAATTAGTAGATGAAAAAAAAATAGTTAAAAGAAAAAAATGTGTGAGAATGATCAAATATACCCCCACATAGATTATCTTTTTTAATAAAAAAAATTAAAAAATTAATTAACTAAAAATTATTTTTTCACTTCAGTTAGTGAAAAGGGGTGTATATGTATAAGTCATTTGTGTAACAATAGTGTATATGAGCCACTTTTATAATGAGTGGTCTATCTGCTCTAAATAACAAAATAGAGGAGTATATTCCCTATAATAAATTAGAAACGAAAATAGGGTAAAAATATAGACTTAAACTATGTGAAATGAACAAAAATGTCTTTAGTTGAGTGAAAATTACAAAATTATACTACTTAAGACTTTAATTAACAATATATACACACACTTCTATTTAATTACAAACGAAGTTTCTAAATTACAAACATAGCAAATTAAATTAATTTTTGATTTTAATTATTTATTTATTTTTCATTTTAGTATATCATCTTTTTGGGATTTTGTGCCTATTTTTGGGGGATGATAATCATTGTATTAAATGGTTAAATATGGTTTTACTTTTTCCTTACTTTTTAACTTCCCAATTAAAGTTTAATGGTTACACATTTTCTCTTCTTTTTCATTTTTTTTTTTATCTCTCTTCCTTTTTGAGTTAATCTATGTATGTAGAGAGAAATATTTATAAGGTTGGTGATTGCATTTTCGTTTGATAAATATATTGGTGGAAATACCATGAATTCATATTAATTTGTGTTATATAATACATTGGTACTATACCATGAATTCATATTAATTTGATAATACATCATTGATATCTTGGTGAAAATATCATGAATTCATATTAATTGGTGTTATGTAATAGCAGAACTGTTGGGTATTATAAACAGTCTCACACAATAAACCTTTAAGATAACTAAATAACTTTAAAAAGATAGTATTAACACCACAATGAAACACAATATTTTGAATTTTTGGTGCAATATTCACAAATGTTCGTAATAATTGGTGGTATATAATGAGTAAATTATTGGTGTTATATACCAACCCCAGTAAGCGAATCTGTAAAATCACTACTAAACTTAAAAGGTGTAGTATGACACCACAATGAAACACAACATTTTGACAACATATATATATACAATTAAAGTAAGTGAGTAAACTGAACATGATATAAGCACCAGAAACGATTAAATTTCGTAATATTTGTGCTACACAATAAATGTGATTGTTTCGTAATATTCATAATGGATTGGTGGTATATAATAGTTGAAAGTGTTGTAACATACACAAACCTCATACACTGAATCCATCTATAAAGTGTCGCGACCCAATCCACCATGCACAAGCTGTGCAGGCGCCTACGTACTACCACCTAAGTAGGAGAACCCTCAAATCCCAAGAATTTAAAACATGCGGAAAATTAAATAAACGGAGGTAAAATATACTAACGGAATTTTTATAAATAAGAACCTTTGCCACAATTTGGTTAAGACTTGTAAAATAATGAACACCCCCAAGGATCTAGTCTAAACAGGTACAAGAGCTTGCTAAGAGTACAAATTGGACATAAATAATAAAAGACACAGCTCCCACCATACGGAAGGAAAAGTAGAAGCTGCTGGAGAATTCTTCATCTTCACCTAAGGAAACATCACCAACCTGCATCCAGACTATGTCAAAAAGACATAACAAGAGTAGTATCAGTACAAACCACACATACTGGTAGGCATCATCAGTCAACCCGACGCCCACCACATAACATAAGAAAACAACTTAGTAAGATCATGCAATAAAACCCTCGCTCCTCCACCTTTCCGATCAACGTACTTACTAGGCTCTTGATCATAGCTTAACCATTCTAACACATAGAAGGTCTCCAAAGACAACTACAACATTCCAACTAACCGCTCACGTTAAACACTTACTTCCTTTTCATATTATCCAGTCATTGCCACATAGTCACGTCAAATTTACATTATCAAGGTACACATTTATATCACATCGGTGTTCCTCTCATGGAACCCAAACCCAAAATGTTAGTATACCGGAACGTGGTACCCGGTCCAAAGATTATGCCGATATGTGGCAACCGATCCAATAATTATGCTGGAACATGGCAACCGATCCAATAATTATGTCGGAACGTGGCAATTGATCCAAGTTAGTTATGTCAGAACGTGGCAATGGGTCCATTCAACACACCACAATCACAATCACAAGTATCTTCTCAAATTCATACAATTAAGTCATGATTCATGACATTCTTCATTCCTCTACCATATTTACAACAAGTGTGATCCATAACGCAACATTCACACACATACATGTATCATAATGAAGATAGACAAACATACATCACACAATCATAGAATCACAACCATCACCTATGAACTACTCACCCACGTATATCAGGTAAGCATTAATCCAGCCATACCTAACCCTAGATCATCATCTAAGGCTTATTCCTAGGATTTAACCATATTTCATTCAGTGCACGAGGGCCTACGCATAATTCTATTGTTGACTTACATATATTACGCAGTGAACATAGATTTATAACTACTCAATTCATAAAACCTAGCCTACATGGGCGTCAAGCAGTTGCACGGAGTCTTGGCTTCGAATCTTATTTTCGAAACTCATGACGGTGATCTTGACTAAGAATCCGCAAGATATCGCTGTCCTCACGCTAGAAATCTCCTTTCCTTCTTTTCCAAGTTTAGAGTGGCTTTTTGGGGGTTTCTAAGGTGTTTTATGACTAAATTAGGTATTTTAGGGAAAAGGAGAAAAAAGGATTTCGCGTTATTTACGTTTCGCCTTGCCTATCCCGCCCTGGCGCTAGCTTACCCCGCTGTGGCGTCGCCGCCCTAGCGACATCTGGCCTGCCCTAGCAGGATTGTGGTCGAGAATTTTTCCCAAATTTTGTTTCTCCTAAATAACGAAGGTTCGGCGTTAGAATAGTTCCAATTTACCGCTCGTTCATCCCCGAACGACTGGTGTATAGATCACTATGTACCCTCACTCGTATTGTTTTTTCTAACGACTCGGTCCATTACCAAACCATGGATGGGGATGGTTTTTATTTATCAAGCCTGATTCACGACAGGTCCTATACTTTAAGAGACCCGATAGGGATATGACGCAACGTTCAAAGAGAATTTCGTCCCAATTCACACAAACTGACCCAGCCAGGGCCGCCGCCCTCCCGCTAAGGCGGAGCCTCTATGGCAAGAGACCTTCCGCTGAATCGGGAACCAGTACATAGGGGGAAAATGAAATTTTCCCTATGTCTTCCTATTCTCTCAAAATCTCTCCCAAAATCCTCTCAACTCAGTTGCTCGGAATGTCAAATTAAGGTAAACTTCTCGTTTCTTACACTCTTTACTTTCGTATTTGATTGACAATGATTGCATGCTACTTGTCTAATCACTTGGAAATGGTTTCCGACTAGTTATTTGAAAATAAACTTAGATTTGGTAACTCGATAGAAAAATATAGCATGGGTAATTCCCTTACATCCCTAACGTCTCCACAACATTCTGGGTGTAAGGATTTCACAAACATACAATCGAGTTGATACCAAAATGGGTTGGGGAAGTTGGAAGGTCTTCTTAGCATAAACTCCAATTTAGGCCTCATTTAGGAGTTATTTTGCTGAAATAATTGCTTAATTATGTTCTAGGGTAGTTATTATACTCTGATTTGCTGAAATTCTATCGAAAATGGGGGTTTTGGGACAAAGAGGCACCATGAACACGCCTGGTGTTCGTCCCAGATGAAGGCCGCTCTGGCGACCTTCATCCCGCTATGGCGGCCTTCATAATCCCGCCAAGGCGGGATTATGACCGCTGTGGTGGGATACGCCAGGCTAGTGGCTTGCATCCTTTAGGATAGAAAATTTTTCTTCCTATTCCAACCTTCATCTGTCTACTTCTATTGTATTCTAACGCATATTTTTCAAATCTTGCAGGCTTCTCTTAAATGGCAGGTCTGAATGAAGAGAACATACCCTTTGTCTGATTTCCTGATGCTGTTAGTTGGGAGAGGTACCACGATAATCAGAACACCAAGTTCTACTGTGAGGGAGGTTTCTATTTTCTCAAACTAGAGGAGAAGGCGCCTGCCTTCTATGCTCGTCTCATGGAGTTTGGTTGGGCTCCTTTGACAGAGGCTCCCCCAGATGCACGTTCTACTTGGGTGAGGCAGTTCTACGTTGTCCTCCCTACTGTTCATTGGGATGACCCTCACCCCGTCATCCGTATTCGGAGAGTACATTTCCCTAAATGCCACCGCCATTAATGAGGCGCTAGAGGTGCTCGAGGTCTCAAATGCAGAGTACGAGGCCAAGATGAGAGATATGGATCTAGGCTGGCTGAAGGATACCCTGATCAAGCCTGCGTGTCGGGACCAAGTCTACTGGGCTACAACAAAGGGTATCACTAGTACAGATTGGTCACCTGATGCTAAGAGGTGGCTACATTTGGTTACTAGGAGGATTCACTCGTCGAGCAACCACACTGACGTGGCATTTCCTCAGGCCTTATTGGTGATGTGTGCCATTCAAGGTATTGAGCTAGACGTGGGGGCATAGATAATCTCAGAGTGGAAGATGTTTTATCAGGGTAATAAGAAAGTGTTCTTCCTACCTTAACTCATCACTGCTCTGTGCAAGCGGGCGGGAGTGCCGCTTCTCAATACTGATAAGGCACTTCCTATGGATCCCGCCTTTCACCTTTTTTTGGTTAGGCAGGGTTCCACTTCTAGAAACAAGAGGAGGAGGATGGACAGGGCTAGCAGTAGTCAGGTGGTCGCAGAGTCGGACGACGAAGGAGGTGACGACACTCGTCCTACTGGGTATCAGCCTCCACTTTCAGCGGCATAGGTACAGTAGGACTTGGCAGTTGTGTGGAAGAGGATGGGGTGCCCTATCACTGCTACTACCCCGATTCCCCCTAGTACGGCCCTAGAGCTTAAGATGCTTCGTCGAGAGCTACGCCAGGAGAGGAGAAAGGGTCTAGTGAGTAACCGTCTACTGGTTCGGATATGTAAGGCAGTGAAGATCATATTCACTTAAGTCTCTCCTGGACAGGAGATTCCCATCATGGATATGAGAGATTTCCATCAGTGCTCTAGTCTGAAGGAGGCCATGACAAAACTGGTGCCCCCGGAGGAGCTAGATTTTGATACCGACACTTCTTAGTCTCAGGGTTCTTGAGTTGTTTCTTCGCCCCTCTTCGGCTTGTAAATTTAGAACAACCTTGTTTTTATCTTTTCGACTCTCTTATGTTTTGTAAAAACATGGATGCTAGTTTTTGCTGTCTGATGCAGCCGATATTTACATTTTAGGGTTGTGGCTTCCCGCTCTATTATTGAACACTGATTGACTTGTAAGGTTTAATTCGAATTTCACCTTGGGGCCTTATTGGGTAATTTAGAAAGGAAACAGGGGAAACAGGCTGAGGTTCTATCTGGCCTCATCCCGTTCTGGCGGGAGGAATTTCGCTCTGGCGATCCCGCCCTGGCGGAAATAATCCCTCCCCAATGGTCAAAACGGGAACAAAACCTCTGCCAAGATTTTTTTTTTTCAGGATTTCTCTATTTTCTAAATTTAACCAAAGTTCCCAGCTTTACCAAACGAATTCCAGATAATTCTCTGGGTTAGATAGTCATGGATACCCGGATCAATCTCAACAATACACATCCAACTCGTTCTGCTTAATTTAACACCACAACCCCAGGATACACCCAGACATTCACGCGGTTACTACACAAGCGCAAGACACACTCAAATTTCCTCGCAAGTCGCCTCGTAGTTTATCTACCCCCTATCGTCGAATCTAGTCAAGATCTTCCTTTCACAACAAGTTTCACGATACATTTACATCTTGTTTAACCTCAACCACTAGGCCAACATACTGCACATAACAAGGTTCAGACACACATTTATAGTACACGTAATCATATCATCACATTCACACAAGCTCAACTTTACATTAGCAATTAATTTAGAAACACGAAACACGTATTCACAGTTTCAAGTTGCACTCATAGACAAAACCAGTTCTTAATTAGCTACCTCTCTCCATGAATGACCATTACTAATCATTCATGCATTTACACCGCCCCTAGGGCCAGATACCAATTAGAACCTTCTCAGTTCCAATTTACCTTGCTTGTGTTCCTTTCATCGTGACCACGACGTTCAAATCACTTTGTTGAGAAACCAATTGGAATCGGGGAGATACCAATTGGACCCAACTCATACCACAAGTGACATATGCACGAAAGGGGAGAACAAGTGGAACGCTACCTAGAATGCTTACTAGCCTCTTGTAGATTAGATGTGGACATCAACACACCAATCCACAAGAGTCTAGTCCACATTTTGCTCTTGTACTAGGAGACCAGTAACCTAGGCTCTAATACCAATTTGTCACAACCCAATCCACCGGGTCGTGCGGGCACCTACGTACTACCATCTAAGTAGGAGAACCCACAAATTCCAAGAATTTAAAACATGCTGAAAATTAAATAAACAGAGGTAAAATATACTAACGGAATTTTTATAAATAAGAACCTTTGACACAATTTGGTTAAGACTTGTAAAATAATGAACACCCTCAAGGATCTAGTCTAAACAGGTACAAGAGCTTGCTAAGAGTACAAATTGGACATAAATAATAAAAGACACAGCTCCTACCGTGCGGAAGGAAAAGTAGAAGCTGGTGGACAATTCTTCATCTTCACCTAAGGAAACATCACCAACCTGCATCTAGACTATATCAAAAAGACATAGCAAGAGTAGTATCAGTACAAACCACACGTACTGGTAGGCATCACCGGTCAACCCGACGCCCACCACATAACATAAGAAAACAACTTAATAAGATCATGCAATAAAACCCTCGCTCCTCCACCTTTCCGATCAACGTACTTACTAGGCTCTTGATCATAGATTAACCATTCTAACATATAGTAGGTCTCCAAAGACAACTACAACATTCCAACTAACCGCTCACATCAAACCCTTACTTCTTTTTCATATTACCTAGTCATGGCCACCTAGTACATTATGTCACGCTTTCTAACCCCTAATCACAACCCCTTTTTCCATCGTAAAATCCACCTAAGCACTTACAACATGCACACTACTCCCACGCCTCGTCATTACAACACACAACACTCTTACTCGGACATTAACAATTCTTGAAACATTGATTCCCCACCTCTGTATCACTATTCATCAATATAAACACCAAGTCTACTCAACACAGAAGAGCAATCAAACATAAGACCTCATAACCATAGCACAACTCTGAGAAATACAACATCACTTAGCAGTACGAACCATGTTCAAATTCACACTATCAAGGTACACATTTATATCACATAATTGGTCCTCTCATGGAACCCAAACCCAAAATGTTAGCATACCGGAGAGTGGTACCCGGTCCAAAGATTATGCCAGAACGTGGTAACCGATCCAATAATTATGCCAAAATGTGGCAACCGATCCAATAATTATGTCGAAACGTGGCAACTGATCCATTCAACACACCACAATCACAATCACAAGTATCTTCTCAAATTCATACAATTAAGTCATGATTCACGGCATTCCTCATTCCTCTACCTTATTTACAACAAGTGTGATCCATAACGCAACATTCGTATATATACATGTATCATAATGAAGCAAGACAAACATACATCACACAATTATAGAATCACAACCATCACCCACGAACTACTCACCCACATATATCAAGTAAGCATTAATCCAACCATACCTAACCCTAGATCATCATCTAAGGCTTATTCCTAGGATTTAACCATATTTCATTCGGTGCACGAGGGCCTACGCATAATTCTAACATTGACTTACATATATTACGCAGTGAACACAGATTTATAACTACTCAATTCAAAACCTAGCCTACCTGGGCGCCAAGCAGTTGCATGGAGTCTTTGTCTTCGAATCTTGTATCCAAAACTCATGACGGTGATCTTGACTAAGAATCCGCAAGATATCGCCCTCCTCACGCTAGAAATCTCCTTTCCTTCTTTTTCAAGTTTAGAGTAGCTTTTTGGGGGTTTTTAAGGTGTTTTATGACTAAATTAGGTATTTTAGGAAGAGGGAGAAAAAAGGATTTCGCGTTATTTACATTTTGCCTTGCCTATCCCGCCCTGGCGCTAGCTTACCCCGCTGTGGCGTCGCCACCCTAGCGACATCTAGCCCACACTGGCGGGACTGTGGCCTAGATTTTTTCCCGAATTTTGTTTCTCCTAAATAACGACGGTTTGGGTCGTTACATAAAGCAACTAATTAACTTAACAAAAAGGTAGTTTACCATCACAATAAAACACAACATTATGACAATATATTTATGAGCATCTGATAACAAAAGCACAAAATATAACAGAATATATTGAGAATATATACCAAACTCACATTGAATCCATCTAAAAAGCAACTAAGTAACATAACGAAAGGTAGTTTACCACCACAATAAAACACCACATTTTGACGATAAAACTGTCAGTTATATCGAACGTAATATAAGCAATAAAACTGGTCGAGAAATACCAATTAAATTGATATCCAAAAGTATAACAAAAACATTTTGTCCAGAACAAAATCCAACAACATATTTCATAAAAAATTGTCTTAAAGGAACATGTTCTTTTTTAGTCCTTCCCCTTACGAATTAACTGACCACCTTTCTTATTAGATTCACTTTCATTGGTGGAGATAGACCATTCACGATATATTTGAGTTCTAAATGGAAAATGGTCGTGTCCACACCCAATTGTGAAGCTATAGTAGTAATTAAGCCTTTGTATTTGGTGTTCGCATCATATATTACTCCTTCAATACTGTAATCTGCGTTCTTATCTGTTAGATTAAAAAATAATTAGAGAAATTATTAAATAAGAATTACATATATAAGAATGATATTTCCATTGTAAACAAATTACACAAATTGGTATATAGAATGCTTTTATTGTTGGCATACAAAATGGTTTATGAACAAAATTAATTTTTTGATTTTTTTATTGTTTGGGTATAGGGTATACCAACACAAAACAATAAGTATCTTTTATTAATTATTCAAATTGTTGTCTATAAACAACCCAAAACACACTATCAACTACACTAATATATGTACCCAAAATTTATCGCGGGTTTATATAAGACCTAAAATTCATGAATTATGATGTTTATTAAAAAAGTAATATACACGATCAATTAACCAAATCATCTACCCCAAATATACTATCAAATACAACTAATATTCTACTAAAAATTATTAACGGAATTTAAAGTTACATATGAATTAAAATAGACCATCATTTTCACTAAATAAATTATCAAAAAAATATCAGCAAGCTTGTTGTCTATAAACAATCCAAAATACACTATCAACCATATCAATAGATGTACCCAAAAAATATCACGAAAGTTAGGTAAAAAACACATTTAACACGGTATCAAAGTCTAGACCACCAAGGTTAGATTGTCCACGTCTTGAAGGGACCGGACTGCTGGGCACGCACACCCTATGGACTGGACATACTTGGGTGTGTGGAGAGTGCTAAATGGGACAAATCTCACATCCGTGATAAATAAAATATTGGGTTTCCTTGTATTAATTTTGACAATTCTGTTTTTAAGCTGAGCCCAAGGTCCATGTAACAGTTACTAGATATTATTTGGAATACTACCCACTTTCAAAACTTATGGTCAGTTTGGAAAGCCCCCATGTAATTGGAATTGATGTAATTACCAGGCTAGCAATTACACAACCTAGTAATAACATTGACATGTTTGTAAGCCATTGTAATTACACATTTTCTGTTTGAATGCACAAATAAAATCTTGGGCTTCCTTGTATGAATTTGGGCAATTTTCTTTTTTAAGCTGAGCCTAAGGTCCATGTAACAGTTGCTAGAGATTATTTGGAATACTACCCACTTTCAAAACTTAGGGTCTGTTTGGAAAGCCCCCATGTAATTGGAATTGATGTAATTAGTAGGGTAGTAATTACACAATCTAGTAATTATATTGACATGTTTGTTAGCCACAGTAAAATTACACATGTCCTGTTTGGATGCAAAGTTGCAATCATAAAATTATAATAAATTTTTAAAATAAAAGTTAATTATTTAAAATGAAATCTTTTATTAGACAAATAAGGGTCTTTACAAATGATATTAAATTAAATATTTAAGATGTATATTGTCTTTTAAGAATATCTTAATTAATAAACATATGTTCTTAACTAATATTATAAAAAAATAATTGATTTATATTTTTCAATCTAGTATATTTTAATTAAATTAATCATAAAAACTAAAAGCACAAAATTTCTATGAACATTAAGAAATGTATGTTTGACAGAAAGATTAATATTATAAATATCATTTCATAAAATTATAAAACATTTGACCAAAAGATAATCTATCAATTCTAACTTTAAAAAAAAAGGTTGCAATGTAAAATATCGAATCAATACTCGTAAAACAAATGAAATTGAAAATACAACATAAGTTCTAAATTCAAAACAAAAAATTTAACATAATACTCTTATGTCGAATTTCAACATAACATACATAAATATGATTTAAAAGAAAAGGAAAATGTAAGTCCATAACTTTATTCAATAATGAATTCTACTTTAATTTAAAAATTAGAATACTAGTAAAATTATATTAATATTTTTTTCCAGATAATACGAAAAATTACATGGAATCACGTGAAGTAAGGTTGAGAATGAGAAAGAAATAAAATATAAATAATATTAAACAAAAATAAAATATTTTTAGAAAACATTAGAATGATAAAAATTAAAAAGAATTTAAAATAATAAAAGTTAAAATATATTAAAGAAAAAAAATAGAAATAGAAATAAAAGGAAGAAATTAAAAGTAATCAGCTTGTAATTACACCATGTAATTACCAGCAATTCACAACCTCCCCCTGTGTATTGGAGAGTGTAATTACCCCCTATCAATTACACTCAATTACTTGCTGACCAGGTAATTACATGGCCAACCAAACATAACAGACAATGTAATTACACTAAGCCTATCAATTGGGCTGGACCGTTCGATTTCGACCCATTAAGGTCGGCCCAGTAGCAGCCAGGACTGATAAGGCCCAGACCGGCAGTCGGCACCTTATAATAATGGGGTGGGCCGGTCCGGATATTATTTATCCTCAAGCTGGTAAGGCCGCCTCGGTAAGGGACCAGTACGCGACCCACCGGTGCCCCGACCCGCTAACGAAAAAAATTATGTGTATATATATATAATGTAAGTATTACATTATATTAAGCAGTATATTGTGTATATATGAGAAGTGTATATATAATATAATAAAAGCATTTTAAAATAATAGATAGTATATTGTGTATATATTATTAGTTTATATATAATATAATGTAAATATTCTATTATAATAGATTATATATATATATATATATATATATACATATATATATATATATATATATTATATTATATTATATAATGTAAGTATTATATTATATTAAGTAGTATATTGTGTATAAATTAGAATTATATATAATATAATAAAAGTATTCTAATAAGTATATATATATATATATATATATATATATATATATATATATATATATATATATATATATATATATATATATATAATGTAAGTATTAAATTATATTAAGTAGTATATTATGTATATGTTATTGCATTAAAAGTATATATATAGTATAATGTAAGGGTGTGCATCGGTCGGTTCAGTTCAGTTTATTGATTTTTGGTTTTTAAATATGCTAACCCAATAACAAACCAATAATATATTTCTTATCAGTTTTTGGTTTATCGATTTTTAATTTTTATCGATTCGATTTTCATTTTACCCAATAAAAGAGTGTCCCTAAAATAATATACGACTACTCACTTCTCTAAATGCTTTGATATAGTAAAATAAGAAAGATAATGAGAAATTGCATCAATAAGAGCAAATGTAGTACTAAGGCTACAATTGCATGTCACCGCCAAAATATAGTATAAAATTTCTGATGTTAATCAAATAACAGACCTTTACAGACTTGCAAAAGCTAAAACCTACAGTTACAAACTAAAACTAAAACTAAAATCAAATAGTTCAACAAGACTCAAATTAAAACTAATATCAAATATCTACAATTGTTAACCCTTACTTTAATCTTTAGGTTTTGAGTAAAAAGTATCGACTAAAGCGGCCTAGTGTGAAGTGGGTAGAGTATTGATAATTTGATATAGTTATAGTGTCTAGTTATATATTAAATTATTAATATTTAATATATAGGAAGGGTAAAGTACTAAATTACTACCGTCTTATTGGGTTACCGGTTTACCCAATAACCCAATAGTAAAAACCGAAACCGAACCAATAACCCAATAACTTTTTTTTATAAACTCATTAAGAACCTAATAACTCAATAACCCAATAATATTTTTTCAGTTCAATTTATTGATCGGTTCGATTTTTGCACATCCCTAGTATAATGAAAGTATTCTAATATAATAGATAGTACATTGTGTGTATATTTAGTATATATTAGAAGTTTATATATATATATATATATATAATGTAAGTATTATATTATATTATAGTAAATAATATATTTAGTATACATTATAAGTTTTGAACAATAATAGATAGTATATACTATATATTGTGTATGCCTTTTCGTATTTGGTATACATTATAAGTATATTTAGTAATAATATGTCACGACCCAAAACGAGTCATGAGTGGAACCCACACTTAACCTCCTAGGTGGGCGAACCAACGAATCCAACCCTAACTAATATTAATTGTTCAACATATCAAATACAACCCATAATGAGGAAGCTCAAATCTTATTAATGTAAGAAACACAAATCCACTAATGTAACACCCCATAGTCTAGTAGGCCAACTAGGGCTAAGTATGAGGGCAACAAGCCAAGACAAAGGGGCAAGAGCCAAGGTAAAAAGGCAAGGGCCAAAGGGAAGGGACCAAGGCTGCCCAAACTCCCCCAAGCACTACCCCCACCTTCACACCACCACCACAGCCAGTGGTGGGGACCACAGCCCGTGGTGAGGTCCGTGCTGGCTAGGTAGTAGCTCTCCATAGGCTGCCCAATGTTAGCTTACCGTCACGAGCCACTTCACAACTAGTAGTGAAGACCACGGCTTCTGGGAAGGCTCATGGTGATGCCTTCAATTCTTAGAGGCCAAGTCAAGGTGGCCCAGCCACTGGTCAAAGGACTACGAGCAGGACCACAGCCAGTAGTGAGGACCACGGCTCGTGGTGCCTCTCGTGAGGCCTGGGCAATAGGCTGCCAAGTAAGGTAAAAGGGGAAATTCTGGTTTAAGTTAGGTTAAAGTGAGGTCATTTTGCCGAAGACTAGGACCCCTATATAAGTGATTTTAACCCTTTGAACTCACCATTCAAGAAATTATTTCCAAAACCCCAAAAGAATTCCAAAGTTCATCCTCTCACATATTTCACTCTCTAGAACTTGAAGAAGAAGAAAGAGTTGGAGCTAGGGTCAAGATCAAGTCTCCATTCCTCAAGCATTTGTGGGATTTGTAATCTAGGTATGATGTCTTTTCATCCATCAATTCCTTTCATCCACGGAGCCCCATTGTTTCCCCAATTTAGAAGAAGAATTCCCCAATTTGAGTTAGGGTTTCTTCCAATGTTATGGGCATTGATGAATGTTGATCCAATTAAGTTGATTATGATTGTTTATGCTTGAATTGAATAGATTCAATGATTTTAGTATGAATTTACATGTACCCATGCCTAATCCATATCTAGAAAGATGAAATTGATGTAATTGGGTTTTATGTCATGAAAGGAGAAATTAAGGATTTAGATGTAATCTTCTATGATTGATGAAATACATTGTAGGTTGCTTGAGAGATAAGCATATAGACATGAATTGATTGAGATTAATGTATGCATGATGAATCATGACTAGGAGTGCTCGAGATTAGGGGTTATATGATGAAGTATGAATAGATTGCTTAAGATTGACGCATATAGATGTGAATTGCTTAAGAGTAAAGCATATAAGTATGAATTGCTTGAGATCAAGTAAATATGATGAAGTATGACTTGTAGACTTGAGGTTAGGATTGTCTTGGGAGTAAGGCACGTTTGATAAATGATGATTTGTAAGGCTTTTAGAGTAAATCTAATATGATGAGTTATGTCTAGTATGGGTTTAGAGTAAAGCTTGCATAATGAACTACGATGATTAGGGCTTTGAGAGTTAAGCTTGTATATATGAATGTTGATGTGTAGATAGGATTGTTGTGGAAGGATTTACCAACATGGCCTACTCTATTAATGAATGAATGTATAAATGTGAAAGGGTTTCTCACATAGAATGATTCTAGGTTGAAAGGCTTGCTCACCTAAAATAAATCTAAGTCAAAGGACTAGGAGATGAGATGAGGCTTGAGGTGATTCCCCAATACCTTTATATGAGAGGGATGTGAGGTGAGTTCCCATATTTCTAAGTTAGTAAACAAGAGATGATATACAAAAGGTGATTACCCATGTCATGAGATGATGAACATGAGGTGATTACCCATGTCATGTAATGATGAATGTGAGGTGACTATCCTTAATATATAACTTCTAAAGCAAGGCAAAAGGTGATTACCCTTAATATAATGTTGGACATGGAGGCGAACTATGATCCTTATAAAATGATGTGGAGGCGAATACCTATATCATATAATGTTGTACATGGAGGCGAATACCTATGATCCATTTAAAATGATGTGGAGGTGAATACTTATATCATATAATGTGGGCGCATGGAGGCAAATACCTATGACTATACAACTAAGGCAATTGGTGAATACTCATTAGCCTTTATAATAGACGTAAAGAGGTGAATCCCCATGTCTTGGAAAGTAAAGCAAGAATAATGTGAATCATGTCATTAAGGATGAATTATTTGGATTGTTGCTAGAATGGCCTTCCATGAGATGTATGACTAGAGGTGAATCCCCATGTCTGTTAAAGGTAAGTTAAAGATGAGAATGATAGATGATGAGTTCGAGTCATGGCCTAAGGTTGCCTACTTTGATGAGTAAGACTAGTGAAAGACTATGCATGTCTTGGCTAAATATGCCTTGAGGTTACTTTATAGAGTATTCCTTTATGTTATATTGACTTATGTGCATTGATGATGCTTATGACTTATGTTGTTATCTCTTATGTTTATGGATTATGTCTTATGTTGACTAATGCTTATGCTATGCTTATGTTGATGATTTATGCTAGCCATCATATTTAGTACATGTTTGTACTAACGCATACTTTTGCCTACATTCTTATCAAATGTAGGTTCTGGCGATATTGACTTCCATCCCCGTGGCTAAGTTCGTAGTAGAGTAAGGAGTGAAGATTTGGTGAGTCCTCATAGCATGCGAGGATTTGACCACCATGTCCTTATGTCTTTCATTTTATGTTTAGAACTATTGTATACGTTGTGTCCCAAAGTTATTCATGTTTTAGATGGTTTGAGGCAAGTGTAATAGACTTCTGCTTCGTTTTATGAAACTTTGATGTTATGAATATGTTTTCAATTTCCGCTCATTTATATTATCTTATGTTATGATATGCTAAGTTGGCTTGTATGAGGCCTCTCGGGGTCTTGTATGCCTTGTTACATCTAGGGGGTACCTCTGGGTCGCGACAAACTTGGTAATCAGAGCATGAGGTTTAGAATGATTCTAGGATGTCTCAAAACCACATCTAGTAGAGTTTTGTTCATAAGTATGAAGCGCGCCACATTTATGAATGAGAGGCTACGAGATGCTTAGGAAACTTCACTTTTTCATTACTCTAAGTCGTATTATAGATTTTAACTCTATAAGGTTTCTCTCATAATCCTTACTCAATGGTCTATAGGATATGACTACTGCAAGGGCTAATGCTAGAAGGAATGAGGAAGACAATATGAAGCAAGAAGTTCCTTTCCAAGCTCCTCCACAAGCTCTAATTTACCCTATAGGTGAGAATGTGACTAATGCGGAGTTAATGACGACTTTTCAAGTATTGGCTTAATCCATGACGGCCCAAGCATATAGAGAAGTGTAGCCCACGTGAACCCAAATATGGGTACGACGGCATCAAAAGTGATGGATTTTATGAGGATTAACCCTATGGAATTTCATGGCTCCAAAGTTGAGGAGGGCCCTCAAGAGTTTGTCGATGGGGTCTATAAGGTACCTACTATTATGGGGGTGACTCCGATAGAGAAGGTGGAATTGGCCGCCTACCAATTGAAAGGTGTTGCTCAAGTGTGGAACGACCAATGGAAAGAGGCAAGGCCGGTAAGAGCGGGTCCCGTAGAGTGGGAAATGTTTAAATCTGCATTTCTTGATAGGTTCTTTCCCCTTGAGTTGAGGGAAGCAAAAGTGCAAGAATTCACTAACTTTCGTCAAGGAAGTATGAGTGTGAAAGAGTATGTCCTAAAGTTCACTCAATTGTCTAAGTATGCACCAACGATGGTGGCGGATTCTAGGGCTAAGATGAATAAGTTTGTGATGGGTATATCCGATCTAGTGGTGAAAGAATGTCGTACGGCTATGCTTGTTAATAACATGGATATTGCTCATCTTATGACTCATGCCCAACAAATTGAGAAGGAGAAACTTAAAAAGAAATTTAGGGAGAAAAAAAGGTCTATAGTTGATGATGATAATTCCCCTCAAGCAAGGCCCGATGGACATGGTGGTCCTAGGTCTACAAAAGTTCCCCGGGCAAGGGCCCTCAATACTCCTAAGTTCAACCAAGAAAGGGTGTCTAACCCTAAGCCTCAAGGTAATGGTAGTGGGGTCCTATTGCTAGAGTGTAATAAGTGTGATAAAAGGCATGCGGGTGAATGCCTAGTGGTAACTAATGTTTTTTTCGATTGTGGTGAGATGAGCATTGCCCTACAATTGCTAGAAATGAAGGAGATAGTCATCGTAGGTCTCAACCCTACCCTTCATCCTATCCAATTGGATTGAGTGCAAGTGCTCCAAAGCAGAATAAGTTCTATGCCCTCCAAGCTAGAGGTGAACAAGAGTGTCCTCCGAATGTGGTAACCGGTATGTGTTTTATACTTTATTAGATTCCGGTGTAGCTTTATCTTATGTGACTTGAAAGACTTGATATGCTAGGTATTGGTGTCTTGATCCGACCTTAGTTTATTTGAAAGAAATGGTGCTTAGAAAGTCCATTTAGGCTTGCCCCCAAGGGGGGGATGATGTGCTTAGATAGAAAGGTCGTTGAGTGTCCTTAATATTCATGATTTGGGTTTACTTGAACTTCTCACCCTTGAAAGGTATAATGAGTTTGGGAAGTTTAGTCCCCTTCTTGTAGGCCCATATGAGATCTTGAGATATGTTGATAAGGTTGCTTGTGAACTAGAGTTGCCTAACGGGTCGGCATCCATACATCCGGTCTTCCATGTTGTTGACACCAAATTTTGGCCCTCCACGTTATAGATTAATCAACGAGCTTCTTTGATTTCAAAAGATTTGAAATAATTGACTTTATAAAATTTTAAAATGTCTTTCAAGTTACTTTTAATTAATTTTATCATTTTTATAATTTTTAAGTAATATATATGTTTTATATAATTTTGTATATAATTAGTATATTTTTATAAACATTTCAAAAATCATCTCAAATTTTTTTTAATTTTAGTAAGTATTTTATTAAATTAGTTTAGTTTAAATTATGGTTATAATTTTGGGATGATTTTCATCTTATTTAGGATTTAGCCGAATTTGCTAATTAAACTCAATTTGGCTAACTTCTCAATTCATATTACAAATCTACCCCACTCTTTACCTCATTTTTTCAATCAAACCGTATATTGGGCCTTTTTATCCCTTCCCAGCAGCCCAACATCTTCACACCAAATGACCCAACCCAATTCTCAACTCAAATAGTGACCTGCCATACAATTCCTACTGATTCAGCAACCGACCCAATTCTTCCATACAATATACGCGACAATACATGTGTGATTACACCTTCATGCGTCTTCTTCTTCCTTCAACCAGTACACCCAAATCACAACGTGACCAGACGCAAACCCAGCAACCAAATCAAAAGGTCGCGCGTCCTCTTCCCCTTTCCCTTATCTCTCCGTACCCAACAGTTTTGAGAATCAGCCAAGTGTCGAAAATCTCGCACCTCCTTCGTCCTTCATCAAGAAATCAAACCCCTCTTCGAACACTAACCAGTTGGCAATCCTTATCCTTTAAGGGATTTTGAAAATTCTCAAAATCCCACATAAAAAATGTTCTCAGAATTTGGAGATTTTAGGTGCTATAAAAATCCCCTCTCCTCACTGTTCATGGACGGTTTTGGAGACCTAAGAGTACTCCCCCTATAAGGTTTGGAAATTCTTGGTCCAATAGTTTAAACTTTTGTGGCTTTTATGGTTGTTCAAGTTGAAAGAGGTGGTGGAGTCGTCTTCTCAACTCGTCGTTTCGATCTGCTTCCTGAAAAGAGGTAAATTCTATCTTAGCTTTTGTTTTATTTAATTCCCAGCTCTTCTATGCTTTCTATTTATTATGTGTTCTTAACTTTGTTTTAGTTTTCATGTGATAGACTTTGGTTTGACATTTTAGTAGCTAATAATGTTTTCCTTGTTCTTACTGTTAATATTTTGTTATAAATTTTCCTAGCTTCTTTGCTATTCTGTTTGTGTCGCTTATCTGAGATTAGTTCTAAAGGTTATTGTTTATCTTGGTTTTAGTCCTTGCATTTGTTCTTGTAAACAATAAGCATCAGGATTCGTGTTTACACATCTTATTTATAGAAATGTCAAATATATTAGTTCAGGTTATCTATTAAGAGTTGTTTTGGAAAGTTATATTTTTATAGTGTTTCATTTGGTCTGATGGCTCTATTGCTCATGTTCTTCATAGTTGATATTTGTTCAAGTTTTAAGTTGATAGTAACTTGTTTTGGTATAGTTTCGAGTTCCTTTTTGTAATTGTTGCCTCAAAATTGGTTTCTCTAAATCTGTGAGTCTCTTGTAAATATGGTTTGGAAGCCATATTTTAGCTTTTCCCTAAGTTTGGCAAAGGTTTCAAATGACTGCTTCACGAGATTTAATTTTCTAAAATCCTAAGCTGAGCATATGAGAAATTGTTTGCTTACTCCTCTATTTCCTCTTAAACTTTTCATTGTTCTCCCTAGTTCTCATATCATGTTCACAGTTAAGGTTTGTTGATTTAAAAGGTATTATCTTTGGGATAGAAAAAATAATTTTGTTCAATTAAGCATGAAATTCTATTGCTTAACTCTTATCTGCTAAGTTGAAACCATTGTCTTCTGTAGGCTCTTATCTAAGACTAGGATTATTTATTTATGTGTCTGTAATCTGAATTTGAATTTATTTATGAAATGGTCTCTAGTTGAGTGGTCTTGGGCAAATAAATTTGTTAGTTTCGAAGTGTCTTCCCTTAGAATTATATATTGTTTTTCCTTTACAGCTTTGTTCTATATCCACGTGTGAAGATATAATCATGTTCATGCTTTCCTTTTGCATTTGTTTCACAAAATATCGTGTCTACTCGATCTATTGTTTGCCCAAACAGTGGTTCAAACCACTTTTCTTGCACTTGTAATCGAGTGACACTTAGGTCTTTTGCTTGAACCATCATACTTGCTTTTTTACTTGATTTTCATACACCTTACAGATTGTTCACTTTTTCTTTTGTCTAAATTATGATGAGTTTAAGTCCTAGGAAGCGACTTAGTAAATCTACAAAACTCTCTGCTTTAATACCTTTCTGCCCACTTCTTCTTAAATGTTTTGATTTAGAATAGGACACTCATAATTGCTTCCATTGCTTTATGTTCCTTTGCTCAAATTTCTAGCAGTACTATGTAGTTAGGATTAGCTGCTAGCTCTCTCTTGTATTGGTCAGGGTTCGGCATATTTCTTATCTTTAAATTAGTTTGATTATTTTGCTCAAGCTAGACATATGGTTAATTTCTTTTCCCTAGTTGTTTGTGTGCATTAAGCCAGATTTATTGTCTCTTTTATTCTCTTCAAATTAGCTCCCACATGAAGTTTGTTAACTTATTCTTGCCTCGTGTTTGAACTAGTTTAATGTTAAGTTTGCATATTTGAACTCTATTATGTAAGTTCTTCCTATTGATGACCTTCATATGATATGAATCCACCACTAATTGATAATAAGTTTGATTTCTAACTTTGTTATCCCTTTCAATGAAATCAGTTATTTTATGTTCTAATCCATTGCTAGAGTATTGATGCAAATGAGATGTTCCAAAGTTTATAAGTTATATTTGCTATTTTATTTGCTTATAGTATAAAGAGTTTTTGTTCTTTTAAATGCTTATCCCTTTTAACTGTTTCTTTTCCAAACCATTGCTCTATGTCTCCATAAGGGTGTCTTAGTTTTGTTTGTTTCTCAAGTGTGGTTGCTTCATGCTTATTAAATTTCATCTGAACAATATTATGTTAATCAGCCTGCCTCTCTTCATTATATGATTGTTAATATACCTTTCTGTCATAGAATATAATTGGCGTGCTTGGCTTTATTTCTATTCATTCAAGGTTTCTCTATTTTGATTACATTCCAGTGTTTGAATGTGAAATTATCTGCTCTGCATATGCTAATTCTTCTCCCTTTTCTCCTTTCTTCACATGTAATACCACATCGAGTCCCTTGGACTCCTCACTCCCTTGCATTCGATCCTCTTTGAGTAGACCTCCATCAAGTTTGGAAAGAAAGCTAATTTTATTGGGTTAAAACTCAAAACCAGCAGCAGCCCCAAAGGGCTAAAAATCGGAGTTTTGGACTTAAAAGTCCTGTTAGACAAAAGGTAGCAGCAGCAGCCTCAAAAGGCTAAAAAATGAGGAGTGAAATTAGGTTAAAACCCAAAAATCAGAAGCAGCAACTCAAGGGGTTAAGAAGGTGGAATTTTGGACTTAAAAAGTCCAATTTGAACTTGCAACAGCAGTGATACAAAGAAAGAATTTATGGACTCAAAAGTCCAAAAACACAGATGCAACAGAGAAGAAAATGAGGCAGCGGCCGAATTTGGACCAAAAGTCCAGACTTTTCTTTGTATTACTTGTCTGCCTTCCTTGTTATTATGATATCTAACACTTTTTATTAACTTCTTATTACCTTGGATGAATCCTCACAAGAGTTGGTGTTATTTATTAATTTTCATTTCAAAAGGTTGGTTTGCCTAATTATTTATCAACACAGTTTGTTCTTAGGCAACATAAGCTTAAAGAATAACTTAAGAACCATTCATGTTCTTTCGTAGTTATTAAGAAGCTTTGAATCTCGCTAATGAATTTGAACTAACTCTTTGGTTTAAAATCTTTACTCTGATAAATTATCAAGTTAAAAACATTTTCGACACTTTAACCCTTTTTTTTTTTAATATTTCATTATTTGTTAAGTATAAATTAATCTCTATTTATTTTCACAAAGATTTTTATGAGTAATTTAAGCTTTCATTTAAAATTAGTCAAACATTTAAATCCGTCGATCAATCATGTGTTAGCGGATTCTCTAAGATGCCTAAACCCTTCCTTAGATAATTATTTGAACGCTTACCCGACTCTGATTTTATTTAAAACGTTTTCTTTCAAAAACCCCTATTTAAATGGTTTTCTTAATTTTTTAGGAAA
This sequence comes from Solanum pinnatisectum, assembly GCA_035578085.1. Lineage (NCBI taxonomy): Eukaryota > Viridiplantae > Streptophyta > Magnoliopsida > Solanales > Solanaceae > Solanum > Solanum pinnatisectum. The sequence continues at coordinate 45,251,397 of CM069083.1, read as the reverse complement.
AAATTAAGTGGCAACTTTCAAAATTGTAATTTTTCCAAAAATTAACAAAGTTGCCAAAGTTGCGAATATGGTTTTGAAACCTTAGTTTTTGAAATCGGATCGTAACACATGTCTCTATGATTAAGATGTGTGTTGGAAATCCAACATCTATAAGTTCCTTAGAAGAGTTGAGAGTTAATGAAAATCTCTTTTATAAAGAAATACCGATTGAGATCTTAAACCGGCAAATTAAGAGTTAAGGGACAAGGAAGTTGCTCCCATAAAGATGTTATGGAGGTATCTTTTAGTTGAGGGTGTCGCTTGAGAGGCCGAGGCCGAGGACGATAGGATGTCCCGATATCCTTTTCTTTATCCTTCTACTCCTCCTTTAGCTTGAAATAATGAGTTCTTCTTGGTTTGTTCTTGTTTTGGAGTCATGTGTGATTATATGTTCCCATGATTTCCTTATGTTGTGCATGTTCATGAAAAATTTGTGTTTTGAACGAACATGAGTTTATATGATTGTTTTCCTCATGTTGTAGTGCATTAAGTATGAGTTGCTTATAGACTTCATGAGATGTATTGATGAACATGTCGTAACTTGGAGTTGAGAGAATTCCTCTTTAAAGTATGCTTTGAGTGTAGATTGCATATAGGCTCCATGAGATTTTGTTGAGCATGTTTTCAGCATGAAGAAGGTAATTCTTCCTTGAACATGAGAAATGTAAAATATACATGCATAATGGGTTGTTAGATGTAGTTCCTACCTTTTTAGAGATGTATTGAGCATGTTTGAGTTTGGAGTTGATGTTTCCTCCTTAGTTGTGTGCATTTAGATGAGTTGCATACACGGTGGGCTGCTAGTCTAGAGTCATCTCCTATAAGAGGTGTCTAGAGCGTCATTCAAGGAAGAATGTCCCCTAGGGGGAGATATTGCCCGTAGTCTAGTAGGCCAACTAGGGCTAAGTATGAGGGCAGCAAGCCAAGACAAGGGGACAAGAGCCAAGGCAAAAGGGCAAGGGCCAAAGGGAAGGGACCAAGGCTGCCCAAGCTCCCCCAAGTACTGCCCCCACCTTCACAACCACCACCACGGCCAGTGGTGGGGACCACGGCTTGTAGTGGCTAGAAAGTGGCTCCCCAAGGGCTGCCTAATATTGGCTCACCCTTCACGAACCATTTCACAGCCAGTGGTGAAGACCACGACTCGTGGGAAGGCTCGTGGTGATGCCTTCAATTCTTAGAGGCCAAGTCAAGGTGGCCTAGCCACTGGTCCAAGGACTACGAGCGGGACCACGACCATTGGTGAGGACCACGGCTCGTGGTGCCTCTCGTGAGGCCTAGGCAGTAGGCTGCCAAGTGAGGGTAAAAGGGGAAATTCCGGTTTAAGTTAGATTAAAGTGAGGTCATTTTGCCTAAGCCTAGGACCCCTATATAAGTGATTTTAACCATTTAAACTCACCATTCAAGACATTATTTCCAAAACCACAAAAGAATCCCAAAGTTCATCCTATCAAATATTTCTCTCTCTAGAACTTGAATAAAAAGAAAGAGTTAGAGCTAGGGTCAAGATCAAGTCTCCATTCCTCAAGCATTTGTGCGCTTTGTAGAGGGCTTTTCATCCATCGATTCCTTTCATCCATGGAGCCCCCATTGTTTCCCCAATTTAGAAGAAGAATTCCCCAATTTGAGTTAGGGTTTCTTCCAATGTTGTGGGTGTTGATGAATGATGATCCAATTGAGTGGATTATGATTGTTTATGCTTGAATTGAATAGATTCAATGATTTTAATATGAATTTACATGTACCCATGTCTATAAAGATAAAATTGATGTAACTGGGTTTTATGTCATGAAAGGAGAAATTGAGGATTTAGATGTAATCTTCTAGGATTGATGAAATGCATTGTAGGTTGCTTGAGAGATAAGCATATAGACATGAATTGATTGAGATTAATGTATGCATGATGAATCATGATTAGGAGTGCTTGAGATTGGGGGCTATATGATGAAGTATAAATAGATTGCTTAAGATTGAAGCATATAGATGTGAATTACTTAAGAGTAAAGCATATAAGTATGAATTGCTTGAGATCAAGTAAATATGATGAAGTATGACTTGTAGACTTTGAGATTAGGAATGTCTTGGGAGTAAGGCAGGTTTGCTAAATGATGATTTGTAGGGCTTTTAGAGTAAAGTTAATATGATGAGTTATGTCTAGTATGACTTTAGAGTAAGCTTGCATGATGAACTATGATCATTAGGGCTTTGAGAGTTAAGCTTGCATATATGAATGTTGATGCGTAAATAGGATTGTTCTAGAAGGATTTACCCACTTGGCCTACTCTATTAAAGAATGAATGTATAAATGTGAAAGGTTTTCTAACATAGAATGATTCTAGGTTAAAAGGCTTGATCACCTAAATGAATCTAAGTCAAAGGACTATGAGATGATATAAGGCTTGAGGTGATTCCCCAATACCTTCATATGAGAGGGATGTGAGGTGAGTTCCCATCTTCCTAAGTTAGTAAATAAGAGATGATAGACATGAGGTGATTACCCATGTCATGAGATGATATAAGGCTTGAGGTGATTCCCCAATACCTTCATATGAGAGGGATGTGAGGTGAGTTCCCATCTTCCTAAGTTAGTAAATAAGAGATGATAGACATGAGGTGATTACCCATGTCATGAGATGATGAACATGAGGTGATTACCTATGTCATGTAATGACGAATGTGAGGTGACTACCCCTAATATATAACTTCTAAAGCAAGGCAAGAGGTGATTACCCATTAACCTTTATAATAGTGGACATGGAGGCGAATACCTATGATCTTTATAAAATGATGTGGAGGCGAATACCTATATCATATAATGTTGGACATGGAGGCGAATACCTATGATCCTTATAAAATGATGTGGAGGCGAATACCTATATCATATAATGTGGGGGCATGGAGGTGAATACATATGATTCCCTAAAATGGTCATGGAGGCGAATATATATGACTATACAACTAAGGCAATAGGTGAATACTCATTAGCCTTTATAATATACATAGAGAGGTGAATCCCCATGTCTTGAAAAGTAAAGCAAGAGTACTGTGAATCATGTCATGAAGGATGAATTGTTAGGATTGTTGCTAGAATAGCCTTCCATGAGATGTATGACTAGAGGTGAATCCCATGTCAATTAAAGGTAAGTTAAAGATGATAATGATAGATGATGAGTTTAAGTGATGGCCTAAGGTTGTCTACTTTGATGAGTAAGATTAGTGAAAGACTATGCATGTCTTGGTTAAATATGCCTTGAGGTTACTTTATGGAGTATTCCTTTATGTTATAATGACTTATGTGCATTGATGATGCTTATGACTAATGTTGTTATCTCTTATATTTATGGATTATGTCTTATGTTGACTAATGTTTATGTTATGCTTATGTTGATGATTTATGCTAGCCATCATATTTAGTACATGTTTGTACTAACGCATACTTTTGCCTACATTCTTATCAAATGTAGGGTCCGGCGATATTGACTTCCATCCCCGTGGCTAAGTTCGTAATAGAGTAAGGAGTGAAGATTTGGTGAGTCCTCATAGCATGCGAGGATTTGACCACCATGTCCTTATGTCTTTCATTTTATGTTTAGAACTATTGTATACGTTGTGTCCCAAAGTTATTCATGTTTTAGATGGTTTGAGGCAAGTGTAATAGACTTCCGCTTCGTTTTATGAAAGTTTGATGTTATGAAAATGTTTTAAATTTCTGCTCATTTCTATTATCTTATGTTATGATATGCTAAGTTGGCTTGTATGAGGCCTCTCAGGGTCTTGTATGCCTTATTACATCTAGAGGGTACCCCTAGGTCGTGACAACTAAAGTCTATTAACAATCATTTTTCAAAACCTGAAAGTCATCACACAAAGGACATCTAATCTCCAAATACTAAGTCTAAGAGTATCAAAGACACCAAAATAAATAGACTAAATAGTTTATGTCCAAAAACTAAGGACATCATGCCATAACCGAGAAAATCAAACATGAGCTAAAATGAATAGCTCACATTGGAATCTAATATGCTGGAGATTGACTAGAGCTGAGGGTGAGTCGAAATCACTGGTACACTCGCTGCACTCCACAATAGGAAAACGAAGAAAATACAAGTAGGGAGTTAATACAGGGAAACATATACTGAGTAGATATCATCGACCGACTCAAAATAGAAACTAATATGCATAAAGTAATAGTATGAAATCAACAATAGCACTTAGCAAGTGGCAAACAATAAACAACATGAACAAGTGACAACATCACTGGATCAAGTACGTAATCAGTCACAATATCAAGAACACACATGATGACTCATGCCTCCACACCACACTCATTTGGTAAATGGGTTATTTGAGATTAAGTACATTAAGTTATTTCAATATGTTTTCCTTTAATGTTACCGTGCCGGAACGTGACACCCGATTCAATAATACCGTGTCAGAACGTGACACCCGATCCAATAATACCGTGCTGATTCATGGTACCCGATCCAAATATATTATGCCGGCTCGTGGCACCCGATCCAAATATATCGTGTTGGCTCGTGGCAGCCGATCCAACCATATAGTTAATTCATTTGTCATTCTTTATCATCTCTTTCCACTTTCTGAACAATATTTCATTAAGCCTTCTATATTCAAGGCATCACTTTAATAGAACAAGTTCAAGATTATGGATTTCGTAGTCTTGGGATTACAGAACAATCACAACAACACATGAGTTATCCTAACCACAACAACCAAGTACGTAGAAAACTTTACAATATCACTCAATGAATATCAATCGCTATTAAGAGTCTATCTATCTCATAGAATAAACCATAACTTACCTCCACAGAAGAACCGAAACTTAGCAAGCTAATTCTCCAATGTTTTTCCTTTCCTCAATGTCTCAGAACATTTCCAATCTATCAAGTACACAATATATTACTCCCTCCGTCCCATTTTATGTGGCAACATTTGACCGGGCACGGAGTTTAAGAAATAAGTGAAGACTTTGAAATGTTTACCAAATTGCCCCTTCAAAAAATAGTCATATTAAAAAGTAGACTCACTTTTCTCTCTCCTTATAAATGTATTGGAGTACTATCTTTAAGATTAAGTGGGACCAACAAGGGTAAAATAGGAATTGTACCTTTAAATACTTACCATATAAGGAAATGTGACATTCTTTTTGGGACTGACCAAAAAGGAAATGATGCCACATAAAATGGGACGGAGGGAGTACTATATATTTAGTCTTGACTCAAAAACTCACTCAAATCTATAATCAATTTCTAAATCTTGATACCAACTAATATATCAAGTTTCATATTTCATAAATTTTAACCCTAGGGTTAGGTCTCAACTTCTCCAATATCATAAATCTAATAATATTCAAATAATACAATATACTTAATATTTAATTACCTATCTCAATATACTAAAACTTGATTTATTATATGATAACAAAAAAATATATTAAAAATTGAATGAGACCAAAGTTTGTCTCCCCTAAATCAACCAGTGATAACACTGGAATCACTTGAGCACGGTGGTGTAGTAATGCATGAGTTAATTATATAATATTGTTTTTCAACTCAAAAAAAAAAACTAAATGACAATTGTTTTATGGTAAATTGATGATACATAGATTCACCGTATACAATCAATAGACAAACTTGCCAAATTTTTCCTGTCTTTTCTAAGTTACATGGCCGCTTTTTCTCTTCTAAATTTTCAAAATAAAAATCTAATGTTATCTATAACATAATAATATACTCTAATCATGTATTTAGTTTCAAGAAGTAAGGTTGGGTAATATTTTTTTCTTACCTGAATGCGATCGGCGGCCCTCGCTGCTAATCTGCTCGTCTTCTCACCTAATTTATTTTCCCAAAATTAATTATGAACCACAATTGCTAAGTTTTATTAATTTTATTCCTATCTATGGGCCAAGTAGCATAGGATATTAAAATAAAGGAAAAAAAATACTTAAAAAGGTACATTTTAATAAATAATTACTAATTTTAGTGATACTTTTAATTTATTATCATTTGTAGCAATATATAATAATACTATGATAAATTTGCAACATGTATTAAAAGTGAATTATGTATGCAATATATATGTATTATAATTGTTTTAAAATATATTATGCTTGTTTGGTAAGAAATTGACACATTGTATTATAAGTGTATTAATATGTGTGATAAATATATCATTTATCAATAAAATTGTATTAAAAATGTTCTGTAAATTATTCTCTGTAATATGTATTAAAACTGTATTATAAGTGATCAAGTGAAAAGAAAATGTTATTGCTATAAATGGTAAATATTTTCTTAATATAGTATATTTATGTACGTTTCCCAATAATCAACTAATAAAAATTAGTTATTTAATATGTACCCCACCAACTACTGTTATTTATTGGAAGAGTCCTTTATGAAATAAGAAGCTCTAGTACTCAAAACGACTTAACGGGACATAATATAAGTATATATACATAATATAATGTAACTATTTTATTATTTAGATAGTATATTGACATAATTTATAATTATTACAAAATTATTAAAAATTTAAATAAATTGTATACACTATATGATAGTTGACTCAAACTTTTGAATTAATAATTAATGAATGGAAATTAAAAAAAAAAAACTCAACCCGGCCCGACCCATATTAGAATCCGGGTCCAGCCCATCAGGCCCGGCCGAAATATCCTTACCGGGCACGGGCCAAATTTTTTCCAACATGTTCACTGCTTCGCTCGGGACCGGCCTGACCCATTAATGGAGGGACCGGGTTCAAGAACTCGGTAACATAATTCTTAATGAGCCTATTTAACATGTTAAAAACTTAGGGATAAAATATAAGTTTATAAAAATACAAGTTCCTTATTATATTTATTCAATATTCCACCCTTTTTAAAATTCATTTAATAATTCATCAACTTTTTTTTCTTTCATCAACCTCTCTTCTTCCTCATTTTCTTGAGTGTTCAAGGAGTAGTCAATAATCAATACATAACCAACATGGGTTGTGGTGCACTGGTGGGAGTGTTTTACCTTTAACCAGAGGTCTCGGGTTCGAGCTCTGGGTATGGAGAAAATCCTGTTGGGAGCGCCACCCCCGAATGAACCCTGCGGAGTGTGATCTAGATTTAGTCGGAGCTCTACTGTGGGCTCCGAACACCGGGTGGGAAACCAAAAAAAAAAACAAATAAATAAATATATATATATATATATATATATATATATATATATTCTCAGAAGGGTTAAATCAAAGACTCTAAGAAGGGAGACAGTTTGGTAGACGTTTGAACTTTCGAGAAGTCTCAACTGATGTAGGGTGAAAGCTTTAATTGTGATATTCTCTTTGGCGTATATTGTGAAACATCATTTAATAGAACGGATCATATACTATTACATCAAACTAACGAGATGACTTTATCAAGTACACAACAAATTGATAAAGAAGTAAGCTAATTGGGATAGTTCACATGCGCAAACAAATTGACTGCAAGGGCATTTTTGAACCAAAGTATTGACGGTAAAGATATTTTTGAGCCAAACTATAAACAAAGGGCATTTTTGTTCCTTTCACATAGTTTAATGACATTTTTGACCATTTTTCCTTTATGTAATAATGTATAACATTCTATATTGTATATGTGTGCGTAAATGTCCCTTATAATTTGTATATTAGGTGTATTATATCGTATATCGAATTTTAAATATTTTTGTAAAAACAAAATATATGAGGTCATAAAGAATTATGCTTGGGACTAAAGATTTGCGATATAAATTTTGAACTATTTGGGGAAAATATAATATTGATGAAATTTTTAGGATAGCCATGTGGAATAAATATTCCTACTCGAGTCTAGAAATGAAAAAGGGGAAAAAGAAACAAATAGTAACAAAGAAGCTCTATCGGGCAACTTATATTCCTAAAGTTGCCAGCGTTTGCTTGAATTTGGATTTCAGAGAAAATCCATAGCTCAAAGGATGGCTTGCCTGCACGATCACGATTGCGCCGACCATAACTGTTCCTCTGATTGGTCTCTCTTCAAGCATATCGACCTTCCAAAGGTGATAACCTTTTTTTTTTTTTTTTTTCTGTTTTTGTGTGTGTTTTCTTGTTTATTACACTTCAGAATCAAAGATTCCTAATGGATTTTTCAATCTTTATTAAATACTGGATAAACCCACTTCGGCCGAACTATTTTTGGCAACTTGGGATTGAATGGGTTGTTGATTTTTCAATTCTTGATTGAACTGCAATCCGATTATTTCATATAACACATTAAATCTGCTAGTTTTTTATTGGTTTCTAGATTATAGAGTCAGCTCTGCTTTAGGGTTTTAGCTAATTGGAATTGGGGGAATATGGGGAGGTTTTGAGTATTTTTAATTTGTATTGTAATGAACAGCCCGTTCGTAATGGAGCAGCTCAATTTTGAGTTTTCGGTGCTTCTTGTTCTGTTAAGCACTATATGTATATAAAACTGAAGTTACGGAGCGAGCGGGGATAGAAATCTTAGTGGAGTATAGAACTTCTGATCGAATGAGTCTTGAGGGGTTCTAAATATAGTGTTACTATATACCTTTAACAAGCAATTCGGTGTGTTGGAGTTCTTTTGTTGGCCAGGGTTTGAAGGACCGAGAAAGTTGTAAGGGAAGTTACTAGTCAAAATGGACAAATTTCAAATCAAAATGACAGTGCCATTGTCATTTATGGTTGCCTTGGTTAGAAATAGGATATCTTGTGTTTCTTGAATCTCACACTCTCACATTACCTTATGCATAGATTTCTTAGCTTAATCAAGTTCCTTACACTTCCTTTTTTGTTGCCAAAAGGTGTCTGCTTTGAATGAGGCTGTCACGGGAAGTGTCAAATCAGTTTTTAAACCATGGGAGCAGCGTTTGAATTCTTCGGAGGTAATTTCAGTAAAAAAAATGGCTGGATCTAGAGAAATCATAATCCTTGACCGTTTACTTTGTTATCGTGTAGTCCGTACTCTGTAGTGATGACTCGGTCTGTGCAGGAAATAATATTGGATTAATTTTTTCAGATATAATTTCCATGATAAATAGTTTCAATAGTCTTCTTATCATAGTGATCCGGTTGAAATGAACAAACATGTTTTAATTGGTGCTTGTTGGAATTAAATATATCCTTTAAACCTACAATTAGATATGGGAAAAACAAGGTCTTTTTTCTGCAAGGTATTATTAGCATATGTGGTGATATGCCTTAACGCATGTACCTTGGACTTTGCTTTCTAGATTAACCTTTATCTGAAAGACTTATTTGATTTAAGGAGAAAATCCTTTCGTAAATGTGATGCTTCTGTGATAAAAACAATGTGTAAGTGCATCTAGCTGACAGTGTTTGCTTGACTTTGAAATTCTTTCTTCACCTTATTACTTTTAACCTATGTTACTCGGACTCTTCAAAACTGTCATCAGGTGCATGTCGAATCCTTCAAAAGTAGTGCATTTTTGGAGGATCCGACAAGGGTGCGGCAACATTTTTGGAGAGTCTGAGCAACTTAGCTTTTAACATCAACTAGATGTTAGTGTAATTAAAGTCTCATAGTCTCAGGTAGTTTTAAATTGTCATCCTTATTGATTTTCTTCTTCTTTTTTTTTTTTATATATATTCAAGGCCTCCATTTTCTGTTAGTTCTATGTTCTTATACTTTCTTTCATTTCTTTGTACTCTGGTAAGAACATAAAGTTATATCAACAAGATGGAGAAGTCTACCTGGGCTGGAAGAGAAGTTGTCTCCCAATAAATAAAAAGATGGATAAAGTCATATGTGTTCAAATTGGCAACATTCTTCTTCTTCAAAAACAGAACTCTTTCTATATAACCTCCCCCAATATCCAAAAGTAGATTTTGAAATTGGTTTCTTCAAGTACCTGTGAGACACTTTGACCAAATGGTAGCAAAGTTTGCTCCCTTCTCGGGTAAGCTTAATAGGTTTGTATGGACAGAGTTTTGCTTCTTGCTGGTGTGCTTTGTTATTTCTGGATCTTTATATATCATTAAATCTTCTACCCTCTTCGGGGGAAGGACACTTAAAAGTTTGAGTTGGTAAAAAATACTAATTAGATCTAAAGAATGATGTGTTGTATCCAGACTAATACCAATCTCTGTCTTTCATAAGTAAAATGTGACAAATTAACCGACCAACAGAATCACTTCTTACAAATTACATCTTATAATTGCATCAAAACCAGACACCACGGTCATAATAAAAAGTGAGATCATTGACTATTTCGCTAACATTCAGCTTGCTAACATGAGATCACCGAGGAAGGTTATAAGCAAGGAATACCCCATGGCTAGTGATATTCTTTCTGATAGTAGCAATTAACAATTGTCTTTCATCAAATTGGTTAAACAAAGGTGACAGAGTGCTAACCGTTGTTGTTAAAAAATGAACTTTTTTTTGATACACAGTTGTATGTGTGTGTTTCATATATATATATGAACTTACCTCATTATTTTGCGAAACTTTGTCCCTTTCTCTTTCTCTTTGGATGTCTCTCTATTTATTCTTTGGTACAGGGCCACTTGGAAAGCAATGAAGGTGATCCTGAACTGATTGTTTTCATTCCGTAAGTGTCAACTTTGTTATTTATTCAGCTTTTGCACAACAATCTGGTTTGTTTCTGTTGGGCTGCATTGCATTCACCCTGCATTTTGACATTCCTTTTCCTCCATGTCTCTCAGTCACCTTCAAAAAGGGCTCTTGTCCCAGCAAATGTTCAGTACCTGATAGTATAATTTCTGTGTAATTTGAATATAAAACTAGAGTACTAAACTTTCTGGATGCTTTTCCTATTTTAATTATTTCCCTAATTACAAGTTTTTCTTTCTTTTTGAACATCGTGTGATGTTGTTTGTTCCAATCCTTTCACCCCTAAGGTGTTTTCCTGTCCTTTGTTTGGAATCGACTGTTCTCGTACACAAATAAAAAAAATACTCCAAATTGATAAAGTACGAGTGCTGTAAGAAAGGGTTTTACTTTGATTCATGCTGCAGCACTTGTTTCTTTGAGGAAAATGAAGGAAAAAATCTTTTAGAGAGGGATAATTGATACGAAGTCTAGAAGTTCTGGAAGATGAACAAGAAGCCAAAAGCAAAATATTGTTGATAATAAGAGGATGATTCTTTATAAGGTTGGTTCTAATTCTATTATAAACAAAGAGAGTAAATGGAAAGAGGGGTGAGGAGGGAGAGGAGTAACAATTTTTTTCCTTTTGGATTGATTGGTGAATGAAAAGATAGGAATGAATGTCTTTGACACTAGTTCCCTTGATGAAGTACTTCTCCTGATAATAATTTGAAGGTCTTATATGGTATTATAAAACATTGTCTTGAGGTGCCTCCTTTTTCTCCGCCTTCACCCACATGTAGACTCGGAAAACGAAACATAACACTTTGTTCACCAGCATTTATCTCCATTTCTCTGTTTCTGCCTGCTTATCTCCTTGCAAAAATCAATTGAGAAATGTTAGCGAACCCCTTTCCTCCTTCTGCCTTATCCCCGTTTCTCTCTTTCTGCCAGCTTATCTGCTCCCAAAAATCAACTGAGAAAAATTATTGTACCCCTTTCCTCTCCTCTTCTTTCAATTTAAAGGACTCTATAGGACTAGATTGCTTTGCGTATCATGTAACATGAATGTTACTGTCTCTTATTGCCCATTTATTCCGGCATTAGCTCTCTTTTTTATTAGAAAGAAATTTATCCATAAGTTAACTTGGCTCTGTCATAGGATATCCAAATGGTTCTCTCCAGCATTTTTTCTGTTAGGACAGAAAGGAACAACAGAATTTTTTAAGGCCACAAATGAAACATTCTTAGCCTTAAATCTGGAGCTTTTCCATTGCTAGCTTATTGGTGCAACCTAGCTTTTGTACAAGACTTCGATGCTATGTTAGATAGAATTGAGGAACTGCACAATATGTAACTATGTTTTGTAGCACTAGCTTAGTGCTTGATATCCTTATAATAAAATTCGTCATCACTTGTCAAAAAAAGGTAATATCAAATCATGTGATCATGTTGCCGAAATAGGGGAACTGGTTTATCTTCAAAGTGGTTTGAGAATGGAAAAGTGTGTCTGTAAATGTTGATTGTCATTTCTTAATCATCCAGCACCTCCATGTCACTATCATCTTATATTCATAGTTGGCTGGTTTTAATCATGATAGGTTCACAGCAGATGTTAAAATCAAGAGCATAGCAATTGTTGGTGGTGCTGATGGAACAAGTCCGTCTAGGATGAGGGCGTGAGTATATTATTTACACTTTCTTGCATTATACAGTCCATAAGTTGCTGGTAAAGTTGAAGAGCAGTAGATTGTAGCTGGAGAGGATCTTGTATATGTTCCCTTTCTTTTGGCTAGCGCATTCAGGCTGCTTGCACTTGCAACAAATTTTTTGAAAGCCCAGGCACATGTACTTATTTCAACACGCATGCATGCTAGAAGTTCTGTCTTCATCTCCCCTAACACGCTTTTGCAATTCATCCAGATTCGTCAATCGAGATGGCATTGATTTTTCAGATGCTCAATCTATGCAAGCGATTCAGGTACACTTATATTGTTTGTTTTATATATATATATCTTTCTTCTTTATGTTAAATCCTGTTCAGGTATCTTCTTAAGTTAGCTTTTGAAAGTTTTGAGGCCTTGAACATAACTCTCCTCCTCCACCAACCACTTTTTCTGATATTCCTTTTACGTTTAAGGAATGGGATTTAGCTGAGAATTTGCAAGGAGTTTTAGAGTACCAGACGAGGTATTTTGCTCCTTTATCCATAACATTGCTGCTGCATAGTCTTTATGTCAATTTTGTAGTTGCAATTTTGGAATTGTTCCAATGCATGCATGCGCACACATGGACATTTATATTTCGTAAGTACAATCATTTTAATATAATATTTCTGATATTTGCTTGAGCAAATTGTTCAGAGTACTGTTATAGAAGGTTGTTTATATTCTGGCTGATTATTTTGGTTGTCTCATGCTGTCTGTTAATATCCATTCAGGTATTCTAGGTTTCAAAGTGTGGGAAATATCACTTTGCATTTCCCTGATAATTTTGGTGCTGATACAACACAAATACAGTATATTGGCTTGAAAGGAGAAGCCACACAGGTATTTATAGTGAAAAATATTTGAATTCCACGGTAACTTGCTTCAGATATTTATCTTGATTTGCTTCCAAAATAATTGCGTACAGATGAAGAGGGACGTTGTTGCAAATATTGTTTATGAGATTATGCCTAACCCCTCTGATCACAAGTGAGTTACTGTTTTCCCTTTTATAAAGATATTTTGTGTATGGTTTCTGTACTGTTAATTCCTACTTTGGCAGTTCGATTGAATGCAAATTCAACATTAGTTATTTTTTGGATATTTTGAAATGGCTTCACTCTCTGGTAGGATGTGAATTACTAAGTTGCATCTTGATTATTAAGAGAAAATTCCTTCAGGTAGTCATCATGTCTAATTTTAGAGAGAATCTGAATCATGTTAGATTGCTGCATATGGAGTATCAGTATGAAATTTACTCTGGCAATCCCTGATGTCTAAAACTCCCTCGATCCCATTCTTTGATAGCACGGAGGTTGAAATGTTTGTTTGATTTGTTTATTATATAAGTAGTGGAAGAAGAAAACACTATAGTAATTGTTGAAAAGGGCTGGAGAAACTATCACATCAAATTTAAACTATTATTCATCAAATGAATTTTAGTTCTTGAAACTCGTAAAAGTTGGCTCAAATAATTTCTACAGAATTACTTTTACTTATCAAAAAGGTTGTTCAAAATCATTTTATTAGTTGATGGACATCTCAACTGCTTGATTTGATACCCGCATCCGATTGAAGTTGCATTTTAGTGCTCCCCTAACATAAAGGAGAAGAGAGTAGGGACATTGTTGATTACACCTGCTGAATCGCACACCCCTATTGCCATTAAGAGGACCTTCTTAGGATCTAAGAGTACCACAGATACATAGCTGTTCCAACTTTTAAGGAACTAAGAATACCACAGATACATACCTGTTCCAACTGTTAAGGAACTAAGAATACCACAGATACATGGTTATTCCAGCTGAAATACTTGGAACAATTCTGCTGTCAAATATTTTGAGATATCCCCCAAAAATAGAAATAACATTAAATAAGTTGGTGGAGGGAGTATTAGTGTCTCAATCCTAAATGCATGAGGTGGTTACATATTTTGCCGGCTGTGGGTAATGCTTAAGCTTTTCAACAGAAAGTGTACTAGCCTACCGCCCCGTGCTTTTTTTCGTTGACTTGCATACCCTGCCTTAAACTTCTCCACATGTACATTTACATTACTTCTAGAAAACAAAAAAGGGAAAAAATATCCTGAAAATGGTAAAGCGTTAGAAAAGACAATAGCAACAACTAATATGACAACCGAAGCAAAGGAAGCAACTAGTAATAATAAAATCGAAGAATAAGATTATAGGAGAGTAATAATAACTATATTGATAAGAAAAATTAGACAGTGCTTGACTACCTACTAACTTTCTATCCTGGATCTTGACCTTCATATCCTTTTGTCTATGAATGTCCTCAATAAGTTGTACTTGTACCATATCTTGTTTAATCACCTCTCCTCAATACTTCTTCAACCTACTTCTACCTACCTTCAAGGATCAACCTCTCACACCGCCTCAGTGGGGCCTCTATGCATATGCTCTTCACATGTTAGAACCATCTCAGCCTTGCTTTCCTCATCTTGTTTTCCATGGAAGATACTTCCACTTTGTCCCGAATTTCTTCATTTCTAATCCAGTATCTCCTAGTATGGCCACACATTTATCTCAACTCCTCATTTCCACTATTTTCATCTTCTGGAAGTGTGAGTTTATGATTGGCCAACACTTTCCCCGTACAACATAGCTGGTCTAACAAGCACTTTATAAACTTACCTTTTAATTCTTGGTGGCACAATCTTATCACACAATACATCGAATGCGAGCCTCTATTTCATCTACCCAGCTCCAATACGATGTGCAACATCGTCAATCTCCCCATTTCCTCGGATTATTGGCCCAAGATACTTAAAACCTCTTCTCTTAGAGATGATTTGCACTTCAAGTACTGTGTCTTAGTCCTACTCTTCCTGAGCCCTTTAGATTCCAGAGTCTATCGCGAATTCTCCAGCCTATCATCAACTCCATTGCGTGTCTCATCAATTAATACTATGTCGTCTGCAAATAGATACATCGTGTCACCTCTCCTTGGATATGTTGTGCTGGTTCATTCATCACCAAGGCAAATAAAAACAGACTAAGAGTTGATTTCTAGTGATACCGCATCACAACTTGGAAGTGTTTTGAGTCTCCTCCTACTATCTTCACCCGAGTCTTGGCTCCATCGTACTTGTCCTTAAATCGCCCTATTGTATGATACAGGTACACCTCCAGCCTCCAAACATCCCTATAGAACCTCCTAGGGACTTTATCTTATGCTTTTTCTAAATCAATGAACACCATATGTAAACTCCTCTTCCTCACCATGCCCTACTCCATCGATCTCCTTATGAGATGAATGACTTTTGTAGTTGATCGCTCTGGCATCAATCTGAATTGATTCTTGGTAATGGACACACCCCTCCTTACCCTCATCTCACCACCCACCCTCAAACTTTCATATCTAAAAGAAGTGTGTAGAAGAGTTGAAAACACTTGTATACGTACTAGTAGAGCTTTCTACTTTTCATATATTTTTGGAGCATATAAGATAATTCAAAGAAAATTTGATTTATTTTCCATATGCATCTTATGTGCCAGGGTTTTCTCCTTCACGTCAATAAATTATTATCTTCACAAAAACAAAAAAAAAGGGACATCTCCAGATTTGTGTGAGGAAACAGTTAAACGTGCATTTGGTGGAGGCAGAACAAAGATGTAGCATACCACTCATCAACTTTTATTTGTTGAATCATCTATGTAAATTAATTAGGAAATGGTAATTCCCAACTAAAGCAGCAATATATCCATTCTATATTGCCCAAACCTGTGAAAGAAATATAAGCATCTACTTATCTTGTGACAAGGAAGAGTGTGAGTACACATACAATCTATTGACAGTTCTATTTCTCTTTGTCCGCAATCATTCTCGCGAGTCTCTTGCCCTTCTTCATTTGATAAGTGATCAGTTCGATTGAACACAAATTTCTTTTCATTCATTTATTTTCATCTTAAAGAACATTCCAAAATCCCTCAATAGACTACTGGAAAATTTCAACTAATCTTGTTCATAGCAGCTAGTAGCTTGAGCAGATGGTCTTGGGACACTGACCTAACAGGTGTCTGTTCAAATGTGTGGTGTCAACCCTGCAAGAAACGATAGGCTATGCCAAATCTTTTCGATTTTTCCATGATAACTCCACAAGATGGTTCTGTTTCTGCTTTTGTAACTTTGATGGAAGTTCTGACATGAGTGAGGTGGAGAGGCTGGCAGAACGAAGGCAAAAACAAAGACCTTTTTGCCGGAAGCCAGGCTTGATGAGAATGTCAGCACAATGCTCTCATAATTAATGTCATACATTTCCTGGAATGAATTTCTGTACTTTTAACCTGAGCAAACCCTGCATTTATTGAGGCATAAATATGTTTGTGACCATATTTCTATGATCTTTTTCTTATGAGCAAGTTATATGTTTGGCACAATCTACTCACCTTCTATTATCCATTCATCCTATATATAAATGTAAATGAAGCTGCAGCCTTCTTTCCTTTCTGGTGCAATCTAATCCTGGCACCTCCCTTATGACCCCTTCCCTGCCCCCTGTTGAATTCCTGTAATTTGGCGTTAGCTCTCTTCTGCATTTACCTGTTATCCACGAAACTAAACGATGGCATCTATGTATGCAGGACTCGGGCTGAGACTGGCGGAGGCTTTTCACATGTGGAATAAGCTGTGATATATGCAGCTCTTACGAGTAGAGTGCCTTCTCTATGATGTACACTGTGGTAGTGCTTATATATACTCAAAAAATACCCAGGAATTATTAGATAATTTACTGAAAGTTTCATTAACTTACCCAGACCCCTGTTATATACCGAGGAATTATTAGATAATTTACTGAAAGCTTAATTAACTTCCCCAGTTGCCTCTCTCTCTCTCTCTCTATTTGTGTTTTCTCCTCCCTCCCCCCTGCAGTTTCTCCTATATTTTCCGATCATTAATTGATTTTACCATATTATTGTATCAAATTAGAAGTGTATTCTTGGTGAATACCCTTCGATTTGTTTTGGAGCATTATCCCCACCTCTCATACTGGATTGTATAATTGAAGAAAGTTTTGAAGAAGCATCATTAAAGATTTATTTGAAGTCTGAAACTTCTTGTTAGTTTTTGAGAGGGTGTGGTTGATATTTGTTGCAAATACTTGATGATGTTGTACCCAAAATTTGAGGTGATCATGTTAGTTTAGGGATATATTTGATCCAAAACAAATGTTGACGGTATTTTTAGATCGAAATGTTAATTGATGCATTTGTGAATCATTTTTAGTACGTTTCATTAGGAGGGCATATTTATCATGTTAAAGTGTTTATAGATTGTGTGTCAAAAGTCTTACATTGAACTTTCTTTTTATAAAAAATAAATAAAGATGTGCTCAATCAAATGGTGAAAATAATTGGGATGACCAACCAATGAAGTAAGGAATTAGGAATGACAAATTTGGTCTTTTATGTTTCATGAGTAGCATGCACTTAACAGTGTTTGATTCTTTAAATTTGTCAAGTGGACAAAAATGGTCTCTTATTTTAAAATTGTCCGTTGAGTAAACACTGCACCTGATAGTCTTGATCATTTAAGTTTGTAAAAGATTTAACAATTTTAATCTCCAATAAAATATTTATCGAACTATGTCCATAAGATTTGAAAAAATTGTGATAAAAACGAATAAGAAAAGTAGCGAGAACTCGCATTAAAAGGCAGACACTACTGAAAAAGGCCAAATAACGAGGAACAAAATTGATGGCCATCAGTTCGAAACATGATGAATTATAGTAACGTTGAAAAATAGTAATTCTGAATACAAAATCGACAGACTCCGTTGGTTCAAATCGAGGGAATACATCGTCTAGCCATCGTATTTTTTATTAAAAAATGAAATAAAATAAATACTTTCATTTTTATATTTTTACTTTTGAATTGCCGCCTCACACTTAAAAATCGACAATAGTCTCAGTTTTTCATTAAAAAAACATTAAATATTGATTTTTCAATTGAAGTCTCTTTTCTCATAGTTTCTGTTAAATCTAATCTTATAGAGTTTGATAAATATCTTTTTGGATATTAAAAATGCAAAACTTTTACAACTTAGAGGATCAAAACTGGTAAAAGCATACTTAAAGGACAATTTATCCATATGCATTAATCTCAATAGGCTTTAGAATATTTTATATAATTAACTTATCTATATACTAAGAGGGTGTTTATCAATTTTTAAGTAGTTTTCAGTCTTCAAGAGTGTTTGAATATTTTAACGACGATTTTAAAAAGTTAAAATAGGTATCTCTATTTTTCAGTTTTTAACTTAGAAGTTACTTAAGTTTGACTTCTTAAAAATTATTTTTAAGCTAAGCCAAACAACCCTAAATAATTGAGAATAACAAAGTTTTTTTTTTTCAAATTTTGAGTCAAATATAGGTAAAACTAGACATGGTTGCCCGTGCGCGCAAGGCCCAATAATTTTTAAGTGATAACTATCACAAATATTGGTAGGACGACGATTAGTGAAAGGTTGATAATATATGCACACATGTTTATACATTACATATTTAAATGATCAACTATCACAAATATTGATAGGACGACAATTAGTAAAAGGTTGATAATTTATAGACATGTTTATACATTACATTTGTAATTGCACTGCTTATACATACATATTATTTATGCATTACATCTGTGGTGAGACGTTGTAGTTGACAAAATACCTGCAATAGGAAGGAGAAGTGCTTAAAGTTGTGGATGTGCAGCGTAATAAGAATGGAGCTAGTATGGTTGGTTGTGACATACCTTGTTAAAAAATCTGGTGTCATCAGTCATGCATCTTTTGTGCAACATTATTCCAACCTCCCATAGAAGGCACATAGGCAAAAAAATAGCAAGCTGAGGGTTACGTTGCTGCAGAAATTTCGTGGGAAATCAAATGTGAGAAAAGAAAGATTATTTTAGTAACGTGGCAATTCAAACAGCAGAGTATATGTTCAGACTTTTTAGAGTAAACTTTCAGCTAGAAATTGAGGTTTAGTTACCAAAAACTATCGCCTTAAAATTTTTTCAAACTAGACTTCATATAATTATTCAAAAAATGAACATCATTACTTGAGATAATTATAGCTACATTCCCCTGCTCTAATCGAAAAAAGTTTTTGCTATTAGCACCTTCTCTCTCAGCTTGTTGATTGGAGGATCGATTGGTGGTATAGGTGAAGGAGTCTTCACAGGCTGTCGGGTACTTGGTACTGACGAGATGGGACAGTTGGTCTTCCTGCTAATGTTGAACGAAGAGACGACGATTCCTCGACAAAATTCCTAGCTAGCTGCTCATAAAAGCAGAAAATGGAAACAATTGTTGGGTTTTAAAGGTGTGAATAGGAAATGAAGGGTTGTGATTCTCCTGAAGAGTTGTGACTATGCCGAAGGGTTGTGACCTTTATGAAAGGTTGTGTCCTTTCTAAAAGGTTGTGACCGTTTGAAAGGTTGTGCCTTTTACGAAGTGTTGTGACCTTTCTGAAAGGTTGTCTTCTTTCCAAAGGGTTGTGACCTTTACCCTTTGTTGGCTATAAATAGAGAAGTTTTCTCTCATTTTTCTGCATCAAATTCTTCCCTTCTTTTGCATACATTTCTTACAAAACAAAATCGATCGATCGTGTATGTGTGTGTGATTCGTTGCTGTCATTTTGAGTTTGTTGAAATTATCGAAGTTTGAGGTACTGCTACTTCTTTAATGGTTAATCTGTTTTATCTTGGGAGGAATTAATCTGCAACCTCAGATACTTGAGGGGATTAAATTTCTTAAGGACACACAGTGGGTTTTGTGGACTCGGATAGTTCTTTGTGTTTTTCTTTTCATCTTTTATTATTTCTGGTTTGCTAATCTGAATACAGGAGATAACAAGCTTAAGAAATTTAATGTTGGTATTTATGTGGTAAGGAAATTACTTCTATTTTCTGTGTTCTTTTTATTGAGGAAAGAAAAAGAAGAAAAAGAGAATTATTTTATCATATGATAAAAGAGATTTGGGATGAATTAGTACTACTTTAATATGTTCGAGTATATTTTTTGTAGTAAGTTTTTCTTGGATGGGTAAGATTATTTTTATTTTCTTCCCAAGTGCATTCAAGCATTGCACCCCTTCAATTTTCTTTTCAATGAGGAAAGTTATTTTGTGCATTAAGGCAAAGATGAGCACTTTAATTTTTTTCCCTATATTCTTGGTTTTATATAATTATGAGAAGAAGTAAATGAACAAATGTTGTCTCCTAACAATATTTGAACATTTAGTTTCTTGTTGAAATTAAATGTCCTCTTGAGGAAAATAGGAATATGATGGAAATTGAGAAAAGGAAGAAAAAAAAATTAGCAAGAAAAGTGACTTGCATGGAATCATTGTTGACAGATAGAATATAATTCAATGTGAGTAAAAATCAGGTTCTATCTTTATTTTCCTTGATTATTATTTTATTTTTCTATGCTTTATAAGTTATGAAATTTATTTCATAAATGTTAGGATAGAGTCATTATGTGATGATCTCATAGTATGTCTTTATTATTATTAATATGTATTTTGTTTAGAGGACAAATTTTTTTTTTGTAGTTTTCTACTCCATGTGAAATTTGATTGTGTTTGACTTTTGAAGATTTTTTTTACTCCTTTGATTTGAAGAATATAAGAACTTCACGAACAAATCAGATTGTGCATTGGTTTGAAGAATATAGAAATTTCACCAATTTGTTAAATACTCTATTTGAATGAATATTCTGACTTGAAGAATACAAAACTTTCGTCAGAAATATTAAAGCTAAATGATTGAAAAAGATAAAATCTTCATTATTAGCTCGAAACAGTGTTGTATTTGAGGTTTCTGGAGATTAAAACCTTTTTGGTTTACTATTCTGTCTGAATGTGAAACTGATTCGAAGAATATTAAAACTTCATCAGAATTCAAGGTTCATTCGGTTAACGATTAGAAAAATATAAAAACTTCATCGTCAAACTAGAAACAAGTTGTATAAAGATTGAATCTTTATTGTTAGTATTCTAAATACTAAGTGGTTTGTCTAGTTGTGACAAAACAAAAAAATAAAAACACTAGTGATATAAAATTAGTGATTTTTGTGCCTGCAATGGGTGTTTATATGGATTAAATCTCCAAAAGAAGGCTTCGTGTTGCCAATGTGTAAGCAAGGGAAAAAATATGTGAAAAATAACTTCAAATATTTGAAAAATATTTTTGAGAACATATTTAAAATGTGGGGGGTTCTTTACTTGTGATAAAGACAAAATTAGACTTACTATCTAATTTAAATTTGAAAGTATAAGATATGAAATTTAATGACATTCTTGTATTATATTAGACGCACAAAATTCTTGGAGTATATTTGATATTGTGGACATTGAGTCTCTCTTTACTAGTATATGATATGACTAGTATAAAACCACAAAATTATATTACTCGTTCAAAATAATTGTATTCTTTGATGAAAAAGTTTTACTTAAAATATTGTGATTTTTCATGAAAAAATATGTCTATTAAAAGATTTTTTTTTTTTTTGTATAGACATTAACATTGGTGAAAGCGATATGTTATGTTTGTATTGTAAAACAAACATTTGGGTCATATTGCCCTTATTGGACCGATAAGACTATGATCATGGGTAATTCTATAACAAATTGAATGTTATGGAAAGGTCCTTCTGAAAAGGACATATGGCAAGGTATTGACTCTAAAATAATGTCTGTATTTGAGAAAGTTATAAGAAGTAAAGAACAAAATATTTGTGGAAAAAGGTTACCTCACAAAAGGTCTTTTCAAACTTGGTATTTCTGTTTGTTCTTGCTTGCTTGAATCAAATTGTTTGTGACATAAATGCTTGGGACATGTCAATTACAAAACCTTGCAAAAACTGATCAACTTAGAAGTTTTGCGTAACTTGTAGTGCAATAAATCAAAATGTCAAGTATGTGTTGTTGAAAGGAAGTTTAATACCTTAGAATTGATTTACAATGACATTTGTGATATAAAGTCAACACCATCTCGTGGTAGGAAAAAGTGTTTCATAATTTTACTGACAATTGCACTAGATATTGTTATGTTTATTTGCTGAATGGTAAGGATGAAGCAATAGAAACATATAGGCAATATAAAACTGAAGTTGAAAATCAGTTGGATAAAAAGATTGTCATGATTAGAAGTGGTAGATGTGGAGAATATGAATCTTCTTTGCAGAAATATATTTGGAAAATGGAATCATCCATCAAATTACTGCATATTCTCACCTCAATCTAATGAAATTGTTGACAGGAAAAAATCAAACTTTGAAGGAAATGTTGAATGTCCTATTTATAAGTTCAGGTTTACCACAAAATTTGGGGGAGGAGGGGGGGTGCTATCATTATAGCAAAAGAGAACAACAAAATAATTTTCTATTCAGAAAGAGAGAAACAAAAAGTTTTGTTTGTTAGTAAAGGGAGTAACAAATAATAATAAAAAAAAAACTTTTGTTTGTTAAGAAAGGAGCAACAAAAGTTGTGTTTGTTCAGGCTTTGTTGTATCCTGAAAGAATTGTTTATCGTCCCTTAAAGTTTATACAAACAATAACTCTTGAAAGATAGTGATCAAATAATTTCCAATACTGTTTATTTCATATGAGAAATGGAAATGAGGGAACTATTCTCAAATGGGTCAAAATAGGACCTAAGACTTTGGATTGTATGTTCATTGGATATGTTACAAATAGTAAAGCATGTCGATTTATGGTTCATAATTAAGTCCGAGCCGTAGGATAGTCAAGTGAAGGGTCTAAACGACCTTGGAAAGAACCAAAGGAGAATGTACTTAATAAAGAGATTCGGAGGTGTAGTAAATGTCAATGGACAAATTACTTCCTATGAGTTTGATTTTGTAACATTTCTTCTTGAAAATGAGTCTCATATATTCTAAAAGTTATGTCCTTTGTGGACTCATTCTCTTTGAGAAAAAGCTGTCAATAGTAAGATAGATTCAATCTTAAGCAACCATACTTGAGAGTTGATTGATCTTCCTCCAAGAAATAAACTTTTGGGTTCAAAGTGGATCTCCAAAAGGAAAAGAAAGTTGATAAAACTATTGACAAATACAAAGACAGACTTGTTGTCATAGGCTTTAGACAATAAGAAAGCCTTGTTTGACAGATAATAGCACTAACTAGGATTACATCAATTCAGATGTTAATTGCGCTAACTGCAAAATATGGCCTTCAAAATCGTCAAAATGGATGTGAAAACATTTTTTTAAATGGAAAATTGGAGGAAGACAACCCAAGGGCTTTGTGGTTCTGGTAAAGAAAAGAAAGTCTGTAAACTTGTTAAGTCACTCTGTGGACTAAAAACAAGCGCCCAAATAATGACATGCGAAGTTTGACCAAACTATGTTGGCAAATGAATTCAAGATTAAAGAATGTGATAAATGTTTTTACATTAAATACACTCCAAATCACAAGGTCATTGTTTGTTTTTATGTTGATGACATGTTGATCATCAAAAGAGATATTTCTGGCATAAATGCTACTAAGCATATGCTAGAAAGTAACTTCGATATGAAAGACATTGAAGTTGCTGATGTGATTGAAAATGTAGTTGACATGTTCAAGCATTTGGATTTCAATATTGTCAAGACTCCAATAAAATGTGAGATTTGTACTTCAAACGAATGAAGGCAAAAGTGACTCACAATTGGATTGTGCTAGAGTATTGAGAAGTATGATATATATCATGAAGTGTACGCGATCAGATATAGCATATACTATTAATAAACTAAGTCGGTTCACGAGTAATCTCAATCAAACTCATTGGATGACAATGAAAAGAGTTTTGGAGTATTTAAAACATTCTTAAAAAACTATTGCTTTGCATTATAACTAATATTCAACAGTATTTAAAGAATACAGTGATGCAAATTGAATCACCAGGTCAAATGAAGTAAAATCCACAAGTGGATATGTATTTACTCTTGATGGAGGAGTAGTCTCTTGAAAATCTTCCAAACAGAGATGTATCGCTCGCTCTACTATGAAATCTGAGTTTATCACTCTAGATAAGACTGGTAAAGAAGTTGAATGACTCCAAAATTTCTTAAAAGATTTTTGGTCCAAACCTTTTAGCTCTAGTATGCATACACTGTGAGAGTTAATTTGCAATAGGTAGGGCATGGAGCATGATGTATAACGGAAAGTCTCGTCATATATGACGTAGACATAATATTGTTAGAGAACTACTCTCTAGTGAAATTATCATAATTGACTATGCAAAGTCAAAGGATAATGTGTCGAATCCACTTATAAAAGGCCTAACTAGAGAGGGAGTTGATAGATTATCAAAGGGAATGGGACTATGGCCGAGAACAAGTCATTGTGACGGTAACTCTACCTAGAATATTGGAGATCCCAAGATCTAGGTTCAAGGAGATCAATCAAAGTCATTGATGACGGTTCAACATTGTCAAAATATTTTTTATGGTCCATTCTCATGATAAGACAATGTTCAGTAATAAGGATAAAGACATTAAGACTTTTTAATGACTTCTAAGTTTGATACGGGGTATATTAAATGGTGTATCTACGGGATAACACATTTAGAAATCACCTATATAAGTGTAAAGTGTAAGCCGCTTCAAGGAGAATCCGATAAGGCCAGTTCTCTACGCACTTATAAACCAAGACGTGTTCATGGCTGAAACGAACAAAACAATGAGAACCAAAAACAGTTCAAGGGTTGATTGTGTGACTTATGTTGTCTAGGTATACATCAAAGCTCGACGGTTCAAAGATATCAAATCTACCGATTGACCGAGTATATCCGATGTATGTTCACTAAGGAAAGTTCAAAGGTAAACCCACTTATCCAGAGGCAATCAATCCTTAATTACGAATCACACAATTTTTCATGCGTATGTTTTAACAATAGCCATTCCCTATTCATGTGGGGGATTGTTGGGTTTAAGAGGTGTGAACAGGAAATGAAGGGTTGTGACTCTCCTGCAGAGTTGTGACTATGCCGAAGGGTTGTGACCTTTATGAAAGGTTGTGTCCTTTCTAAAGGGTTGTGATCGTTTGAAAGGTTATGCCTTTTCCAAAGTGTTGTGACCTTTTTGAAAGGTTGTCTTCTTTCTAAAAGGTTGTCTTCTTTCCAAAGGATTGTGACCTTTACCGTTTGTTGGCTATAAATAGAGAGGTTTTCTCTCATTTTTCTGCATTGAATTCTTCCCTTTTTTTGCATACATTTCTTACAAAAACAAAATCGATCGATCGTGTTTGTGTGTGTGATTCGTTGCTGTCTCGTTGAAATTATCGAAGTTTAAGGTACTGCTACTTCTTTAATGGTTAATCCGTTTTATCTTGGGAGGAATTAATCTACAACCTCGGGTACTTGAGGGGATTAAATTTATTAAGGACAAACAGTGGATTCTGTGGACTCGGATAGTTCTTTGTGTTTTTCTTCTCATCTTTTATTATTTCTGGTTTGCTAATCTAAATAGAGGAGATAACAACAATTACTATACAGAGGTAGTCAGAGCCAAGAAAAACAAAATGGTGATGTTTATGCTCTTTTAGATAAAGGAAGAAAAACAAAATGGTGGGGCAACACCAGATGTGGGCATCTGTGGGATTAAATTTGTATACCCACAAGCAGACGTATCGATTCAGACAACTTTTTACGCTCGTGATCACTAAAATAGTCATAAATACTTTTGTATTTTTTGCCTTGTATAACAATATAATTAGCGATTTGTGTTTGTTTAACAGTTGAGAGTCCGGTAAGTATTGCCTATTTAATGATTTCCGTTCATCTCTTGGTTCTTCGTGATGAGAGGAGTCAACATTTGAAAGTCGATTTTCATCTGTTGAATGTTAATTACTTTATTCATTTGCATTTCAAGTCATATTTTCTGTCTGTTTTTGCTTAGTTTACCTATTTTTTGTCAATCGATTTTAGTAGAATTCATCAGTTCACTCCTTAATTGAAGTCAAATTTCTACTGGCCACAAGATGCAAATTATGTGAATTGATGCCTTTTGACAAAGTGATCCTTTTTAGTACATACTACAAAAAAATGATCATTTATAGTTCATTAATGATGGCCAATAGGTTTTACCACTCCAAATAATAATGCAGCAGGTATTTAAGTGTAGCACAGCCTCGAAATGATGCTATGAGGCCATAAATGCTAGTGTGAATACCGATTCATTGACAAATATAGTGGAGTCAGAGTATATTTACAAATCGGAGATACTGATTTCTCCCCTCTGACCGTTTCCGCTTGTTAAGAGTTAGTCAGCCATAAACTGATCGATACTTCCTCTATGTGCTAATTATTTTGCAGCAGCTATGCTAAAGCATACGAGGACTCCTACAAATAACTCAACAGTAGACCATCAAACAGCTGATTCAGAACACATGTTAAAGAGATCAAGACCTTTGGGTGTATCAGATGAAGAATGATATGGGAGAGGATTGCTAACAGAAGTTTCAAGATTTGGGATCTCCGCTAATGTTCAATGGCTTTATAGGTATATGTGGAACTTGTTGATTGCGTTGACAATCGTTTATCATGAATGGATGAATGTTTTTGTAGTCTCAGCTTAATAGACTTACCGTTGAAGGTGCTTATCGTGCAAGAGAAATATTATGTGCCGCCTCTTTCAGGCTTATGGAAAATACCAACTAGTTTTATTCTTGAGGTATGTCTCTCTATTGCAATCTGACTAACATCTTGATCACTTTTGACTGAATTGTTATCTTAATGATTATTTTTCTTTTCTCATTATTTTGTCCAGAATGATGCTAAATTTGAGAAGGTTATGGCTTTCAGGTAACAAAACTCTCATCTTATGGACAATGATTATTTTGTGCCCTTTTATTGATTGGAAGAGTTATATTAGATATCTTATAAGAACATGAAATGCTGATATCATAACTATCCACACGACTTGGCTTAGACACAGAGAACGTGGAATTCCTATTAGCTAAACTTTAACGCTATAGGATTAATTATAATTAGCTCTAAGTTAATTAGAACACTTGGTAAATAATTACTTTTTGAAGTTCTTTATCCCTTATTCACTATGTTTAGTCATGTATTTAAAATTTCCAGTTTGTAGTTGCTCGCTTTTTTGTTGTTTAGCATCAAAATAATGACTATACAGTCCATCACTAAAGTGAAGTCTATAATTTTTTGTATGTACAAAGTAATCACATTTTTAGCAGCTTTAGCCTTTGCTTTTATATTGCTGCTACAATGCATCAGGGAGGAGAAAATGATTCATATCAAAAGTGACTTTCAGTAGTTCTGTTTTATATAGTTATGTCTTTCATGACATTTTAGCACCTCTGTTATTGGATCTCTCAAAATCAAATATTGATTTCATGTCACTTACTGCAGGTGGCTAGCTAAGAAGATCACCATATGGATCTTACCAATGTAGATCATGCGAGTTCTCATAGAATATTAATTCTAGAATATGATATGGTTATTTCTCTTCGGATGGATGTAATATATTGCTCCTTAACATTTAAAGAATTTTGTTATGTAATTTTGAAATGTTTATATTTTCATATATGATGATTAATTTGTTTCAATAATCTTCCTTGTATGTTTGTGTCAATACTTATTGTATAGCAAATAAATAAGCTTTGAGCAATTAAATTGGAGTAGAAATAGAATGAAATTATGAGAATAAAAAAATGGAATAACGGCTGATGCATTAAACACATTATGGTGCTAAACTATTGTATTAAACAATTATAACCGCCGTTCTATACGAATTACAATTACTGCGGTTTTGCCAAAACCGCCGCAATAATTTGTGACAGATGAAATTACTACGCTTTCTAAAACCGCCAGAAATGAACGTAGCGGCAGTTTAAACCGTCGCAATGCCCTTATAAAAACTGCCGCATTTCATCCTTTTTTTTTGTAGTGAAGGAGCAAACATTGATGAATTAGAAGGGCATCGTCCAACCAGCTAATACAACCTCCTTTGCTGAATTAGAAGGGTTGTATTCTAAGAATCCATTGTCTGCAATGAGTTTTACCATTAATGATAATCTTTGTTCATGCTTCTTCATCTTTCCCACAAGTTTGCGCATTTTTTCATAGTTCATGGTAACTTCTCCTCTTTTCCCCTTCTTTCTTCTTGGAATTAGTTAATTTGCATCTTCTGTTTGTTCCTGACTTCAATACCAGAGAAATAATAGATAGTGCAGAAAAGAAGAATACACACATCACAATTGTTGCATTTAAATTCTATCAAATATGCACATAGTACGTACATATATAATTACGTATACTAATTTGTTTCTCTTTTTCCTAAAGCTTGCATTTGTTTGATTGGAAATTGGATAAGGCACTAACACTTGATCATTTTACAGGGGTTGTTGTCTAGAGAAGGTTATGCTCTAATCTCACCCTAATCTTGAGGGAAACAGGTCACCTTTTGTTGATACGTAAATAGTTGCTACAAACTCTCATATTATTATATGTAAAGAAATGTCATGTATAATACTTCCATGGACGTAAAAAGGTAGCAACTATAAACATGTTTAGTTCCAAATGTATGTAAATATGACGATGATGAATTTCTTTTCTATAATTTTATATCAAAACAAAGTTTAATAAAATATGGCATCTCCATTCTTTTATAATATTGGGCCCGTGACATTTTGTTTATATCATATTTTTACACATCGCTTGATAAAAAATTGCTCTAAATTGATCACTACCGCTCATAATACATGCTGTAAATAGATTCATATGTTCGTATTTAAGACTAAACAATTTTCTTCTAATAATGATGATCAACAATCTTCACCAGAGCTTTTAGATGCAGCATTTTTGGCCCGGACGCAAAATTTTGGAGTACTATTCTTTTGATGTCAAAATTTCTAGCACAAATCACATTAGAAATGAAGGCTCATTTAGAAGTAAACAAATAGGAACACAAATATACTGCAGAAAAATCATTTGAAAGTGAAATCATCCATCTATGTTTATTCACAGAGAATGGATATCATGATTAAATATTTTGTTTTCACACAAACTACCCATACATGAAGTATTGCTAGTACAAGTTATCCACTCTTTTGAAAAATTTCCTTGTCAACTTCAAAGGATTAAAATAGACAAAAAACTGCATATTCTTATAACATTGTCACTCGATTGTGTCATCAATTTTGAGAATAATTGCATACTCTGAGTACTCCGCTGTTAGCACATCTATGACAAGCATTTTTGGGCTGATAAGTTGGAAATATGCATTGATAACATGAACCTCCATTGTAATTGCAGCTATACAAATCATTCAAGAGCCTAGAGTTACCAATGAGCAAAAAAGAATCAGAACCTGGACATCACCCTCTTGCAATGACCTTCCCACAAGCTTCAAAATAATACCTCCCCTTCTTAAGGCTTAACTCAAGAAAATACAGTCAATTTCTATGATGCACAGACTCTCTAAAAATGTCCCAAGAAAAATTGGAGGAGAGATTATTCTTAGTATATTACACATCAATTTGATTTTGGTAGGTGGTTCATTATAGGCGAGACAGGGAAGCACATTCGGAGACCCACCATTACAAAGAGATGTTGCATTCTCTGTGACCCGTTTCTTAGAAAAGAAACGGAACTCTTACGATATATTATATGATAAATATATAGTGTTCGTTTGAGAGCATCCAATAACACACCCACTAGATGACCCATATTAGAGAATGTTAGCCTGAGACTTAATAAACGCAAGGTCAAAATCCATAAACCCAAATGAGAAATTTTTCTCTCAATCGTACATCTATGTATTTTCCAAAAAAGAAATATGGACAAATGAGGCGGAAATATTAACTGAAAGAGTTGGTTTGGTTCTTGTGGAATCTGTTGGTGTGACATTTTAATATTAATAAAAATATATTATATGTCACGTTATATATCATGTTATGTCTATTGGTGGACATTACATTTGTTCTCTTTACTCTCATCAATAGTGGAAGAAAATGGTCATTAGTTGTTAGTAACTTACGTAACCACCAACTCTTCATTTCACCCATTATTCTATCTTTAAGTCTTGTAACTTATGTAACATTTGGGCCATTCATTTGGCAAATTTACTACCCACTATCTTCCTATTCATTGCAAGGAAGAATTCATCACCTATAAATAGTGTGGTCTTCCTTTGTGTTGAGATATAAGAAGAAACAAGAGAAGTACAAGAAAATATAGAATGAAAAAGATGAGTAGTATTTTATTGTGTTTATATTGAGATTAGTGTAGTAGTGAAAGAGAGAGTTGAGACATAAAATAATATTCTAAGTCTTCAACTATATTCACTATATACAAAAGAGAATATTTATATGTCGAAGGAAGGTGTTCTTTTGTGGAGCTTTGGACTCTTCAACTAATCTAGAGTTGCTTGAGTTGTAGATGTTGTTGGGTTGTTGTATCTTGGAGGGGACAAGTCAAGAGCATTACTGTTGGATCGGTGTAGATTATGCCGCAGTGGACTTGAATCTCCTTAAAAAGAGCGAGATATCTGTGCCTTAGGCTAAAGATTTATTTAGTCATTTTTGTTCATTTTATTTCAACTGTAATTTATTATATTTGTGGTATAATACACCATCAATTTTAAGGAGACTCATGTTTTTGTTATAGATTGAAAAGGTGTGGATATCAAGATTAGGATCTCAACATAATTTCGCTCAAACGTCACTCTCTTCAAGAGATGGAAGAGAAGAGATGTACGGGTAAAGTATTTTTCTACTTGTTCAATTGAAGCGGAGAAAAGGTAAAGAAAAAACTTTTTACCTAGTACTTTCATGAATAAAGTAATACTACTTTTCATGGAAAAAATGATGTTTAAAATCTTAAAATAGTGGGGGTTTATGAAATGAGATTAAAAAAAATACAAAAGATCATTGTGAAATTGTGATTTTTTCATCTTTGAGATATGCTCTAAAAAATAGTATTAAGAATGCATATATTTAGTGTGGAATAAATCACATGTGGTTGTTTGGCTATAATGAGATGATTTTTAGCTCTAACATGAGAGTTATAAATAAATTATGGAAAACATGTTGAGTTGCCATTTAACATGGAATGTTTTGGGAGAGAAAAATTTGTGAAATACAATTTTGTTGATTGTGTGAGTCTTGAAACTCCTTTTGATGCAATTGTGTGAGAAAGTTGTGACAAATAAAAAAAAAAGGAGTTTGCTAGCCTAATAAAAATATGAGTTATGTGACTAACAACTTGACTTAGTGTTGTGTTTGCAGTAAAGTACTTTGAAGGTACAAGCAAACTAGATGAGAAAAATTTGGTGTTATTTGGTTGGATGAGAAAAGCAAATTATTTTTTGCTAACTCTATTATGGAGGTTGAAGTAAAATAAATTAAACTTCAACTACTGAAAAAGTGAATTGAAGCACCATATTTTGAGAAAATAATTTTTCTAATTTTAATTAATTATGATAGCACCAATATAATGGTTGAATACAAAATCATTATTATAATAATAAATTCAGACTCATGAGAAGAAAATAAAATATTGTGAGATCATATTGATCACTAGTATACCATCAATATTAATTTGTGTTAAAATTTGTGATAATCTTGCAGATTTAAAAACTAAGGCCTTAGCAAGATAAAGAGTCTGAAGCACATTGAGGGGGATGAAATTGAAGCTAAAAAATTCTAAGTTATATATGAGGAAACCCAACCTGGGGACTAGAGATCCTATAACTAGGTTCAATGGGAAGAACGAATCATATGATGACTTGTTGTGAAATGCACTATTCTTAATTTTATTCAATCCCTATGATGTGAGTGCATTTATCCTATAATGATTTGTGGAGGTTGAGTCTTGAACTCTTAATGAAAGTTTGTATCTCGTATGAGTGAGGTGTCAAATTGTAGGAGCACCCTTGACAGATTTCACCTATGTGAGTGAAAGTAGGTCGTTTTCTATGAGAATGAGCTTGTTCTCAAAAACACTCATGAAAACTGGGATAGCACAAGGCCGTAATGTGCTGGCTATTAAAGCTTATGTCAACACCTTGATTATTGTGTGTAAGCAGTGATACTTTATTTTCCTTAAGCAGTTATAATTCAAGTTTGAGACCACTATTGACTCTGGAGTAAATGTTATTGCTTTACTAAGTGAAGGTTCAATGCAGAACACACCTTCATTATGCATAATAGTCTACCTTCTAAGTTGTGAAAAACTCTCTTATCTTAATATTAAAATGAGTGGAGGATTGTTGGTGTCACATTTTAATATTAATAAAAATATATTATATGTCACATTATATATCATGTTATGTCTATTGGTGGACATTACATTTGTTCTCTTTACTCTCATCAATAGTGGAAGAAAGTGGTCATTAGTTGTTAGCAACTTATGTAACCACCAACTCTTCATTTCACCCATTATTCTATCTTTAAGTCTTGTAACTTATGTAACATTTGGGCCATTCATTTGGCAAATTTACTACCCACTATCTTCTATTCATTGCAAGGAAGAATTCATCACCTATAAATAGTGTGGTCTTCCTTTGTGTTGAGATATAAGAAGAAACAAGAGAAGTACAAGAAAATATAGAATGAAAAAGATGAGTAGTATTTTATTGTGTTTATATTGAGATTAGTGTAGTAGTGAAAGAGAGAGTTGAGACAAAGAATAATATTCTAAGTCTTCTACTATATTCACTATAAACAAAAGAGAATATTTATATGTCGAAGGAAGGTGTTCTTTTGTGGAGCTTTGGACTCTTCAACTAATCCGGAGTTGCTTGAGTTGTACATGTTGTTGGGTTGTTGTATCTTGGAGGGGACAAGTCAAAAGTATTACTACTGGATCGGTGTAGATTATGCCGCAATGGACTTGAATCTTCTTAAAGAGAGCGAGATATTCATGTCTCAGCCTAAAGATTTATTTAGTCATTTTTGTTCATTTTATTTCAACTGTAATTTATTATACTGAAAAGGGCCTAAATTACCCTTGAAGTATTAGAAATGGTACAAACCTACCCTTCATCCACCTATTGGCTCCAAAATACCCTTCTCATCCACCTTTGGGTTCAAAATTGACCACTTATTTAATGGTTTTCAATATAAACTATTTAAATATTTTTTTAAATATGTGGCGCTCAACTAATTGTTATAATTTAACTTTTTAATATAATTTATAAACCAACCCACTACCCACCCATTACTAATTTAACCCCACCCAACAGTTATGTTCTTCTCAGTCAATTTCTCCTAGGTTTATAAGATTAGTGTTTTAATAAACCATTCATTCAACATTAACAAACAAACAACCTCATTGGCTTCCAAACAAGACCAGTTAAGTAGTTATAATCAACAAATGAATTACAAATATCATTCATTCAGCATTAACAAACGAACAGCCTCATTGATTTCCAAACAAGAGCTAGAGATAGTAATATAGACCAGTTAACTGAGAAATAAGCAAAACACTAATCCTATACGTCTAGAAGAAATTTTTCTATCACTCTTTCATCATGAATCAATTTTTTAAAAACTCAAGATCGGTTCTTGAGATTTTCAATTCCATTAAAATCCAACCAAAAAATAGAAAATTGACTAGGCAATTTTGCAATCGGTCTAAATCTTGAAAATCAATGGAGGATTTTGTTAAACGTGGGAGAAATTGACTGAGAAGAACATAGTCTAGAAAGGAAAGGTTCAGGGTTTTGTTTAATAAGGTGGATTTGGGGCGGGTTTATTAATTGGGTAGGTAGTGGGTTGGTTTATAAATTATATTAATAAATTAAATTATAACCAATAGTTGAGCACCAAGTATTTAAATAAAATATTTAAATAGTTTAAATTTAAAACTGTTAAATAAATGGTCAATTTTGAACCCAAAGGTGGATGACAAGGGTATTTTAGTGCCAATAGGTGGATGAGAAGTGTATTTTGGAGCCAATAGGTGGATGGAGGATAGTTTTGTACCATTTCCAATACTTCGAGGGTATTTTAGGCCCTTTCTGTTTATTATATTTGTGGCATAATACACCATCAGAATCAAACTCAATGGAAGATGAATTAATATGAAGATTTGGCAGGAAGATAATTAGTACAAAATAAAAGTCAAGATAGTATCTTGGTAGGTGAAATTTAGGTAAACCATAAAATGGTTTCACATGTTTAACCTTGATATTTTTGACACATAATGATGTCATGGATGACATCAATAGGAAGAATTCATTCCTATAAATAGGTAGCTCTTAATTTATTTTCATATCATCCTCTCACTTGCCTTCTCACCTTCTAAGGCATTTGATGTTCTCTCTCTTGTAGTATTTTACTTGTATTCTTTGCAAAGTGGAATAAATATTGGTGCAGTTGTTTTTTAGTGGACGTAGGATCATTTTGATCTGAACTACGTTAAATATTGTTGTTCTTCCTTGTTCTTTATTTTCACGTTTCCGCTAACAATTGGTATCAAAGCCAAGGTTCTGTCTGAGTATGCTCTGTGGTTGCAACACAATCTGAACTTCCATATCAGAAAAGAATTACTTTAGTTTTCTCAAGTTCCAAATACATTGTAGTAGAAGAGGAAGAACAAGTAAAGATGAGTTTCATGAAGTTTGAAATTAATAGATTTAGTGGGCACAACAACTTCAATATCTCGAAGATCCAAATGATGGCATTACTGCGGAGGGAAGGTTCAATCCATGCTATTGACGAAAAATACCCCGATAAGATATCAGCTTTCGATAAGGAAAAGATTGAAGGAGATGCATTAAGTGTAATCCAACTATCCCTTGCACCTAACGTACTTTGTGAAGTGAGTACAAGTACCGAGGAGACGACCAAAGAGTTATGGAAAAGGCTGGAAGGGCTTTACCAGGATCGGTCAGTGACAACAAGAATGTTGTTACAACAGCGTCTTCACACATTTAAGATGGATTCGGGTACTTTTTTGCAGGACCATCTAGATGCGTTCAACAAACTTGTAATGGACTTACAGACTGCTGGAATTAAAAAGGATGAGGAGACACTAGCATGTGCTTTGCTATTTTCATTGACTTCAAAATATCGTGATATTGAGAATTCAATGATGTATAGCAAAGAGTCTATCACTCTTGAGCAAGTGCGGCAAGCACTTAACTTTTGTGATGTGCGGATGTATTTTTAAGGAGACAAAAGTGACGAAGCTAGTGGGCTCTTTGTGAGAGGCCGTACTAGCAAACATGGAAGGAGAAAATTGAAGTACAGATCAAAGTATCGTGTGAACAAGAAAAATGTGGAGTGTTGGGGTTGACACAAGAAAGGGCAATTTGAACGAGATTGCCCTATGTCGAAGTCCAAAGAAAATGAGAGTGCATCCATTGTTGAACAAGTACATGATTCTGATGATAATTATGTACTAACAACATCATACAATAGTGAAGTTTATGACAATAAATGGGTCTTAGACTCTGGTTGTACTCTGTATATGACATTCCGAAGAGATTGGTTCAGTAGCTATGAAACAAGTGGAGGAACCGTATTAATGGGCAATAATGCAACTTGTAAAATAGTTGGCATTGGTTCAGTTCATGTTCGTTTCCATGATGAAACCGTGAGGACTATTACAGAAGTCCATCATGTTCCTGATCTGAAGAAGAATTTGATCTCTCTGGGTACTTTGGATAAACAAGGCTACAAGTACATGAGTGAAGGAGGAACCATGAATGTGACTAAAAGGTCTTTAGTCATATTGAAGGCCAAGCTAGAGAATGGCCTCTACACACTTACGGGAAGCACCATTATTGGCTCTGTAAATGCATCTACAGTACAGTTATCTAATGATGACAAGGAAAAATTATGGCACATGAGACTAGGCCATATGAGCGCACGAGGATTGGAAAGTTGAGCAACCGCAACCTTTTGAATGGTGAGAAGATCAGCACACTTGGATTTTGTAAGCATTGCGTCTTAGGGAGGTAGAAAAAGGTCGGCTTCAACATTGGCAAGCACAAGATGGGAGGGGTGCTAAACTACATCCATTTAGATTTATGGGGTCCCTCTAAGCTTCCATCGAATGGAGGAAAGAGGTATCTTCTCACATTCATTGATGATTTTTCACGAAAGGTTTAGGTGTGCTTCTTGAAGGCAAAAGGTAATGCTTTTGAAGCATTTAAAGAGTGGAAGATTTTGGATGAAAATCAAATAAAGAGAAAAATCAATCATCTTCGCATAGACAATGAATATCGGCTACGAGAGATAGTCCTTGTTGTTCACCTCCGGCTCCCGATGTTGCTGACCCCTACCGGGACCCTTTTCCTTTATTCGCTATAAGACTGGTCCCAAATTCTAGTTCGTTGCACTCACCCTTCATTTTTTTTACTCATTCATGACCCCTGAATGGAAGATAAAAGACTTTACTAAGCAAGCTGTCTGTCGGTCCCCGTTGGTTAATTATGTCAACAGAGGCAAGGAGTACCACTGGACTATCCCACTAGCGATCCTACTTCAACGATGGCTTGGATTTTTGCATTGAAGAGTTTAATGATTTCTGCAAGGTTCATGGGATCACAAGACATAAGACGGTCAGGAACACACCACAGCAGAATGGAGTTGCCAAGAGAATGAAAAAAACTCTTCTTAAGAAGGCTCGTTGTATGCTCTTACAAGCCAAGATGTCCAAAGTATTTTGGGCTGAAGCAGTTCATATTGCTTCTCATATTGTCAATCGATCTCCAGCATCAGCGATTGACTTTAAGACTCCGAATGAGGTATGGTCAAGTGAACCCTCTAACTATTCATACTTGCGAATATTTGGGTGTCCAGCTTATTATCATGTTAATGAAGGAAAGCTTGAACCAAGAGCTAAAAAGGACATGTTCGTAGGGTATGTAAATGGAGTAAAAGGGTACAAACTTTGGTGTTTGTCTTTACACAAATTTTTAGTTAGTAGAGATGTTACCTTGGATGAGTCCTCTATACTTGATCCTCGTAAAATTTCTATGGAGTTATCAAGAAACGAAAACAATAAGCAAATGGAGCTACCGATGGAGCTTACCAAGGAAAGGGATCAAGAGACTCAAATTGATGAGTCAAAAGATGCAGATCTTAAAGAACTTGTTGTCAATAAACCATACACAATTACGAAAGGAAGGGACAAAAGGCAGATACGAAAATCAGAACGTCTTATAGAGCAAGAAAATCTGATTACACATGCATTTGTAGCTGTAGAAAAAGAGATTAAGGATCTCGAGCCCTCTTCGTATATTAAAGCAACTTCTTGCAAAGATGCTGCACAATGGCAGTTAGCCATGATAGAAGAGATGGAATCTCTTCACAAAAATAAAACATGGGTCTTAGTTAAAAGGCCAAAGGTAAAGAGGACAGTTAGATGCAAATAGGTCTACAGAAAGAAAGAGGGTATTCCAGAGGTTGAAGATGCTAGGTACAAAGCGAGATTGGTTACAAAGGGTTTCAGTCAGAAGGAAGGAATTGACTACAATGAGATATTCTCTCCAGCGTGGAACAAAGCTTAATTCGTGTGCTACTAGTATTGGTTGCACAATTTGATTTAGACCTTCAACAGCTTGATGTGAAAATTGTTTTCTTATATGGTGATCTAGAAGAGACAATCTATATGGATCAACCTAAAGGTTTCCTAGCTAAAGGAAAAGAAGATCATGTATGCCAACTAAAGAAGTCTTTGTATGGTTTGAAGCAATCCCCCTAGACAGTGGTACAAGAGGTTTGATGCATTCATGACTACACATGGATTTTTGAGGAGTGCATTCGATAGCTGTGTGTATCACAAGAAAATGTCTGATAACTCTATGATTTATCTATTGTTGTATGTTGATGATATGCTTATTGTTGCTAACAACATCACAAAGATAAATATTTTGAAGAAACTGTTAAGCAAGGAATTTGACATGAAGGATTTGGGAGTTGCAAAAAAAATCCTTGGAATGGAGATTACAAGAGAAAATGGTATTGTTCATCTTTCTCAGAAGAGGTACATCAAAAAAGTTCTTGAGAGATTCAATATGCATATGAGCAAGCTTGTAAGTACATCGTTAGCTTCTCATTTCAAGCATTCAGAGTTAAAAATGCCTTAGTCTATGGATGAGGTAGAGCATATGTCAAAGGTTCCTTATGCGAGCGCAGTAGGTAGCATTATGTATGCTATGGTGTGCACACATCCAGATATTACCCAATCTGTAAGTTTGGTAAGCAGGTACATGGCAAATCCAGGAAAAAGGCACTGGGAAGCTGTCAAGTGGATATCTCAAAGGAGCTCCTGATGTTGGCCTAACCTTTTGAAAAAGTGAAGGTATTTCAATTCTCAGTTATGTAGATTCTAACTATGCAGGGGATCTTGATAGAAAGAGGTCCACAACTAGATACATCTTTACTCTTGTTGGTAGTGCCGTTAGTTGGAAATTGACTTTACAGTCGGTTGTCGTTTTGTTTACAATAGAGGAAAAATATATGGCCGCAACGGAGGCAGTGAAAGAAGCTATCTGGTTGAAACGTTTGGTGGCAGAATTGAATTTGATTCAACTGGAATAAACTCTAAGATGTGATAGTCAAAGTGCTATTCATTTGATTAAAAATCAAAGATTTCATGAGTGCACCAAACACATTGATGTCAGATTTCATTTTATTTGAGATGTCATAGAAGAGGGAGCTATCAAGGTTGAGAAGGTTATCACAGACGATAACACTGCAAACATGTTGACCAAGATAGTTCTGCTTACTAAGTTTGCACACAACAAGGACTTGGCCGGAGTATGCATCAATTGATGAAACTCTAAGAGAACAACTGCCAGATGTTGCTAGTATGTTCAACAAATGTTTGATTCTTCTTGTTTCTTACAACGGGATTGCCCAGTAAGCTTAGAAGTTTTGGCCGAAGTTGTTTATACGCATGCTCGAAACGTAAACCAAGGTGGAGATTGAAAGAGTTGGTTTGGTTCTTGTGGAATAAAACTCAATGGAAGATGAATTAATAGGAAGATTTGGTAGGAAGATAATTAGTACAAAATAAAAGTCAAGATAGTATCTTGGTAGGTGAAAGTTAGGTAAACCATAAAATGGTTTCACATATTTAACCTTGACATTTTTGACACATAGTGATGTCGTGGATGACATCAATAGGAAGAATTCATTCCTATAAATAGGTAGCTCTCAATTTATTTTCATATCATCCTCTCACTTGCCTTCTCACCTTCTAAGGCATTTGATGTTCTCTCTCTTGTAGTATTTCACTTGTATTCTTTGCAGAGTGAAATAAATATTGGTGCAGTTGTTCTTTGGTGGACGTAGGATCATTTTGATCCGAACCACGTTAAATATTGTTGTTCTTCCTTGTTCTTTATTTTCACATTTCCACTAACATTAATTGTAGAAATAGAGGTGAGAAAAGAAACGCGATCTCAGCAGTTACTTGTTCTGATTCTACATATTGATCGTTTTGAACTAAAAGCAAACTTTTGGGTGGAATATTCACATTATGTAGAATATCTTCACTCTCAACAGTTACATACAAAATTTAGGGTATTGCTCTTGAGGGACGGTTTTAACTTGAATTAATGATGGGAAAAGTCTTGATCTGGGTAGAATGATCATAAATTGACATGGAGTTAGGATTTGAGTATAATTCTGGTGGTTTTAGGTCAATTTTCCTTTATTGTTGTGTTTTATTATTGTTTTTGGACCAAGAACAAGTCAAAGCATTGCAAAAAGGGAAAGTTTGAGTTTCCAAGGCTTGATTCGAGGTACGTGATGGTTTGTTTGTTTTCCAAAGTATGTAATGTGTGCATGTAAACTACTTTGTACTATTACTTGTTCGATACATGTGGGGAAAGCTAAAAGGCTAATGTAAAATGACCTCATGTGATAATCTCATGCGGTGAACCTATTTATTTACTTGTGGTTTCAAATTGGTTGTTCATTGTGATTGTGATTGTGATTGTGTATGTTGTTTGTGATTAATGGTTGGCTCAAGTACAGGATACTAATGACTGACTCGCATATCACGCATAGTATGAATCATTAATGGTTGGATCAGGTACTGTGTCGATACACTAATCATTTGTGTATGGATTTCATAAGAGGATCAGGTATGTGCATTTTGTGATCATATGGGACATGTTTCATATGCATGGGCTAAGTCAAGGTTATGATTGAGGATATGTATTATGTTGTGTCTGTTGGTATATGTGTTAACATGTGTTATTATTTTGTAGTTACTTGTTTACAATAATATTTTGAAACTAACAGTATGATCCTACCAGTACACATTATGTATTGATATTGTACTCTCTTTTCTTGTTGAGTACAAGGCATATTCATGTGGTTGATATGAGAACTCAGTTGAGAGACGCCTAACCTTCAAATCCAAGGAAAGGCTACTCTTCTGGACTGCCATGGGTTCTTCTTCATTTCTTAGTGTATCTTTTCAGACTTAGACATTTCATAGACTTTAGTTTATTGTTTTCTAAGTTTTCGGAGTTCCATCCCCATTCTTGATTATTTAGAGTTATGGTACTATGACTTTCCTATTCTAGAGAGTTAAATTTCGCGAATGGAGTTTATGGAAACTCTAGTCTTTATCTATTTTTAACTGCTATTTCGTTGTTTTATTTCATGATTTGATTTCTATAGTGAATCTTTATTGGTTAAGTTGGGTTAGTAATTGATGTTGGGAAAGACAAGGCACTAACAAGAATGCCAAACATGATAGCAGCGGAATAATACCCAAATCTAAACTTTCCCTTTCAATTTGAACCAAGAGAAGACAAACCAAATCAAGCAATATGAAGAATGGACAGCAAGTATTCAACCAAACTAAAACAATAAGATAAGAACAAGCCAATCACACAAGACACAACGATTTATGTGGAAAACCCTTCGATGTGAAGAGTAAAAAACCACGGGACCAAAAGCTCCACTATAAACACCAAGAGTTACAAAATTGTTCTCCAAAATTGGCCACAAAACAAGCGCCAAACAACGAGCAACAACAAATCAAGATTGCACCAAAACTAGAGAATTAAAGAAAAGATTTCACCCAAAACGCGCTACTGTTCACCCCCTCAAATCAGAAGCTACAGACCTCCAAATCCGATCTACACCGTTGAATTGCAAGAACCAGAAGCTGAGAACTCCCAGTTAAAATTTTAGCACGATCCAATGATTAACGAATCGGTAAACACTGTCTGAAGCGGACTGCCTGAGCAGAAAATTTCCAGAAGCAAAAACGAGATTTTTCTCTTTTCTCTCAATCTCTAAAACGAATCTCTCTTGATTTTTCTCTCTTGTGTTTCTGAAAAATAAGACCAAATAAGCCTTATATATGCCACATAATATTTGGGTTATGGGCTAAAGTGGGCTAGTCCTAATAGGACTTTTATTTATCCACATAGGAAGGGAAAAAGAAATCCTAAACCCAACAATTCTTCCCCTCACAACTATGTGGAGGAGACCGCCATCCCGGCGATCATGCAACAATCCTCAAACTTCCCTCTTGGCAAAGCTTTAGTCATTATGTCGGAACCATTATCATTAATATGGATCTTTTCAAGTTCAAGCAACTTAGAATCCAACATATCTCGAATCCAATGATACCTCACATCAATGTGTTTAGACCGACCATGAAATGTAGAATTCTTGCCAAGATGAATAGCACTTTGACTGTCGCAATAAAGCACATACCTCTCTTGAGCACAACCAAGTTCCCCCAAAAATCTCTTCATCCAAATCAACTCTTTGCAAGCTTCAACAAAGAAGAATAAGCTCACCTCTGTAGTAGATAAAGCAACACATTTTGCAACCTAGATTGCCAAGACACGCCTCCCGCAAAAGTAATCAAGTAGCTTGAAGTAGACTTACGAGTATCAACATCACCACCATGTCCAATCGGTGTAACCACAAAGAATAGGCTTCCTGTACCAAAACACAAACTCAAACTAGAAGTGACACAAAGATATCTCATAATCCACTTAACAAAGATTCCAATGCTCTCTTCCCGGATTAGAAAGAAAATGGCTAACAATACTAACAAAGACGAGCAATATCCGGTCTTGTACACCATTGCATACATCAAACTACCAACACCAAGCATAAGGAACTTTCTTCATATCTTCCTTCTCACCATCACTGGAAGGACAATGTCTAGTACTCAATTTGAAGTGCATAGCTAAAGGTGTATTGACAACCTTAGCTTTGTCCATGTTGAATCTACGAAGTACTTTCTGAATATACTTTTCTTGTGACAACCACAACTTCTTGGCATCTCTATCACGGACAATCTGCATGCCAAGAATCTGCCTTGCTGGTCTCAAGTCTTTCATAGCAAAAGACTTACTCAACTCTTGCTTCAACTCTTTAATCCTGCAAGCATTATGACCAACAACAAGCATGTCATCAACATAAAGCAAAACGATAATAAACTCACCATCAGAGAATTTTTGCACAAAAACACAATGGTCTGAAGAAGTCTTCTTGAAGCCCTGCTGACTCATAAAAGAACCAAACTTCTTGTACCATTGCCTGGGAGCTTGTTTTAAACCATACAAGCTCTTATTCAATTTGCAAACATAATTTTTCTTTTCCCTTGACTTCAAAGCCTTCCGGCTGCTCCATATAAATTTCTTCATCCAAGTCACCATGGAGAAAAGCAATTTTAACATCCATATGTTCAACCTCTAAATCCAGACTTGCAACTAATCCTAGAACCACACGAATGGATGACATCTTCACAACGGGAGAGAATATCTCATCAAAATCAATCCTTTTTTTCTGGCTAAAACCCTTCACAACTAATCTAGCCTTGTACCGTGGAACTAGGTTACCATCTTCATGTTTCACCAGAAAAACCCACCTATTTTTCAAAGCTTTTCGATCTTTAGGTAACATAACCAAATCGAAGGTATGATTATCATATAGAGACTTCATTTCATCTTCCATAGCATCAAACCACTTTTCTTTTTCTTCACTTTCCATGGCCTCATCAACACTCTCTGGTTCTCCCCCATCAGTCAAGAGTACATACTCATTAGAAGGATAACGAGATGAAGGTATTTTCTCTCTAGTAGATCTTCTGAGAGAGCTCTCTGGAGCATCAATAATAGTTGGTTGCAGACCAACCATATCATCTTGCACTGGAGCATCAGCGGCATACTGGTCATTCTGAATATAATTACCATCTTCAATATCAACTTGATTTTCATGAAGATTTTCACCTGGTGGAATAGTCAAAGGCACTGGATCAACATCAACTAGGCAATCACTAATCTGAGAATCAACTTTCTCAACTTTGTCAAGATCTTCAATTGTTTGGTCTTCAAAGAACACAATATCATGGCTTCTAACAAGTTTCTTCTCAACTGGATCAAAGAAACGATAGCCAAATTCATCTTGACCATAACCAACAAAGATACATTGCCTAGTTTTAACATCTAACTTTGACCTTTCATCCTTAGGAACATGCACAAAGGCTTTACACCCAAAAACTTTAAGATGATCATAAGAAACATTCTTAACAGACCAAACTCTGTCAGGGACATCACCATTCAAAGCAACAGTAGGAGATAAATCGATAACATATGCAGCAGTATTAAGTGCTTCTGCCCAAAAGGAATCTGGCAGCTTAGCATCTGAAAGCATACATCTAACTCTCTCAACAAGAGTTCTATTTATCCTCTCTGCCAAACCATTCAGCTGAGGGGTCTTTGGAGGAGTTTTATGATGCCGAATACCCTGCTCTCTGCAATATCTATTAAAGGGGCCAATATACTCACCACCATTATCATAACAAATGCATTTCAATTTCTTCCCTGTTTGTCTCTCAACCAAGGCCTGAAAACTCTTGAACACATCAAGTACCTGATCCTTGGACTTCAAAGAGAATACCCAGAGTTTGCGTGAATAATCATCAATAAAAGTCACAAAATAAAGTGCACCACCATGAAACCATACCTTAAAAGGACCACACAAATCAAAATGTACCAACTCCAGTAAATCAAGCTTTCTTGAAGGCGGATGACTCTGAAAAGAAACTCTCCTCTGTTTACCTGCTAAGCAATGAACACACTTGTTCAACTTTGCTTGTTTCACTCCAGAAAGCAAATTCTTCTTAGCCAAATTGTGCATCCCCTTCTCGCTCATATGACTCAGTCTTCTATGCCATAACAATGATGAAATATCATTTTTCACCAAATTTACTGAGCCTCTAGAAATTGATCCCTGAAAAGTATACAAGTTAGACAACTTATCACCACGGGCTACAACCATCGAACCTCTAGTAAGCCATCACAAAGACCAAGGGTATTAACATAACCCTTATCATCAAGGTATCCCACAGAAATCAAATTCAAGTGAACATCTGG
The DNA here is from genome assembly GCA_035578085.1 of Solanum pinnatisectum. NCBI lineage: Eukaryota > Viridiplantae > Streptophyta > Magnoliopsida > Solanales > Solanaceae > Solanum > Solanum pinnatisectum. Next base: position 45,206,682 of record CM069083.1, on the reverse strand, counting down.
AGCATGTTTGACATTATTGAGAACTAGTTTGGAACCATTGTTACTTTCCAAACAAACTGTCCCAATACCAACAATTGCAACCTCATGATTATTACCCATTTTTAACATCCCAAAATTACCTGGAGTATAAGAAGAAAATAATTCCTTCTTGGGCGTGACATGAGAAGTAGCACCAGAATCCACAAACCAGCTATACTCATCACGAACAAGATTGACGGCATTTTCATTACAAGAAACAAGAAGATCATCATTAGCAACAACAGCAACACGATTTTCATTGTCACCTTCTTTCTTTTGTTGTCTCATATCTCTCTTGTACTTAAAACAAAATTTCTTGATATGTCCATTCTTGTGGCAATAGTCACATGTAACATTCTTGTATTTAGACTTTGACTTACCTCTACTTTTATCCCTGTCACTCTGACCTCTGAACTTGTTTCTCCCCCTATCTTCAGTATCCAAAACATCGGAGTGTGAAGTAGAAGAAGTTAAAGCTTGAGATCTTCTTCTCATCTCTTCATTCAAGACACCACTCTTAGCATATTCCATGGTCACAACACCACTGGGAGCAGAATTAGTCAAAGAAACTCGAAGAGTTTCAAAAGAGTCTGGCAGAGTATTAAGAAGCCATAGTCCCTGTATTTCTTCATCAAATTTTACATTCATTCCAGATAGCTGGTCAAGAACACCCTGAAAATCATTAATATGATCAGAAATAGGAGTTCGCTCTTTATACCTGATATTCATCAATTGTTTCAATAGAAACAACTTATTGTTGCCAGTCTTCGAAGCATATAGTGTCTCAAGCTTGTCCCACAAACTTCTGGCATGTGTCTCATTCACAATGTGATTTCGAACATTACCTTCAACCCATTGTCTAATATAGCCACAAACCTGCAAGTGCTCAAATTCTCATTCCTCATCCGTGATGGATTGGGGTTTATTAGAGGTAAATACAGGTAAATGCATTTTTTTGACAAATAGAAGATCTTTCATCTTGCCTCTCCAAATATGATAGTTACTACCATTCAAACAAACCATCTTGCTCATATTTGCCTCCATCATTCAAATCAATAATGAACAACAACCAATGCTTCTGATACCACTTTGTTGGGAAAGACAAGGCACTAACAAGAATGCCGCATGTGATAGCAATGAATAATACCCAAATCTAAACTTTCCCTTTCAATTTGAACCAGGAGAAGACAAACAAAATCAAGCAATATGAAGAATGGACAGCAAGTATTCAACCAAACTAAAACAAAAAGATAAAAACAAGTCAATCACACAAGACACAACGATTTACGTGGAAAACCCTTCGATGTGAAGAGTAAAAAACCACGGGACCAAAAGCTCCACTATAAACACCAAGAGTTACAAAATTGTTCTCCAAAATTGGCCACAAAACAAGCGCCAAACAACGAGCAACAACAAATCAAGATTGCACCAAAACTAGAGAATTAAAGAAAAGATTTCACCCAAAATGCGCTACTGTTCACCCCCTAAAATCAGAAGCTACAGACATCCATCTCCAATCTCCACCGTTGAATTGCAAGAACCTGAAGCTGAGAACTCCCAATTAAAATTTTAGCACGATCCAACGGTTAACGAATCAGTAAACACTGTCTGAAGCGGACTGCCTGAGCAGAAAATTTCCAGAAGCAAAAACGGGATTTTTCTCTTTTCTCTCAATCTCTAAAACGAATCTCTCTTGATTTTTCTCTCTTGTGTTTCTGAAAAATAAGACCAAATAAGCCTTATATATGCCACATAATATTTTGGTTATGGGCTAAAGTGGGCTAGTCCTAATAGGACTTTTATTTATCCACATAGGAAGGGAAAAAGAAATCCTAAACCCAACAATTCTTCCCCTCACAACTATGTGGAGGAGACCGCCATCCCGACGATCATGCAACAATCCTCAAACTTCCCTCTTGGCAAAGCTTTAGTCATTATGTTGGAACCATTATCATTAGTATGGATCTTTTCAAGTTTAAGCAACTTAGAATCCAACATGTCTCGAATCCAATGATACCTCACATCAATGTGTTTAGACCGACCATGAAATGTAGAATTCTTGCCAAGATGAATAGCACTTTGACTGTCGCAATAAAGCACATACCTCTCTTGAGCACAACCAAGTTCCCCCAAAAATCTCTTCATCCAGATCAACTCTTTGCAAGCTTCAACAGCAGCAATAAGCTCAGCCTCTGTAGTAGATAAAGCAACACATTTTTGCAACCTAGATTGCCAAGACACAGCTCCCCCTGCAAAAGTAATCAAGTAGCTTGAAGTAGACTTACGAGTATCAACATCACCAGCCATGTCTGAATCAGTGTAACCACAAAGAATAGGCTTCCCTGTACCAAAACACAAACTCAAACTAGAAGTGACACAAAGATATCTCATAATCCACTTAACAGCATTCCAATGCTCTCTTCCCGGATTAGAAAAAAAATGGCTAACAATACTAACAGCATGAGCAATATCTGGTCTTGTACACACCATTGCATACATCAAACTACCAACAGCTGAAGCATAAGGAACTTTCTTCATATCTTCCTTCTCACAATCACTGGAAGGACAATGTCTAGTACTCAATTTGAAGTGCATAGCTAAAGGTGTAATGACAACCTTAGCTTTGTCCATGTTGAATCTACGAAGTACTTTCTGAATGTACTTCTCTTGTGACAACCACAACTTCTTGGCATATCTATCACGGACAATCTGCATGCCAAGAATCTGCCTTGCTGGTCTCAAGTCTTTCATAGCAAAAGACTTATTCAACTCTTGCTTCAACTCTTTAATCCTGCAAGCATTATGACCAACAACAAGCATGTCATCAACATAAAGCAAAACGATAATAAACTCACCATCAGAGGATTTTTGCACAAAAACACAATGGTCTGAAGAAGTCTTCTTGAAGCCCTGCTGACTCATAAAAGAACCAAACTTCTTGTACCATTGCCTAGGAGCTTGTCTTAAACCATACAAGCTCTTATTCAATTTGCAAACATAATTCTCTTTTCCCTTGACTTCAAAGCCTTCCGGCTGCTCCATATAAATTTCTTCATCCAAGTTATCATGGAGAAAAGCAGTTTTAACATCCATATGTTCAACCTCTAAATCCAGACTTACAACCAAGCCTAGAACCACACGAATGGATGACATCTTCACAACGGGAGAGAATATCTCATCAAAATCAATCCCTTTTTTCTGGCTAAAACCCTTCACAACTAATCTAGCCTTGTACCGTGGAACTAGGTTACCATCTTCATGTTTCACCAGAAAAGCCCACCTATTTTTCAAAGCTTTTCGATCTTTAGGTAACATAACCAAATCGAAGGTATGATTATCATATAGAGACTTTATTTCATCCTCCATAGCATCAAACCACTTTTCTTTTTCTTCACTTTACATGGCCTCATCAACACTCTCTGGTTCTCCCCCATCAGTCAAGAGTACATACTCATTAGAAGGATAACGAGATGAAGGTATTTTCTCTCTCGTAGATCTTCTGAGAGAGCTCTCTGGAGCATCAATAATAGTTGGTTGCAGACCAACCATATCATCTTGCACTGGAGCATCAGCGGCATACTGGTCATTCTGAATATAATTACCATCTTCAATATCAACTTGATTTTCATGAAGATTTTCACCTGGTGGAATAGTCAAAGACACTGGATCAATATCAGCTAGGCAATCACTAATCTAAGAATCAACTTTCTCAACTTTGTCAAGATCTTCAATTGTTAGGTCTTCAAAGAACACAATATCATGGCTTCTAACAAGTTTCTTCTCAACTGGATCAAAGAAACGATAGCCAAATTCATCTTGACCATAACCAACAAAGATACATTGCCTAGTTTTAACATCTAACTTTGACCTTTCATCCTTAGGAACATGCACAAAGGCTTTACACCCAAAAACTTTAAGATGATCATAAGAAACATTCTTACCAGACCAAACTCTGTCAGGGACATCACCATTCAAAGCAACAGTAGGAGATAAATTGATAACATATGCAGCAGTATTAAGTGCTTCTGCCCAAAAGGAATCTGGCAGCTTAGCATCTGAAAGCATACATCTAACTCTCTCAACAAGAGTTCTATTCATCCTCTCTGCCAAACCATTCAGCTGAGGAGTCTTTGGAGGAGCTTTATGATGCCGAATACTCTGCTCTCTGCAATATCTATTAAAGGGGCCAATATACTCACCACCATTATCATAATAAATGCATTTTAATTTCTTCCCTGTTTGTCTCTCAACCAAGGCCTGAAAACTCTTGAACACATCAAGTACCTGATCCTTGGACTTCAAAGAGAATACCCAGAGTTTGCGTGAATAATCATCAATAAAAGTCACAAAATAAAGTGCACCACCATGAAATCATACCTTAAAAGGACCACACAAATCAGAATGTACCAACTCCAGTAAATCAAGCTTTCTTGAAGGCGGATGACTCTGAAAAGAAACTCTCCTCTGTTTACCTGCTAAGCAATGAACACACTTGTTCAACTTTGCTTGTTTCACTCCAGAAAGCAAATTCTTCTTAGCCAAATTGTGCATCCCCTTCTCGCTCATATGACTCAGTCTTCTATGCCATAACAATGATGAAGTATCATTTTCCACCAAATTTACTGAGCCTCTAGAAATTGAGCCCTGAAAAGTATACAAGTTAGACAACTTATCACCACGGGCTACAACCATCGAACCTCTAGTAAGCTTCCACTGGCCAGCACCAAGGGTATTAACATAACCCTCATCATCAAGGTATCCCACAGAAATCAAATTCAAGTGAACATCTGGAGCATGTTTGACATTATTGAGAACTAGTTTGGAACCATTGTTACATTCCAAACAAACTGTCCCAATACCAACAACTGCAACCTCATGATTATTACCCATTTTTAACATCCCAAAATTACCTGGAGTATAAGAAGAAAATAATTCCTTCTTGGGCGTGACATGAGAAGTAGCACCAGAATCCACAAACCAGCTAGACTCATCACGAACAAGATTGACGGCATTTTCATCACAAGAAACAAGAAGATCATCATTAGCAACAACAGCAACACGATTTTCATTGTCACCTTCTTTCTTTTGTTGTCTCATATCTCTCTTGTACTTAAAACAAAATTTCTTGATATGTCCATTCTTGTGGCAATAGTCACATGTAACATTCTTGTATTTAGACTTTGACTTACCTCTACTTTTATCTCTGTCACTCTGACCTCTGAACTTGTTTCTCCCCCTATCTTCAGTATCCAAAACATCGGAGTGTGAAGTAGAAGAAGTTGAAGCTTGAGATCTTCTTCTCATCTCTTCATTCAAGACATCACTCTTAGCATATTCCATAGTCACAACACCACTGGGAGCAGAATTAGTCAAAGAAACTCGAAGAGTTTCAAAAGAGTCTGGCAAAGTATTAAGAAGCCATAGTCCCTGTATTTCTTCATCGAATTTTACATTCATTCCAGATAGCTAGTCAAGAACACCCTGAAAATCATTAATATGATCAGAAATAGGAGTTCGCTCTTTATACCTGATAATCATCAATTGTTTCAATAGAAACAACTTATTGTTGCCAGTCTTCGAAGCATATAGTGTCTCAAGCTTGTTCCACAAACTTCTGGCATGTGTCTCATTCACAATGTGATTTCGAACATTATCTTCAACCCATTGTCTAATATAGCCACAAACCTGCAAGTGCTCAAATTCTCATTCCTCATCCGTGATGGATTGGGGTTTATTAGAGGTAAATACAGGTAAATGCATTTTTTTGACAAATAGAAGATCTTTCATCTTGCCTCTCCAAATATGATAGTTACTACCATTCAAACAAACCATCTTGCTCATATTTGCCTCCATCATTCAAATCAATAATGAACAACAACCAATGCTTCTGATACCACTTTGTTGGGAAAGACAAGGCACTAACAAGAATGCCAGACAGGATAGCAGCGGAATAATACCCAAATCTAAACTTTCCCTTTCAATTTGAACCAGGAGAAGACAAACAAAATCAAGCAATATGAAGAATGGACAGCAAGTATTCAACCAAACTAAAACAATAAGATAAAAACAAGTCAATCACACAAGACACAACGATTTACGTGGAAAACCCTTCGATGTGAAGAGTAAAAAACCACGGGACCAAAAGCTCCACTATAAACACCAAGAGTTACAAAATTGTTCTCCAAAATTGGCCACAAAACAAGCGCCAAACAACGAGCAACAACAAATCAAGATTGCACCAAAACTAGAGAATTAAAGAAAAGATTTCACCCAAAATGCGTTACTGTTCACCCCCTCAAATCAGAAGCTACAGACCTCCAAATCCAATCTCCACCGTTGAATTGCAATAACCAGAAGCTGAGAACTCCCAGTTAAAATTTTAGCACGATCCAACGGTTAACGAATCGGTAAACACTGTCTGAAGCGGACTGCCTGAGCAGAAAATTTCCAGAAGCAAAAACGGGATTTTTCTCTTTTCTCTCAATCTCTAAAACGAATCTCTCTTGATTTTTCTCTCTTGTGTTTCTGAAAAATAAGACCAAATAAGCCTTATATATGCCACATAATATTTGGGTTATGGGCTAAAGTGGGCTAGTCCTAATAGGACTTTTATTTATCCACATAGGAAGGGAAAAAGAAATCCTAAACCCAACAATTGATTTTTTCACCGAAAAATTTGTATGAGTGACACTCATGACAAGATCATGACAGATCCATCTATATATTTCGATTACTATAAGATCCTCAATAGCTATTTTGACTAATGATTCAAATCATTTCCATTATAATTAATCTGTATCTTAAAGTGAATTAATTAAGAGTTCTTCAAAAGTCAATCAAGAAAATAAGATAAGAGATGGTATTAAATTTGCAAAATTATTTTTCTTATGATACAAGATATGTTGTTATGTGTTGAAACATTCTATGTTGACATGTTTGGATAGGCTACCAATCTTCATTATATTAATGTCATAAGTTCAATTAATTGGTGTCAGGACTTTGGGAGATTTATTACCTATTTAATATGTTATAACTTGAGTCAATTGTCACGAACCAAAAATGGACGTGATGGCACTCATCTTATCCCGCCAAGACAAGTCAGCCTAAAACTCAACCATTACAATAAAATGCAGAAATTTCATAATCAACTCAAAAATACCCTCAAAATTTGGTTGTCACGTCTACAAGCCTCTAAAGTATTACAATTGATTCAAAAGAAAAACACAAGTCTCAAATGACCTTGTTTCTAGAATAGAACGAGATCATAAATAGGAGTAAGAAGGTCTGCTGAGATTACAAACAGCTACCTCACAAATCTCCAAGAAGCCTCGGAAAATAAGAGAATGGAAAGTATCACAAAATCCAGGCTCGTAACCTACAAAAAAATTTGTAGAAGCAAGGGGTGAGTACCAAACCACACGGTACTCAGCAAGTAAACCTCTAAACACAAACTAAGAGGATAGAATACGGGTACTCCTTACACCTCAACCGAACCTCCACAACTATAACCTGCATAAAACCAGCCCAACCTAACAGTTCACAGTTTACATAGCACCCAGCTCAACAACAGTCACTTTAACAAATTACATATCCTCAACAACAAACTCAATATTCATCAGTCACAACTTCCACAAAAAGGCACTCACAAATATCAACAACACACAAGATCAAGTTCATCAAATAGAGGTAATCAAATATCAAGTACTTTCCAACCACCAATAAAACACATAATCATCAAGAATGAAGGATGTCATGAGATGCAATGCAATATGACACCATGAAATGATATGCCTCAGAATACCAAGTACTCTCTCAACCGTATATACATGATACTCTTCAAAAATACATCGAGAGTTCATGACCCATGGGGGACTCACGAGGTCCATATACCGACACGGACTATCTCCACGTGTCTGTGCAGACGATCTCAACACACTATCATAAATCAAACAAATTTCGCACGGACGATCTCCACGTGCCCAACTTATACTCAATCTCATGTAAATGCATGTGCACAATATGATTTCAATAAAAGGGATGATGCATCTCAATCAAATATCAATATGATATGCAATCACCTCAGCTATCACCAGTATACGGGTTCAATAAAGAACACAATCACACATAATAAATCAAGTCAATAATATATCAGCTAATGCTCATATGCTTTGGCATTCTCGGTTTACAATCCACATTCTATAGTAATAAACTTTCCCTTATTAACACCGGTACTCGTATCAATGCCCGTCACAAACAATTCTCAACACATCGCGCACAAACAATTAATCACATTGCCTTCTATTACCCCTTTTTCATCATTAGAATTAATCAATGTGGACAAGTTAATCCATCACCAAGTCTCATTACCTCCAAACACATATTACAAGGAAATACACGAATTCCATACACTTAACAAGGGTTTAGAAATCCACTTGCCTCAAACAATCAAACAATCACTCCGGGACTTGAGTCTTCCCTTTCTGTTGGGCTTCCAAATCAATACAATCTATACACATAAATAATCATAATAAGATTTCGGAACTAACAACACCCATGTTACTATGTGTCTAGCCTAGACACAAAACTCACCCAACCTAAAATCACGTCCCAATATCTTGATGTCAATTAATATGTCAACTCTTTCAATTTCCTCAAATTTCAAGTCTAGGGTTAAGTCATAATTTCTCCAAAAACTACAATCCTAATAGTTTTCATATAATATAATACATCCAATATTTAATTTCCTATCTCAATATAGAAAAACTTAAACTATAAAACTAAATTCAAGTTAATCACGAAAATCAGTAGCTAAACCACAAAGGAATACGCAGCAATTTACCTATCGCTGATTATCCCTCATGTTCCAATCATTGGTTATTCATATGCCATGATTACTTTTCACAGTTTGTCTTTATGCCTTATGGAAAATTACAACAAATTCCCAGGTGATTTTTCACTATTTTCTTTACACAAGTAATATGAGTACTTAATAGTGCACTGCCAACTATTGCAATCAAAATTACGGCAGAAAGTTTACCTCCATTGTCTCTCATGCCATTCAATGCCGCATAAGGTTTGTGTTTTCCCCCTAATTGAGATTTGAGTGCTACGGTAGGGTTTTACTTCTTCGTGGTTTGGCTAATAAATAATATTAACCTTATTTAACTATAATTCATTTGTGTACATGGCCAAGGGGTATAGAGTGTTAAATAAATATTTAGACTCGACCCATTGACCACCAACAAAATAAATAAATTATTTAATATATACCCATCAATTAAATAATTGTAGTTATCGAATATTTTAAAATTTTCAAACCAAATTCACCAATTGATCATAAATGACTCGGAACTACTATCGGGAGGGGTAAAACGATAATTTTTATGATAATTTCCAAAAATGTTTTTTTGGGGTCATTACATCAATTAATCTAAACCATTTATAAATGATGCACTCAATCCTAGGAGCAAGCAACATACTTTGATCACACACTATTACAAATAAAGATTTTTTTAAAGCGTGAATTAATGAAAAATTTGTATATAAAACAAATTTTTTCTACTCATTTCTTATTGAATCAGTTCATTGACAAAATGCATGATGAAAAACAATTTTTTGCTAAAATAGTGAAAAAAAAATTAATTTTTTCGTGTGAAAACGTTATTATTTTTTCTTTTCTAATCAATTCAATCAAAATATCCGTGACAATAGCCTCTCAATATTATTGAATACAAAATTTCAATCAAGATTAATCGTATCATTCTGTGCAGAACATGTATTTGAAAATTGAAAATCAACCCTTAAATTTTGTCTTTTATTTCAAATATTCAAAAAAATAAATATCATCCAAACGTTAGATGATTCGAAGTAGTTGTTTCAACTAAGCTTAAAAAATCTCTGAAGTCTTGTTTAAGAGTCTTGAATATTATCTACAAGTTTCAACATAAATAATTACTAAAAAAATAAAAATTACTAATAAATTTTTAAATTCAAATATTCAAAACATACTATCGGAAGTCCAAAAGTTGCTCAATTAAATATTCCTATCGTTTCCTATGAAAACCCATTGATCAAATTTCCATGGTTATAAGAAATTTTGTAAATGGCCTCCCATCCCCACATTATTTGCCTAAAAAATAACTAAAATAAAATAATGAACAAATATCTTTAAAAAGTTAAATCAACAAAGAGAAATGTTATAAATTTACTGAAATTTTTTTTTTGAAAAGCATATCTCAGTATGTAAGTACACAATCTCCAAAAATCTTCCACATGTCAGGTTTTTTGTGTCATTCAACCAATTGCTAAAGGGAGGTATCTTTTCCACAATAACAATTCCTTGCCTTTTACCCCAGCTCCTAAGACCAAGTGTCTTTGTGACATAGGGAGACTTAATTTGGCACAATACATTAAACAATTTTTCAGCATTTCCAAAGTTTTGATAGTGTAGTGTACTAGCGTTGATCGATAACTCAAAATTGCTAAAATGCAAATTGCAATCTCATAGATTGGGTGAACCTGTCACTCTATTTCCAAGGGTAAAAAGTGGATATTGTTGGGAAAAGAGTCCATTACACGGCAACAAAAAAAATGTGGTATAGCTAACATGTAATAAAATGATAATAAAACAAAATAAATGAAATTGTATACTTGAGTTTGTCATTTATTTGAATTGATTCGCAAAGTGGTTCAATAATTCTTTTAATCGGTCAACTTCAAATTTTGAATATTTATGACATTTTAGTTTCAATCTCTTTTGAGTTTCAAGTTTAATTATCTAACTGACATTTTCTATTATTTAAAAATAATGAATAGATATATATGGATTCTAAAATATATAATATATTGTGTTGTATCAATTCATCTTGGTTCACGAAATGACATATGGGCTAAGTTCTTACGAGCTTAGAAATTTAAGGGATCAAAGTGGGCTAGTTTATTATTTTAATAGATTAAAAATACCAAGTCTAATTCAAATAATAAATATTATTGCATTAAAATCCGAGATATATATATGAATTCTGAGAAATATATAATATATTGTGTTGTATCAATCCATCATTTTTCACGAATGACATGATTTTAAAAAATCAGAAGAAATTCAGGTAGAAGGATGATTTTTGTGACAAAAAATAATTTAAAAGTATTTAATTAAGTAATAAAGAAAATGATACGTAGAAGATTTATGTATCAACTCATTCTTTTATTGCAATGCAATGACTGTTTTTTTCAATCATATCCAATATTTTAAAATTGCAAAAATAAAGTGAAAGATACAAACAATCTTTAAGATTAAGTCTTTAACAATTAATGTTATTGCACTAAATTATATGATATTGTGTCGAATCAACTCCTTAGGTATAAACATTAAAAAAAACATCATCCGTCTCTATTTACTTATTAAAATTTTTTAATTTTATTTGTCATTTTTGACAGATCAAGATGGATAATTTTTTTTAATTGTATCTTTAATTTATTAATGTTTTTGAAAAATGTAATAACTAGGTATGTTTGGAAGCGCCTATATATTAATAAGGATAAAATGATAAACTCACTAAACCAATTATTATTTTCTTAATATGTGTGTCAAATCAAAATTAAACAAGTAAAAAGGAATGGAGAGAGTAATTTTCATGTCTTTTAAATTAATACAAGATGTTATAATTTTGTTGTATAGTAATGCAAAAGAATGCATTATATTTTCTTTTCAAAATTTTATGTTTTTTCTTAGTAACCAAGTTACAATTAGACGAAAATTTCATTATTTTGACTTCTTCAATTAATAAAAACTCTATTATTTGGATCAGTTATTAGTCAAAGTTTAAAATCAAAATCAACATCAACCAAATATAATATATATTTATCGGTTTGGTTGTTCTCGATTTTGGTTCGGTTATTAATTATATATAATTTTTTTTAACAAAAAAAAAAGATTCATTCAAAAGTGGGGAAAAAATAGCAATTCATTCAAAACAAAAATAGTCCGAACGACTACCATTACAGAACTTTTGATCACATTATTTACTGTGGATAAAGATTCAAAAATCGTTATTTTGGTCTAAAAGAAATAGACAATGACATCTAGTCCCACCAAGAATTTTCATAAACAGATTTGAACGTTCTCATTTACATGAAACCAATAAGATAAATGTTCTTTTCTTGAACATTTTTGTTTTAAAATAAATTATAAATAAATTTTGATAAAAACATATAAGATATTTAATATATGATGTATGTATAATAATAAAATACATGTATATCATTTATCGGCTTGATTCGACTATTCCTTTGGGTTTTTTTTAAACAAAATTAATACCAAACAAAAAATTATTGATTTTCAAAAATAAAAAATCAAACCAATCTCAAACCCAAATCAAATTGATTTATTTAACTATTTAATTCAATTTGTATCGATTTTTATCTAAACTGTGAATACTCCTAGTCATTAACATTAGAAATGGAGTAACTCCATATCAAATCTTTATTTTAATTTTTCAAGTTTGGAACATTAGAACTTCATCTAATATTTTAGAATTTTGAATTAAACTATTCAAATTATTATATATGCCAATAAATATTTTGACAACAAAAATCAACGTAGTATCTTGAAAGAAAATGGTTAATATAGAGATTTAGCATTTGGATTAAACACATAGAATCTTATTTTATAAATTCAAACAACTTGTTAAAATTGATTGTAAGCACTAATTTTATGTTTTCCTAATAAGTTCTAATCTTCTTTCGTATGCGTTGAGTAAACGTTTCCACTTTTCATATTAGCGATAATGCTTATTTTTTCCTAAAAATAATAAATTAAAATAAGTCAATAAAGTAACTAATTAAACCAAATGAATCAAAATGTGTGCATAAATTATTACTAAAAAGATAAAAATTACTAATAAATTCTTAAATTCAAATATTCAAAACATACCATCAGAGGTCCAAAAGTTGCTCAATTGAATATTTCTATCATTTCCTATGAAAACCCACATTGATCAAATTTCCATGGTTATAAGAGATTTTGTGAATGGCCTTCAATCCCACATTATTTGCCTAAAAAAAATAAAATAAAATAATGAACAAATATCTTTAAAAAGTTAAATCAAAAAAGATAAATGTTATAAAATTACTAAAAAAAATTTTGAAAAGCATATCCCAATCCGATGTAAATACGACGATCACCAAAAATCTTCCACATTCCAAGTTTTTTGTGTCATTCAACCAATTGCTAAAAGGAAATATCTTTTCCACAAGAACCATTCCTTGCCTTTTTTTCCATCTCCTAAGACCAAGTGGTTTTGTGACGTAGGGAGACTTAATTTGGTACAATACATTAAACAATTCTTCAGCATCTCCAAAATTCTGATAGTGTAGTGTACTAGCGTTGATCGATAAGTCAGAATTGCTAAAATGCAAATTGCAATCCCATAGATTGGGTTAACCTATCACTCTATTTCCAAGGGTAAAAAGTTGGATATTGTTGGGAAAAGAGTCCATTACACGCCAATAAAAGAAATGTGGTACAACTAACCTGTAATAAAATGATAATGAAACAAAAAATGAATGAAATTGTATACTTGAGTTTGCCATTTATTTGAATTGATTCGCGAAGTGGTTCAATAATTTTTTTTAGTCGGTCAACTTCAAATTTTGAATATTTATGACATTTTAATTTCAACCTCTTTTGAGTTTCAAGTTTAATTATCTAACTGACATTTTCTATTATTTAAAAATAATGAATAGATATATATGGTGCTAAAAAATATATAATATATTGTGTTGTATCAATTTATCATGGTCGAAATGACATATGGACTAAGCTCTTACGAAGTTAGAAATTTAAGGAATCAAATTGGGCTAGTTTATTATTTTAATAGATTGAACATTATATGGATTGCGAACTACGTTAGATAAAAAATTATTAGTGCACTAAAGTACGAGATATATATAAAGTCTGAAAAATGTATAGTATATCACTATATTGTGTTGTATCAAATTCATCATTGTTCACGAATGACATGGTTTTAGAAAATCGGAAGAAAATCAGGTAGGAGGATGATTTTTGTGAAAAAGAAATATTTAGATGGTATTTAATTAAGTAATAAAGAAAAAGATGATATGTAGAAGATTTATGTATCAACTCATTCTTTAGTTGCAATGCAATGAATATTTTTTCAACAATATTGCTATGCCGTAATTTTACTAGTTTTAGAAAAATCACTTTTTGAAATGTTATAAATATAAAACAATTTGAGAAAAATACTTAAAAAAGAGTCGCCACTTAATTTTTTAAAGAAATTAAGAAAACTTATAATTTAAAAAGACTCTAACAGATTATGTCTTTAAAAATTTTAAGACAATGGGTACGAGGTTCTCATTTAGACTTCAAGAAAGTTTTTAAAGCATTTGAAATATCCGCTAAGATGCGGTTATCTTACGACTTAGATTAAATATTTTTGACTATTTTTTAGGAAAACGATTATAAAAATAATTTACAATATTAACTTGAAACAATAGTTAAACAAAGAACAATTTTTATTTTTAAGAAAAAGGGACCTTAATTGAAATATTCGAATTTAATTACAAGTGATTAGAATTTTAACAAAACTAGATTAATTAGAATTTATTCGAATCTTTTTTAGAAATAATAATTTAAACAAAATTAGTTAATTTAAGCATGAAAACCATTTTAAATTGATCGGAGAATAAAAGGTTTGGATTAAATTTTTGAGAAAATGACCAAGTAAGGAAATGAAAACATTTTATTTCTTTATTTATGTATATTTTATTTGTTTAATTATTATTATTATTATTATTATTATTTAAGTTTATTTTTAGAAATATACTTAAAACAATTTTAAAATAAGTAAAAAAAGTGATTAAGTGAAAAGCATTAAAGAACATGTCTTTTTAAGAACAAAGGGATTTAATTTAAGATATAAAATCTGACCAATATACTTGATTAGTAAAATAAATGAACATAAAAAAGAAATGTATTAAAAGTAAACCAACATAAAGAAAATAACTTATCTTTTGGGGAATCTAATTAAGTTAATTAATAATTTTAGAATTAATAAAAAAGAAGCAAAACAATAAATAATCACACAATTAAATAAGTTAAGGGTAAAAGGAGAAATTGAATTTGGGCCTTTCTTGGGCCAAATTCATTGCTGCTTTTGGGGTTTAACTTAATTCTCGTTTTTGTATACACCTGATGTATATCAGTGTATATCAGCCCCTTCCATGTATTTCTTGCTTCCGAACACCTATATTTTGCCTCAGCCCTGTATTTCCACATTTTCGACCTATATATTGATGTATACTAAATGTATACAGTGTATGTTGAATATATACAATTATGTTTTAAAATGAATTGTCCAACTAAAAGTTCTTATAATTTTAAATTTAACACATACTATTAAAGAACATAAAATTGCTCAATCGAATATTTTCATCGGTTCGTATATAAATTCTGTTAAACAAATTTATATAATGATTTATTGATGGCTTCTGATCCTCGCATTATTTGCCTAAAACTTACAACAATTTCTTCTTGAAATCATTTTCCACTCGAATACGTGTACTATTATTACTATAAATCTTCCCCATATCAAATTTTCTTTATTATTACATCAAATAATTTAAATTATATGGTTTCGTGATATTTAGAGAATTGATTCGACACAACATATTACACAATTTCTCAATAACCATGAAATAATTTAGTGCATTGACATTCATTGTCAAAATTGAATTCATAAATTGCAACTTACAAACCAAAAGATTGTTTGAATCTTACACTTTATTTTCAATTTTCACACCTTTCTATATACAAAGTTAAATTCTATGACATGATATTATCTAAAGTTTGTTTAAGCTCTTCCTATTATGTCTTATATGACTTGTCTTTTGAAACTTTTTAATTACAAAGTCATCGCTTGAGGGCCCCATATTTTTGGGCCCCCAATGTTTCTAAAAAAAAAATCTTATATATATTATTAAAAGAAAATTATATGTACTTTTATTTTTATTTTTTAAAAAAAACATGTAAGAAGTGTAAAAAAAAAAAATGAGTGTTGTTTTCTCACTTTTTTAAGTGAATGAAACATTTTTTGGGAATAATTTCCTTAAGTGGGAAATTGTGTTTTCTTATTTATCTCCTAAAAGTTTGACCCTATATTATTATTTACCTTATACTCATATTTTTTTATTCTCTGTTTTACTATATTTATTCTCAATATTGATTTATCTCCTACAATTTTTTTTTTTTGTTTTAGGGTTGCTTACAAGTTACAAAAGAAAAAAAAAATTGCTTTTGGATGTCTTCTTCAAAATCTCAAGATGTGAACCAAGTAATCATTATATTGAAGGAACACAACACTATTTCACTATTGTTTTATCAACTTATCAAATTAATAAGTCAGGTTTTATTATTCTAACTTTATTTTATAGTTTTTCTTGAAAATATGTTACTATTGATATTCTTAGTTCATAAATATATTTATTCTTGTTTTAGTTATTATTTTAAATATGTCAACTAGAAAATATGATTTCGGTTTGACAAAAAGAGAGAAAAAGAGGAAACTTAAAGAATTAAATAAATCCTAAAAGAAGCACCTGATAGATTTTTAACAAATAATAAAAATTCTGAATAAAAAAGTATTGCTTATAGAATAATGTTAACAATTCCTGTAATTGTTGCCTCAATCGAGAGAAGTTTTCCGAAACTAAAACTGATAAAATCTTATCTAAGACCAACAATGTCTCAAGAGAGATTAAATGAATTAACTATATTATCAATTGAAAAGGAATTACTAAAACAAAACGATTATAAAACAGTAATTTGAGAAAATGGTCTAAAACCCCCCCAATCTATACCCGAAATCCCAACTACACACTCTAACTTCACGGGTGTCCTATCACCCCCCTAAACTATTTAAAACTAAATTATCACCCCCCTAAACTATTAAAAATTGAAATAGTTACACACCTAAAAATTCACAACCACATTTTATGTTGATAAGTGAAATGCACGCGTTTGACACGTGGAAATTTTATTAAAATAATTTAGTTTTAAATAGTTTAGGGGTGATGATAATGAGTGTAGAATGGGATTTTGGGTATAGGTTGGGGGTTTTAGACCATTTTCTCAGTAATTAATAACTTTGCATCTAAAAAGGCTAGAAAAGTAGATTTTAAATAAAAGTATATATGATGATTTTTTTTTTAAAAAAAGAATTTTAAAAAAATGTTAGGACCCCTCTTTAAGATTAGGCTTTAGGCCCCCAATCTTATTGAGTCGGCCCTGCATGTTCATCTTATATAAGTTCTCCATTATGTGCATCTTATAGCTAATTATTTTTTCACATAATTTAAATGTGTTTTTGATTCTTTTTCGATAAAACTATGTTGATACCTAATTTTGACATTTGTATACCCATTTGAATTATTATTTGATTAAACAAATGCTTTTAAAGTTACTAGATGATGTTTGCCCGTGCTAGCACGGGCCCAATATTATAAAAGATTGGAGACGCCATATTTTATTAAACTTTGTTTTGATATAAAATTATAGAAAAGAAATTCATCGTCGTCATATTTACATACACTTGGAACTAAACATGTTTATAGTTGCTACCCTTTTACGTCCATGGAAGTATTATACATGACATTTCTTTACATATAATAATATGAGAGTTTGTAGCAACTATTTACGTATCAACAAAAGGTGACCTGTTTCCCTCAAGATTAGGGTGGGATTAGAGCATAACCCTCTCTAGACAACAACCCCTGTAAAATGATCAAGTGTTAGTGCCTTATCCAATTTCCAATCAAACAAATGCAAGCTTTAGTAAAAAGAGAAACAAACAAAATGTATTCGAAGTAATTTAGTATACGTAATTATATATGTACGTACTATGTGCATATTTGATAGAATTTAAATGCAACAATTGTGATGTGTGTATTCTTCTTTTCTGCACGATCTATTATTTCTCTGGTATTGAAGTCAGGAACAAACAGAAGATGCAAATTAACTAATTCCAAGAAGAAAGAAGGGGAAAAGAGGAGAAGTTACCATGACGTTCAATAACTATGAAAAGATGCGCAAACTTGTGGGAAAGATGAAGAAGCATGAACAAAGATTATCATTGATGGTAAAACTCATTGCAGACAATGGATTCTTAGAATACAACCCTTCTAATTCAGAAAAGGAGGTTGTATTAGCTGGTTGGACGATGCCCTTCTAATTCTGGCAATAGATGAAATGCGGCAGTTTTTATAAGGGCATTGCGACAGTTTAAACTGCCGCTACGTTCAGTTCTGGCAATAGACTTTCGAATGTTGACTCCTCTCATCACGAAGAAAGCAAAGAGATGAACGAGAATCAATAAACAGGCAATACTTACCGGACTCTCAACTGTTAAACAAACACAAATAGATAATTATTTTTTTATTGTTATACAAAAGAAAAAATACAAAAGTATATATGACTAATTTAGAGTTCACATCACAAGCGTAAAAAGTTATCTGAATCAATGTCTCCACCAGATGCCCACATCTGGTGTTGCCCCACAACAGTACTAATAAAGGCATTTTCGTAGTTAACTCATCAAGAACCTGAATAGCGTATTGTGGAGGGATGGTCTCACCAAAAGTCTTACTCCATAATTCAATGGGATTATGGATATTTCACCTTAAATTATGCTCCGTTAACTCCTGCATGCTGTCAAGTAGAAAAGTCCAACTTCAGCTTACCTTCTTTACCCTCCAATATGAAATTTAAATCCTGTAATGCTAACTTGATATCTGCACAAATGGATCCAGTTATAGAATTAATATTCTGTTATTATAACTCTTATAACTGGATAAATAGAATTATATAACTATGGAAATTTAATTGAGCAAGCACAATTAGCGATCGATAATTCTATCTGAAATTGGATGCAGCTATTAGTTCTAGTGTGCCAAGTTGTTGAGCCAACTTTAAGAGTTAAAAGCTCTATTGTGTTAAGTTGTTTATATATTACACACTAATTGGATAGGGGCGTTGCAAAATGAACTAAAATAGTGAACCTGATGAATAAACAGATTGTAATTATGTGAGTACAAATTTTTAAATAGAGTTCAGTAATGAATTAGCTAGTGATTACTGATAAATTCTGTAACTAATTCTATGTTTTCTTGTAGTGACATTTGATTAAAGAAGGCATAATTTATTGGTATGATCATGGTAAATGCTGGCACTTATAGTATTCAATACTCTGCTTAGCTTCGAATATAGCTATCTACCTAATTAATTATTTCAACATTGCAATTTCTCCCGATGCAAGAAAAGGAGATTCTCAATCTCTTCAAATAAGTTGGATTTCAATGCTAACAAAAGCCACATAAGGACAAAGAGGCAGTAGAGGATTATATACAGAGGGTGTTTTTTTTCTTTACTCCTAGATATAATGAGTTAAAGGAGTGGAAATTAAAGTACAAAAATATAAAGAACTCTTGTTATGCAGAATGTAGAGAAATTTCTGAAGGCAAAGGTCATAAGGGAAGTAGTAATACTGCACTGGGAAGAGGAAAAGTATATCATGATTCAATTTATTGGGCTCGAGCTCAGTTTTTGAACCTTTCTTCTCAAATCTCTCGCAAGGACTGGGAACACTATACATTAATATTGTAGTGTGATTTGTTTTTTTTTTTTTTTTTTTTTTTAAGTTGGGACTGATCTGATCAGGTACATATAATCATTTGCCCTATAATGATTCTCTGAAATCCGATTAATGATCTGCCCGTTTAGCAATTTCTACTTCATAATTTACATGGCAAACAGTTTAGCTCAACTCATGTGAGCGGAGAAATGGTTTCATGATCGCCATGAGAGTAGATGCCATTTAGAGACTTTCAGGTACAATTTTCTTGTTTCCCGTTTATTTATTTCCAAACTTAGTAAGAGTAAGAAGTTTAAAGTGTTCTTTTATTTGTTTTTCTTGTTTAATTTTGGCAGGACTCATATTAGAGGAAAAGGGACAGAAGCAGAAGAAGAGAAGGAGGATTCTTTGAGAACAGTATCACAGGGTGTTTTTTGTTTGCTTTTTAATGGTTCTCAAAATATTCATACTGTCATTTTGGTCGTAATTGCAGTTCCAAAATTCAAACTTGATGAACTCATATTATAAAACTAAATCTAAAAGCAAATGAAAATTAAAACCAAAAGATAATCGAGGAGAAAGCATATGAAGATGAAGAGCTAATTAGAAATCGAATCCAAAAGTTGAAGAGGGAGACGGCGAATTACCTTCAAGTTGCAGCAGTACTTAGAGGTGACTGTTGGCGAGAAGTTGTGGAGGCCAAAAGCTTAGTCTTCCTCTTCTTCAATGGAGGGATGTGATGAAGTTGCCTGGAAGCATGCATGAATGCCACGCGCAGTTAAATATTGGCTACATAACCACGTGGAGTAAGATGAAAGTAGGGCTACAAAATGAAATGACCACAATGCACAAACCACCAATATTTGAATCAGAAACAATAAAAACAAAACTAAACAACACCTTGTAAAAAATTGCACATTAGACGACACTCAACTGTATTGAAATTTCTAAAACAACGATCTAGGGAAGATTTTAGAGGTAGAGAAGATGAAAAACTGATAAGCGGTACCTTATGTGGATTTTCAAGTTATGACGACACAGGTTTGGAAGGAGAAAACAGAACTAACAGTTTGCTTGACAGTTATCATGAAAGCGACTCACAAAACATGCAATATTTGGTTAAAATTGTTTTACAAATAGTAAAAGAGGAAAATTATTGTTAGAAAGTGAAATCAACCAATGCATAGCAACAGTCGCCAAAGAAAACAAAGAGGGGAGAGCTTAAATTGCAGCAAATTTGCATTGCATATGCAGCATCTAGTTAAAAGTTGTGCTACTCTTCTCAACTAAGACATAAAACAATTGATGTAGTACAAATATGGAAATTGCAAAAGCATAATCACCACACATAACAAGAAACATATAAAAAATAACGATTGGAAATGAAAGAAGGATGCAGGGTGCGATATAGTAAGCAAATTTTATCTAAAAGAGCATAAACATCACCATTTTGTTTTTCTTGGCTCTGATTACCAATGGATAGTAATTGTTTCCATTTCCTGCTTTTATGAGCAGCTAGCTAGGAATTTTTTCGACGAATCGTCGTCTCTTCGTTCAACATCAGCAGGAAGACCAACTGTCCCATCTCGTCCTCCACCGTCAGTACCAAGTACCTGACAGCCTGTGAAGACTCCTTCACCTATACCTATACCACCAATTGATCCTCCAATCAACAAGCTGAGAGAGAAGGTACTAATAGCAAAGACTTTTTTCGATTAGAGCAGGGGAATGTAGCTATAATTATCTCAAGTAATGATGTTCATTTTTGAATAATTATATGAAGTCTAGTTTGATAAATTTTTAAGACGATAGGTTTTGGTAACTAAACCTCAATTTCTAGCTGAAAGGGCTTTAACTGATTCCATTTGTTGATGCAGCGGCCTGACTAATTTGAAGTACACGGACATGACAGAGTTGTGCAAAAAATATTCTTATGTCAAAAATAGATGTTTCATTTTCAGTAAAGCGAGAAGATTAGTCTATGCCCAGGAGCGATCCTTAACTTAAAACTTAACCTCCAGAACAGTTGTTTGCGAACCCTGCTCTCACATAAATGGCAGTGAATGAATAAACTATTAAAGCATGTTAACTCTTCCGTTCTTGCTTCCAAGCTCGTCCTTCCGATTGACTCATAATCTTATGTATGATTGTTTATGTTAGTGTGCATCCAACTTCATCAGCCCATAAAACTAAACTTAAGATCAAAGATTTTCTATCATTAACCAGAATTTAAAACCAAATCTAACGTCAACAACCAAAAGAAAATAGAGGAAAAAACGGAAATCTAAGAAATCAAATGAAAATTGAACATCAAAAGAAAATAGAAGGGAAAAGGAAAACCTAAGAAATCAAATCTAGAAATTGAAAAATAAAACAGAGATATCACGAAGAATAACCTTGAGAAAAATAGTTCTTCTCATGGATGCCAGGCACAACAAAGCAACTGCTACGTGGAAGATGATAAGCTAAAGGTAGCAAACTGGAATGACAAAAATACCCTTAATAAATAAATAAAAAACCTTAAGCAGACATTTTACTCACTCTTCTGCTATATAGAATACTCTTAATTGTATTCAATTTCTCAATATATCCAAATGAAATTTTATGCAAAATTTAAGAGTTTGTGAATGTATTTGGCCTTTCGTGAATACTTCCTCCATTTTTAATATATTTGTTTGATTTTAATTTTTTAAAAATATAAACTTTGTAATTTTAAAGATACATAAAAGGTATCAAGTGGTCAATTCTCAAGTTCAAAACTTTTAACTTTCTTGCCGAAACAGATCGTGACTGCTTAACGCGAATCACTTTTCCTATGTGGTTTGTAAGATTATCAGACAGAAAGAACTTTATCGCAAGACACCCAAATAATAATAATCCTTATCCTTGAAAAATGTCTTTTAATTTTATAATTTTAAAATAATATACTTAAAAAGTTGAAATTAAAAAAGTATTAAAATAAAATAAAATATACGATTGAATTGAATTGAATGAAATATATTCCAGATATTAGTGCATGAGCGGCGCGCGAATTTCCAAGCTAGGGTTCTTTTTCTTCACCTTGTGTTCTTCCTATATATTCCCAGAGTTCTACAAACGCAAAACTGAAAATCTAGTGAAATTTCAATAATGTTAAACGATTTATAATTCTTGTAAAAAATCTTCACTTGAATCCCCTGTTTCCAAGTTACAGTCTTTTTTTTTTTTTCCTTTCTATTTGCAGAATAACTGAATTTTGAAGTAAAGGGGTTGCTGATAATTAATTGCATCATGGAAGGTTGTTGCGGAGCTGCAGTTATGAGTTCTCTTCAGCAGCCTCTTTGGGTTAAAGGGTCGGCTTTTCCTTCAAAAGGGGTTGCTGGTGTTAGTGTAAATTCGAGTCGGGTAAAGTTATGCTCTGTCAAGCTCAGCAGAGCAACTCCAACTGAATGGAGCTTGATAACGGAAAGGCCTAATTCTTCTGCTCCAGAAGGTAATTTGAAATTTTCCCGTTTTGTTCTATATAGTATATGCATATGAAAAATGTTCTTTAGAACTATTTTGGATGTATAAAAATCTGTTTTTTATTGGGGGAGGAGGGTTTTTTTCGGTTTGGTCAGATTCTCCTTAAGTACAAATGGTGTTTGATGGACCCTTGATTATGTTTTTTATGAAGAGTCCCTGTCCCAAGAGAGTTAGCATTGGTCGGTTTGGTTTGGTTTTATGTATTATCGGTTTGCGGTTTCAAATACACTAATCCAATAACCAAACCAGTTTCAAATACACTAATTCAATAGCCAAACCAGTAAAGATATATTTTTTTTTATCTATTTTCAGTTTATCAGTTTTTGATTCTTAATTGTTTGATTTTCGATTTATCCAATAAGAAAATGCTTATAAAACAACTATATGACTTCTCAATACAATAATGTAACTCTAAAGAATGCTCATAAAATAGAAACAGTAGTAACTTACCTGAAAAGAAGCATTCTTATTCTCATAAAATAGAAACAATAGGTATAATGTGAAATTTTGAACTCAAAGTTAATGTGAAGTGTGAATTGTAAGCCAAAGGGCAAAGACACTAACCAGTAAGGCACTAATATTTAATTTAATATTTATATATGGGTAAAATAGTAAATTACTACAATCTTAGTGGGTTATCGGTTTACCCAATAACTCAATATTAAAATGTAATTTTCTATACTCCTGATATGAAATGTCGTTGATTTGATGAAGTGTGAATGGGTACTTGAACGGTATTTTGATATCCAATTCGATGCACGAATTGCCTTATGGGATGAACTTGTTAGCTCATGTAAAGCTTGAATGTGTTATTTGGAGGACCTCAGTTTTCTGAAATGTGGGGCTTGAATGTGTCGGTTCTTGCTTACCAACAACAGATATGAAGAGTCATCCGCCTTGTTATATCAGCTCCTTGGAACCAATGCAGAGACTATAATTGATGTCAGAACTGATTTTCATTGAACATTTTAGTTTGTTTTTCATTTCCCCGCAGGGATGTAAAAACTAATGGGTACGGAATTCAATTCCGATGGACGAGGAATGTAAAAACTAACTGGGACTTAATCCATTTCTGGTGGTTACATATACCTCATGAATGTGTATGATGATGATATTTGCTTTTTAGACTTTCTTCATTTACTCATTGGTGTCTGCTGCATTCTCTAGGTGCTGGGAGCAGCTTTGAAGACTATGGGTTGCATGAAGCTGATCCTGATGTTCGTGCTATTATTGACAAAGAGAAGCAACGTCAATTTAGGAGCTTAGAACTTATTGCCTCTGAGAATTTCACATCTCGAGCAGTGATGGAAGCAGTTGGTTCTTGCCTTACCAACAAATATTCTGAAGGGCTTCCAGGCAAAAGGTGAAGATATTGATCATAGATTTTTCCTCCCCATAGAAAATGTGTCTTCTCTTATATAGCTTGTTAATGACAATTTTCTAGTTCTTAATTGTATCAGATATTATGGTGGGAATGAATACATTGATGAGTTGGAAACTCTCTGTCAAGAAAGAGCATTGGCTGCCTTTAGCTTAGATGGAAAACAATGGGGTGTGAACGTTCAACCATTATCTGGTTCTCCGGCAAATTTTGCAGTTTACACAGCGGTTCTTAATCCACATGACCGGATTATGGTTAGTTGTAACTAGTAAGCAGTTTTCTTATTATTGATCTTTTAGTAATTGCATGGACTGACATTTATATTGTGTGATTTGTACGTTAGGGATTGGACTTACCTCATGGTGGCCACTTGTCCCATGGATTTATGACTCCAAAAAGACGAGTTTCAGGCACCTCGATTTACTTCGAATCCATGCCTTATCGACTTGATGAATCTACAGGTAACAACAGTGGGCCACTTTAACATGTTGCAATTGGACTGTTAATAGAATTATCAGCTGATTGGAAGTCTGTTTTAATTCTAAACAGGTATTCTCGATTATGAAATGCTCGAGAAAACAGCGAATCTTTTTCGCCCAAAGCTTATTATTGCTGGTGCCAGTGCATATCCGCGTGATTTTGATTATCCTCGTCTGAGAAAGGTACAATTATATAATAATTGGATCTCTACGTTGTTAACATCTTCTTGCTGTTCTGTGTGTTTGGGATCTAATATTATGTTTCTGGTATATCCTGGTAGATAGCAGATGCTGTTGGAGCTTTCCTAATGATGGATATGGCTCATATCAGTGGGCTTGTAGCTGCCTCTGTACTTGCTAATCCATTTGAATACTGTGACATTGTTACTACTACTACTCACAAGGTACTGTAATTTCTTGCCAAGCTAATAGTTTTGTTCTCAGCATATCCCTCCCTTCCCCGCTCCTTAAAAGAAAGCTAAACAGTTATATCAATTATATTTTCGTTGCACTTCTCTATCTCTCCAATGCGCTTCTGCTGTTAGATCTCCAAAAATGTATCAAGTCTCATTTTCCTTAGCAATTTTTCAAAGTAAGATATAAGAGAGTAGGCTAGATTTAAGGATATACAGAAGATGGAGGAACTTTGGGAAGGCTACTAACTCCATCTTTAAACTCAAATATTTTAGTAGTTACCGAGTAATAATAGTATGTTATATCTGATTAACTATGGCCTAACTTTGACTTGTCTATTCAGTCTCTTAGAGGTCCTAGAGGTGGAATGATCTTCTTCAAAAAAGATCCAGTTCTGGGAATGGATCTGGAGTCCGCCATAAACAATGCTGTTTTTCCTGGTTTGCAGGTCAGTTCATTTTGCTTTTGACTATCCATTTTTCTCCTTTTGTTTTATGAAATATGTTCCTTCATTGCTGGCATCTTACCAAAGAAAGAACAATGTTCCCTTTTGGACTCTATATTATATAATCTTGATCCTTGAATTGATCTATCAACATTATTGTTTTTCTTTGAAGGGTGGTCCCCATAATCACACAATTGGAGGACTAGCTGTTTGCTTGAAGCATGCCAAATCACCTGAATTTAAGGTTTATCAGAACCAGGTAAGATTTTTGGCTTCTTTACCTCAACACGGGCTCTATCTATTGGAATTTGACTTCATTTAATATTTATCTTGTAGGTGGTTGCCAACTGTAGAGCTTTGGCAAGCCGATTAGTGGAATTAGGCTACAAGCTGGTCTCAGGAGGGAGTGACAATCATTTGGTTCTTGTGGATTTGAGGCCCATGGTGAGTTTTCTCAATCATGCCTTTTGTGTCCCTTTTATTGTGTAACTGAGACGGACTTATTATTTGTAGGTAAACAAAAACAAATTATATTAACAACAACAATCTTGCTACCCTTTCACTGGGTTATGCTGTTGTAACAACAACAATCTATATACTAGTTTGTTTAAAGTAAATTTTCAGAAGAAATAAAAGATGGCTATAATTAATCTATGTAATGCTGGCTGTAAGTACCAGGATCCGGCATAGGTTAACCGTGTTCATTTGTCAATTAGGGAATTGATGGTGCTAGAGTGGAGAAAATACTCGACATGGCATCAATCACTCTCAATAAGAATTCAGTGCCTGGTGAGTGAAGCTTTTACACAGTTCGTCAATTTTTTTAAAGTTCTTTTTTCATTTACACTGTCAAAATCAAAATTGTAGGTGATAAAAGTGCACTAGTACCGGGTGGCATCCGCATAGGCTCACCAGCCATGACCACTCGAGGTTTTACAGAGAAGGAATTTGTAGCAGTTGCAGATTTCATTCACGAGGGTGTGCAAATTACCCTTGAAGCCAAAAAGTCCATCTCTACTACCAAACTCCAAGATTTCATGAAGGTTGTTACATCCCCAGATTTTAATTTGATGGATAAGGTGTTGGACTTACAAAAAAGAGTCGAAGCTTTGACGTCCCAGTACCCTTTGCCTGGTTTATGAAATGAAGGACAAATTGCCTGATGAATGATAACTACATACAAGCTGCCCTTTCCTCCTACCGAGTTTTGCTATCTGTTGTTTAGAATGTTTTTGCATGCAATGGATACCTGAAGATCATCTATGTTTCTTCTCCTGGGAAATGTAGGAGATTGATAATCCATGGCTGTTGCAAAAACAATTGAATCAAATTTGAAAACTATATCATGGAAATTGTAGTTGAGTTATGTCAATCTGTTGGAATTTGAATATGGGGTGTTCTATTTCCATTGTCCAATTTAAGCAAGGAGAAAATTTCAGAAATAGCAAACATAAAGACATAATAAGGCTTTATAGTTGTAATCTTGATAATTGCGCTTCGTAATTATAGTTCCATTTGGTATTGAGGCTTATATTTGTTTGTATATTTCTTTTTAACATTGCTTATGCATTTACACATAAAATCTTAGTTAAGCATGTGTTTCATTTGTGTATGATGAAACTTATACATACTTTAAAAAATAAAAATAACGTTGAATGAGCTTATTAGATTTTTTTGTTGTTTTTATAAATTGTTAATTAATATTTGTTCGTTATGATACATGGAGTTATTCTTTTTTTTTTTTTTTTTTTAATTCGAGTTAATTTGGAGTAAGATTAATTAATTTGGCAAAACAAATATAGACACACATGTTTGGCATTTAAGACAACTTTTATATGTATTTCAAGTGCAAAATTTTGACCTCAGTGAGGTATGTTTCAAGGGGAATAAATTTATAAAAATAAATAACTCTATAAGACGAGCATTAGTTAAATATCGATTCCAAAAATAATATTTGTACACTTTTGTTAATTTGACTAGGGTTATCAAAATGATTCCTGAAACAAATGTTCGGCCTAATTCGTTCAGATTTTTATGAATTGAGTTCAAAATAATTTAAAGAAAAACTTAACGACAGTGACCATAGTGCCATCTAACTAGCTCTTTTAACCTAACTATCAATTTAGTACCTAATTTAGCACAAGCGACTATTAAATTAGTGGTAGCAGTGACCACTTCTTCTTTCTTTTTTTATGAGTGTGCGGTCACACAATTCGACCTTGGCATTGTATATTACTCCCTCCATTTCTTTTCAATTGTCATGTATACTAAAAATATTTATTTCAAAGTACTCTAGTTGTCAATTTAAACAATCACGAAAGAATTAATTATTATTTTTCCAAATTTTACCATTAATATTAATTATTCTAGAGTTAAGTGGCCCATATATAGATAAAGATTAAAGGATTAATAAGAGATATTACTATTGGTCAAACAACCCTCCTTATTAATTTATTTTCTTAAGGATTGTGCTAAATTTTATCATGACAGCTAAAAAGGAACGACGGAAGTATCATATTGCATTGCTTTGTGTTTTTCACATCTGTCTTCCTTATTTAATGTTTGTTGTACTTACATATCTGTTGATTCTGATTAGTTTTCTTCTTCTCATTTTTTCTGAGTTAGTAAAAATTTGAGATATTGATCTTGTGAGGTTCATTTCATATTTTTTGTGATAAAATTATCAATTTTTTGTACGATCGACCTATAGCACCTATTCAGAATACACATGATGCAAATGATAACACTAGCCAGCACTATTATTTCTCTATCAAAGGGAATATACTTTAGAAGCTTGGTGATCAACTTGCCATTTAGAAAGAGCCAGATTTTCTCTATCTCTATTTGTCCCATATTTATTATTTCAGACAATTATGTAGCATTGAACAATTGTAATAAATTTTTATAAACTCTTATACGGGTGACATTCAGTCTTGAATGTATTTTTATCTTTTTACACTTTTATTAATATAACATTCGAAACTTTCAAATTTTAAATCCGTTTCTAATTAAAATGGAATGACAACTACATTAATAGCTCAATTGTTGGACATAAAATAATTAAAGATTTTGAATAAAACATTGTTTTTTTTGGGGGGGGGGGGGTGGGCCGGTGGGGGCAGAAGACATGAGAGGAGATAAAAAGAGAGTGGGCTTTAGAAATTTGAGGAAGAGAGTCACAAGTTCGAATATGAGTATCTACAGTATATTCCTTCCGTCGAACAACAGTTGTTCATTATACTAAAATAGTTGTTCAATAATATTTGTTTAGTTTAGAAAATTTAAGAGATAATTTACCTTTTGTGTCTATTTTACCATTGCTATTAAATACTATTTATCATCTAACACATTTCTCAAAGAATTGAATTTAATCAAGTCAAAAGATAAAATTGTAATATTACACCTATTATTTATCGTTTTTTAAGAGCTATGTCAAATCAATAATAGAGAAGTATGGTTGAGAGTAAATTATATACATGTGAGGTGTCTAACTGCTCACATGATTAGTTCAGATGCCTTGCCAATCATTTCTACCAACTTCTGATATTATTATATTAAAAAATAATATACATAGATAATGCAAGTACCAATATATTATTTGAGACTATAAAATTGACAAACAAAAGTATGCATTTTAATTCTAAATTTTACACAAATATCCAAATGGTAATCAAAAACTACATAGCGAATGCCAAATTTTATGCCAAATAGTGTACTATAAGATACTCCTTCGGTTTTATACTAATTGATTATCTTATTAAAAATTAATTATTTATATCAATTGTTCACTTTGCTAAATCAAGAAACGTTAATTAAAATTTCTTTATATTACCTTTATAACTAATTCTTTTAGAAAAAAATTTGATCAATTAATATAAAACGGGGAGAATAGTATTTAATAGCCTCCAAAAGAGAAAAGAAAAAGTCGGGTTGGCGGTTTCGTTCGAAGAAAAAATGGTGTTAGGTGAGTTGCTCCATCACTAGCTATGAACACGTCTTCGTTATTCCTCTCCGTTTGACTCTCCTCTTTTTTTATTTATACATTTCTCTCCATCCAATTAGCTTCCATAAACCCTACATTTCTTTTGACTCTTCTCAATATTTTTACTTTATTAGCCAACCCCTTTATTTTTCTCACAAAAAATTCCCACAAACTATACATTTTTCTGCATTTAATAGTATTTTTTTAATTTCAGAACCATAAAAAACTAGACTGAGATCTCTTTTTGGAAAGTTTTGATAGAAGAAAATCATCACATAGTAGATCATGGAAACAGGGACGATCTCTCGACTTCTTCAACCCACTAAGGTTCCAAGTTCTAGTTTTGCCAATTTCACTTCTAGCTCTTCCGTGTAAGCTTTTATGGGTTTTCATTTTCTTGGAAATTCCTTTCTTTTTTCATATGGGTTGCTCTTAAATTCTGTTATTGTCAATTCTATGTTTTTATAAGGATGCAGTCCTTTTTTCTTTGTTGTAACGTTTGATTTGATCAAATATATGACTAACTGTTTGAACAGAATCTTGCTGAAAGGTTTCGGATGTTTTGGGTTTGGTAGGAGAATGAGGTCATCTGGTAGCTTATAATATGGGCAAAATGTTTTGTTTACAAATTTAGGAAGTCACTCTTTATATATATAACTTTGTAATGACAATCGAATAGAGGGAGTGTATTATCAAGTATGATAACTCGATAGACTCTCTTGTGAGGGGAAAAGAACCTTTTTAATGATGGGATAGACATAGATTTTTCATTTCCCTGCTAATTTGAATGCCAAAATGAAGTGCTGAACCTGAATTTTTGTCCTGGCAGATGCTGCTCGCAGAAAAGGTTAATGCCTGCTTGCCATTCCTCACATGGTGGGCGAGAAATCAATTCTGATGAGCGAGAGATTACAGTTTTATCTTCTGAACCCACTCTTAAAAAAAGCAGTGTAGTTGGGGGATTGTCTTTACATCGCCCAGTGCACAAGAGAGATGTAGTTGGCAAGACGTTCTGCTCTGTTGGATTGTCTACGTATCCGCGGAGCATCGTTGAGTCTTCTTCACAGACAGCTGAAGAAAAGATCGGAGTGCTACTTTTGAATCTTGGAGGACCAGACACGCTTCATGATGTCCAGCCTTTTCTGTTCAACTTATTTGCTGATCCTGTATGCTAACAATCAGTCTAACTCCTTTTATTATTCCTAAGCTGAAGATTTTGAATAATTTAGTTTCATTGTTTGTGTTTATGCTAATGATATGAATTTTGCGTGGCAGGATATTATACGTCTCCCCAGATTGTTCCGATTTCTCCAGCGCCCATTGGCACAACTTATATCTGTTCTCCGAGCTCCGAAAAGTAAGGAAGGATATGCTGCAATTGGAGGTGGTTCTCCTTTACGAAAAATAACAGATGAGCAGGTACAGAAAAACCTCTGTTTATTTATGTGCTCTGTGCTAACAAGTTCTTTTTATTTCATTTTGCTGGTGTCATTTTCAACTTGTTAACCCTCTTAAGCTCATCATTACAGGCTAGTGCACTAAAAATGGCACTGGATACAAAGAAAGTCCTGGCTAATGTCTATGTTGCGATGCGGTACTGGCACCCATTCACCGAGGAAGCTGTTCACCGGGTAGGCTCAAAATGCATCATTGCTCCTTCCAGTTGACACCCATGTGCTTACAATAATCTCAACAAGTCATCTGAACACTAGTTTCATTTATACTTTTCAAATGAATGTAATTTGTTTTGAGAGCTCGAACACGGGCACAATTCACAGAAGTATTAACTAACAAGCACAAATTATAAATCTTACTACTAAATAAGAATAAAGAATCACTAAAAAATAGAATAATTCTGTAAGGTAGAATAAAAAATGGTAGAACCATAAGATCCTACACATCTTACAACTACTTTGTCAGTGTTTCTTGATTTCTGTTATTTTGTGACCTTATGACATAAAATATGTTTTCTGTAGCACATATTCTACAAATCCCGGCTTGTATTTTACAGTATAATGAGTATAAATAATGGTATACCATATGCTTTTTTATTCTATATGTATGTTTATATATAACTTGTATTACATGTTCGCTGCAATTGTTCTATGTCCT
Source organism: Solanum pinnatisectum (assembly GCA_035578085.1). Taxonomy (NCBI): domain Eukaryota; kingdom Viridiplantae; phylum Streptophyta; class Magnoliopsida; order Solanales; family Solanaceae; genus Solanum; species Solanum pinnatisectum. Next base: position 45,174,701 of record CM069083.1, on the reverse strand, counting down.
GAGTTGCATTGTCATATTTAGACTTTGAGCTTAACATAGAAAATGGAGTTTAGCTCATCTCTACTATTCTTGCAGTTCTGCAGGTACATATACATAATATCTTCTTTTTTTTTCCCTTCTCCATTTCTTTCAAGGTCTTATGATTTTACACGTTCTTACCCTAAAGCAATATCATCTAGGATCTTGATTGTAGAAATCTTCTTGTATACTAGTAGCTTTAGAAAAACTTTCTGTTGGGGAAAGTAGAAGATGAATAATAATGGATTAAGTTAGCAACAATAATAACAGATGTTTTTTCTACTAAATGGATCATGAGATATCTAATTTATTTGTATCTTTGTCTCCCCGCCCAAAAATTAATAAACGAAAGGAGAAAAGAAATAAATAAGAAGAAAGAAGCCTCTCACTCCCTCCTCCCTTCATATAGTTTTAGGGAAGATATTGGGCTAAAGGTTTCTATGTTCTTTGTGTTGTCTCCTCCTCCTCTCCTCTCCTCTCTCGTCCGCCTCCTCTGCAGAAAATCTTCCATTTTTTGTTAATCCCAACAGTAATTGAACTGGATTGGACTTCATATCTAGCTTAAATAAGTGCCTAGTCAAATATCTTCTTTGGACTTAGTTTGCTTGCAGCCATGCATGTGAAAAATGTCTAAACCTAGAATAAATATTGTACATGAAATAGAAGAATAAGGTATCTGTTACTGAACCCTATGTTTAACAAGAATTAAGCCTCAATCCCGAGCTAGTGTGTATTATATGAATCCTCAGTACCCATTTCATTCCTATTTAGCTCCATTTCCAATCTTCAATTTATTAGGGTCTCTAAGCCATGAATTTTTCTAGATTTTCTATTGACGTATACAATCCCTGACAAGATCAAAAGGACTCTTGGCAAATTGGAGACATACCAAGAAGACTAGCCTTAATCTCAACTAGAGTGGTACTGCTAAGGGATCTTTTTCTTTCACTGTGCTCTATCTTTCTCTAAGTTGCATGGATTCTGGGAGATTATTGGTATTTTGAGACAGCTTCCTATTATTCAGTATGTTTTTTCACACCTAGAACCCATTGCATCGGAAGGTCTACTTAGGACATGACCAAACCATTTCAAGCCAACTCTCATTTTTATCAGGATGTGCACCTTTTATTGAGAAGTAAGGAACTACCCAACTAAAAGAATTGTTTGATAAGTACCACTCATCATTTTACTGATAAAAAAGAAATTACTACTCAACTAAAAAAATGTTTGATAAGTACTACTGAACTAAAATTGGAGAACTAGAAAGCTTTTTACAAGCAAAATCTGGATCGAAGTAGTAAAATGAGAGGAACTCTCCTAAAGAGGCCCCTTTTCAGCTTGCAGTAACTTAAAATATAGCTTCTTATTTTTGTTTTTTGGGTTTTCAAGTCTGGATAATGTCTGTCTTAGTCCACGACTAGAATGTTTCACATTATAAGCTAACTTGTCTGTCAATGTCCATTTATGAAGAGCTAACGTTTAATTCTGGCATTTGTTTAAATCAATTCTGCTAAGAATATTCAGTGATCTATACACCTCAAAAAACAAAAGTGATCTATACTATTGTTTACTGATTTTTAAATTGGTAAATAAATCCTTTTTGTTGAAGCCTGGCCAAGAGTAATTCACATTTTGAAGATAATCATGGCCATTTTCATTTGTAAGAAGCGAAATTGATAGTTTTAGCAATTATGTGTTGTGTTCTGATTACATTGTCTGGAAATATTACCTGAAGAAAATTCATTATGCTTTCTTTTCATTTAATTTAATTTATCTGGATGTGATGGTTTTGGCTTCTGGTTAGCAAAGTCTTGTTAATGTGCTCTGTTTTTCTTAGCAAGCTTGTAGTACAACCTCACTGCTTTTATGTACAGATATAATCAAATAGTTATATGCTGATACTTTTGATAAACTGCCAGCTGTTTATTTGAGATCCTGTATTTTCTTTTTCATTTAAAAAGATTTATGTGTTGAAATTCTTGGGTGGAACATGTTTTGCTACATCTACTTGATCCCAGCCAGCAGTTATCCTTTCAAGGATACCCAGATGAATGGTTGGGATTGAATGGATCTAAGAATCACTCATCTCCTGTGAGCTGCAAATTTCGTAGGTCTTAAGTTTGATCTGAATTTGAGTTCCCTGTTATGGTGCAGATAAAAAGAGATGGGATTACAAAGCTTGTTGTACTGCCTTTATATCCTCAATACTCTATCTCTACAACTGGTTCAAGTGTCCGTGCCCTTCAGAATATTTTCAAGTAACTCTCCTTTTCTTTTCAATTTGGTGACTGCATGTATGGAGTGTATGCAAATACTTTTTCCTAAATTGAAGTGTGTGCATATACTTTTTCCTGTCTCTAATCAATATCTTAACTTTTTGTGTACTCCCAGAGAAGACTCTTATCTGTCCAGACTGCCAGTTGCTGTCATTGAATCCTGGTACCAACGACAAGGTTACATCAAGTCCATGGCAAACTTGATTGAGCAGGAGTTACATAATTTCACTAAGCCTGAGGAGGTAGCATATCTTATTTTTTTAATTTGTGTGGCCTTAGTTTCTGATCATCATGGTTATGCTTTTGGTTTGGTGATGAACCTTTCTTTATTATCACTGGGACTTATTTACTATTCCAACTGAATTCTAAGAGGGATGTATTTTTAGGTCATGATTTTCTTTAGTGCCCATGGAGTGCCAGTTAGTTATGTTGAAAATGCTGGTGATCCATATAGAGATCAGATGGAGGAGTGCATTTTCTTGATAATGAAAGAGCTGAAAGCTAGAAGAATCAACAATGATCATACCTTGGCTTACCAGGTTTGTCCTAAAGCTTAAGTCCTCCAGATCACTTCTTGTGTTACCCATAGTTCTTGACATTCTGCAATACCACGTACATTCAGCTCTTCCTAATGGTTCCCTCTAAGTAATTTATTATAGATGGGAAATAAACGTAGTTTTCCTGCTGCAATGACTCAAAGTTCAGTTTAGCCAAACTCAATGTGCTTATACTGATCAGTCTTCATGTCCAAGTGGAACTGTTCCATATTTCTCTCCTCTTTTTCCTTCCTTTTTTTTTAAAAAAAAAAAACAGTTTTTTTTAGGAGGTTTGTGGGGGATTGAGACAGAATATGACTCCCCTTTTCCCCATTTCACCTCTATTTTTGTCTGTTTCATAAAATATGACGTCTTCCCTAAAATTGTAAAAGTTCATCCCTCAATAGTTCAGATTAGTATGAATTTTACTTGTATTATTTCAAATTTGATGTGACATCTTTTTTACCAACTTTATACTTTTTTACATTTCAGATTTTCCTAACTCTTCTTCTCCAAACTCGGTTTAGTAATCCTTTATAATATTTTACTCTTATACTATGTAAAATGAAGATAAGCAAGTTCATTAATGTGGGGAAGTTCCTGTATACAAGAAATATACCAAAAACTAAATATAGTGGGATGAAGGTACTTTTCCCTTGTGGTGAATTAATTCAATATCATCCTTTTGCATTTCAGAGCCGAGTTGGTCCTGTACAATGGTTGAAACCATACACTGATGAAGTTCTTGTGGAACTTGGACAGAAAGGTGTAAAGTCTCTGTTGGCTGTTCCAGTAAGGTATGCATTCTAGCACCTGAAACTTATCTTCTCAATGAATTATGGTGTCATGGGATCAAAACTAAGTGCTATCTATTTGTTGGGCGATTTTTTCTTAGATTAACGACTTCTTTTAGACTTTCTATGGGCTGTCATGCAAATTTAACATGGATACATTTTGTTGAAAACTATTTCAAGTCTACTATGGTTTGTCTAGCCAGACCTGATTTGCTGGAGAAGGTAACAGGAAGACCACATGACTCATGGGTCCTATTGCTCCAAATTGATAACTTGAATTTATAGAAAGGATTGTCACTTATGGATGCTAATCTCTTGTGCATGAGAGGTTGGAAAATTAATAATTCGACTATTAACCGTGAGAACCTCTTTGATTAGTTGGAAGAAAAAGAAAAGGGGGTGAGATGTTTACCTTACTTGGAATGTCTTGAAATTCTTCAGTTAGTGGTATTATCCTAATGGTTTCAAGTCTCCTGCATATTCATAAAACTGATATGGGAATTTGGAGCGACAATAGCCAACTGTCTCTGAGATACATTTTAGTTGTGGGATTTAGCAAGGGATAATGCTTTTGTTGACTTGGTAGGAAGTGCTTCTTATATGAATGTTTGTTGGCTTACTTTTTACTTGTCTGCAAAATAACACAATCTCTTGCTTTATTTTTGATATCTCACCTAATGTATCCATGCTATTGGAATTTCAGCTTTGTGAGCGAGCATATAGAGACTCTTGAAGAGATTGATATGGAATACAAGGAGTTAGCACTTGAATCGGGAATTGAAAATTGGGGTCGTGTTCCTGCTCTGAATTGCACCTCCTCTTTTATAACTGATTTGGCAGATGCAGTTATTGAAGCATTGCCCTCGACAATGGCAATGTCAACGTCCACTGGTACAGAAGATCCCATGCAATATTTTATGAAAATGCTTTTCGGATCACTCTTAGCATTTGTTTTTCTGTTTTCACCCAAGATGGTATCGGCATTTAAGAAGAACATACTTTAGGGAGGACAGAGATCCTTTACAGAAATAGTACAGAGATCAAGAAGCAATATCTGTGACGCCACCTGAAAGATTTTTGATTTTATAAACAATTTACTATTGTTGTTTCTCTTTGTTAAGATACGAGGTATCACTTTTATTAGAGAGACTTGATTCAACAGTTGTGAAGTGCCAGTATTCTGTTTCTGGGGCAGCACTTGTGCATAGAAAGATAACAAATCAGAGATGCAACAATCTTTGTGGCTTCAGTTTTAGACTCTACAAATATCTTCTATTTTTGTAAATCTACGAATTATTTTCTATTATACAATAGATTTCTCTTGATTAAGCATTTGTAGAAACAGCAAGGACTCTTACAAATTAAGTAGTTAAATAATGCCTCTTGATGAGACACTTCTAATAGTTCATTGGTGCAAGGTTAAGCTTAACGTGGTCTAGCCTTTCTTAGACCCAAACTCGTGCTCAAGAGAAGCTTAGTGCAGTGAGCTAACATGAATTCTGGCAATGTAATTGGACTCTCATGTTGATCTGAATGAATCGTTCTTCTTAAAGCAAATGTGATCTAAGCAAGACGCCAAATTCCATTTTGTAGGGAAGGAGCCTACGATGTATGTCTAAAAGCAATTGCGATCTAAGCAAGACACCCTATTACAACATTTTGTAGGAAAGGACCTACTTAATATGGAACTCATAAATGTAGTGACTAGTATGGTGACCATTATCCTTTTTGACATACAATCTTGTATGTGCTCCTAAGAAGATAAATTTGTCCATTTTTTGGAGTCTCAAAAGAGCGTGGAAATGCGTAAGTCTTAAATCGAAAAGAGAACTCCAGAAAAATTAGAATTTGTGTATTGAGTTATAAGACTCTAGTAACTAAATGAAGTTGTAACAAATATTATCGACTTCAAGGCTGACGAATCTTGCATCAGATATGCTTCACAATAAACAAAGCAAACTAGACGTTCCATTAAAATAAATTGAAAATGTCATAAACCATAGTTAACTATCCAAAATATCTCAATTAGGTCCTTGTATTCTTGGTGAAAACTCATGAACACAGTTTGAACACCCTCAATCACAACCTTTACACTTTTTCTTTTAGGAACACTCGAGACCTCAAATCACGAGAGAGGTGGTAAGAAAACCTGGCTTGCAATTTTCTCATCCGTCAACCCAAACAATTTGGCAATACCACTCTCAAGTTCAATATACAAGAAACTTTTCTTTTCAATTGAACAGCGTTAACACATCAGTCATCGTGCTGTTTGGTACGTATAATGCTGATGGTCTTCGAAAGGATGAACAGGAACAGACGATTAAAAATAAATAAACCAAAAGCAAACACTGGGAGAAGAATCACTCACCAGTATCTGAAATTCATTGTCCGGCCAATTCAGATTCATGCTGGAAAAACACATTAAAGAGAGAGGCAAAATGCTCCCTCCCAAAAGATTATCCATGTCGAAAGCCCAATCTGAGACCTTTAGTTGAAGGAAGAGTGATCCTCGCATCGCAACACACCACTTGTAGGTATAAGAATGTTATATTGATAATGTTATCTTCAGGGATTCAATTATGTAACAAGAAACAGTAATAATGAAAACAACATGCTCAAAGATGCTTTATTGAAGCAAACATATGGCTCCTAACTCATCCTCTACGTAAATTGTACTTGCCAAACATCAAAATTTGAAAATCTGTATCTCGTTGGTATGTGTTATCCCGCACAAGTTAGAGATTGAAGATGACCTTTTATCGACAGTGATACAAGTCATTCCTTTGAAACCTAATATTTGGGAGATTTAGACATAATAACCAGTAATCGTGAACCCTCGACCTACAATCTCCCCAGCACAAAACCAAGCAAAACATTCTAGCCCAAAAAGAGCAGCAATGCCAGCATCCTCAATTTTCAGCTCCTGTCTGTGCTTCCACAACTTCTTGACATCATCAAGTTCCTTCCAGAATGCTTGATAACGTCCAGGAATACTGTCCCAAAAAGAAGAGATATCATTAGTACAAGATGAATGAAAGGTATAAATGGAACAAGTTTTCTATCAGGAAAGAAAAAAGAGCATATCTTCTATCTGCTCGGACATAATTTAACAATGTGCCAATAATATATAAAGAGAAGCATAACAATTTTTGCAGCAAATAACTACGGCAAATGGAAGCAGAATTACTCTTACTCTCAGCAAACCAAAAATATCCTGACAGCAGATACTAATCCAAATGGTCCAGTCCTTTTTTGGGTGATCTGTAATATTCTATTTTCTTGGCAATGAAAATTCCAAAAGACATAGTCCCTCTATCCCGTGTTTAACAGCATACTTTTCATATGGATTAACATGAAATGTTTGGGGCACATAGAAATTCTCAATGCCACTTTCCAGTATAAAAATCATCAAACAAATCAGCATGCCACAGAAAGCAGGACAGTGAGAGCAACAAGATCAAAGAGCAATACACTATTTGATAACTCACCTTGTGAAGTCATCAACAATCATGTTGCTTGGATCCTCCAGAGATGCAGTTGTGTGTGTGTTGGATCCTCCAATAGTTATGCATTTTTGGAGGATCCGATAGGGGAGTCACGACTTTTGTGGAGGATCCGAGCAACATAGATCAACAACAAATGCAAGTTCGAGCAACTTTTGTGAACAAGGGAACTTAGAGAGGATAGGGTCCCGGAAGTTTTTTCAACAAAGAAGTGATTCCCCAAAGACGGATCATTAAGGTTCCTAATGAGATGATAGAACAAGAAAAATACTACAACCACAAGATGATGAGCAGTTTGCAGTCTAAACCCTACAGCCCTAAGGTAACCTAGCTACACCCAACTTATGGATAACATGCATTGAAAGCAGTAAGAAGATTGGCCCAACATTTCCTACATCCGTCCATGTTGTCTGCTGATTACCAATTGAATACTTTCAAGTAATGGACAGGTAGGTTGAAGCAATCATCATTTACTACCTACAAAGACTAAAGTATTTGTACATTAAAAGGATAGAAGTGATGAATAACAAACCTAGCTAAGCGAGTATAGAACACTTGTTTCGCCAAATGCTTGCATTTCTCCACAGTAGGTGGCTCTTGAATGTATTGTTTGTTCTGCTCCAACATCTGCTTGTAGTATGCACATCCATTCTTGGTCAAGAACTTTGAAGCTTCAACGGCCTTTGCTTTCACTATCGGCAGTTTTGATGCCATTGTTTCGTAACCTACATATAACAATGCACTGTGAAAAACATTGTCACAAGTGTTGAACATAGAAGAAAAGTATATGAAAGTGCGAAATCTGCTAGGGTTTGGCTCAAAGTACAATTCAAAAGATCAAATTAAAGAGAATTATATGAAGAAACAACTATACGGAGAAGAATTAAAATGCATTTCAACTGGAATATATGGAGTAAAAATCATGTCAATCAAGTTCAAACCCATTTTAAGTTCTGACTCAAATGTAAAAACTTTTTCGTAATTACTTTTCAGTTTTCATATGCTAAATTTCTAATTCTATACACCTAATCACAACACATTATCGATAATGTTTACAGTTCAGTGATGTCCTCTTCATGATAGAGATAATTTAGTGTCACAGTACCAGCCTGCATCGAATGGCTGTAGCAAGGTCAAGTACACTAGCTTCAAAGCATAAGTCTGCTTCAAGACTCCTATTTACTTCTCTTATTTTTTAGTAACTGAAAAAACCCCTAGGGCCAGTATCACACAACTCGGAACTCAGTGGATAATGGGCTCCCCAAATTTACTATTCATCATTTCTCTTTGAAGTAACCGACATCAAAATGGAACATAAATAGTTCATTCTATTTTCCTCAACATAGGCTCTAGCTTCAGCTAGCTATGTCTGGATTACACACTAACCTTTTTTTAATCACAGGCAAGGCATTCAACTATCAAAGACCCAACTCCTAACTCATTTTCGTACAACAAGTGATTGATTCACAATTATGAAAACTATAGTCACTCTACAAGGATACATTTCATCATTGCACATGGAGCAGCTCACAAGTTCTAATTTTTTTTGTTTACCCTTTTAGAATTCCACATAATCTGAATTTTTCATTAAAAATGCAGTCTTTTACCACCCCACAAACACACAAATATTATCAAGAAAATATTCCAACATAAATTGCAATTGAAAGCATGACATAAATCCTCAAGAAGGCCCATTTGCAGGATTAACCTAACCCATACAATGAAAAATTGAAGGCTTTCACATTTTTCAGACAAACAAAAAACAAATATTTATAAGAAGAGAACTAGGCATAAGCAGAAAGAGAAAGAGTGAATCACCTCTAAAATCGAAATTGTGATGGCTCCTTCAGCTGCAGAGAGAGAGAGATAGACAGAGGGTTTTGAAGCTGAAATAGTAGTAGAGTGTGTGTGTATATATATATATATAATACATATTTATTTGATCAATATGTTTAGGGTCGTTTGATAGCGTGTATAAAAATAATATCTAATAGAGTGTATTAGTAATGCTTGCATTAGTAATGGATGTATTAGTTATACTTGTATTAGTTATGCATAGATTATTTTTATGATTGTTTGGTTTGATGTATTAAAACTAATATGCATTGTACAAAAATATTTATTTACAAAAGTATCCTTCACAATTATAGTGAAAAAGATGTAAAAATACTTTTGAGGAGTAATTGGGTCTTTAACCATATTAATGCAAGTATTAAAATTTTTTGCATTACTAATACCTAGAAGTTCATTGTATTAGTAATACACTCCTCAATACACAATAGAGTGTATAATTAGTACAAGCATTAGTTATTCATAGCATGAAAAAATGCACCAAACAAGGGAATACTAATACTTATAATTAAGGCATTATTTTTATTAATACACTCTGCCAAATGACCCTTAAATGTGTAACTTGTCCTATTCTTTTAAGAAAATTTTTTTAGTACTTGATGCTTATAAACTTCATTTTTTTCAGTCTTAATGCTTATAAACTAACTAGTTTTCTAACACGTGGTTGCACGTGATCAATTTCAAAAATATATGTTACAGTAAATAGTATTGCTTATTTAAGTAAAGATTTGAATAATAACCTTAACAAAAAAATAATATTGTAGATTATTTTGTGAATGTTTAATGTTGATCGTCATATATATATATATATATATATATATATATATATCTTATTCACGCAAACCTATAAAGATGGTCAATGAAAAATTTTATTAGTTAAATGTAATTATGTATATATTTATTTCAATTTGACGAGGTTCAATCATATAATTAGTCTTATCTCACTAATATTACCTTATAGATAATATTTGTTTTGTATTTTTCTTGTCATCTAACCAAATGTGCTTTGCATGTGTATTATACGTTAAATTGGTTAGATGTCATATGAACAGAGAACAACTACATTTTATATATTCACATATTTTCACATTTGTTGTGATTTGTTTTTTAAGAAAAAGAACTCGAAACATTTTAAAATAATATATTTTTAAGTTAGAAGATCTCGTTAACTTGATAATAAATTTGTGACATATGTAATAGTTTAATTTAAATATAAATACCTACCCAAATATAAATATATATTGCATTAATGAAAATATTTATCTCATAAAATTAGCTATTAAATAAATAATAAAAATTAAACTAATACAAACTTCAACTGACGTTATTACAAGTCATATGAACTTTTCTTCGTCTAAAATACTGAAATATTAAGAAATAGTAAATATGTAAAACAACAGGGCAATGTTTATATAGTAATAACTATTTTGAAGCAAACTTTCTGAGAGTCTAAATCACATAAGTAGCATTGATGAATAAAGTCATTCTTTTGTCTTAAGCATCAAAAACAAATCGTGACAATTCTCTAAATTTTGGAAAATAATATTCAGAAGCATATATCTACATCACAAGAGAAATTGTTAACAAAAACAAATGAATTTAGACTACATCATGTTAACTTTATATATTGGAACATTACATACTAATGTATATATTAAGCAAAAAAATAATTATTATATTATTAAAATTATATTATTTCTCTTAAGTACTCGAGGTTATGGAATATACCTTCTTAGGATAGAACGACTTACTTCATTAGAATAGTGGTACCTCATATTCCGCTAAACTGCAAACTCACTCAACAACAATAAATCACACAAAAAATATTTAAATGCAAGAAGAAAAAGAGTAGAAGATTAGAAAATATTGTGGTTGAAAAATGAGAGGAAGTCCTTCTATTTATTGTCAACAAAGGGTAGTATGAACAAATATTTTTTGTGTTTTATATGTAAAAGCATGACCTTTTTGAGAAGTCACTACAGTTTGGAAAAGTCACAACTTATTAAAAAAGTCACAACTCATCGAAAAATCACAACCCTTTGAAAAAAGTCACAACTTATCGGAAAAATCAAAACTCATCGAAAGAGTCACAACCTAAGTTAGGAATATTATAGTAATTTAACATTTAAATTAGGAGTTCATGCTTTTAAGGTAATATAGATAATAACTTTGGCAAAAAATTGTCATCTTTAATTTATACCTTTTCTGCTTAATAGCTATTTATTTTGATAATATTTTATTATTTTATTCTTAATGTCTTTTCATGTTACCTCACATGTTGGGAAAAAATGGTGGTATTTGTCTTTAATAATTTCCATGCAAAGATTGGGTATTTTAACACATTTTTGCATGTGGTACTTATCAAGATCTCATTTTTTGATTGTGCAAAAAATATTATCTTAACACATTTCTGTAGGTGGGAACTTATCACGATATTATTTTTTCGGAAAAAGGACAAATATACCCCCGAATTATCAGCTACTAATATACTTCCTTATCTTTTTTCGCAGATATATACCTCTCATCAATTATTGACGGAATCAGAATAAAAAGAACGGAGGACAACATGATCTTTAATGGTTCATCCAAATTTAAATTTACGTGATATCTTGACTTCTTATGCTTATTTTGGGCATATATACGCTCCAAAATAATTTAACTGGATAGACCATTAAGATCAAAATATTGACGGTAATGATCTTAAAGTATATCAAATTTATGATAATTCGGGGGTATATTTGTCCTTTTTCCCTTATTTTTTTATTTATGTCATTTATAATATGTCCCAAAATTGATTGTTTTAACACATTTCTGTACGTGGATACTTATCAAGATTCCAAATATTTTATCTTATTATGCTAATTTTGCTCTCTTATTTTTTGACTAAATAAGCAAATGGGTGTTTAGTATTTCTCGTCTGAAAATGGAAATGGAGAATGGTCTGTTTCTCACATCTACATATATATGTATTGAAGAGGGTCAAAGAAGAAAAGAATTGGAAGGACTACGCTAATAGGTTAGATTTGTTTTTCAAATGGGTTTCTGGGTGGGTTTTCTCATCTTGGATGGATTGAGTAGTTAAATTGGGTTTAAAAAATTACGTGGACCAATAAGATGAAATCATTTGTTTCATTAAATGACTCATCGGTGTTATGCCATTGTGGTGTTAAAAAAGGGCATTTTAGACCTAAATAATATATTGAGGGCATTTTTTATGTAATAGGTAGAAGGAGAGTATTTTTAAACCATTTATGATACATTAAGGGCATTTTAAACCTTTACCCTTTATTTATTCACAACATTGGATTACCATCCGAGCAACTCCCTCTTATCTTATTTTCATCATTGTTATTCTACTCAATAAAAGTACTTTTTTAATTTATAATTTTTGTAAGTACATTTAAGAACATATGAATCTTATTTATAAAAAATAAAATTAGTTTCTAACACTTCAACACAAAACGTACTTATTTATTAAATAGTTTCAACACCTGATGCTTATCGTTATCAAGTTATCAACTATGTCAATCACCTAATCTAAACAGACTCCTGTCATTCTAAAACAATAGTTTCTTCATCCCAACCCAATTTATGTAATGGTATTTAATTGTACCCAAAGTAAATTTAAAAAGTCATTAAAATTTTATGTGGCTATAAATCATACTCAAGAACAAAATAAGAAATTTAAAGATGCATCATATTTAAATATAGAGGGATATTCTTTTTGGGACAAACTAAAATTAAAAATGTTCTAGGTAAACTGAAACAAAAAGAGTACTGTACAAATTTTGACACTAGAACACAAATGCAAAACTGCTTATTTATAGAAAAACAGTTTTTTTTCCCGAAAAATGATTTTCAACACTTGTAAATGCTTATCAACTAATGTTTAGTCAGCTAAGTCGATAGAAGAACGGGGAGAAGGGAAGAGAACATTCCTACAAAGAAAGCATCCTTTTAAGTTTTTATATTAGAAAGAAGAAAAGAGGTTTGACCAACATGAGTACTCAGAGACGAACAAACTGAAGTGACTCTTAAAACACCAGAAACCTAAACATAATACCAAAGTAAAGCATAACAAAATATGGAAACAATCTCATATAAACTAGCTATCACTTAATCCTTCCAAGTAGCATCCATCAACTCCGAGGTGAGGCTTTTGGAACCCCCCCAGTACTAGGTTGAACAGACTGGGATGTTGGATTCGCACCACCATTGCCATCAGCAGAGTACGCAGCCGGAGGCTGCACATAACCGCCAGCATAGGCACTACTGTAAGGTGGTGGCTGCTGCCCATAGCTAGCAGCCCCATACCCAGGGTGAGCTGTTGGAGTGCCATAAGAGGATGGAGGTTGCTGAGTCCCAGAATCACCCTGACCATAACCTGATTGAGCAGTTGCTGCCTGTGGATACCCGGGCTGCACTGGTGGAGGTTGGGCATAGCCACCTTGTGCACTAGGAGATTGCTGAGGCTGACCATAAGCTGGATGACTAGTCGGAGGCTTTTGGGCTTGAGGGGGCCCATAACCTGCGGCTGGCTGGGCGCCATAACCACCTTGGGAAGTAGGTGGCATCCCATACCCAGCTTGAGTAGAGCCTTGAGATGGGTAACTAGGAGTAGGGCTGGGCTGCTGGCCAGACTGATAGCCTTGTTGGCCCACGGCTGATGACTGAGCTGGTGCAGGTGCTTGACTTCCATCACCTTGCGTACCATGTGAAGTGTTGTGGCCATCAGAAGTTGGGTTCGGTACATTACCATAGCTTGGAGTAGAGCTATAACCTTGTTGCTGATCATAACCAGTACCCTGATAACCAGAGTGAGCAGCAGGTGCATGATATCCGCCGTAGCCATCTTGGGAGTAGCTCTGTCCCTGGTTGTAACCTGTGGCTGAAGGCTGATTGTAACCGTAGGCAGTAGTATCAGTTGAAGCAGCTGAACCTCCAGGTGTTTGTTGCTGTTGTGGGGGTGCCTGCTGACTATAGTAATCATAACCACCTGCACCACCTGCCTGAGACGTTTGTTGATTTGGTGCAGTTGTCTGATCCCAACCAGAGGCATATCCACCAGAGGCCTGTTGTGGAGGGTAACCAGGGTAGGGTGGTTGAGACGTGTTATATTGGGGAGATGGACCTGGATATGCTCCAGGTTGAAGGTAACCATAAGCAGGTTGTTGCATCTGCGCACCAGGAGGAGCCCAGCTTGCAGGAGGTCGAGTTTGATAACCTTGTTGAGGATATCCTCCAGCCATTCCTGGATTTCTAACACGATTCTGCGAGGAATTGTTGTCTAAAATGAACCAAGAACGATTGATCCAGTTGCATATATTAAGACATTTTCAAAGCACAAAACAAGCACATAGAGATAGCATAAACACAGCAGATAAACCAGCAGCATTACCACAATATAAGCCCAGCATAACTGAAAAATTACCCAACATGATACGGAAAATACACCTACATACCGTAGTGGTTGTGTGGTACAAACTCCTGCTTTCCCATCTTCATCCTATTTGAAGCGACGGGTACCATAACAAATAGAAAAGACTACAAATTCTACATATATGCAAAATAATTCCCAACACAAAAACACTAACAATGGCCAAAGGAGAAATATTATAGGCCTTAGTGACCCACCTTATTAAAAGATGAAATGATGGTAGGTGAGAGCTTTATGCTGTCAGCAGAGAAATTACTCACATATTGAAAGCATCTCACTACAATATCCTGAACTAAAGTATACAATCCAGGCTCTCAGTCATCCTAAATAAACACAATTTATGAAGATATTAATTAATCCAGAATAAACACAACACCTCCATGTTATGGGCTCCAAAGATGAACTCTTTATCCTGGTGCTGTCTTCATGAATAATGACGTAGAGTAGACCAAATAGGAAAAAAAAAAGTGTTATTATGGAAAAAAATGACATTAGTGAACACAAACGGAAAATAATATTGCCAACACGTCGTAGCAATTATTTATTTATATAAAGCTGGTAATGTTGTATTCCCTAGCATTAGAAAGGCAACATACCACTTTCTCTTGATACAAGATATGTCAGTCATAAAGACATTGCAAAGCATAACCTAACTACTGCAACAACTGGACTAGAACAAGAAAGAACTTAATCTTCAGGGGCAACACTAAGACGTGTGAGAAAAATCTCTACCTCTGTGACTAGAATGTTTTTGAATATTCTCAGATGCAATGGATAATCAATTATACGGCACAATAAATGGATTTCTAATTTTGAAATAAAAGATACCAACAAAGTAAAATAGGAATTCTATGCAGCATAAGTTTATACCTAACAAACATCCTAGAAATAAATCCAGTTAATATTGACCAGTGTGAAAAATTAATAATATCTCAATTTTGACTCCAAAGAGAAGAAATAATCTCACAACAACTTGGTCCACTCCCCTGCATCTCTAGAAATGAAGGTGTCTTTCACTCCAAAAAGAGATAAGTTGTCAGTAGTTAGGTTGGATACCATACCAGAACACTGCTGAGGGAACACCAACACTAAATGGTTTCATGTTGGTGTCACCTATTGTCCAATACACACTAGCCTACAACATTTCCACAATATCAGTGACTGGATACAAAATTCAATGGATACAGTTTATATCTTATCCTGATATTAACTAAACAACTCAAACCAAGAATGATCACAATTCTTATAGATAAGAATGCATCCTTAATATTAGAGAAATTTTAGATTGGTTTTAGTTACCTTCTTGAAAAGGCTTGTCGCAACCTGCCTCACACAAAATCAAATATCCAGAAGTCCAGTATAATATTGAACAGATCAGTACACAAAATAAAGAGGTTTATCTAGATTTTTGTATGATCATCATCAATATAATAACTTAAACCTAACATAGACTTCAGACGGACCCAACCCTGCACCACCTAACCACCTCAATGAACTTGTGAAGAAACTAATCAGAAAACTGACATAAGAAGATGCAATGTCATACTGCAGATAAGTTTTACAGATTGACCATTTACCCAAAATCAATATGGAGTTGTACTGAAGAGTGGAATACTGCACTCTCCATGACCACTTGAAACTAGAACTGAAGTATATGACTGAAAGGAATAAGAGAGGACCTAGTTACAACTAGGAAAAATGCATGACTGAAATGAATAAGAATACTCCCCTCAACCGTAAAGCAGAGCAGGTGCTCATCTCCTTCATACATGGATAATTTGAAATGAATTAGTAAGTCCCATGGACTGAAACTGTAGATAAAAAAGATGGCTGCTAAATAATATCTGTAAGCTATTGAATTCAGACAGGGATATCCATTCATCACAACTTTAGATACAAGTGATGAACACCCAGTGGAAGTTAGACTTAAAAATGCTCAGCTCATCATCCATGATGCTTTAGCAACATAATAAATAATAAAATATTGTGGTTTGAGCAATCCTCATTTAGAATTCAGCTGGGAACTCACTAATGCAAAAAAGTTAGAGAAGGAAAACTAGAACATTCAGATAAATTGCAATCCTCCACAAATTTAAATCAAGGTGCACATTAAGAAACAACAAATCCACATCACAAAATACGACACAATCATATATACAACAACATTAACACAGCTGAAAGTGATGGATGAAACAGACAGAGATGTTAGCAGTCAGATTGACAGATTATGCAACTACAGATACCTCACTAGTAACTTCATACACTAGCTGCTTAGCAGCCTCAATCTGTTCAGTTGACCCATCAATTTGTACTGTCCTTTCTGTTGATGTATCACCTGGAGGCAAGTGTAGAGGAATCACCTGTGACAAGTTGGGAAAGGTAAGACACCTGACTTTGAATCTCAACTAAACTGATATGTGATGCTGAAACCACGCAAATCAAGAGTCCTTGACAAAAGGGCATCACTACCATCGCGAAAGTTGCAACACTATCTGCAGAAGATTTTATTATTACCTGAATACGCGCTCCAGTCCTTGCTTGCATATTTTTTATGGTTTCACCTCCTTTGCCAATAATAAGACCAACCTAAAAGCATTTCAATAGGTATGAGAGATAAGATAAACAGGAAACAGTGTATTGCATGATTAACCAACTACAGCAGTAAAAGTCACCTTGTTGTTGGCAACTTTCATTATAAATTGTTCTGCCCCAGCAACCTGTCCAGTTATCCTCCGGGAAACTATGCCTGAACCTCCTGCATCAGCCTATTTGATATATATTGTGCAAGGGAAACACATTTGAAAAGGAAGAACAAGTTCAGTTTGGTTAGATTCAACACATGAAAGCATTTTAAGGTACAGTTCAGTTCAGGTATAGACAGATAAATAGTACCTCAGAAAGAACGTCACTAATCAATTGTTCAGCCTTAGCAATTTGCTCTGGTGTACCCACGAGTTCAACCCCCCTAGTACGAGAATGTGGATCAGAATCCATGTCTCGAGTAACCTGAATCTTGGCTCCAGACTGTAGTTGAAGATACTTGATAGTCTCCCCACCCCTGCCTATGATCACTCCAACTCTGGCATTTGGTACCTCAATCTTCTTGCTTGGCCCCGGATAACCATATGAATTTGTCACTGCTGGATTAACAATGGGTTTGTCTGCAGTTTAATAAAATACAAAACATGTAATCAGTAAGTGGATTCATAAGTAAAGTTGGCTACAGAGGGAACATAAGAACATCAAAGACATATAAAGCACAGGAAAAGTGACTGCATTAAAGCTAAAAAGAAGCATCAATTTGCTGCTGATATTGTCACTATAAGTTCAGAATACAACTATTGACCTGTAATCATTCAAATACAAGTCATAATATTCTCAGGGTAAAAATTCAACAGTCGCAGCAGCCATTTATTAACAAAACCATGTAACTATCAACACAGATCCAAAGTAATTGATTATGCAGTAAAAGTTGGGAGATTCTCAAAATGACAAAATCTTACAATCTTACAATAAAAGATGGATAAATGCACAAAAACTACACAGCCATTTTCAAAAGTACAATAAAAGAACTATTAATAACAGACAAGAAACAAAACAACTGTCAACATTTATTTTTGTAAGGCATGATTTTTTCAGCGATTCCATCTATTTATCCAAAATCTACAAAGAAAATAGGCATAGACGCAACAAATACAAAAGAAGTAGGAGTAAAAAAGTAAGCACAAGACCGATCACAATAGCTATAACCCAACTATTTAATTAACTAAACTCCTTATTCACAAAGGAGAACAAATAACTCAAGAAAACCTTCTTAAAAATAAGACAGAAACACTGGAGAATCATTTACAAGAAACTAAACAGAATTATTTAATAGAAAACAAGAGTTAAAAAAATAAAACTTACGTTCGACAGAATCAAATCCAGCGCCGTTATCAACTCGAGCTTTTTTGGGCTCCCCGGTGTTCAATAGCCTAGCGGCGATTTCCTGAGCCTTCTGCTTAGCGAGCTGGAAATCATCCATAGGCGGAGGAACGGTGTTGTAAGAAGCATCAGGCGATTGGGAAGAAATCGGGGCAGAGAATCCAGTGGGTTTACGGGAAATGGTTTGTTCTTCCTCGTACTTCCTCTTGTTGGTTCCAACCTCTGATGCGTAATGGACGTCCTCTTCCGCCATTGTTGTCGTATGGGGAATCTGATGAGAAGTAGAGTATAGAGTTCTGAAACCCTAAAATGAAAGATTGACGAAGGATTAGAGAAAATTGGGGGAGAAACGAGCCTTTTTTATACTTCTTTTAAATCATAATATATTTTTTTAATTTTTTTATCTATATATCAAATTTCCTATAAAAAAAAATATTGATTTTATCCTTAAAAAAAAGTAAGAAATATTAATTGATAATTAAAAAATATTAGTTTTAACATAATATATAATATTATAACCTTATAAACATATTTCAATGCAAGTAATACAAAAATAAAGCTTTCATGACAATTTCTTAAAAGATTATCTATTTTTATTCTAAATAAATTTTAAATTATAATTTAGAAAATATTTTACTAAAGATAATCAAAATCTTTTACCTACATAGATTATGGAGAATAAGAGATAATTATAATACATAAGTGTAACATTTAACTTGGATTTAACTGACATCTATGCCCTCCAATTTTAGGTATACACAAGCAGACACTTAAACTTTTAAAGTTGAAAGAGTAGGCACACACATCTTTCATGAAAATTCATGTGGCATACACTCGAACTAATCTGTCTTGTGTCATGTATGACACATATTATTCCATGTGTGTCTACTTGTTTAATTTTATACAAATTTAAGTGTCTGTCTATATACATTTAAAATTTGGAGGGCATAGATGTCAGTTAAGATCAAGTTAAATCACACGTCTCCATATTATAACTAAAAGACAAGTGGATATTGGATATGCATGCATATTATACATACACATATACTTAACGCATGAAATATTAGAATACCAATTATAAAAAAATAACATTAGATTTTGTAACAAACTTATAGAAGGATTATTCTACTTGTTAATCCAATTTTAGCTTGATATTTTCAAAGTTAATACTTTTAAGTATTTTATTTGTTAAATAGTTCAAAATACACGTGTTTTTATTTTTAATGCAATTTATCGATAATCAACCTTATTTCTCAAAATGTTTAGAATTTTTATCGATTAATTTTGATCACATTGTTTTGGTCACAATCAATTGAATATATTTACAATATTTGTTCAGTTTGATTAAACCATCTCTCATTGTTGAATTGCATTTTTATATGTCATTGGTTATATTCGTTACATTTGTTCATATCAGTTAAGTATTTGTTAGCATAGTCTAAAAATATAATTAAATACAGATAAAGAATTGCATACATAAATATTTTATTAGCCAATGATTTTGGGCACATGGTTTTGAACCCACAATTTTGAGTCCATGATATTGTACAAAAGATAGTTTTAAATTTCCCATATAAGCTTTACTTGGTCCCAAAGTAAAGGTAGTGGTAAAAATTATAAGTTTTAAATTTAAGCAAAACTCATTTTTTCTATGGCCCACTAGGGCCAAAAACCAGCCAACCTTCCCTCTCACAAACCAACCCAATATCTCCCTCGTCTTCTTCAGCTGCTTACACAACCCCAAACTTTACCCCACGCCATCACTACACCTCCGAGCTTCAGCGAACAATCACCAAATGAGCCCAACCCTTTCACCCTTCTTTCTCCCTTAACATATTTCAAATGTACACTCCTTCCAGCCCATTTTCCCTTTTTTAATTTTTTTTGTTTTGCAGGTGTACGAGCTGCTGCGAAGGCAAGGCACTCCATTGCCTTTATGTTCTTCACTTTTCTGGAGGAATCTGGCCAACCAAACAGACCCCAATTGCACTCCGTCTCCCTCTCCCTTTTCCCTTTTTATTTTTATTTGTTCTGCAAGTGTTCGAACTGCTGCAAAGGTAAGATACTCCATTTCCTTTGTTTTCTTCACTTTTCCGCTGAAATCTGGCCAACCAAACAGACCCCAATTGCACTTCGCCTCCCTCTCTTTTTTCTCTTTTATTTTTACCTATTTTGCAGGTGTACAAATCAATATTTTTTGGTGACGCCGCCAACTCCAACAATAACAGTCATGAGCTCCTTTATGCGACTGAACAAAACTACTCAACACCACCTTATTTCTTTACCCCATCACTGTTTCAACCACCACCAACCCACTGTTATGACTCCATCTCCAGCGAAACAAAACCACTGGACCACCACCCAACCAGTCCACAAAACAACTAAAACCCCACCTCGTTTCCCTCTTCCCCAACAGTGAAACCTGACCCAATAGCTGGTCGATCAACAAAAATACTCAACTCCCAAAATCCCCAACGGGATGCTTGAGATTCGTTCGAATATCCGTGCGCACAAATAAAATATGATTGTAACACTCCTGAAATTTTTTAAGCTAAGACTCGAATCATTCTTCATTGTGAGTAAGATTTTATCAAGGAGTTTAAATTTTTCTTAAGTGTTAAGGTCACCAGATGAAGCACCTTGAGTTCCAAAAAGAATTAAAGATAATTCATTCAAGTCATTCCTAAGTTCTTTTAAGTTTTAGGTCAACTTCAAATGACCATAACTTTTAGCACAGGATGAGTTAGGAGACCCATAAGATATCAAATGAAAGATATCTGAGTCCTCTTTCCAACGCCATTGAGTTTGCTAAATTTCGAGTTCAGATGAGGGAGATATGCCCGTTTGAGTTCAGCCTATCCAGTTAAGGAAAGTTACCCAAATTAATGAGGGGTATTTTGGTCTTTTCCTTACCCCACTAGCCTAGCTCATTTTTGTTAACCTTTTTGGGGTCTAAAATGATTGAAATCAATTTGAGTTATTCCTAAATTACGCTTAGGGTTTTGAGAGGAGTTTAAGAAGAGGAAAAGAAGAGAAAAGGAAGAACGATAAAGATTCTTGCAATCTTCAAGGAGTTTTCACCAAGGATTTGATCCTAAGAGGTATGTAAGTTTTCATAGTGTTGGATCCGTTCATCCACACGCCAATCATGAATTTCTCTTGCAAATCTATCCATAAATATTGAGAAATTTAAGTTCTTGATAAGTGTTGCTTTTGTTCTTGAATTATGATGAGTTTGATGAGGTCTTGAGATAGTAGATTCTTGTGTACTTGAATTGGGTAATTGACTAAGGAAAATTTGAGGAAACCAATCGATTTTAGGCGAATTTAGATCAGAAAACGAGAAGAAAATTCGTTGGACTGTTCTTGGGGAAGAGTGGCGCGGCGCACCCCAGATGCGCCAGAGGGTCGGGCATGGCGCGCCAACAGTGCACCAAAATGGGGTCTCTAAAGTTTAGGGGCTGGCGCTAGGTTCACCTTCCCCACCATTTTTCCGTCGTTTGCTTCGTCTAAGTTCTTTTAAAGTGTGCCTTTACTCCATTTTTATTCTAACTACTCTAAACTACATATAAAAATCGAGAGATCATTCATGACATGAATCATAACCCTTGAATTTATAATTTAAATTTAAGGAAGAGTTAAGAGTAAAGTTTGAGAAAGTCCCTTTGAGTCTTTTCGAGGAGTCTTCTACAATTACTTATAAATTGTTTCAAGACTCGAGTAAGTGAGTATGAGAATTAGGAGGATGTATTCATGAATCTACATTTTCATTGATATCCTTTAGTCGAGTTAGTCATGCCCATAATTCCTCATGAACTCCATAAATTGCATATCTTTGAGAGGAGTAGTATTTTTGAGTTCTATGTTCTTGAGTTTGAGTTCCTAATCCTTTTTGAAACTATATTTCATAATTATGGATTACCATATATTATAAATGGAGGTCCTTGAGTTGAGTCGGTCATGCTCATAATTTCGCATGAACCCTATGAGTCGAGCAGTCTTGTGATGAGTAGTATAATTGAGTCCTTGAGTTATGGAGTTATTGAGTTTCACGTGTTGAGTTCTATATATGGTTATTGAAACCCTTGAATTGAGTCGTTCACGTCCATAATTCGGCATGAACCCTACTTTGAGAAGTTTTTTACATTTGTTTATAATCTGTTTAAAGACTTGAGTAAATGAGTATGAGGATAACGAGAGTCGAGTTTCATTTTTCAAAATGAATATATGAGAACTAAGTATTCCCAAGAGTAAATAGTTTTACATTTCAAATGAAGAGAAACACCGATTTCCAAAGGAGCTTATAAGGAGTTTTGAGTACTATCTTTTTTAAGAGAAATCTTTTGAGTAATAATCTCAAAGTTTGAGGATGAGGAAATGTTTTTTTAAAACATATGAGCATGAGTTATATTTTTGGGAGTAGTATTGAGCACCGATATGAGGGAGAGTTCAGACAACTCACAGCCCCCATAAACTATGTAGCCAACGTGGGTAGAAAGGATCATACTTTTTAGATGATTCCTTATTGCTTTTTAAACATAGCTTAGTAGATCCACTTAATTGAGGAGTTCTATACCCCGGAAAGGTATAAGATAGTTCTGGCAGCGTGGGCGAGACGATGTATCATCACATAGCTCATAGTGATGGTTGTCGGTTTGTCACGACCAAGGGGTACCCCCTAGACGTAACATGGCGTACTTGACCTGACGGGGTCGCATACAAGCCCTTAGCAAAATCATAACATAAGATCATAGAAAATACGGGAAAATTTAAAACTTCTTTTAAACATACAATCGAAAACACTTTCCATAAACAAGCAGACGTCTTTACTAACTCTTTGTCTCAAACCATCTATTAAAACTCTTGAATAAAAAACTTGGGATGCAGCCCACATAAATGTCTAAAACATAAGGAAAATGACATAAAGGAAACATAAGGGTTTTGTCCTCGAAGCTATGAGGACTCACCAATTCTTCAACTCTTCTTGCACCTTAGCAACCTAGCCTTCAAAGCAACTCAATCTCCGAAACCGTACATTTGGTTAGAATGTAGGCAATATGCATTAGTACAAAATGTACCAAGGATGAAAGCTAGAACAATATCATAAGAGCATCTCAAAATGGTTAGTCAACATAAGACATAAGCATAAGAGATAATAACATAATCATAGCATAGTCTCTAACATAAGCATCATATAATCAATCATAAGCCAACATAAGACATAAGTAATGAGCATAGGAGATAAGTCATATTCATATAAGCATAGTTTACTCTTAGTCATCTCTACCATAATAGCACCATTCTCAAGTAACCTGAAAAGCATACAAGTGCAAAGCAAGAATAGCATCCCATAATGCCACCCAAGCCAAGTACCCCTTTTTAGTCATCTTAATCATAGTCTATATATATGGTCAACTCTAAAGCTTCTTTACCATAAGGGTATCATACTCCTAAGTAACCTCAAGGCACAATTGTGCAATGGATGAAAGGCATCCCATAATACCATTCACACTAAGTATCACCTTGAAGTCAACATAGTCATATTTACCCTCCTTTAGTCTCACTCTTTAGCTTACTTCATATAGACAAGGGAATTACCATCCTTAGTCAACATATCATAGAAGGCAACTATAGCACAACCCTATCTTAAAATACATCACTCATAAAAACTCTTTCTTGAATGACCCTAAGTCATACTTGTGCAATGCACGAATAGCACCCTATAATACTACTCATGCTAAGTACTACTTTTAGGTCCTAATACTAATACTTCTTGATTTGGAACCTAGTTCCTCTCTTAAATACATCTTAGTTCATTATTAGATTGAACCCTATGAGATACTACTTTTAGCATGTCTAGGTTCATCATCTACATGGACACTATAAGATACTACTTTAAGCATGTCTAAGTCCATTCATACTCTTGAACACTATGAGGTACTTCATTAAGTAAGTCTTAGTTCAATTATGCTTTAGAACACTATGAGATGCTTCTTCAAGCATGTCTAAGTTCATTGGATATGTAGATTTACTACTAGAAACCTTAACTCAACTATGTGAAGGCTTGCATCTCATGAGACTTAACTTTGGGAAAACCCACACTCTACTACGTAAGAGTTCGCCCTTTTATCTTGGATAGTCCTCACATCAACTAGGTGTGGTTTTCCTTTCTACTTGGAGCCCAGACCCTATCTTGTGTGACACTCCATCTCATCTTCAATAACCACTTGGAGCCAAGAATACACCCCAAGGTTTACTTGTTAAGCCTTTCTTCACACTCATATCTCATGGAAGGATGTCCTTGACAACCAATCCATGTTCAAGTGATTCTATCACTTCATACTTCAAGCATTCATAAAGTAGATTAGGTGAGTATAGGTCTTTCACCACAAATCCACCTATTAAACTTCTATTCATCGCATTGAGTCTACTCTCAAAGCCCTAGTGATACAACATTCATGTAATAAGCTTCATCTTAAGCAATTCTCATCACACTCCTCACTACTAGGTGATTCTTAGTCATAATTCATCATAAAGGTTCAATTCCATCTTTACAAGTCAAGACCCATCATATTCAATAAATTCTAGTTCAATTCATAATTACATGTTCTTAACCTTGAACAAATACTACTCATAACATTGATTTAAGAGAGTCACTTTTGAACCTTCAATTTGACCACTAATGGCATAAACCCACAACTATCACATTCATCAATTTATACTAGGGTTTACCATAGAAATCACATAAATTCATCATAATATCACTAAACAAAGCTAAATAAATCATAATTAGGTATTATCCACTAGATTGAAATCATACCCACATCCTAGCCACAATGTAAAAAGAACCCTAGTTAGAATTGGGTTTTTAATCTACAATTGGGGGATTACTAAGGGGACTCTAGGGGTGGCAGAACCCATAGATAAGCTAAACATACCTTAATCAATGCCCTAGCACAAGCCTTTAGCAATGGAACCTTTGTTCTTGACTTTAGCTTCAAGCCCTAGCTTCTTCTTCAATGGAGGTCTTTCTTAGAGAGAGAAATATTTGAGAGAGGGGTGATTGGGGGTTTTGATTCTAAATGACTATGTTGGGGTGTTTAATGACTTAAAAGACTTTATATATATATGTGTGTGTGTGTGTGTGTGTGTAAAACCCATATAAAACTATCTACATATAAAACTAACTAAATAGGAATTTACATAAATGACCCTAATTTGGTAGCCCCCGTCCAAGGATCACGCCCACTTGGACGGTCCATCAAGGGCACCATGGCCCGTGTTGGTGCCTGTGGTCCCTTGAATAGTGGCCCTTCTTAGCTTGGCAATCTTCCTTGAGGCTAAGGGAAGTCCACGAGGCCTCCTACGATCTGTAGTCAAGCCAACGGGCTGTGGTGATGGTCGTGGCCCCTTAGGCAGTAGCCTTGCCTCAAGGCTTGACCTCCCACAAGTCTAAGGGGTCTTCACGGACCCCTTCATGTACTGTGGTCAAGACCACTGGTCGTGAAGGTGGTCGTAAACCCCTTGGGCAGTGGCTTGCCAAGGTTGGGCAGTCTTGGCCCCTTCGCTTAGGCTTGCCCTTTTACCTTGGCACTTGCCCTTCCCATGCTCAACCAAACTCTAAATGGTCTTCCAAGCTACGAGGTCTAACACGTACCTTAACGTTCAACTACTAAACCCTTCATTTCAAGCACGTAAAGTCTTATCTACGACAATAATTCTCAACATCACACTCTAAAAACCCTAACTTAAGGCCCTAGTTTAGTATACTAATTTCTGGGATGTTACAATATCTCCCACTTGGGAACATTCATCCTCGAATGACATTTCTAAACACTTCTTAAAGGAAATGACTCTAGACTAGCAGCCCATCATACATGCAATACATCTAAATGCACACAACCAATGAGGAAAACTTCAATTCCCACCAACATACTCAATGCACAAAAGGAAGTAAGAACTTCATCAACAACTCATTCATGCATGACATTCTCATAACTAGTCATATTCAAGGAGGAACTACCATCTAATCATAACTTTCTCAACATACTCTCATGGAGCCCATACACAATTTACTCTAAAAAAAGCATTCATTTCAAGGAGGAATCTTTCAACTCCAAAACTAAAGCATGCTCAAATACTTATCTCATGAAGTCTATATGCAACTCTAGTCAATGTACTACAACATGAGGAAAATAATGCATATAAGCCATCTCTAACAAGACCTAAGCATTTTCATGAACATGCACATAAGGACATCATGGCAACACATAATCACATAATGACGTCCCTAGATAGGCACACTATCTCCCCCTTAGGAGTAAGCCTACACAAGTTCTTCTAAACATAATTCATAACATAAGTCAACAATGAAGCACCACTCATAATAATGACAACTTCAAGTCCATCATAACAAGTTACAAAAGAGAAGGAATCCGGAAAGTTACTAAAGCATAAAAAAAACACATACCGAAAGGGTCATGAGGAGATCACTCTTGATCTTCTCTAGATTGGAGAGCATAAAACCTATTCTTCTTTTGAGGCTCCTCATCAACACCACTAGAGTCAACTTTCTTACCCTCTCTTCCTTTAGCCTTAAGAACCGGGAAATCTCTCACTTTCTGCCCATCCTTCCGACACCCATAACAACCATCCATGCATGCTAGGCACTTACCAAAATGATTCCTCCCACACTTGGTGCAACTAGGCTTAGGAAATAAAAAGTCTTGGGCGGAATACTTTGGTCTAGACTTGGACCTACCTTTCTCATCGGACTTAGCATTGAGAAAGTTCCCATCATCCGTTCTAGCTCTTTTCCCCTCCCTATTCATTTTCTTAAGCTTTTTCTCCTCAATTTGTTTGACATGAACCATAAGGCTTGAAATATTCATACTAGGGATAAGCATTGCCGAATGATACTTACTTTCTACCAACTCGGACACTCCTATCACAAATTTATTCATTCTAGCCCTTGAGTCCACCACTAAAGTTGGAGCATACTTGGATAGTTGGGTGAACTTAAGAGCATACTCCTTCACACTCATACCTCCTTGATGTAGGTTAATAAATTCTTGCATCTTTCGTTCCCTCAACTCTAGGGGAAAGAACCTATCTAGGTTGTAGCTTTAAACTTCTTCATCTTTACATCAATTTAATCTTAAAAATAAGATATACTATTAAGCACAGTCCATGATATTCATGCTCAAAAAGGAAAAATAAAAATACTAAATGTGAGGCAAATAATGATTAATAATATGTATATTTGGCCTCTCATTAGGAATCATAAACTTGAAAAATTCTATGTTCTCCTTTAATTTTTATTGCAAATCTTAATATGCTAAAAGTGTCATTCCTCGATTTTACACCCTGGGTGTGGCCGAAATCATAAGCTCTACTAATCCCAAGCAACTCTTCATTTGGCACACTATAAGATTGAACACTGAATAATGAGGAAGCTGAGAATAATAATCATGGGCTAAAATGTTAATGTCACAACCCAAACCATCGTTACCGGCACCTACACCAATCCTTTTGTGGGTGAACCAATCCTACCCAAAACAGAAGGAAATAGGCAACTCCAAATGTCAGTAGCTCACCCCAGTCCTTGAATCTCAAGAGCTTCTCGCACGAGATCCAAATTAACAGTGAAAACTTATAGTATTATTTGCAGGGTGCAGAAGGGTAGTATGAGTACCAACAAGTGGAACTCAGTAGGTATAGGCTGACTGAGATCCAAACAAAATCAAGCATAAACCAACAGGTAAGAAGGGAGCATATATCACAAGTATCTAAAGCAATAACTAAGAACTCATAATATAAAAAAAATTGATACATGGAAAGAGGATAAATGAAGCATGTAAATGAAGCAAGGGGACGTACCCGGAGGTGCTTGGCCAAAAACCCATTTACAACAAAACTCAACTAAGGATGACAACTAGTCGAAGGCATACTAATCATGATAATCACAAATATCATATAAAACGAAGAAGGCCATTCTAAGCCATACCCTACATAAAGAATGTCAATTAGAAGAGAACAATGGCAGTATCTACCATCAAACAAAGGACCACCCTTTATACTACCTCAAGTACACAACCAATCAAACAATAACCTTACTGAGCCCCTATATGCCCAGAAGGTAAACAATAACAAACTAAACCCATACAATAGCCCATAAGACCAACAAGTACAAATAACAATCAATTATTCTAGTGATAGTCAATGCATATGAATGCGATTTATTCAATAAAATTAGTAGTACCATCAGTGCCAAGTGCCTCGTGCCAAGGTATATACACCTACCTCGTGCCTCCAACAACTCGGTAGGACCCATGACTCCCTTTTCATGTTCAATGGATCATACATTTGTATATACATTTATGGTCCCAATCTAGGTCTTACATAATCGATTTGGTTGGATTCAATTTGTGATGATGACT
This sequence comes from Solanum pinnatisectum, assembly GCA_035578085.1. Taxonomy (NCBI): domain Eukaryota; kingdom Viridiplantae; phylum Streptophyta; class Magnoliopsida; order Solanales; family Solanaceae; genus Solanum; species Solanum pinnatisectum. The sequence goes on along the minus strand of CM069083.1, from coordinate 45,145,923 downwards.
AGAGATAAATAGAAAAGCCAATATTAAAAGGGTCGGTGACTCTCCAACTGATCAAGTAAAAAGATCAGTTAGAAGTAATTTGAACAAAAACCCTACTTCTCAAAGAAGATGCTGAGAACCAATGCATGCACTGGGACCATACTACAAATCACGTAAGAATGAGAAATCAATACAATGCATACCATCACCACCATCCAAACAATAACATCCAAATAACAGAAGGCATAAGACCGCAATACCTCAAACCTAAAGCACAAAAACTAACCTGGAATTAGTTGATGCTCAATCAACGCTTCAAGCCCAAAATACTCCAACAAACTCAACAATGATAACATAAGAAAAAATAACTTTTTTTAGGCATTGAAAAGAATTATGAAGATTCAACATTTGAAGGAGTAACACAAGGTTTTTCAAACACAGCCAAAACGATCTGGAGGCCACTTAAGCAGTTGCACCAGTACCAATACAGGCTAAACTTTGATTTTAATGCTTCGAACACATCCAGAGTCCCGTGAACACAAATCATATGTGAAATCTGATTCTAAACGTTATTCCATACTCAAGAGAATCAATAATACAACATTAAGAGATCATTTACTAAATATTTTGGCTAAATTCAACACTTTAACTATTACAAAGAAAGTAACGGAGTGTTCAAAAACAAAATGAAGACCTCGAGACCCAAACCAAAGGTCATACTAAACCAAATTCAACATTCCAGAGCTAAAACGTTGTAAAGGTTCTCAGAGAAATAATCACAAGGTCCTTCTAGACTAAACTTAATGTTTCACATATAAAGAAACCATCAAAAATCCATTCTAAGGCCGTCTATCTGAACTTTTGACCAAAATCAACCGTTCAAGTTTTAAAGGCTCTAAAACATATAAACTCACACAAAATCCAAACGAACAATCTGACAGCCAAACTATCAGTCTCTATACAGTAAAATATCAGAAAAAGTAGAAATAACCTGAAGGTACATTACAACTATTTTTATCTTCAAGTTGCATATTTCTATTGATTAAGTTGCATGATGTTATATGGTGGATTCAGGTCGACCAATGATGCCTACCAATACGTATTATTTGTTCTATACTACTCTTGCTATGCCATTGGGCATAGTTTTGTTGCAGGATTTAGATATGTTTCATATGTGAAGACGAAAATAATCTCTGATAGCTTCTACTCTTCTTCCTTTATGGTGGGAATTACGTCTATATAATACAAAACTATGCATCCTCTTAAAAGTTGTTGTATTTGGTTAGACTAGTTCCTAGGTGGAAGGTTTAGTGTAACTCTAAGCAAAACAAATTTATTTTTAAATTGAGTTAAGATGTAATGACCCGATTTGTCATTTTTTTTGTTTCTTTCATGAAATTTACCGCTTAACCCTCCCGATATTGACCCTGAGTCTTTTATGAAGAGTTTTAAAATTTAATTTTGGACTTTGAGTTAAAAGTTGAGAATTTTGTAAATTTTGAGTTTGAAAGGCTTAAGTTGTTGAGAAAGTGGTTTTAGGTGTCTTTTAGAGTTTCGAGTCTCGAAATAGCATTCTCTCAATTCCATCAGTCCCAATAGGTGAAATCTAATATGTGAGAGTTGTTAGTTTTAGACTCTGTCTTTTTGGGAATTTGAGGTCCCAAGTTGTAAGTTTGTGAAATTTTAGCTTTTAGGTTGACTTTGGTCAAAATTTGGAGTTCAGATACTCAGATCGGAATTCTGAGAGTTTCATTGGATTTGGGGGATGATTTTAGGCCTAGGTAAGGTCTTGGTTAATTTTTCAGAGGTCCCAAGCTTGTTTTTGCCTTTTTAGGCGTTGAGTTATTTCTTGTGATTTTCACGGATGTTGGGTCAAAGAGACCTCGGATTCGTGTTTTGATTGTTCTAATGAGTCTGGATTATCAAGGATCATTGATTTGCATATGAGGTTTGTGTGCATGGGGTTCCGAATGAATTCGGAGAATCTGTTTGATGTTTTTGTGTTGGTTGATATTTCTGGTGCTGCTGTCTTCGCTTAAGAGGAATTAGGTTTGCTTTAGCGATGTTCACTTAAGAGGAACCTGGTTCGCAAAAGCGAGATTGGCCTTTTTGGTAGGGTTCACAAAAGCGAGACCCCCATCTTTTACAGGGTTCGCCTAAGTAACACATGTTTTCCAAAAGTGACATCAGAGGGGGTTTTGACCTACATTTTGGAGTTTAAGCCCCATTTTTTTATTTTTGAGCTTGGGGAACTATTGTTGGCAATTTTAGAAAGGATTTCTTGTGCTAAATCATTTGGGGAAGCTTTTATGATCCTAAAACTTCATTTTCTTTTGATTATTTATGATTTTTAACATCAAAATTTGAGATTTTGATCGGTAAATAACAAGGTTTTTCAAAAACTCAAGCTCTTAGCTAAAGTGGAGATGGTGAACTATTTTTGAGTCATTTTCGAAATGATTTTTCCCAATGAGTTCTTAAATCCTTGAGTATTGTTTTCAAGTATTAAATTTCAGATTCAAACCTCCATTTTGAAATTGGGTTTTGAGTTGATTGACCCATTTCTCTATATAATTGATGTGGGTATTGTTGTTTCTGGAATGTGATGGTGAATGCTTGTTTGTATATACATTGTGTGGCTTTAGAAGTGATTCGAAAAGGGAAGACTCATCTCTTAGAGTGATTATTGATTCATTAAGGTAAGTAATCTCCTAAACCTTGTATGCTAGTAGAATTCATGTATTCCCTTCGTTGCTTGTATTTTGGGAGTAATGGGATTGAGGTAAAGGGTTAAGTATCCACTTGATAACTCTTAATAAATTAAAAAGGGTTGAAATGAAAAGGCTATGTGATGATAATGAAGTTTGTGAATTGTCTTGTTGTAACCTTGTTGATTGATTGATGAAATGCTTGATAGTATGAAAATGGACTTGAATTGTATAAATTGTTGTCTCTTCCATGTGGTATGATATTGCTTGTGTGCATTAATTGTTGAATATTGTGACGATACATGTGATAGTTTTGATGATGAGGCCTTTTCTGACAAGTGCTTATGATGTTGAGATCTTTGCTGGCAAGTGTTTATGATGTCGAGGTCTTTGCCGGTGATTGCTAGAATGCTGAGGTCTTTGTTGGTGATTGTTATTAAGTTGATGGAAATTGTTCTGGCTAGTGATGTGATATAAAGCCGATGAAAAATGGTTTCGGATAGTGAATTGATATAAAGCCGATGGGAAATGGTTCCAGCTAGTGATTTAAAAAAAAAGCCGATGGAAAATGGTTTCAGCTAGTGATATTGTGCGCATGGGAAATGGTTTCGGTGAGAGATTGTGTCAAGCCCCAAGCTTACACCCTAGATGTAACTGGCACTCGAGAACCATTGTTGGTCCCCAAGCAAACCTTTGGCATGGCTCAATACTTAGCGGAAGACTTACTCAATATTACACGAACTTGAAAGTAAATGTCACGCCCCGAGGCTAGCCCCTTGACGTAACACGGGACCTAGGATCATGAGTGACTCCATGCTAACCCTGAGTCTGGTATATCATAAGCATACTAAAAATAACTAAGTAAAACATGAACTATGCGGAAGTTAAATAGTGGATATCCAAAAATAGGAAAAACCCCAACTAGTCTGAATATGTAAAGCATACTAAGAGTTTAGCGATAACTGAAACGATCACTTAACAACTCAAGCTGAATCTACTACTATGTCTGAAAGCCTCTAACTGAGTTGAGTTGCTGGGATATGCCCCCCCAGCTAACTCTAACAAAACTGAAAACTGAAATTAAAGACTAAAATGAAAGTATGTCTATTGTTCTCGGAATATGAGGACTCACCACTGAAACTATTGAATGCGGAACGAGAAGCGATCTAATAGTGATCTGGATGCTGAGTGCCTAAACCTATATTATGAAAGGATGTTGCGCAGAGTATGCGTCAGTACTTGGAATGTGTTGAGCATGCATGATGTAGATACTACGATGAATAAATATATATAAGCTAAACAAAGCATAACTGAGCAATGACATAAACTGAGCAAGAATGTAACTATTGAAACATAACTGAAAATCTAAGCTGAATGCAGTGACCAAGTACTAATCATGAAAATAGCATGCTGAAATGAATGCTGAATTATATACTGAAAACCTAATCAAATGCACTAAGAGTCTGACTGTGGGATCTACTATTAACCGACATAAACCACGTGAGCTAGATGTGGAGTCCAATGTATATGCCCCATCGAGAGAACCCAATATAACTTGTCAAAGGTATAAAGGCGTGACTGGCGTGATCACTAAATCTAATGCCCAACATATGAGACTTATAATGCTATGGGGGCACGTAGTTTTGGGACTGTGAGGGTACGCTGAACCCTAGTCCAACTCATTGTTAAGTCTACTCTCAACTGAATATGTATATGACACAAATGTAACTAAAATACTGAATAGCTCAAAATACTAACATGCAATCTGAAAATGCAACATTTATGTACTGATAATGTGACATTCAAAATCTGGAGCATGATTATCTGTTTAACTGACCTAGCAAGTATAATTCATGAACTAAGAGAATCTATACAACTAGGGTTCTTGGTTTCATCCAAGGAATCAAGCAAACTTTCCAAGAAACAAGCTATTTTGATTTATGATACTACAATGGCTAAATCACAGTAAATATCCAAGGTTTTAGAAACCCTGGGTCTAAACAAGATATCAAGGAACTGAATGAACTCTAGGGACGTAGTGATGAAAGGAACTCACTAGTGAAATCCCACATACCTGGTGACGAAATCTAGGGAGAAATCCTTTGGATTTCGGGGCTGAAACTTGAAGAACACTATTGCTTGTTCTTGAAAGAAACTGGGGCCTCTTTCTCTTCTTTTCGTTCTAATTTGGATATTTTTTTGGAGAATGAGGGTTATGGGTAAGTCTGACAAAGTTATTAGGCTTAGACTGAGTAAAACGACGTAGTTTAGGCATCAAATGACATTGTTTAAGTGCCTAATGCATAGGGAAAAAGAATAGAATGACCCTAACTTAAAATTGACGAGTGACATCTACTACATGACTGACGGGTTGTCGTTTGAACTACCAACTATCGTTTGGAGTCGTCGTTCATGCTTTGCCCGATAGGGCTTCACTAAAATGAGCATAACTTTTTACTCCAAGCTTGGACTTTAGCAAACTCGGTGGCGTTGGAAAGAGGATTCAATTATATTTAATTGGATAGGTCATGGGCCACCTAATTCATTTTATGCTAAAAGATATGAACACTTGAAGTTGACCCAACAACCATTTTCCTCTAAATAGTTGCTGACCCTCAGCTATGGTCCGTAGGTCCAACCACAGACCGTACTGGTCGATCGTGGGTGGGATCTGAGAACATTAAAATTTGGGCCATAATGACGGAACCCCACCTACAATATGTGGTTCTACCTAGGGGTGTGCATTCGGATTTTCGATTTGGTTTTAAACTATTCGGTTTGGGTTTTTCGGTTTTTGGTTTTGAAGAAGTGTAACCAAATCTGAACCAAAATAAATTTGGTTTGGTTTGGGTTTTTTCAGTTTGATTAATTGGTTATGTCAATAATTAGAAACATAACAAAGTTATATTTACAATTTGAAAAAAATTATATATATACACACACACACACACACACACACATATACATATATATAAAATATTGAATTTCTTAAATATACTTTTTAATATAAATTACACGTAAAACATAAAACACAATAGTTGAAAGTATTATCAATTATAGATGTAACATAAAAATAAACTAAATTATAATGAAAATAACTAAAAAGGGACAAAAGCGGTTAACTCCAACTTAATTATACATATATAATTTGGTTTTCTCGGTTTTTCGGTTTTCATTTTTCTAAATCCGAAACCAAACCAAAAAACCAAACAAAGTAAATTATAAATTCAAAGTCAAACAAAAGATCCAAAAAACCAATCCAAATTAGATTTCGGTTTGATTTGATTTAGTTTTTCGATTTAATCCAAATAGTGCAGACCCCTCTACCTACGGTCCGTGGGTGGTTCCGTTGGTACTGGCACCAGTTTTCTGAACTAGGATTTTCTTCATTTTGAGATCTGAGGTGTTACAGTAAAGATTTAACTCAAGTGTCTTAAATACATAACTCATAATATTTAAAATATTTAACTAGCCATAAGAAGACAACTCAAGTCTTAAACATTTAACAATAGAAATTAAAAAGACTCCTCAAAACACTATTGTCTACAAAGCCTCTAATAACTATGATGGAAGTCGGGACAAAACCCACGACCTCCTAAGAAAATTGAAAGTAGATGTGAAACCTTCTGAAGTGAGGAGGCTCACCAAAGCAAATATGGAACTGCAAGTTGTATCAACAGAGCTCTTGTTGATGACCCTGATTACCTGCATCATGAAAGATGTAGGCCAAATGGCGTCTGTACATGGAATGTACGAGCATGCAAGGGGAACTCTAAAGCACAACATAAGCATGAACTGATAAAAAGGAAGAAAATACTCATCTCATCTCAACTCAACTCAACTCAAGGATGCTCAAAGATACTCAAACTCAGAAATACTCAACTCAGTTCAATATAAAAGAAACAATAAAGATGCATTATAAAGAAAGCTTTTAAAACAGTAGATAATAACTCAACATATTTAAAAATACAATATAAACTCTTTTACTCTTATTTGGGAGATTCTCTAACCGACAACCATCACTATGAGCTATGTGATGATACATCGTCTCACCCATACTGCCAGGACTATCCTATACCTTGTCGGAGTATAAGACATCCTCAACTAAGTGGATCAACTAAGCTATGCTTAAAAGCAATAAGGAATCATCTAAAAAGTATGACCCTTTTTACCCATGTTGGCACACATGGTTTATGAGGACTTTGAGTTGTCTGAATGCATCCCCATATCAGTGTTCAATACTACTCCCAATAATATAACTCATGCTCATATGTTTAAAAACATTTCCTCATCCTCAAACTTTGAGATTATTACTCAAAAGGTTTTCTTAAAAGAGATAATGCTCAAAAACTCCTCATGAACTCGTTTGGAAATAAAAATTTCCTCTCATTTTAAATGAAAAACATTTAATCTTGGGAATACTTAGTTCCCTTATATTCGTTTTGAAAAATGAAACTCGATTCTCCTCATCCTCATACTTAAATATTAAAACAAGTTTTAAAGAATTGTAAAAGACTTCTCAAATTGACTCAAAAATCTTTCTCAAACTTTACTCTCAATTCTATATTGAATTTGAATTATGAATTCAATAGTTATGATTAGGATATATAGGACTTATTAATGATTAGATGTATTTTAGATAGTTATAATTAGGAAGAGAGCGAATATACGTTTTAAAAGAACTCAAACTGAATGAAAGATGGAAGACAGGCGGGACAGGCGACCCTGGCGCATTTTTGGCATAGGGCCCAGCCCCTCAACTTTAGATGGCCAACTCTGGTGCACTGCAGGTATGGCGCGCTAGCTCTCCTGGCGCATTTGTGGCACGTCGCGCCACCCCTTCCCCTCTTTAAAATGTTCTAACAAATTTTTCTTCTCAATTTTTGGCCCTAATTCACCTAGAATCAATTGATGTCATGACCCAAACCGTCGTGATTGGTACCCACACAAACCCTCCGATGGGAGAACCATTACTACAACCCAAACGAACAAATTTATGAAAACTAAGGCATTTAAAGATACGGAAGCAAATTTAAATGACAATAAAAATAGAGACCCCATAAACTCCAAAGGTTTAAATAAACTAGCCAAACTAATGCGGAAGAACAACCCCTAGAATCTGAAAGTCAATGTACCAAAACACTACTAACGACAAGTCTAAGAACAAGGTGTACAACCCCAAAACTAAACAAAAACCTTAAGCAAATAGTCTGAGTCCGAAAAGAATGGACTTAAAAAGGGAAGATCTATGGCAGTCTGAAAGAACTGGCTCACCCTTGAATCCGATCACGCTCAATAGTCACCTAGCTGAGGTATATCAATAGTCGCCTGAAGATGCCCTATACTCAACAAAGAACAAGCAAGTGCAATATCAGTACACAACCACAGTGTACTAGTAGGATCACGCGGCTATCCCAATAAGTGAAACACATGCAAGTACCTACAATCATTATAAAACAACCATATACCGAACATATACAATATTAGTCAACTATTACAAACAACAAACAGTTTCATGATTCTCACATATCACAGTTATATCAATTTAGAGCAACATATCATCTTCCAATATCAATCATAATTAGATATAAATGAAATCATCACAAGTAGATACACAACACAATTCAATGGTCCTTTTACAGAACCCAATTCAATGGTCCTCTCATGGAACCCACACCCAAACTGTTAGCATATTGGAACGTGGTACCCGATCCAATATTTATGCCAAAATGTGGCAATTGATCCCATATTTATGCCGAAACGTGGCAACCGATCCCATATTTATGCCAAAACTTGGCAACCAATCCAAGTTAGTGTGTCGGAACGTAACACCCGATCCATTCAACAAACCACAATCACAATCACCATGTATATTCTCACAATCATACAACAAGAGGTGATTCATGGCATACAATTATTCAATTATCTTTATTACAATTAGGGTGATCAATAATGCAACATTCGTATATATACATGCATTATAATGAGCAATTACAAACATATCACACCAACATGAAATCACAACCATCACCTACCTCGAATCCAAGCTTGAATCCCCTAAGGCACTTGAATCTTCCCTTTCCAAATTCTTTCCGCTTGTTCTAGGTCTATACCCAACAATTTATACGCAAGGATCAACAATCAAAGGTCTAATTATCCGGATTATAACAAACCCAATAACCCTAGACCAAACCTAAGATCCTAATACCCAATTTAGGGCTTCTTCCACCATAAATCACATATCAAAACCTTTCCCCAATGATAATTACCCAAAAACTATGTTTTACGGATTGAAACACGGATTAGGAGAGTTAAAATCTTACCTTTAGCCTCAAGAATAGTGAAAATGGTCAAGAAATCGTATGGGGTAGTATCCTAGCTCTCAAAGTCAAAAAGTGCAAAATAAAGTCATTTTGGCATTTATTTATGACTTTAAGTCGTATCTGGCCCGCCACAGCGGCTCCGCCAGAGTGACCAAAACCACAGCCAAAGCGGCTTGCACAAAACAGTGAGCTATTTTAATAATTCCAAGACCACATTTCACAACACACCTTTAACCAACAACACTCAGAAAATATCGTTCACGCTAAGATTGATTCCTGGAGTTCTACTCACCCGAATTCAATTTCGTAAAGCCGTACGGGCTCCTTAAAGTCTTAGCTATTTAGTCATGTGATCAAAATCATATTTAGATCTCTCATTTGTTACCAGATTTTCCTAGACCTCACTGATTCTGATTTCGTCCAAATCTGAACTAGGCCAGGAAATTCAAAGTTACTACTCAAAAGTTTTCTGGCCTAATTTCTTTCCCCATTGGCTTTTCTATAACAACAGGAATAGGTCGTTACAATTGACTTCTTCCAAAATCTCTTAGATTCATATGCCCAACATAAGTAAATGAAAATCTACTCAAATCTTCTCAAGAGCAACCCTCAAACTCAAAACTTTCGCCTCAAGAACTCATCAAACTCCAATAATAAGGATTGAAGAATGAAACTTCAAGATAACTCATCAAGAACTTCAATACACAGATTTCATGGACGAACTTGATAAAGAAACTCATGATTGGCGTGAGGGTGAACGAACTCATCACTATGAAAGCTTACATACCTCGAAAGAATCGAATTCTTGGCGAAAATCTTCAAAGATCACAAGATTCTTGAACACTTGAAGTTTTTCTCTCTGTTATCCTTTTTAACTTTGCCCTAACTATCCAAACATTTTTAAACTTTAGCGTAAGCTAATTTTAATCAGCTTTGACCCCTAATTTGGGTGTAAAAACGTGTAGGGCTAATGGAGGTAAGGAAAAGATCAAAATACGCCTCCTCAATTCGGATGAATTTCCTTAACTGGGTAGGTTGTACTCAAAGGAGCATATCTCCCTCGTTTGAACTTGAAAATTAGGAAAATTAGTGGCGTTCGAAAGAGGACTCGAAGATCTTTCATTTTTTATCTCATGGGCCACTTAACTCATCTTGTAGTGAAAGTTATGAGTGTTTGAAGTTGATCCAAAACTCACAATTAAAGACTAACTTGCACAAATTTCAAATTGGCTATTTCTAATTTAGTTCTTTCTAAAATTAGTACATTCTAAGACCAAGGTGTTACAGATGGATCATTATGATTTGATGCGTTTATGTTCTTATGTGTGGCCTACTTGTTAAATGTGATTGATGTACTTGTTACGTGTGATTAATCTACTTAACATTGAGGTTGATTTGCTTGACTTTTTTATTCTTGAAATGTGACTATCGAACAGTGAATATTGGGCCTTGTGAGCCATGTGGGCTGATTTCTGGGCAGGGTGTAGTTTGAGGAGGTTCATTTGGAGTGTAAAAGGTACTCAAATTCTTGCTAGGTTTCCTTATTTACTAGGTTGCTTACTGGGTACCATGTTGGTGGTACTCACCCCTTATTTCTACACTTGTGTAGGTTCCGATCCCAAATCCGTGTGATCTCTTTCTCATTCTTCTGATTTTTGTCAAGGATTTTGAGCGGTAGGTGCTTGTCATTTGGTGGGCCCTCTTGTTCCTTTACTTTATGTTTTATTCTATTTGAGAAATAAAGACTATGAGACTTGTATTTATCTTTTGAATTCTATTTTTATATTAGTGTCTTGTACACGTGACAACTAGATTTTGGGGTATTGTTTAGAATGAATAAAGTTTCCGCCTTTGTCTTGTTCTAGTTTTATATTTCCACATTTCTTTATTTTTCATTGGGTTGAAGATGATTTGTCTTGGTGGGAATAGACATATGTCATCACGTGCATTTTTGGATCGTGAAAAAAGAGTATATCTAGATGTAAATAGGGTGTTAGCTTATAGTTTTTTAAGTTCCACATTTAATGTCTTAGTTAGGGGGTAAGAGTTCTCCTATATAGGTGTTAGAGTAGGTGTCCGCACAATACGATGAGTTTATTCACATTTTTCTTCATCAATAGTTGATATTTTTATTCAAAGTAGTTATAAAATTTAAATAAATATTAGTGATATTCTAAATGATAAAGCTACAACTAAAGTATATTTGAATTTAAAATTAAAGGTCAAAGCTAAAGAGGATATCATACTTTCTAAAAAAGTACAATATTTAAATTAAAATTAGAAAATAACCTTTTTCTGAAATGCCTCTGCTGAAGCAAGCACGTCGATGGAGACAAATGGTGATAAATGAAAGATGAATTATTATAAAATTATGAATATCAGTATTACTAGTTTTGGCAAAAATAATATACTAGTTTACATATATATAAATAAAAGAAATTAATTTTAAAAATATTTATTTAAATAAATTGTAATCAAAATAAGATAAGTCGGTAAAAATTGGGTGTCAACAATATGGATTTCAAAAATCTAATTTTTATTTAAGCACTAAATAATAAGTTCAAAAGCTAATTAATTTTCTTCTCCAGCTTCCATAGAATAGTTGAGTAGTTGCATTTAATTTGCAATTTACCCACATCTTCTAGATTCAAAAATTAATTAATTGAATTCACTTGCCAAGTTGGTGTACCACCTATGTCTTATATATATTAGGACTTGCGTTTTGAATCAATATACAAAATAAAAAGATTATCATTGAGATTGGAGATAAAGTGAAGTTGTAAAGAAGATGAAAACGGAATCAACCATTGTATTCACTCTTCTGTGTGTTTATTTTACTCGGTTAAGTTTTTTTTCCTTTCCCCCTCATCTTCTCTCTCCCTATCCCTCTATCCTTCCCATTTATCTCTTATTATATGGTATGTTACTAACTTTTTTTCTTTATACATATACACATATTGGCATATGCTTGGTACATATACATGTATATGAAAAATTTAAACGTTTACGATTTGCATTACACTTGTTATATGTTTACCTATTGATCCATATTATTATCTTGTGTCTCAAATATATTTTCTCTATATATCAATTTTTTCATTATAGAAGAATGGGTCTGATTTCATTGATTTAGTTGAACTCAAATAAGGTATTTTGGATATTTATTAACTTTTTAAGGGTAAATTTAAATCTATTTAATTTCTTACTAGGGTATGCATCAAATTATTACAAAGAATACATAAAAATTAATTTGATAGTTTACCGTAAATTTTTATATTTTAATTGACTATATGGTTCTATTGAGGCAATTGTCATAGCCAAATCTTGTATAGTCATATAATATTATGAAATGTTTTCAAACTTTATTTTATTTGTTAAATTTTGTGCCCCACTTAATTTTGACGTACAAAGTGCAAATTAGAAAATATTTTTTTTTATGTGTTATTCACTTGAAGTTTACAAGTTTGACTATGATCGCAAAATCATATCGATATTAATTGATTGAAAGTCATTATAAACATAGTGGTAGTAATATAAATAAACTATATATGTTTAAAGTTTATGTATTGTCGATGAATTTAATTGAATCGATGACATTAATATTTATTTTGTTGTTACATAGGTTTACAATCATGTATGGTATTGGGAGAAGATCAACAGTGCCAAACAACAAAAGATTGTAATCCTGATTCTTGTAAGTTTGGATTTGTGCTTTGTTCTGATGGAAAATTTGTATGTCCTGAAAGAATAAGGAGAAACGTTTCTTTCAAGGATCACAATATTTATATGGGTAGATGTTCTTGTGGATGTAAACCACATTGTATCTTAGGATTGTACACATGTCCTTGTTGTTGAGAGTCAAAATTAAGACATGTTTGAGGTATAAGAGAATATCTCATATTTTTATAATGAAAACATAGAAAATATTTTATCTTATTAGAATGAACACATAATATTCTAATTCGATGCTTTCATTTCCTTCACCCCAATTCATACAAGGAAAAATCTATTATGGTACTTATGAGCTCGTGTTAGTTTAAAAATCTACTAATTATTTGTGAATAATTTATTTGACTATAAATACAATTATTATCATATAGAGTAATCTTAAAATCTCTATGAGAATGATAAACTTGAAAATTATAGGTTGGCCTTTAAATTTTTATTGCAAATCTTAATATGCTAAAAGTGTCATTCCTCAATTTTACACCCTGGGTGTGGTCGGAATTCTTAACGACTACTAATCCCAAGTAATCCTTCGTTTGGCATACTATAAGATTGAACACTGAATAATACGAAAGCTGAGAATAATAATAATGGGCTAAAATATTGATATGACAACCCAAACCACCATTAAAGGTACCTACAACAATCCCTTTGTGGGTGAATCAATCCTAGCCAAAAAGGAGGAAGATAGGCAACTCCAAACGTTAGGAGCTCACCCTAGGGCCCAGTCCCCGAATCACGCGAGCTTCTTCGCACGAGATTCAAATCAACAGCAAGAACTTGTAGTATGATCTATAGGGTGCACAAATGTAGTATGAGTACCAATGAGTGAACTCAATAGGTATAGGTTGACTGATCTCCAAAGATAAAGCAAGCATAAACAACATGTAAGAAGGGAGAATATATCACAAATATGTAACGACCCAAACCGTCGTTATTTAGGAAAGGAAAAACGTCAGGAAAATTGGGCCCCTCAACCCACCAGAGCGGGAAAAATGCCGCTAGGGCAGTGGCGCTCTAGCGGGACAGGGAGCGCCAGAGTGGGATAGTAGGAGGCAGAACTTGAATGACGCGAAGCCTTATTTTCTCCTTTTTCCCAAAACACCAAAAAGAGGCGAGGAACATCCCAGAAACCCTTAAAAGGCTGCTCTAGGCTTGGGAAAGAAGGACGAAGAGATTTCTAGTGATAAGATAATGATAGCTTGCGGATTCTCGATCAAATCCACTATCACAAGGTTCGAAAACCAGGATTGGAGCCATAATCCCGTGCAGTTGCTTAGCGCCTAGGTAGGCTAGGTTTATTTACTTGAGTAGTAGTAAGTTCGTGCTCGCTGTGTAGTATACTGTTAATTGATGGTAGAATTCATGCGTAGGCCTTCGGGCATTGAAAATGGAGGATTGTACATGTACCCTAGTTGCTAAAAATGATGTGTATCGTGAGGAAAAGTCTTGTCTTGTGAACTAAGGTTAGGTGATGGTTTGATTTCCTGTTTTTATGATATATACTAGTTAATTGCTTCGTTGTATGCATGTATGTATGAGAATAAGGAATGTAAGTCGAATATAATGCAATGACTATATGTATATGAATAATTACATGCCATGAAGCCATTGCCTGATTGTATGACTATGAGTATTGTTCATTATAGGTGTGATTATGATTGTCATTGTACTGACTAGATCGGGTGTCACATTCTGACACATATATTGGATCGGATGTCACATTTTGACACATATTAGATCGACTGTCACGTTTCGACACATATATTGGATCGAGTGTCACATTTCGACATATATATTGGATTAGATGTCACGTTCTAATACATATATTGGATCGGGTGTCACATTTTGACACACATATTGGATCAGGTATCACGTTTCGACACATGCATTGGATCGAGTGTCACGTTTTGAAACACTAACAGTTTGGGTATAAGTTCCATGAGAGAACCACTTGTGATTGTTATGCTTATGTCTACTTGTCATTGATAAAGAAAGATTGTATGTTGCTCTGACATGATAACTAAACTGCATTCTGTATATGGGTGTTTACCATATCCTGTTTACTTGTTGTATATCTTATTAATAAATGAACTGTGAATGGTCAGACCCAAATTGAGATGTGGAATGGTAAGCGGAGATCGAGGGCTCGGTGTTACTACGTGTTAAAGTCGAGAATTGGGGTAGTGTTATGTAGTAAATTTTGAATAGTTAGGTATTACCATGGAGGGGGATTTGTATCGAAATGGTTAGCGAGCCTTGATAGAATGTACTATAGGGTTAAGGGTTGTGTGGTGATGTGAAACAAGTAAGGGTGCGTCATGAGTGGATGTCCTAATTGGTAGTGGTTGTATTCGGGGACTCTTCTATGAGAGATAATGGTTAAGCTATGATCCAGATCAGAGTGAGTAGGGGATTAAAGTCAACGATGCTAGTATGTTTTAAGGTATATGGGAAGGGTAAAGGCAGGAGTACCAAGGTTGAGGGGTGTACTTTCTTGTTGCGTGTTTTTCTGCTGGTTGATTACCTTATATTATGCAGTGGGTATCAGGTCGACCGATGATGCCTATCAGTACGTATGGTTTGTACTAATATTACTCTTGCTATATCTTTTTGTCATAGTCTGATTGCAGGGTCAGTGATGTTTCATTGGTGAAGACGAAGGCAATCTCCAACAGCTCCTATTTTTCCTTACATGTGGTGGGAGTTGCGTCATTTGTTATTACGTTATATGCCTTGTAAATCTTAGAAGCTCTTGTATCTGTTTAGACTAAATCCCTGGGGGTGTTAATTACTTTACAACTCTTAACTTGAATCATTCAAAAACTCTTTATTTAATAAAAATCTCATGAATGTTATTTTATCTCCAGTTTTCTTAATCTTCTGCATGTTTTTAACGGTTTGGGAATTGAGGGTTCTCCTAATTAGGTGTTAGAGTAGGTGCCTGCATGGCCCGATAGGTTTGGGTCGTGACAAAAAATTGGTATCAAAGCCCAGGTTACCGGTCTTCCAATATAAGAGCAAATGTGGAATAAACTTCTATGGATGTTGACGTCCACATCTAATCTTCAGGAAGCTATGAAGAATTCTCTTCTCTACTTTCATGCGACTTATCACTTGTGGTATGAGTTGAGTCCAATTGGTACCTCTCGAATCTAATTGGTATCTCAACAAAGTGAACTGGACGCCGTGGTCATGGCTGAAGGGACACAAGCAAGGTAAATTGGAACTGAGAAGGTTCCAATTAGTATCAGGCCTTAGAGGATGTATAAATGCATGGATGATCAGTACTGGTCATCCATGGAGCGAATTAATTAATAACTTGACTTGTCTATGAGTTGTAGCTTGAAACTGTGAATATGTGCATATATTGTCTGAAATGATGGTTGGTGCGTAAGGTATTTTTGTTTAGATGATATGATATGATTGGTGCGCGGTATTGTCTGTCTAGATTTGGATGTGGGCAATATACTTACCCAAATGTTGAAATTATGTGAGCTATGATATGCTTATGTGAAGGAGTGCAATTTTAACTGTGTATGGACTTACCATTGATAAAAAAGGGTAAGGAAAAAGAACAACTTGTGGCTGTAGGGAAACTACGGTTTCAGGACAGTCAGGATTAGTCGAGAAACATGTTAGGAAAGGGGTTATTAATGCATAATAGAGGAATTTGTGGTAATGAAAGGTTCATTTGCGTGTGTTGCAACCGATTATAAATCACATGATAAATAGGCATAATCTGGAGATGTGCATGTCTTCTGTGTTAAGATTTTGGGAAGGGGTTCGGGTGTGTCTATCGTTGAGTTGACTCGAGAGAAGCAAAGACTATCTTAGCTAAGAGTGGTTATCCTAGATACTTGTTGTAACCCTGGGAATCAATGAAAAACTTTAGAAACGGGAAGAACCCCAGGAATTGTTGACCTGGGTACTGTTTTCGTCGGAGCCGCTAGGGCAGGATTATTCCCGCCATGGCGAGACCGCCAGAGTGGGATTTATCCCGCCAGAGCGGGACAGGGTGAGACAGAATCTCAGCCCTGTCTCCCCTCTTTTTCCCTAGTTTGCCTATAGACCCCGAACCATGCATGGACTAAATTTTGCAATCAAGTCAGTGCTCAGCAAATAAGAACAGTAACTTATACCACCTAGCATTTAATTATTGGCTATGAAAATAGCAAAAACGAGCATCCATGTGCGTACAAAATGTAAGGAAAAACAAAAAGAGAAATAGAAATTTTGTTTAATACATGCCCAGTTCACGCGTCACTCAACCAGGGAAACTCCTAAAAGTGCTCCAGCTGGAGCGTGGGAAACTCCCGCTGGGGGACAACGCAAGAGAAAATGACCTTAAAGTTCTTCCACATCCGGCCTATTAGGCGATCCCTCGGTAAATTTTTTTTCCTCTCCCATTGCAGCTGACGGCGGAGCATATCCAACTCAAGGGTAGTGGAGGGTGGAACCGAAGTCGTGGTACTAGCTTGGGAGCCTCCAAGTTTTCTCCGAACGGTCGTCGGGTCCTCATCCACACGAGCATTGGAAAGCGGGGGCTGAGACTGGGTAGGGTGGGTGTCGTTGGCCCTATCATCTTCCCCTCTTTTGTCATCCGCATCAGCATATGCTTGCCTGCTACCGGCCCTATTGGTCTTTATCCTCTTTCTCCCGGAGGTGGACGCCTGCCTAATCAAAAGAGGGTGAAAAGGGTGATCCATGGTAGTACCTCATCGGTGTCCAAAAGTGGCACCTCCACCCGCTTGCACATCGCTGTCACCAATCCAGGCAGGAAGAATGTCTTTTTGTTGCCCCCGGTAGAACACCTTCCATTCTGAAATAATTTGCATGCCCACGTTTAGTCTGATCCCCTGTATAGCACACGCCACCACTAGAGCCCAGGGAAAGGTCACATCGGTAAGATTGCCCGACGGGCGGATCTTTCTAGAAACTAAGTGCAGCCTCAATCCGTCCTGGTAGGGCGTCATTTGGCTTCAGAGAGATGGAATCTGGGGGTCTGAACCCAGGCCTGGACCAGGGACTGTGGTCCCACCTACGGTTAATCGGTCCTGGCGTGGGTCGACCCTTAGACGAATTTCTTCTGGATTCTAGGAGGGAGCTGCAGGTGGTCATCCATAAACCCTACCTACGATCTGTGGGTCAACCTATGGTCCGTTGGTGGCACCTGCAACTTCTGAAATCTATATTTCTGGCCTGTCTAGAATACGGGGTGTTACATTATCTCCTACTTAGGAACATCCATCCTCGAATGAAGACTAAACTAGTAGAATATGAAGGGAAAGAGCTGCAAACCCTACCACTGAATACTGGAAACTGAAATCTAACTGGAATAAGTTCCAAGAATATGTAAATACGCTGAAAATGCAAGTATAACTGAAGGAACATGATACTAACACTGAATCTACGTATGAGTAACTGAAAGAGTGGAGAGGAACTATTACCTCAAACTAGAATGGAATCGGAAGGAAAGAGATAAGGATACTTGGCCTTCATGGCTTCTTCTGTTTCCCAAGTAGCTCCCTGTACGGAGTGATTCCTCCACAAAACCTTCACTGAAGCGACTTCTTTGTTTCTCAACCTTCGAACTTGATGATCAAGAATCTCAACTGGCACATCCTCATAAGTGAGACTATCCTTCACAGCCACACTTTCCAATGGCACTATAGATGCTGGATCACCCACACACTTCTTTAACAAAGAAATATGAGAGACTAGATGCACTTCTGCTAGTTCTGCTGGCAACTCTAACTCATAAGTCACTTTACCAACCCTTTTCAAAATCTTGTAAGGGCCTACATATCTAGGACTGAGCTTTCCTTTCTTGTCAAATCACATCACCCCCTTCATAGGTGACACTTTTAGGAAAACCCAATCATCGATTTGGAACTCCAAGTCCCTTTTCCTTACATCTGCATAGGACTTCTAGCGACTCTTGGCTATCTTAAGTCTATCTCTGATGAGTTGAACTTTTTCCATAGCATCATGAACCGAATCTGGCCCTATCAAGGTTGCTTCACCTACTTCAAACCAACCAACTGGAGATCTACATCTACGCCCATATAATGCCTCGTAAGGGGCCATCTGAATGCTGGAATAATAACTATTATTGTAGGCGAACTCTATAAGAGAAAGGTGATCATCCCAACTACCCTTAAAGTCGATCACGCAAGTGCTCAACATGTCCTCTAAGGTCTGAATAGTACGCTCTTCCTGACCATCCGTCTGTAGATAAAATGTCGTGCTGAGATTAACCTGAGTACTAAGACCTTTTTGAAATAACTTCCAGAAATGAGAGGTAAACTAAGGACCTCTATCTGAGATGATAGACAAAGGGACCTATGCAACCTGACTATCTCATTAATGTAAAGCTTGGCATAGTCCTCCACCGAGTTTGTAGTCTTGACCACCGAAAAGTGAGCAGACTTAGTAACTCTGTCAACTATCACCCAAATAGAGTCATGATGTCTGCGAGTACGAGGTAAACCTGTAATGAAGTCTGTGTTTATCACTTCCCACTTTCATATAGGAATGTTGATCTCTTGAGTCATACCCTCTAGTTTTTGATGTTCTACCTTTACTTGCTGACAATTAGGGCACTTAGCCACAAAATCTGTTATATCCCTCTTCATGCCATTCCACCAAAAGACTTTCCCCAGATCACGGTACATCATAGTGGCACCTGGATGAATAAAATACCTGGAGCTATGGGCTTCTGTAAGAATCTGCTGTCTCAACTCACCCACCTTAGGAACACATATACGACCCTGATAACGAAGCACACCATCTCCCCCTTGAGAGAAAACCTCAACTCTCTACTAATGAATTTCACCCTTTAGTTGAAGCAATATAGGATCATTATCTTGTTTTTCCTTAACCTCTACTACCAATGAAGATTCTGACCCATTCTGAACTGTCACACCACCATCTGATATGCTCATAAAGCGAACTCCTAAGCGAGCAAGTCGGTGAACATCTTTCGCTAGTTCTTTCCTTTCTTCGTCAACATGTGCTACACTACCCATAGATAGTCTGCTAAGATAATCTACTACTACATTGGCCTTACCAGGATGGTAAAGCACATTCATATCATAGTCCTTAAGGAACTCAAGCCATCTCCTCTGGCAAAGACTCAACTCTTTCTAGGTGAACACATACTAAAGGCTCTTATGGTTTGTGAACATATCTACGTGAACACCATGCAAGTAATGTCTCCAGATCTTTAGGGCAAATACTATGGTTGTAAGTACGAGGTCATGAGTTGAATAGTTCATCTCATCCACCTTAAGTTGTCTAGAAGAATATGCTATAACATTACCTCGTTGCATCAACACATAACCTAGGCCGACTCTGGATGCAACACAATAGATCACATAACTGTTTGAACCCTCTGGTAGAGTCAAAACAGGACTTGTAGTCAACCTAGTTTTCAGTTCTGAGAAGCTCTTCTCACAATCATCTGATCACTAAAACTTTAACCTTTTTCTGAGTCAACTTATTCAATAGAGAAGTTATAAATGAAAATCCTTCCATGAACCTTCTGTAATAACCAGCCAAACCCAAGAAACTTCTGATATCTGTAGGAGAGATAGGTCTGGGCCATTGCTTCACTGCCTCTATTTTCTAAGAATCCACTCGAATCCCTTCACTAGACACTATATGACTAATGATAGCAACATATTTCAACCAATACTCACATTTGCTAAACTTAGCAAATAACTAGTGATCTTTGAGAGTTTGCAGGACAACCCTCAAATGAGTCGCATGTTCTTCCTCGTTCCTAGAGTAAATGAGGATATCATCAATAAAGATGATAACGAACAAGTCCAAATACTGCTTAAACACCCTGTTCATTAAATCCATGAAAGTTGCATGAGCATGGGTTAGTCCAAATGACATAACTACAAATTCATAATGATCATACCGAGTTCTGAAGGTTGACTTCGGAATGTCACTACTTTTGACTCTGAGCTGATGATAATTGAATTTGAGGTCTATCTTCGAGAAATGACTAGCACCCTGAAGTTGGTCAAACAAGTCATCAATCCTGGGGATAGGGTACTTATTCTTGATTGTGACTTTGTTCAACTGCCAATAATCAATGCATATCCTAAGAGGCCCATCTTTCTTTTTCACGAACAACACTGATGCACCCCATGGGGAAATACTAGGTTTGATGAAGCCCTTATTTAGAAGGTCTTTCAACTACTCTTTCAATTTCTTAAGCTCAATTGGAGCCATTCTGTAATAAGGAATAGAAATAGGTTGAGTATCTGGAAGGAGATCAATTTCGAAGTCGATTTCCCTTTCAGGTGGAACTCCGGGAAGATCTTCTGGAAACAATTATGGGAACTCATTAACTACTAGAACTGACTCAAGAGTTGGGGTTTCAGATCTTAAATACCCCTTAGATATCATTTGTTTGGCCTTAAGGTAAGAAATAAATTAACCCATAGAGACTGAGCTACTACCCTTTCATTCTAAGATTGACTTATCTAAAAACTAAAAATGAACTATCCTAGTTCTACAATCGACTGAAGCATAACAGAAATGTAACCAATCCAGGCCTAGAATGATATCAAAGTCTACCATTTCTAACTTTACAAGATCTGCTGAGGTGGCTTTCTGGGAAACTGTGACAGGGCAATTTCTATATACCCATCTACTATAACTGGGTCACCTAATGGAGTAGAGACTGAGAAGGGTTCTGAGAGAGTTTCTGGACTGACACCGAAGTTTACTGCTATATAAGGAGTTACAAAGAAAAGAGTATCCCTTACAAAGAAAAGAGTATCCCTTGGATCTAACAAATCATAAACATCTAAATAAAAGACTTGCAACGTACCAGTAACCACAATCAGGAGAATCTTCATGATCCTGGTGAGCTAGGAGAGCATACAACTTGTTATGACACTGACCGCCACTTGTACCAGATAAAGTATTCTGTTGAGTCGGGCAATCTGCTGGTGTTGCTGAAGTTGTAGACTGAGCCCTACCATTGTTACCTCTTTGTCCCTATTTAGAAGAAGGGAAATCCCTCGATCTGTGACCAGTCTGACCACACCCAAAACATCCATCTTTTCCTGTAAGACACTCGCCCAGATGGTTCTTACCACACTTTGGACAAGTTGGGTAGGTCCTAGTAACTGAAACACTCCCCTAAGACTTAGAGCCTGATGCCCTACCTTTCTAGTCCTGTCGAAACCTAGATGATGGAACACTAGTTGATGAAGGTGCTGGGGCTAAAGACCTTTGCTGAAACTGTGAGCGATTTCTACCACCCGATTTCTGCTGAGAGTACTCATAGTTGCCTGTCCTATCCTTTTTGTTATCCTTAGCCTATTCCCTAAGCTTATCTCCCTCAACCTGCTGAGCATGAGTCATAAACCTAGCTATGTTCACATCTTCCAGCAACATAGCATTTCTGCACTCTGTTCTTACCAAGTCAGATACCCTAAATAGTAACTTACTCATCTGCGCCCTGGAATTGGCAACCATGTGTGGAGCATACCTGGAGAGCTAGGTGAACTTAAGTCCATACTCTTGGACCGACATAGAACCTTGTCTCAAATTTATGAATTCCTAAGCCTTAGCCTCTCTCAACTCTCTTGGGAAGAACTTGTCTAGAAAAGCTCTGATAAAACACTCCTATGTCACAAGAGTGGCATTCTCACCCCTATTTTCTTTCCATTAAGTGAACCAAATGTGAGCCACATCCTTGAGCTGGTAGGACGCCAACTCTACCCTATCATTTCCTGTCACTTGCATCACTCCAAAGATTTTCTTGACCTCATCTATGAAGTTCTGGGATCCTCACCAACTTGTGACCCTAGAAACACAGGTGGGTTCATCCTAACAAAATCACAGATCCTAGATGTCGCTGATCCACCACTAGCATTTGCAGGAACTGGAACCTGCTGATTGTTCTGGTTAGTTACACTCAGGGCCAAAAGTTGAAGGGTGTTCTAAAACTCTGCATTCGAAATTTCCTGATCTGATACTGGAGGAATTGTATCATCATTACGTGCATTAGCATTCCTTGGGTAAGCTCTACGAGAAGGCATAATTTGAAAACGCATAACGATGGATTAGAAAGAAGATCATACCCACGCATGATAAGAATATCAAGAAAGTGAAGTTTTTCCTAAAACACTTCATTGCCTTCCCCTCATAGGTGTGGCGCGCTTCACACTCATGAAAGGACTATACTTAGTGCGGCCATTCAGACATCATAGGACTCTGAAACCTAATGCTCTAATACCAAATTTGTCATGCCCTGAGGCTACCTCTTGGATGTTAACACGAAACTTAGGATCATGAGTGACCCCAAGCTAACCCTGATGGCATATCATAAGCATACTAAGATACTGAAATAAGATAATTATGTGCAGAAGCTTAAAACATGACAAAAGGGAAAATATGGGGGATACCCATTCTAAATTTGAATATAGAAAACTGAGTTCAATGACAACTGAAAGATCAAACTCAAACTAAAACTGAATAAATATGTCTGAATAAAAGCCTCTAACTGACTAGAGATGATAGGACATGCCCCCAACTAACTCTAGCAAAACTAAAACTGAAAAACTAAATTTAAAAAAGGGAATATGTCTATCGTCCTCGAAAAATAAGGATTCACTACTAATACTGCTGAACTAGAGATCGAGAACCGATCTATGCTTAATCTGAATGCTGAGGACCTGAACCTACATCATGAGAAGATGTAGCGCAGAGTATGCGTCAGTACTTGAAAGGAACTAAGCATGCAGGATAGGATAAAGCTAAACAACATGTACATAACTGAACAAAGCAATAAGAGCAATGATATAATCTGAACATGATGTAAATATTGAAATATACTGAATATTGAGCTAACTGAATGCAATGATCAAGTACATGACATGTTGAGACTGAATACTGAACTATAACTGATAACCTGGTCAATACACTAGAATCTGAATGTGGGAGCTACTGTTAACTGACATAAAACCACGAGAGCTATATGTGGAGTCTGATGTATCGCCCCATCGAGAGGACCCAATATACCTTGCCAGGGGTATAAAGGCATGATTGGCGTGATCACTAAATATGTTGCCCACAGAGGGGACTTATCCTACGGGGGCACGTAGTTATGGGACAATGAGGATGACTGACCCTTAGTCCACTCGGTATTAAGCCTACTCCTAACTGATTATGTAAGTAACACATTATAACTGAATTTCTATAAAACTGAATAGCTCAAAATACTGACATGCTTAACTGAAAATGAGACATTAATGAACTGATATGAAACATTATTAACTGGAGCATGTATAACTAAATAAACTTGACCTAGCAAGTGTAATTCATGAACTAAACGAATCTACACAACTAAGGTTCTGAGTTTTATGCAAGAACTAAGAAACAATTCCTCAAAAACATGATAATCTGATTTGGATTAGTCTAACAGCTGAATCACAACGATAATCTGAAGTTCTAGAAACCCTAGGTCTAAACATGATATAGAGAATCAAGAATCTAACTGAATTCTAGGGACATAGTAGATGGAAGGAACCCACTAGTGAAATTCCACATACCTGGTGACAAATTTCATGGATAAATCTTTCGATTTTGGGGCTCGAACTAAAGAAAACTTGTTGCGTTCTTGGAGAGGGCTTGGTCGACTCTTTCTCCCTTTTCTCATTCAACTTGATGATTTTTTGTAGAATGAGTTGACTAAGGTAAGTTCTAATTAAGTTACTAGGCTAAAATTGACTAACGACGTAGTTTAGGGGTTAAACGACGTAGTTTAGATGTCCAACGCATAAGGAAAAGACCAAAATGACCTTAACTTAAAAGCTGCCAAAGCCCTCGACGGACCGTGGACTGATCGACGGTCTATCTTGGCAGGGCGTCATTTGGCTTCAGAGAGATGGAATCTAGGGGTCTGAACCATGGCCTGGACCATGGACCGTGGTCCCACCTACGGTCTGTTCGTCCTGGCGTGGGTCGACCCTTAGACGAATTTCTTCTGGATTCTGGGAGGAAGCTGCAGGTGGCCATCCACGTACCCCACCTATGGTCTGTGGATCAACCTATGGTCCTTAGGTGGCACCTGCAACTTTTGAAATCTGCATTTCTGATCTGTTTAGAATGCGAGGTGTTACAAATGATGACATCATCATCACCAGTAACCAAAAGAACAAGATTTTACCCACCTTTTTGTCAAACCCAAATGGCAACCATTTAAAAGCCAAATATTTACTACAACAACAACATATGAGGACGACGATGATGACGACGATGATGATGATGACGACAATGATGATGATGATCATGATCATGATGATTTTGATGATGATGATCATAATGATAATGATAATGATAATAATAATAATGATAATCATAAAGATAATATAATGATGATGATAATAATAATAATAATAATAATAATAATAATAATAATAATAATAATAATAATAATAATAATAATAATTAAAAAAAAAAATATGTTCATATACATTATAGACTAAGGGGTCTTTTGGTTGGAAACAAGTTATCGCAGAATTAGTTATCCTGGGATAACTTATCCAACATGTATATGGGATAATAACTCTCATCACTATGATATAAATGGTGGGATAAGTTATCCCAAACATGGCAACCAAACAAGATACCAAAATTTTATCTCATCACTAGTTTCTTATCTCATCACTATTTATTTTTATCTATCACACCAAACGACCCCTAAATGTGATAAAACTCACTAACTTATATTTTTTTTTATAAATATGGGCCAAGTGGTATAAGGTATTAAATAAATTATAAACTTGACTCATTATTATCAACAAATTAATTATTTAACAAAATGGTCATTAACTAAATAACCATAGTTAAACAATTAGTCTAGGATTTCCATCTAAATTTTTTTGAGAAGGGCCTTTTATGAAGGAAAGAGTTCCAAGGCTCAAAACGACCTAATAGGTCGTTACAGAAAGTTGCAATGCAATTTTGTAATTTATTTGTTGTTTGAAAATTTATGTAAAATGAAAAGAAATTAAAGAGTTAGATTATTTTAAAAGGGTTTGTTTGTTGGGTTTGTTATGGACAAGTAGACTCTTAATGGTAGGGTTAAAAGTCAATGTGGACCAATAAACTAATGTCACCCTATTTAATTAGAAGACCTCACTAATGACATGTCATCATTCCATTAAAAACAACATTTTAACGATAAGAACAATTTTGATCTATAGATAAAAGAAGTGTATTTTCAAACCATTGTTAATACGTTAAGGGCATTTTAACTCTTTTCTGATTTAGAGAGAAAATAGTCAAAATTTCCCTCAACATATTTGTCAATTCTCAACTACACATTTATATTTCACGGAAAGGTAATTCTTATTAAAATACATGATTTTTTTTTTATAACTTTCTCAATATAATTTTTTCAGCGCATCAAATTTTTAATTTAAAGAATCTATCCCAAAAATTCAAGGTTTTTTTCTAATTAAAATGTTATTGCTTATTAAAAGTAGTATTCACCTTTACCCATATCACCATTTGAGTCGATGAATATGCTTTTTAAAAAGGATTCAATTTGTTAGATATTTTCTAATCAAATCTATTTAAAAAAGATAGAAAACTATATTCAATAAAAAAAAGTATAAGTATAAAAATAACTTTTACAATATTTATGTTGCTTCTCACTCTCCTTAAATTCACTCTCTATGTTATGTCACCATTGAAGATGGAACGAATTTCAATTTAAAATACTTTAAGGGGTTGTTTGATGTAATGGGTAAGGAAAAATAATTCTCGAATAAGTTTTTAATATTCCTCAGGTCTTTATTTGATTAATAATTATATTGTGATAAGTTATTCCTAAGTACTTTCTTAAACCTTCTTTTATACATCACTTTTACATACATGTATATTCAAATAGTTTTTAATATCATTCATAATAACTTAATTCACAACCTTCACTACTCGTTATTTTTATGATTATATATTTTTTCATTAAAAAAATTACACTATATAAATATAGTTTTTATTTATAAGTATATTATACGTTTAATTTATTTGACTAATTCTTATGTTTATTTATATTTTGATATCTCTTAAATATTCACTCCAATGTTGAATTACATATTTTTAATTAAATAGTTTTTTAATCACTTGAAAAATTGCATTTTATATATAAATTAAAATAAAGATAACTTAATATTTACAATATATGAGTGATGCTTAAATGAAGTGACATCAATAATAAAAATCTCTTTTACTTTAACAAACTTAAGATGAAAGTTTTATTTTTAAGTTAAATAAGAGAAATGTTTTATATTTAAAAACACACGGTATAATTATGAGAATGTACACGCAAAAATATTTAATCCAAGTAAGATGAAATTTATATTCTTAAAAGTGAGAAACTAAAGCTTTCAAAGAAAGTATAAATAAATAAATAAATAAAATGGAGGGTATTTTCATAAACAAACAACTTAATCTTATAAATTATGTCATGCATATTTTTTTAATATGACAAACCAAACAACCAATAAAAAATAACCTCAGCAATCAATATTACTAATTTCGTCATAACTTATTCCATCATAATTAATTCTAACATAACTTTTCGTCAAACCAAATGACCCTAAAAGGAATAGTAGGACTTCTGTAGAATATAAGTGTGTAGTTGAAAATTGACGAATACGTTATTTTCTCATTTTGTTTTTAGAAAAGGAAATATGGAGTTGGTGCTATTGATGGGAAGTGCTAAATGACCAAAAAATTTGGCCACAATTTGGCCAGAAAATTAAAAAAACTATAATATTTTTTTTATTTTAAAACAAACTGATCTTTTTTTCATTTTTTAGTTAAAATGTATTTAAATTAAAAGGGTAAGAATATTTAAAAAGTTAAAATAACATAAAAAAATATCATTCTGACCAAATTCTGGCCAAATTTTCTAGCCAAAAAGATTTTTCCTTTGTTTTACTCTTTCTTTTATTATTCCCGCTAATCCATACAATAATACAAGTCCCTAAACCAAATTCAAAAAACAAAAATGTCCGTTACAAATAGACCCCAAAAATTCCCACCTCCATCAACTCCTTTAACCTAGGGTTTTGAGGTTACTGTTAAACCCTAAATCCCATCAAATTCTTCCAAAATCAAGCTTGAGAAAACCCCATTTTAGCTTTCATTTACAACCTCAAAATCTCTTTCGATGTGTCCATCAACAAAGGGGTTCGAGCCCATGTTGAAAGAATCAATCAATCACTTCTTGGCCTCATACCGAAATGGAAGTTCTGATTTCTCTGTTTTTGAGTCCATTTTCTTTCGTTTAGTCCAAACAATGCCTGACCCACCTCTTGAAATTACATGGTTTTACTCTGCTGTCACTTTTCACTCCTCAAAATCAGCTGGTTTTAGCAAAACCATTGTTGCTAAAGACTTGTTTCAGTTGCTAATTTCGTGTTCGGGTTTGTGTAATGGGACGAAAAAGATTGCCTTGCTTGCCCCGTTAATCTATATTTTGTATGATATCGTTTGTGAGTTTTCACGGAATGGGTTGTGCTTGACTAGTGAAATTAGGGAGTTGGTAGAGAAAATTGTTGATTATATATGTCTATGTTTGGTTGTGCCTGAAAATGGAAATGTGATTGATGAGGATATTGTCTGTTTTGAGGAATTGGCTGGGGTTTGGATGGTTGATTTGGTTGGGAAGTGTGCAAAACTTGAGGAGAACTTAGGAGTTTTCTTTCCAATTGTTAGTGCTGAGGTTCACAAGGGTCAGAAAAGTAGGCGTGGGATCAGGGATCTAGCTGGTATTGTAATGTGCGAGGTGTTCTTGCTTGCTTTGTCTTTGAAGTTTAATATGAGGTCTGTAAATGAGGAGTTCCTAAAGGATGCACGAAACTGGGCAATTCAGACTCTCAAGCAGTTCCAAAATATTGAATTTTTAGGTGAGTTCTTGCTAGTTAGGATCCCCTTGAAAAAGTGAGTTTCATTACCTGATTATGTATCAAAGCGCATTGTTTTTTTTTTTTTCCGATTACTGTTAATATGTAATTTCTGTACAGTAACATCACCTTGCTGTTTCGATCAGTCATAAAGAGATAACAAAATCCATATCAAATTTTGTAAGAAGATGGGCAGAAATGGCAGCCGAACAATAAGTTTAGCATAGTTTTTTATGGGGATTTAGGAGGATACCTGTGTCCAGGGGCGGAGGCAGCATATACTTAGGGGGTTCATCCGAACCCCCTTCGTCGGAAAATATTACTATTTCTACATGGTTAAAATTATTTTTTAGATATGTATAATAGATGTCGAACCCCCTTCCACTAGTTCGTGTGTTTACTTCTCAGATTTTGAACTCCCTTAATAAAAATCGTGGCTCCGCCACTGCCTGTGTCATCGGCTAACTAAAATTGATCCACTTAATATGCTTATATTTCCTAATAACAATAACCAAATAATACGAATCTATAGCGCTTTTTTTCCTAATGTCTTCCCAAGTTTCTAAATGTATAGGTCTTATGATATTACGTCATATTGTCTGCATCATATGAATAATTAAATATCGTTGTTCTTGTATTTGTATACCTTCCGTACTAAATTCCTTGAGAGGTTGGCTATAGTATGTTTTAGGAGAGGTATAGGTAGGCTGAAGAAGAACGGGAGGAGGTGATTAGACAGGACATTCAGCTTAATGGGCACATGACCCAAGATAGAAAGATTCGGAGTTCGATAAGAAGGGTAGAAGGGTAATAGGTAGCCAAGTGATCTTATTATCTAAATTTTCACTATTACTTGTTGTTTCTTTTGTCTTGTTTATCTTGTTATTTTGCTGTCGAAATTTTTTTCTTTCTATCATGCTTTGCTTACATTTGTTTTGAGCCGAGGGTTTATCCGAAATAGTCTCTCTACCCCAAAAGAAGTAAGGTCCGCGTACATCCTACCTTCTCTAGACCTCACTTGTGGAATTATACTGGATATGTTTTTGTCCGTACTAAATTCTTTATTTCACCAATCAATTAGCTGTAGACGTGGCTGGAATGTTGAAAACAAATCCATTTTTTTCACTCCTTCAATGAAAAGAAAACTATTGTGTTGAGGACAACCCTTTTTCGGATGTTGTGTGTCACTCATTTTTGCTTGAGTTGATGTTAATTTTCCATGATGCCTTTACTGTATAACCCATGGTTGGTTGTACACCCTTACACATTCATCTTCTATTATGAAGCCCTTTCGAGTTAGTTAGCATAGGGGTCCAGTGTATTGGGGTCAATGTGGTCTCATTGCAGGTAGTCCGACTTATATTTCTTTTGCTTGTCACAGCTGGAATTTATGGATAAAAATATTGATATGCTTTTAGGGTGCGAGTTAAGTTGGTTGTTTGTCACTAAAGCTGGGAACCTTTAATATTCATGTGCTGTGTTGTTGTGACTTGGCTGAGGTTCTTTTTTTAATTTTGAAAAACTAAGGACAGCACATCCAATATATTCTGTCTCATTCATGCAAGAGATATAAAATGCTGAGGTTGTTCAATATTATTTCCATCAGTTTTCTTTTCTTTTGATTTATTTGGAGTTCGGTTGATGGTTTGTGAAAAGAAGCTGCTGCATGTGAAGTAAGGCTCTTGGAATTCTTTTTGATATGCTCAGTATTCTTGAAGAGTTCATTTCACGGAACTCCATTTCCTTTGAAGTGCAATTTGTTTTCGAGCAAGTTATTCTCTATTTAAATCTTCCATGTGCATATGCATAAAGTTTTCTATCTACTGATGCAATATTCTTTCCATGAAATCTCAATACGCTGGAATTGCTGCTTTTAGGTGTGTATTAAACAGTACACATATCATAATGGGATGATTTATTCCAAGGGACTTTGTAATTGAGTTGGAAAAGCAAACAGCAGAATAATCATGTTAGGGAGCCTACGTGAAGAAAAGCAGTTGTGTGCTTCTAGAAAACTAATCTTGGCAAAAGTGGATCGATCATTCTTTATCTGCCAGCATCACTTATCCCACATGTACCATGAATAAGAAACTACTTGGAAGTGAGAGTATTTGAACCTCCAATTACTATAATCCTTTCTAGGTAATTTATTTTGAGTTTTTGACTTCATTGCATGATAAAACCTTAGTAAACTGAATTAGCTGCACTTTTTGGTTTGCTCTTTTTAAGCCGAGACATGAACTTCTATTTATACTTAAAATAGTTGTATTTTTAGTGTTAGAGTGGGATTTGAAAGGCAAGACATGTATTCAAGCTTTATATTGACAATATTTCACTTGATTCTTGATGGCTTTGAGTTTTTACTTGTAGATATGCTTCTCAAAATTCTTTCGGAAAAAAAGCTTGTGGTCACTGCCTTATTGGTACGTATTCATGACAACCTTCATTATCGCAAAGATTTAAGAGTGGATAGCACGTACGATGTCCCAACAAGTTCCATGCTCTGCTGTGCTCCTCACTCTGTTTGTATGTGTGCATTTGATGTTTTATACTGGTTTTAAGGATGTGTCCAGTCCCTGCTAATGCAAATTACAAATTTGCAGATCAAGATTGATTTCTGTAAGGCTAAGCTCTTCACTTTTTGTTTTCAATATTTATTGTTGCAGAGTTCTGAAGATGCAGTTGTTCTACAGAAACTTCTGTATGATGCTGTGATACTGGTTGATCATTCATTTATAAGTTCTGGCAGATGGTTTCAGCCACCAGAATCCTACTTCAGGAACTTGGTTCTGCTATGGTCCTTAGTAGCGGATAACGCCATACAGTTCGCTAGGTAGGGGAAAATTGCTGCACTAAAATTTGAAAAGAAGCTTGTTAACTTGGTATCTGCTAATAAATTTGGCTATTGTTGGCTTTTAGGGAAATATGTGATCAAGATAGGCTGACTGCCTATGTAAATGCTTTCTCTGAGTCTCAGCTACCCAGTGAGTTACTTAAATGGGTCTCTGTCCGAGCAGGCACAGAAGAAAACCTGAGTAATCCAAAACTCATGACACCGAAAGCTCTCATAAGTATGTCTTTTATCTTGTTTTGTTTTATATTTGAGCACATTAGATCATTTTGATTTTGCTTATACCCGTTCAGTTTCATATATTTTAGGTTTTAGAAAATTGAAGACCACAGTGATGCTCTATAAAATCAATAGCAAATCTACCTTGTGGATAATGTATTATACTTATTCTCCATTGTCATGTTCGTGTTTTCTAAGATAAGTTACATGTATCCACAGAGTGGCTTTTTGTCCTGGAAGACCAAGGTCTCTGGGTGTTTGATCATG
Source organism: Solanum pinnatisectum (assembly GCA_035578085.1). NCBI lineage: Eukaryota > Viridiplantae > Streptophyta > Magnoliopsida > Solanales > Solanaceae > Solanum > Solanum pinnatisectum. Next base: position 45,113,903 of record CM069083.1, on the reverse strand, counting down.
ACAAACTGAAGTTCGATGCCAAGGCAGCAATATGCACTTCAAGGCCGGACTGCTTTCTCCCTGAAGTTCAGCCCAGAGGCTGGACTGCTAAAGAGAGAGAGCATAGGGGAGGAAAATGCATTGGGGACGAGGAAATGGACGATTCATTGGACAAAACATTCTCTAATGCTTACCTCTGTAAAGATAAATTGCCTATTGATGGTAGCAGAAAGCGCAAAGATCTAGTGAAGGACACAGATATAAGAGGAACGCCAGTCAAGCTTGTTAAGTATAATGTTCATGAAAGCCCAAACAGAGAGAAGTTTCTTCCTTTCTCTGATGAAGATATGGAAGTGATGGGATGATATAACCAAAGCATAAATTATGTATATGTACCAGAGCTTGGACCCTAGTTGGCACAGTGCATAGTAGTATATCACTAACTCAGAGCAGTTCTTTCCTTCAATTTGTACCCCTCTTGGGGAATGTATGGATACAATGGAAACCTTAGAGACCTAATGTCTTAAAATAGCATACTTGTTTCACTATGTTGTACCAGGTGATTTACAAGAATGCCTTTGGAAGTGAATTGTCTTTTAACTTTTGACCTTGCTTGCCCCATGGACAACACTTTTGACCTTGAAGATTTTACCCATGAGGCAAGCGACCATTAAAAATATTCAAGATCACTCATTTTCAAGATCATTGGTAACTATCAGGTCCTTGGACTTGAAAAGTTAATGATGTGAAAATTTGTTAGGCCCATATCATTATCTACTTGTCATAGAAAATCCAGTTGGAGCTCTATTTTTCGCAATTAATGGAGGATAGAAGCACTCTTATGATTACTCAAGGTATACAATATAATACTAAAATTTTGTTGCCAATCATTTACGAGTGAATATTACACCATTAATTTGTGCATTGCTCGAGGAGCAGATGTAATCGCTGACTTTATCGTTGTCATGGTAGCCGAAAGGCGAACCAAGCATATTCATGACTTCATAAAGAATGCTACTATTGGAACAAAGTGAAGTTCAAAATCAAGCAAAAGGGTTAGATCGTTGAAACTTCAAAGAGTTCAAAACTTTCTTATATGTATAGGTGGTGGATCATCTTGAACGTTTTAAAAATGAATTTCAACTCCATAACTCTAGGTGGTGGATCATCGTGCAGTTAGTTTTATATATTTAATCACACATCAATAAAGACTTTTAACTAGTTATCTTACAGACTATAGGCCAGATGTAGTAGTAATAACTTTTCATCTTAGCATTAGTTATATACTCTATTTAATATTAGTGTATGTATAACTAATATATGAAAATTCAGTAATGTAAAGAATTTTAATGCATGCATTAACATGATTAAAGACACAATTGTCCCTCAAAACCTTTTCCATGTCTTTTTCACCATATTTGCAAAAGATATCTTGTAAATAAATATTTTTTTAGAAATTATGTAATGTTTATTTTTAATACACCAAATCAAACACTGCATTAGAAAGTAATCTCCTAACCAATACAAGCATTACAAAAAAGTTTAGAGTGGGGGAGGGGGGAATAGAAATCCAAAAAAAAGACGTGTCTCTAAAATTTTGATCATAGTTTGAATCACAATGTCACTAAAAGAGACAATCATGTCAATGCATATTATCGAAGTTCATACAATTTTCATTTAAGGTGGGGGGGGGGGGGTGTTCATTTTCAGAGCAAAAACAATTGTAATGCTCTAATTTATCAAACCACCATTATCTAAGTCAAATATATTATATTCTACTTAAACAGCATGAGACTCTTTCTTTTAAGACCGTCCCACCCACCCCAGATTAGGGTGGAATGTGATTAGCACCCCAATTGTTGCCGGTGGAATGAAAAAGATAATTTTAACATAATTTTATGGGGTTATTGGTTTAATTAGGGGTGTGCACTATTTGGATTAAAACGAAAAACCAAATCGAATTCTAATTTGGATTGGTTTTTTGGATTTTTGGTTTGGTTTTAGATATATAATTTACGTTGTTTGGTTCTTTGGTTTGGTTTCAGATTTAGAAAAATGAAAATCAAAAAATCGAATTATATATCTATCTATATATATATATACATATATATATATATATACATATATATATATATATATATATATATATATATATATATATATATATATATATATATATATATATATATATATGTTTAGAATTAAGTTGGAGTTAACCACTTTTGTTCCTTTGTAGTTATTTTCATTATGGTTTAGTTTATTTTTTATGTTTGGACATCTATAATTGATATACTTTTAAGTATTGTGGTTTATGTTTTACTTGTGATTTATATTAAAAAGTATATTTAAGAAATTTAATATATATATATATATATTATTTTTCAAATTGCAAATATAACTTTGTTATGTGTCTAATTATTGACATAACCAATTAACTGAACCAAAAAACCCAAACCAAAAAGAGAAAAACCAAACCAAACCAAACCAAATTTATTTTGGTCAACATCCATTGTTGTTTCTTCGCTAACCCAATCTCGATCGAGAAGACAAAACACCAGATAATTTTTACAAACGAATTTTTTGAAATCTTCTTATTTAAAGCTCCCAGCGTCGGATTGGGTTGCACTTCTTCAAAACCAAAAACAGAAAAACCCAAACCGAAAAGTATAAAACCAAATCGAAAAACCGAATACACACCCCTAGGTTTAATCATAAATTGAAATCTTAAAATCGAAAATCAACATGTAGTTCAATGAAAAAAATTAGTAACTTAATTTTAACTCAATACTTCAATAGCATTTTTCTCAATTCGATTTATCACTAATCAAATCAATTTTTGCATCCCCACAACCCCACTCTCCATATAGTTTCCTATTTCAATGTTAAAGTTTCACCACGATAAAGGGCTCATACAAAAAGGAAAAATTACCTATATACACACCTTTTTTTTTTTTTCATAATTTCCATTATCCTCTATCAATTCTAATTTTTTTCAAAATTCCTTATTTTTTAGCACAACACAAAACTGCCGGATACGTAATTCACACGATTTTTTTCTCCCTTTTTCACGCCACAAATCTCTCTACAGTTACCCCATTAATCCATTTATGAATTTCAAATTTGTTCTCTTTCCTATTAATGATTTCAAGTTATTCAAGAGGTAGATCTCTTTTCATAACTTCAGTTTTCAATCTTTTTTAGTTTTTTCATCTTCAACACTGCTTACACCTCTAAGATTGACCAAACAGATGAATACATAGCAGCCTCCATGCTCTTCGCAATAGATTTCAGTCATTCAGGTGTTTCACCTAGAACGAATGTGAAAAAGAATACATATTTCATATTAGAACAGATCTGATAGGTGATTGTTTGTTTCCTTCCTTTAGGTGTGTGTGAGAATGGTTTTTTGTGTATGTTAGGAACATCCCATATAATTCAAAGATTGATCTATAAAATTAGTAAACAATAATGCCTTCATTTCAAACATTATGATACGTTACAATTTTATCATATACAATGTATCGTTTTAAATTACTAAATTATCATATGGCTATAGTTTGGGATACATTAACTAGATTTTTAATGTATCTAGTTAATTTTGTTTCTTAATTAATGTATAATGCCTTTGTTTCAACACTACGATACATTACAATTTTATCATGCATGGTGCATCATGTTCAAAATATTAGTTTTGATACATAACCTTAATTAGTTTTGATACTTGATACAAAACATCTACCAAATGTATTATTTATCAAAAGTTTGATTCAAAAACTGAGTATTTTTTTGGAAGAATGGAAAGAAGAATTTTGGGATCTAAAAATACATTACATATACATCAAACTAGTAATGTATCAATTTGTAATCAGTAATGTATCACGACTTATATATCTATGTACAAATTCAAAAATTAAAAAACAAAGGGTATACATAGCAAATCCAAATAACTTGAATCAAAAGTGAAAGAATTTTTGATGAACTTGAAGATTTAAAAGGAAATCGTTTGCCCAACAACATCCATCACTTTTGTATCATTCACAACTCACCTCGCTAACCCAAAATTTCAACAAAAGTTTTTGAATCAAATCTAAAAGGTTTTTTCGCTGAACAAGGGGGAGCAATTTGAAATTTTGAATTTCTTCATTTTGGATTTGCCTCTGTATGATTGTGTGTACGAAGAAACGTAAGCGTAATTTATGGGATTTAATTAGGTTTTCAGATTTTATTCTCTTTTTAGCGCAACATAAGGATTCTTATTTGTATTAGAATTAATGTATCTGGATGGTTACTTATGTATCCAAAAGGCACAAATTTAAGGGATTATTGTAATTAGAAAAAGAGCAGGAATATGATGTAATGTAAAGAGATTTATGCAAGTTATACATATAAAATGGGATCTAATTTTAAATTGTTTTACAATAGAAAAAGTTAAATTTAGACATTCTCTTAGATATAAAAGTATTAATATTTGTCATTGTAACGACCCGAACCTTCGTTAATTAGGAAAAGCAAAAATTTGGAAAATTGTTGGGCCACAGTTCCACCAAGGCAGGCCAAATGCCGCTAGGGCGGCGATGCCAGGGCGCGGTAAGCTGGCGCTAGGGTGGGATAGGCGAGACAGAATGTAAATAACGCGAAATCCTATTTCCTCCTTCTTCATAAAATACCTTAATTAGTCGTAAAACACCCTAGAAACCCTCCAAGAACTGCTCTGAACTTGGGAACGAAGGAGAAAGAGAATTCTAGCGTGGGGATGGTGATAGCTTGCGAATTTCCGATCAAATCTATCGCCCCGTCGTTCGAAAAACAGATATTATCTACAAACTCTCTACGAAAGCTTGGTGCCTAGGTAGGTTATGTTTTATGAATTAAGTAGTTATAAATTTGTGCTCACTGCGTAATATATGTAAATAAATGGTAGATTTATGCGTAGGCCTTTGTGCACCGAACGAAATATGATTAAATCCTAGGAATAAGCCTTAGATGATGAACTAGGGCTAAGTGTGGTTGAATTAATGCTTACATGCTATACGTCGATTAGTAGTTCGTAGGTGATGGTTGTGATGTTTTATAATTGTGTGTTGTGGGTTTGTTCTTGCTTCATTATAATATGTGCATGTATGTGAACGAAGCTTGTTGATCACACCTAATGTAAATAAGTATGAATGAAGAACTATATGCTACAAATCACCCTTATTGTATGATTGTGATGATATACATTGTGATTGTGGATCGGGTGTTGCGTTCCGACACACTAACTTGGATCAGTTACCATGTTCCAACATAAATATGGGATCAGTTGCCACGTTCCGACATAAATATTAGATTAGGTACCACGTTCCGGTATGCTAACAGTTTGAGTTTGGATTCCGTGAGAGGACCAATGATTTGACATGATTGTGTACTTGATAAATGTGAAATTGAACGTGGTTCGTAATGATCAATGATATTGTAATTCCCGGAGTGGTCGTGTGGTTATGAGAACTTATATATGATTGTCCTTTTTGTGTTGAGTGAACTAGTTGCGTATGTGGTCGTTGAATGAATCGGGAAGGGCCAATGGTTCAAGAGTGGTTAAGGTTTAAGAAATAAGGGTTGTCCATGTGTTTCAAGGGTGAGAAGTGGAGGTAGTGTGCGTGATGTAATACTTAGGTGAATTTCACCTTGGAGAAAGGGGTTCATGGTTAGTAGTTAGAAGGTGTGATATAATGTGCTATGAGGCAAGGGCTGGGTAATATGAAGAGAAAGTAAGGGTATGTCGTGAGTGGCTAGTCGTAGTGCTTGTAGTGGTATGTTGTGGACTCTCGACGCATCAGAATGGTTGGGCTATAATCAAAAACCTAGTAAGTAGGTTGATGGAGAAGGTAGTTGGTAGTAAGACTACTAGTGTGATTCGAAGGTATTTCGAGAGAGGGTAAATGTGGAGTAGCGGGGGGGGGGGGGTTTATTGCATGATCTTGCTAGTTGATTTCTTATGTTATGTAGTGGACGTTGGGTTGACCGATGATGCCTACCAGTACGTGTGGCTTTGTATTGATACTACTCTTGCTATTCCTTTTTTTGGCATAGTCTGGATGCTGGTTGGTAATGTTTCATTAGATTAAGAAGAAAAATTCTCCAGTAGCTTCTACTTTTCCTTCCGCATGGTGGGAGCTATGTCTTTTCTTGATTAGGTCCTGTTGTACTTTTAGTAGCTCTTGTACCTGTTTAGACTAGATCTTGGGGGTCTTAATTTCTTTATGAGTCTTAACCAAATTGTGTTAAAGGTTCTTATTTATAAATTCTGTTAGTATATTTTATTTTGTTTTGTTTATTTTTCCACATGTTTTAATTATTGAGATATAAGGGTTCTCCTACTTAGGTGGTAGTATGTAGGTTCCCGCACTGCCCAGTGGGTCGGATCGTGACAATTGGTATCAGAGCCCAGGTTACTGGTCTCCCAATACAAGAGCAAAATGTGGACTAGACTCCTGCGGATTGGTTGTTGACATCCATATCTAATCTTCTGGAAGCTAGGAAGCATTCTAGGAAATAGTTCTACTCATTCTCTCCTTTCGTACAAAGTGTCACTTGTGGTATGAGTTGGGTCCAATTGGTATCTTTCGATTCCAATTGCTATCTCAACAAAGTGGACTGGACATCGTGGTCACAACTGAAGGAACACAAACAAGATAAACTTGAACTGAGAAAGTTCCAATTGGTATCTGGCCCTAGGGGCAGTGTAAATACATGGATGATTAGTAATGGTCATTCATGGAACGATGTAACTAATTATGAATTTTGACTTGTCTGTGATTTGTAACTTGAAGTATATGAATGCGTGTTTTTTGTTTTCTGAATTAACTATGAATGTGAAAGTTGTAATTGCTTAAATGTGAAGATGTGGTTTTGTGCACTATAAATGTATGTCTAGACCTTGATATGTGCATGTGTTGGCCTAATTGATGGAAATTATGCAAGTCGTAACGACTTGAGTATTGTGAAACCCGTTGCGAAAAGAAAGTCCTAACTAGATTCGATGAAAGGGTTTAGACAGAACTACGAGGCGATTTGTGAGGAAGATCTAAACGTGTCTTGCGCTTGTGTAATAACCGCGTGAATGTTTGGGTGTATCATGAAGATGTGTGGGTTGTGGTGCTAAATTAATAAGAATGAATTGGTTGTGTATCGTGGGTTCGACTTGGAGTAGTCAAGGATTTCTCCTAGTTAACACGATTATCCTAAGTTTGTTCGGTAAAGCTGGAAATCTTGGTGAAAATTAGAAAGGAGAGAAAACCCGAGAAAAATCTTGACAGAGGTTTTGTTCCTGTTTTGGCCGTTGGGGCAGAATTATTCCCGCTAGGGCGAGACCGCCAGAGCGGGAATTCTTCCTCCAGAGATGGATAAGGCGAGGCAAAACGTCAGCCTACCCTCTCTAGTTTTTCAAGTTTCCCAATAAGGACCCCAAATGGTATCCGGGCTAACCCCTGCAATTCTATCCGTGTTCAGCAATCAAGAATAGTTTATAAAACTTAGTAATTCACCATTTACTACGAAAAAGGAAGAAAATCTAGCATCCAAGTGCTTACAAAATATAAGAAAGGCAAGAAGATAAAAAATCAAGTTGTCCTAAAATTTGCAAGCCAAAGAAAGGCGAAAGCCAAATCAAGAACCCTCGGACTGGGTGGTGTCAACGTCAGAGTCTAGATCCTTCATAGGTACCAGGCCGGTCGCCGCCTCGTCCATAAAAGTAAAGAGCTAGAAATCTCCTTTCTTGACCCGAGGAAGCTCCTGACCAAAGGCTACGCAAGTGAATATGGTCCTCACGGTCTTCCATATCCAGACCATCAGACGATCCCTCTCCAGACCCTTCCTCTGCTCCTGGCGTAGCTCACGGCAGAGCATCTCGACCTCTAGGGTAGTGCTGGGAGGAACAAGGTGAATTCAGTAAAGGCACTTCCCAACCTCTTTCGGACGACCATCAGATCCTCCTCAACCTGTGCACCTGAGAGTAGGGCCTAGTCGTCCGAATCCACGGCCGTCTTACTGCTGTTAGCCCTGCCCGTTCTCCTCCTCTTGCTCTGAGAAGTAGAAGTTTGTCTAACCAAAAGAGGGTGAAGGGGGGATCCATGGGAAGTACCTCATCAGTGTCAAGAAACAACACTCCCGCTCGCTTGCACAGCGCAGTGATAAGACCGAGGAGGAAGAACGCCTTCTTGTTACCCCGGTAGAACATCTTCCACTTGAAAATAATATGTGCCCCGATATTAAACTCAATGCCCTACACCGCGCACGCCACTACCAAGGCCCGATGGAACGTCACATCGGTGCGGTTTCCCAATGGGTGAATTCTCCTAGTGACCAAGTGTAGCCACCTCTTAGCATCTGGTGACCAGTCTGTGCTAGTAATACCCTCAGCAGTAGGCCAATAGACTTTGTCCCGACGGGCAGGCTCCATTAGTGTGTCCCTTAGCCATTCCAGATCCAACTCCCTCAGCTTGGCATTGTACTCAGCGTTCTAGACCTCAGGCACCTCTAGAGCCTCATTAATAGCAGTGGCATTCATAGGGATGTTGACCCCCCGGATACGGATGATGGGGTGAGGGTCGTCCCAGTGAAAGGTAGGCAGGATAACATAGAACTCCCGCACCCAGTCAGCACGTGCGGCAAGGGGAGCCTCGGTCAGTGGAACCTACCCAAACTCCATCCGACGAGCATAGAAGGTAGGTTTTTTCTCCTCCAGCCAGAGAAAGACGAAACCTCTCTCGCAACAAAATTTATTAGTCCAGAAATCATGATGCCTCTATCGACTGACAGCATTGGGAAATTAAATGAAAGGTAAGTTTTCCTCATTTAGACCTGCCATTTAGAGTGCCTGCAATAAGTTAAATATAAGTTAGAACACTATAGGAATAGACAGTTTAAGGCTAAAATGAAAAGAAAGAAATTTCTGAGTTAAGGGATGCAGGCCACTAGTCTGGCATATCCCGCCACAGCGGCTAAAATCTCGCCAGGGCAGGATTATGAAGGCAGCTACAGCGAGATGAAGGCCGCCAAGACGAACACCAGGCGCGATAATGGCACCTCTTCATCCCAAATTCCCCGTTTTCGATAGAATTCCAGCAGATCAGAGTGTGTTAACTACCCTAGAACCTAAATATGCAATCATATTAGCAATTAGACCCCTAAACAGTGCCCAAATTTGAGTTATGTCAAGAAGACCTTTCAACTTCCCCCACCCATTTTGGTATCGATTCCAGCGTATTTCTATGAAATCCTTACGCTCAGGACGTTGTGGAGACATTAGGGACGTAATGAAAGTGTCCATGCTTCGTTTATCTATCAAAACTAGCAACCTATTTTCATTTTTGAATAACTACCCAAAAACCGTTAAAATTCAATCAGTTAGTTGACATACAATTATTGTTAATCATGTACATAAGTAAAGAGCGTAAGGAAGAAGAATATTACATGAGTTTTGACGTTCAGAGGAGAGGGATTGAGAGGTGTTTTGGGAGAGTTTTTGGAAGTTTAGGGAGAAATGGGAAAATTGTTTCCCTTTCTCCCCCTTTACTGTTGCACGATCTCCCGCCTCAGCGGGAGATCCTCGCCACAGCGGCCCCGCCTCAGCGAGAGAGTTGCCTCAATTTCTTCGTGTGTTGCCTCAATTTTCTTCTAGTCTTTGGGTATAGTACCTTTCTTGTGTCAACTATTTGAAAAGTTACCCTTCGTCGTGATTCCGTAGTGGACCAATCTTTTAGTATAGAAGTACTCCGAAATAGAGCATGTGACGATTCGTGCGCTAGTCGTTCGGGGATAAACGAGGGGTAAATTGGTATCTATTGTAACGATCTGAACTGTCGTTAATTAGGTAAAGCAAAAATTTGGAAAATTGTTGGGCCACTGTCCCGCCAGGGCGGGCCAGATACTACTAGGGCGGCGACACCAGGGCGGGATAAGTTGGCGCTAGAGCGGGATAGGCGAGACAGAATGTAAATAACGCGAAATTTTACTTCCTCCTTATTCCTAAAATACCTTAATTACTCGTAAAACACCCTAGAAACCCTCCAAGAACTGCTCTAAACTTGGGAAGGAAGGAGAAAGAGAATTATAGCGTGGGGATAGTAATAGCTTGAGAATTTCTGGTCAAGTCCATCGCCCCGTCATCCAGAAAACAGATATTATCTACAAACTCTCTACGAAAGCTTGGCGCCCAGGTAGGCTAGGTTTTATGAATTAAGTAGTTATAAATTTGTGCTCATTGCGTAATATATGTAAATCTTACTAGTTGATTTCTTATGTTATGTGGTTGGTGTTGGGTTGACCAATGATTCATACCAGTACGTGTGGTTTTGTACTGATACTACTCTTGCTATGCCTTTTTTTGGCATAGTCTGGATGCAGGTTGGTGATGTTTCATTAGATGAAGACGAAAAATTCTCCAACAGTTTCTACTTTTCCTTCTACATGGTGAGAGCTGTGTCTTTTCATTATTAGGTCTTGTTGTACTCTTAGTAACTCTTGTACCTGTTTAGACTAGATCCTTGGGGGTGTTAATTTCTTTACGAGTCTTAACCAAATTGTGTTAAAGTTTCTTATTTATAAATTTCGTTAGTATATTTTATTTCATTTTATTTATTTTTCTGCATGTTTTAATTATTGGGATATAAGGGTTCTCCTACTTAGGTGGTAGTACGTAGGTGCCTGCACGGCCCAGTGGGTCGGGTCGGGTCGTGACAGTCATATTATTTTATTTAAAATAGTACCATGTAAAATTGAGCATAATGATTACTTAAAAGAGTAAATTTTAGTAATAGCAAAGATAAAATCATATTAGCGCTCTATAGCTACAGTTTTGTTATTATGCTCTATAGCTAAATTATGTTTGTTATGGAGCATCTAATTTGTATAAATTGCGGCAATTTGTATAAATCAAGCATCTGTGTCTATGAAAATTATGTTTGTAAATGTATATGTTCTTTGTGTTAGGCTAGAGTAGCCAGCGAGATTGGGATAGAGAGGAGAGAGGTGAGCAAGAGAGGGCAGAGAGTGGAGAGAGGTGAATTGTATATGTATATCGGTTAGATAAGTGTATCTATGTAATTACTATGTATATGTATCAATGATTGTGTTTATATATCTGCATAAAAATTGAATTTGTATATAATTGAATCGAGTTAAAAAACAATTGAATCGAGTTAAATCATTTGTATTAGTATATCAAATCTCTCTCTCACTTTATACAAACACAAATTATACATTGTATTTGTGTAATTTGTGTTTGTATAAAGCGAGAGAGAAAGGCAAAAGAGAAATTGGCAGGGGAAGATTTGTATTTGTATAATTATAACTTATAAGTGTATAGGATGGAGAGATATGTATTTGTATTTGTATACAAAGTTTCTCTCGCTTTATACAAACACAAACACAATTTATACATTTGTGTTTGTATAAAGTGAGATAGGCGAGGGAGAGAATTGAGAGTGGCGAGCGAGATTTGGGGGAGAGAGGCGAATGGCAAGAAGTTTGCTGCGAATTGGAATTAAATAAAATTATAACTATAACATTTATTTTGAATTAATTGTTTGTTATAATGCACAATTTTCCCTGCTTAAAACCCCACCTACGCGAAAGATATCCTTTTTAATTAGTGGTCAGAATCTCTTCAAAATGAAGTAGCTCAAGTTGGGCTGGTTGGCCCAACCCATTTTTAGCTATTTTCTGTCCAATTCATTTTAGCCCAACTAATCTTTGAGCCAATTTTAGCCTAATTAATTTAGTATAAATTTTAGGAATCACATAGTTTTAATATGAAATTATAATCTATCTCTATTTAGTTTGTAATTACATTAATTCTTGAAAAAGTAAAACAAACCGGATACATAATAGGTAGCTCGGATACATTATAAAATAAACCGGATACATAATATGTAGCTCGGATACATTAAAAACTAGCTCAGATACATTATAAAATAATTTAGAATTAGGAGAGAAATAAGGGACTTTAGAGGTTTTTAGAAATAGAAGGGAATATTAGAAATAAGAGAAACATAAGACGTTTATTTTTGTAATTTTTTCATTAATTTATGGTAATTTATCAAAATTTCACTAATTTAGGAGTTAATTATTTGAATGCACACTAATTTGCACTGTTACTAAACTTATCAAATTTTGGTGTGTCTAGATAAAAATTAGGTGTAATTTATTCTAGATACACTGTATCCAAGTGGATTCGCATGTATATGGGATACATAGACAAATTTCATTCGCCTCCCTCCCATCTCGCTTGCCACTCTCATATCTCACTTGCGTATCTTGTATCTAAGCTATATGTGAATCACACCAGATACATGTATCTAGTGTAATTCGCATGTATTTGGGATACATAGACAAATCACACTCACCTCCCTCCTATTTCAGTGTATCTAGTAGCAAAAAATATGTATCTAGTTACATCTGACTTGAATTCTGTAATAGTGAAATAAAATGTAATTATTTCAAACTATAGGAAGTACTAGTAAATGTTTATTAACTCACCACATTTTGGCCCTTTCAAATCTAACCCCACTGGTCCACTTGATACCCCGTATTCACAACCGTATCACAACTAAATATAAGGTGTTTTGAATTTGCACCCATCAATCTAATAATTTCGATCCACCTATCATAGTTGGATGCATGAACTTTTCGCATCATAAAGTTCTCACGTCGATTCCAAAAAAATAATTAGTATGACTTGTTACAAAGTCAAATAAGGGAAGAAACTAACATGTCTACTGTCTGGACTTTGAATGTGTATTTGTTGTATTCTTTTTTATATATATAAAAATGTTTATGACTCTTCCAATTATGAAAGTAAAATCTTCCTTATCTAGTCATGGTCCTCATGGATCTGCATCATTGTGACATAACTTTTTAATGTGCACACACATTATTAATTTCATTAATGAATACCTTAGTACTTGGTCCATATTCTTTCTTTAAAGCCCAAAATCTTGGCTCTAACTGACAAACCATGCTCTACATTTTTCCTTGTAAAAGTTACTATATGGTCTTCAACTATATATATATATATATATTAAATGCGGCTAGATATACAAGAATTTTTTTTGGTCATTATCATTATATGAAACTTTCTCCTGATCACTTTATTTGTCATATTTTTGTTTGCACGTTCTTTAAAAAATGATGTATTTTAATTATTATATCCTTATTTATTATTTTTAATTATTTAAAATATTTCTTTCTTCGATAAATAAAAGAGAGTTAATCTAAGAAATCATAATACTGAAGTATATCTATGTGCTCTTCACTTTGTTTTTTTTATGTTAAGCGTATTTTAGATTATCTATTTTTATAAAGGCGACAAGTAAAGTGGTTCGAAGGGATAACTACTTGCTTATATATACACTTTACGATGCATCGGGTCATGTACCAATTTTGATTTAGCCTAATTTAGTCTATCTCTGTTAGGATTAACTATTAAACAAGTACAGCTTTCCAATTGCCAAGGGACGATCGAGAAAAAAAATCATCAGCCAAAAAACTTTACTTAATTCTAGAGCAGATAAGTGATAGATCCAAAATTTTCACTTAGGAAATTTTATTTTTAAAAAAAGAAAATGTAGTGTCAAGGATTTGGATTTGAACTTTTTAGATAAATTTTAAATCCTCAAACTACTGAACCAACATCTCGTCTTGTATTCAAGAAATATAAAATATGTATATATACACAATAAAAAAAAATTGTCTAGGATTTAAACTTGACTCAAGATAAATTTTGAACCCCTAAACTACTTAACCAACATCTAGTCTTGTGTTCAAAAATTTCAAAATATGTATATATACATAATAAAAAATTTAAAAATTTAATTTATACATATAATGTAATATTTTACCGAGGGATTCAGACTTCAGGTGAACACCCTCGCACCCCTTAGATCCACACCTGATAGTAGAGTAATTAAATTAGCTTAATTAAGAGAGTTGCTTCGATTGTTAGCCTGCCAGGAGGCAAGTGTGATAAATCCCAAATCTTAGATTTGCTCATACCAAAGTCATAATATAATTCACGTGTACATCATTAATTGTTCATCAGGTCAACTTATTTTCAATTGATTTTTATAATGTAGATAATGGAAATATAATGAAGCTACTATATTATAGGAATACGAGGTAAACTAACTAACTTTAAGAGCTAGGTTATTATAACTATTCTTGTTTATTATAATTTATTATAACTAGATCAAGTTACACTATTTAATACTCCCTCCATTCCTGTTTAGTTGTCATCATATTGGATTTCACGATCTTTAAGAAATTCACTAAGTTTACTATTGCATCCTTATTTAGTGTTTTCTTGAATTTAAATTTTCAATTAATGAATATGAATTAATTTATTTTGATTAATTACTTGATCAATGAATATGAATTAATTACTTTATTTTTCTATCTTAGTCAAATGCATAATTTCAATGCTAATATTCTCAATGGTAAAACAAGTAGAATAATGTCATTTATGCATTGATTTTGTGAAATGACAAATATTAAGAAATATATATTTTTTAGTAAAGACGACATATAAATAGGAACAGGGGAGTATAAACAATTGCCTACAACATTTTTTATTGTATCATATACTAGGTGTTGGATTGCATGAAATATATATTTAGGATTGATTTATAAACAAATTAATATATTGGATCCGCCTATACAAAGGGTTTTATTATGAATAATTTACGTAGATTTGCTATATTAAGGAAATATTTACTATTTATAGCAATAATATTTTTTCACGAGATACTTATAATACATGTATAATATAATTTTAGTACATATTACAAAGAAAAATTTATAAATCATATATATACAATATAAATTTTATTCATGAATAATATATTCATCACACAATTTAATACACTTATATATGTTGCATTAATTTCTTATCAAACAAGCATAATATATTTTAAAACACTTATAATACATTATTTATACTGCAAGCATAAATCACTTTATTAAAAAGTATTCACCAAATAATTTCTCCTTTTATTAATCAATTGCTGAATTTGTGCGACTAATATATATATATCGATGACTTGAATAATCAAATTTTGGAATGATTAAAGAGTAATGAAAGTAAAGAAATGCAAAGTAAAAAAGGAGAAAGAATCACATCATTACATCCTAATCATATATATTACGTAGTACTCTTTTGAAATATTTTTCTCTTTTTCTCTTTAGGAATCAAAATAATGAAGTGATGAGTTGGATCGCGTTTAATCCATTAGCTTTATTAAGAATCGATTAAAAAAATGTTTTTAGTTTTCAGCTTTCTTCTTTTTACTCCTTGTTAAATGAATTATCCAAAACATATATTTTCCGACTTAGTTTTTACCGAATCAGCTCCTTAAAAGGGAAAATTACGTGTATAAATAAACATATACTAGTTAATTACTTAACATAGCTATAGTCTGTCTTAATTACAATTTACGACCTACTTTTAGCTATAATTATGCGGCTCAGCTTTTTAGTTTTGTATAATTTGCATGTTTGTATAATTCGAAATTTGTACAATATAATTTGTATAACTTTTGTATAATTCGGAATTTGTATAATATAATTTGTATAACGTTTACATTTCTGATGTTTGTAATTGTATAAATTCGTTATTTCTAGTTTATACAAAAACAACTGAATTATACAAATGTACACGCGAATTGTACAAACCTGTAAATTATACAAATCCACGAATTATACAAACGACGCAACTTGAACTGTAGCTACAACCCGTAAATATGCAAACTATAGCTATGGAGCATAATTAAATTTATTATAATGGCTATTTGTGAAAGTTCCTCTTAGAAAAATATATAGTGATTTATCTAATTGCACACTACTAATGATTTTCTATTAGTGCAATTAGATAAATTGAAAAATTGCTAGTAAAACTTTAGAAGGGCACTTAAGAATGTGGGTCGATGAAGTGGTTGAAAAATCATGATGCTTCAGATTCAAAACTTAGTGGAGATAAAAAAAACACTAGGTGATTCGTCTTATTTGTTCTAATTTAGTGGACATGGTTACTTGATACCTGCACGAAAACTGATCCGAATGCAACAATCATTAAAAAAAAAATTAGAATGAGTTTTGTTTTCTCTTTGATAAAACGTATGCTTTAATTTCTTGCCTTTGCGAATACAAGCAATCAATGGTTTGTCATTATTATCTATTGGCCATCAAGACAAGATAACTTCTATATAAATATTTTCACTTTAATGTACCAAACAAATCTAATGAAAATTATAATTATGTATGACTAAAATTTGGACGCGTTGAATGGAGTTTGTTGGTTGATATGATGTACTCTTCCATCTCCTACGTACTAATTATTAGCCCTACATAAAAGTTAACTAGAAACTACGTACACTACAAAACTATAATTGTAACATCAAGTGAATAGTCTAATGAAAAAACTAGTTTATTATTATTTTGGAATAACTAATGATACTAAAGCATTGGGACAAATAAATGTAGTAAATTATTAATGTTTATTATATATATATAAGTTGGGAATAAGAATACCATAATTATAAAATGAAAAGATTAAAGAACGTGATGGCATTTATAAAATATTGTTTGTGATTTGATATATATGGCATAATGAAAACTTTCCACCAATAATCCATGAGCTGGTGTTTAATTATGTCTTTGCTTTAAGTAACGATTAATATGTTACGTGTACGTATATGTTAGGGATGTATATCGAATAGTTCAGTTTAATTTTTTCATTTAGTGATTCGGTTTATTGATTATTGATTTTTATATGTTATATCATTACCAAACTGATAAGATACCGATAATTTGATTTAACTTAATGATTATCTAATCAATTAACTTTAAAAAGAAATCAATGTAACATCTCGCTAATTGAAAGAACTAGAAAGAGTTAGATTTGGAAATAGTCATTTTAGGAAAGAATGAAAATCTGGAAATTTGTCAAGTTATGTTAAGTTTGAGTTTTTGGTCAACTTCAAACGATCATAACTCCTAGCTCAGGATGAGTTAGGTGTGCTTCAAGATACCGTAGGAAATATCTTGGAATTATCTTTCCAACGTTACTGAGTTTGCTCAATTCCGAGTTCATATGAGTGAGATATGTCCATTTGAAGTTGGGCTGTTCAAATAAGGAAAGTCTAAACCGGATTTTGGAAGGGTATTTTGGTCTTTACCATACCCAATTAAATTAATTCGTTTTTGGTAATTACTTAGGGGTCTAAATTGAACTTGGTCAGTTTACGCTTTTGAAAATTAAGTTAGGGTTTTGAGAGAAGAGAAAAGAAGAGGAGAAGGAGCAAGAATCGTCAAGTTCTTCAAGAATCGCTTGTGGATTTCGTCAAGAGGTGATCCCTACGAGGTATGTGAGGCTTTCATAACGTTGGATTCATTCACCCACGTGCCAAACATGTTTATTTCATCTTCGTCCTAAAAGGGTTGAAAGTTTGATGTTCTTGATATGTATTCTTGAATTTGATGTCGTTCTTGAATGGGGCTGATATTGAGAAGTTTCTGGGATCTTTACGTCCAATTATAGAGTTGTTTTGAGTTCGGTTCTTAGATACATTTGTTGGGTATCTGAATCTAAAGAGAATTTTGGGAAAAAGAACTGAGTTTAGGCGAATTGGGGCTGGAAAACTAAGAAGGAAAATTGTCTAGCTAATTTTGGGTACCAGGTCCGCGTCGCGGACCTATTCCTCAGATTGGGAAAAATCCTCCTCGCTTCGCGGAGCGGTCACGGACCGTTCTGCCTCAAAAATTATTTTCACAACCAAAAATTTAAATACATCTCCGCGTCGCGGACTAGTTTCCAGACAGTGATTTCTTGATATTTTCTCATGTTTAACTATCTAAAACACTCCTAAACATCATAAGATCGTTCCTATCACTAATTCAAGGAAAGTTAAGAGTCAAGTCAAGGAAAGTTAAGAGTCAAGTTAAGAGAAATTCATAAAGTTTTCCAAAAGTCTTTTACAAATGTTTTAACTTTGTTTTAAGACTTAAGCTTTGAGTTGATTAAAGAGTAAGAGCAAAGTTCATTTCTTCAAAGATTATACGGGAACTAAGTATTCCCAAGAGTTTGAAATGTTTTCACATTTGAGCAAGAAAGGGAACATCGATTCCAAGAGAGCTTTTAAGCTAAGTTTTGAGTAATTATCTCAAACCAAAGAAACAAGTTTTGTTTTAAAAACATATGAGCTAAGTATATTTTGGAAGTAGTATTGAACATCGATATGGGGATGCGAGTTCATAATAACTCAAGTCTCCATAAACCATGTAGCCATCATGGGTAGTAAAGGATCATACTTTTTAGATGATTCCTTAAGTGTTTTTTTAGCATAGACTAGTGGATCCACTTAGTTAAGGCGTTCTATATGACGGCAAAGTCAGGGCCGTCTCAACCCCTAGGCCACTAAAGTCATCGCTTGGGGCCCCGTATATTTTGGGGCCCCCATTTTTAAAAAATATTTACATATATATGTTTTTTAAAAAAAAAAATTATGTACTATGAGTTTTATAATTTCTACCAAGGAAATTGCATATGAGATGAAAATAAACATGCATTTCTTAAGAAACAATTTGATGAAAATATGGATAGCGAAATCACAAAGTCCCTTGAAGAATCTTTTAGAGTTGATTGCTTTATATATGTAGAGTAGATAAACCTATTTTTTCACTTCAAAATAGATTTGAATTAATTGAAGCATATGAAAATATTTTTTATTCTTATTTAGTGGTAAAATATTGAGATCACTAGATGATGAGAATTTTAAAAAATATTGTCTTAACCTTGAACTTTCTTTAACACGTAATAGTTATTCTGATATTGATAGTTTATATTTATTTTTTGAATTAAAAGTGTTAAGAGAAATAATACAAGTAGAAGATAATGATCTAATGAAAATATTCAATCAAATAAAAAGACTTGATTCGTTTCCAAATACACATATTGCTTCTAGAATAATGTTAGCAGTTCTTGTAACCATTGCCTTAGCCAAAAGAAGTTTTTTCGAAATTAAAATTGATTAAATATTCTTTAAGATCAACAATGTCTCAAGAGAGATTGAATGAATTAGCTATATTATCATTTGTAAAGGAATTATTAAAACAAATTGTTATAAAACAGTACATAATGACTTCGCATCCAAAATAGCTAGATAAGTAGATTTTTAAAAAAAGTATATATGATGAAAAAAATATATTAGGGCCCCTCTCTTAAGTTTTGCTTTAGGCCTCCAATGTTGTTGAGTCGGCCTTGGGCAAAGTATAGGACAGTTCTGGCAGCATGGGCAAGACGTTGTATCACCACTTAGGCCCATAGTGATGGTTGTCGATTAGAGAAACTCCCACAGAAACTATATTACTTTAGTATACAAGTACAATTGAGTTCGTTATTGCATTTCTTTAACAAACTAAGTTGTTTTCTACTGTTTTAAAAGCTTTCTATATATTGTATGTGTAATGTTGTTTTATATTGAGTTAAGTTATTCATGAGTTGAGTAAAGCCAAGGTAAATGTTTCTTTCAGATTTCCTTCAAGCTTATGTTATGTTTAGTTTTCCCCTGTGTACTCGTACATTCAATGTACAGTTGCATTTTTGGCCTGCATCGTTGTTATGATGCAGACCCAGGTAACCAGGATTAGCATCTAGCGCCTCGTTGATCCAGTTGAGCATTCATAGTCAGTTGGTGAGCCTCCTTGCTTTCCGGAGGGCTCCTTTTTATCATTTGCTTTTAGTATTTCATTTGTTAGGATGATTGGGGGTCTTGTCCCGACATCCCTCCTTGTTTTAGAGGCTTCATAGACAGCCAGTAGTTCAGTTGTCTTTACATTATTATTTCATATGTTAAGACTTAAGTTGCCATTTTGGCCAAGTTGAATGTTTGACCTTTAAACGTTCTAAGTTATTTTATTAAACAGTTGAGTAGAAGTGCATTTGATTATTGTAATAATGCTTAGAGTCTTTCGCTGAGTAAGTAAGTCAGGCTAAGGGTTTGCTGGGGGCCAGCAATGGTTCTCGAGTGCCAGTCCCGCCCAGGGTGTAGGATCTGGGCGTGACAATCAACTTCAACAAAAAATCATTCAATTTAAAATATCCGAAGAGGCGAAGAGCTCTGATCTCCGTCTATGTCTTATCTGTGGGATTTAGAGTTGCCAATTTCTAAATCCCTCGGTGACTTCATGTAGTCAAGGGTAATATTGTACACCCCCCCCCCTTTTTTTTTTTTTGTAGAAATTAACTGTTTAATCGATATTAAAAAAAATAGACAATTCATTATTTATAAAATTCTAAATCACTCTTAAACCTTTAATTTGATAACTCGATACCAATTATTCAATAAGATTTTATCAATTTAAATTATCAGTTACGATTTAATTTTAAGCACTCGTATAGGATATGCCAAAATTATGATAGTCGAATGGAAGTTTTGTTTGGTTCATTTGTGTCATGTATGCGTGTGTATATCAAGTACATGGAGTATTGTTTGCAATAATAGAATCAAGTATGAAAATAAAAGAAACACAATTATTACAATGACAAAATAGAAAGGCAAGATGTGACATATATATATATTTACTGATTAAGACTATATAGTTTGCTGTTATTTTAACCCACCTAACGTACCAAAGGAAAAAAAAAAAAACATGAAGCTTTGACTAATACCTACTTCATTCTGCAGAAATATGAATGAGGTCAGACTTGATTAAGGATCTTGACCAACCAAATGAGAATGAGAAGTTGCTAATATAAATAATTTCTCTATATTATTAACATATTAATTTATTATAACAATTTAGTTATTATATTTATCAAATTATCAATCAATATTCCATATTTATAATAATAGAGTTATATTTTAAAATTATATGAATACTTTTACATCGTCAATATGTAGAAGCTATTCGACTGTAGGATGAATCGGGAGTTGAAGCTATGAATAATGATATTCCTTTCGTCCATTTTTACGTGTTCATTATTAACTTGATACGTCCTTAAGAAATAATAAATAGAATTATGATTATTTACTACACATAATCTTTTCAATTTACTCTCTTGATTTTTAAATTGAACAAATAAAAATGATATCTATTACTCCCTCTGTCCTTAATTACTTGTTCATTTTTTTCTTTTTTACTTGTCCGGTTGTCCCTAATTACTTGTCCATTTTGACGAATCAAGAAAGGACATATTTTTTTTTACCAATTATACCCTCAATTAATTATTTTGAAAAAAATAAAACTTCTTAAAAATCTTAAATTTTAATTCATCAACTTCATAATTAATAGGCGTAAAATGTTTAACTCATTGTGTCAAATATTGTTTTCTTAATAGGAATGTCAATTTAAAAGTGGATAAGTAGTTAAGGACAAAGAGAGTATTAGCATCACCCTAATGAATAAATCGACAAATAAATATGGACAGATGGGTATATAATTAATGATCCAACTATCATCTAGACATCTACCAACACCCCTAATTAAATAAACGAGATGAGAAGAGGGACAAAATTATTTTAATTAGTACGTACTACTTTTTTTGGTTGAAAGAGAATAAAAGGAGCTAATTAGGAATAGGATGGTTTAATTTAGGGTTTTTATCATATCATAGCTATATATAGAGGTACATACTTTTAGATATATACTAGTTCCTTCTGTCACTTTTACGTGTACTATTTCAAAAATAAATTTTTATTTTTATTTATTATTTTTAATTTATCAAAAAAATATATTTTATATTTTACTCATAGTATTAATTATTTATTTTCAAATTATTTTTAAGACATAATACTAAATACTTTATTTGTTTTTACTTGTGCATTTTTAAAAAAAAAATCATTTTTACTTGTCATTTTTCACATATCAAGAAAAAACCCTTTTTTTCCTTTTATGTTTTATCCTTAACATTATTTACTTATTGTTAAATTATTTTTAAGATCTAATACTAAATATCAATTAATAGGGGTACTAATAGGTCAAATAATCATGTCAATAATTATTTTCTTAATAAATATATCAAATTTAAATATAATAAATAAAAGTGAAAGAAAATAATATCAATTATAGATATTATGATAAAATTGTTAGATTAATCATTATTTTTCTTCACAAGTGTCGCTCTAGCTTATCTCGAATAGGGAAATTAAGACTAGAATTTTGCATATAAACTTTAGCCTATACTTTTTCATTATTTAGTGAAATATAATTCAAATTAATTCATATTCACGTGGAGTAAGGATTATTTAAGGGAGAAAAGTATGCTCTTAATTAAGAATTTCTCAAATTCTCGAAATTCAAATTAGAGTTTTTTAGTGGCCGTCTAGTCATGAACATAAAAATAATTATATTACTTGAAAATTTTTAAAATTGGAGTTGGAGTGAGTTGTGTTTGATAATACTTTATGCAATAAATATTTAGAATTTGAATGCATCTTTTAAAATAAAAAAAGAATAAAATATGATTTAAATGCATCATTTCATGTTCTCATTTCATCATGGATTCAAATAAAAAGTTGAATACATCCGCACAACTAGTAAATTTGTCATTGAATTTTATCGTCTAGATATTTTGAAATATTATAACTTATTCCAATTATTGAATAAACACTTAAATATATGTGATAAAGTATTAATATTTAGATACTTCTTGATCATATTTTTAAAAAGCTTGTGTGTCCATAAGCACACTTATTAAATATATCTCATTTAATCATCCACATCAGCATTACTTCGAATGTGCATAAGGTTTTACAGCTTATTGATGTTAATGAGTATAATTAAGAAAGGTGACATGTTTTAAAATTTCAACTGATTAATTTATTTACGTAATGGACACTTGAGAACACGCGCAAATGTTTTTTTCAAAATTTGACTCGGAAGTGTCTGATATGAACATATTATTGTCCATTTGGATGCTCAATTCGAATATGTTGTAGTTTAAATGTCTAAATAAAATTTACTGATAAATTTAAGAGATTATCAAGGTATTCTATCAGTGAAACTGTTACAAAGCAAAAATAAATATACGAAGTTCGGCTTTTAAACTGTTAAAGAATGTATATGATTGGAGAGTTGGTTGTCAAAATGCACACCTCTTTATAATTTGAATAATAGAAAATGTACTCCAGATTTTCGTATGCAAAATGAAAACTTCAATTTTTTTTTTAAAAAAAAAGATATATTGAGATGAGATAATGTTTACATCATTGAAGTGAATATGAAGAAATCAAAAATTAATAATCATGTTTCAAGAAATTTGATAAAGAAGTGCTTTCATGGAATTAGAAACAAGTTACCAAGTTAGCAACTTCTTACCAGAAATAAATAAATAAAAATAAAAGTAGACTCTTAAAATGTGTTTTGTGCTGAAAATAAAGTGAGAATGACATATGTGGATATTTTTTGGAAGACAATTAAGGTGAGAGGGGAATGACACATACCAAACATATATACGTCATGTCCCAATTCTTCACTAAAAATTAATGTCCCAATTTGAATGGCTACATTCTCATCAATTCTCCAAATTCAAAACTTTATAATTTATAAGTCGGTCAGGTTTAGTAAACGGTCTCTATAAAAAAAAAAAATCATATTCAAGGCTCAAATCTGAGACCTCTGAATAAGAAAAGCATAGTTCTATTCACGGCACCATATCCTTTGATAGTCTGTTGAGTAATTTGTTCTAAAAGGAATTGATATATTTATATATTTGAAAATCATTAATTTTAACCATCATTAGAAACCAAAAAAAAAAAAAATTCCCACCACATATCAATGAAAATATGTGTTATAAAATATGTTTTTCCTACTCATTTTCTACCTAATCAATTTGCCGGTAAAGTGCATGGTGAAAAAAAAACTCTCAATTTCTCACTCAAATAGTGGGACACTTACTAATTTTTACATATCAAACAATTAATACTTTTTACATTTTACGTCAATACAATCAAAATATCTATGAAAATAACTATAAAATAGTTTTCGATGAAAAAATAGTACTATTTTTTAAAATAACGAACCTTTACATTTTGTCCTTAATAAACTGTTCTTATAGGTACATAAATATTATGGAGGCTTAAAATAATAAATTTCAAAAGTCATAGAGGCTATAGCTAATCAAAAGTATACTATAACAGGTTTAAATACACAAGTCTAAATCTTTTTTTTTTTAAATATATAATATTGTGTTAAATTAAATTACATCAGATAAATTGTAATATAGGCAATATTTGTCAATTTTTGAGGAATTTACCAACTCGGACGAACTTGACATCAGAATTTGGTTTTCATTTAAATTTTGAAAAAATATTGTCACAAAATAAGTTTGAAAAACTTTTGTGCATTTTAATTGTTTTTTCGAGAAAATATTTTGGAGATTATGCGTGTTAGTTTTTGGAAAACATTTTCATCTAATTATTTTTTGTTTCCGAAAATTATTTTCGTCTGATTTCTGAACTATATTTGTGGTAACCAATAAACGGTCAAAGATTAATGTAATTAATATCATATTTTATCCTTTTTTTCTTAACTAACTTGATTAAATTGTTAAACCATAGGAATCAAATATATATGTTGGGATTTTGGTCAAGCATATAATATTTTTAGTTAAAAAATAGTAATAGTTTTTTCAATATATAGCACGAGTCAACAACTGATTTGCCAATAGTTATGGTTAATCAATGTTGACTCACCAGCATAAAGAACTTAATTAACATGTCATAAAAGGCAATTTATCTAATTAACATGTTATAAAAGGCTAGTTTTTAAAGTTTTTTAAAGGAGTTTTATGGATTCAGGGACCTTTTATTTATCAAGTAAATGAAATAATCCTTCAAAAATGGATCCAAAAGTGACCGGTCCAACAAGGAAAAACGGGGAAAGGGATATTTACATAAATATTAGATGATTGATTATTAATTATGTCCATGGAACATTTGATTAGGTTAATGCAATATTCCTGATCTATGCGAATTCTTATGTCTATGCTCCTTACTTTTGTATTTCTTTTCCGAAGTGTTTTTCTATGCTTCTTCTTGAGCCGGGGATCTATCGAAAACAATATTACTATCATTCAAAGCAGGAGTAAGCTATGCATATACACTATCCTCTTCAAACCCAATTATAAAATTACATTAAATATATTATTATTGTTTGTAACCTAATAAATCATGACAATACTGTAAAATTTTTTCATCTCACCACAAGTGAGGGATATGAGTGTTCACAGTTTGATTTGAATTGGGTTTTGGTCAAAATCAAAATCAAATCAATTTAGTTGATTTTTAAATTACTAAAATCAAATCAAACTAATTAATATAATTTACATATTATGTTTCGATTGTTCAATTATTAACTACAAAGGCAATCTTCTTTCCTTTTCTTTTAATGAAAGTTATTGTATTTGTTTTCCTTTTTTTTCTCTATTAATTTCAATATTTTCTTAGTATAATTCAGCCATAAAATGAACTAATATTATTATCTTTTTTTTACTTGAAATTTTGAAGCCTAAAGCAAAGATTTTTTTTTTTGCTGATCTCTCTCCTTATAATACCCCCATGATCTCAAATTCTCAATGTAGCACGCCAATGATCAACTAATTTATATATTTACAGGAAAATAAATGAAATTGAAGATAATATTGTTCAGTGTGAAACAATAGTGAGAATTCAAGATGATTTACTATATTCATTGTTATTAATTTAGCATTTGTATATTATGTTTTGTTCTCCTTTATTATTAATCAGAATTCAGAGATATCGATTCAATTGAATATATATAATTTTTGTTAGAAAATATTTTCCTTTGAAAATTTAAAGGCAGATACTAATTTAATAAATAAATAAATAAATCTATGGCAAAGGAAACAGATTCTCTATGAGGTAATTAAAGGGAAAACGAGAGCGTGAAATACGCGTTGGAGAAATGTTATTTTGCTGAAGCAATCAATAAGGGGCCCACAGTCCAACCTGGATGTGGAGCCCACTCAAAAGTGTATCACTTTCCGTTTGTTTCTTTTAGTAATAACACAAATCCCAACTTTTTTCTTTTCCTTTACTTTTTTTTTTAATTTAAAAAAACACTTCATGCCCGTGTAACAATCTATTTGAACGGATTTATAATTTTTTATTTATAAATTAAAATATATCAGACAGAAATTTTAACTTTATAGTTTTAAATTTTTTTTATCTATGCATAAGCTCTTTTAATTCAAAATTACTTAAAATAAATTGATTCAAATAGGCTTTAGTTCGTATTATTAATATTTCATAGAGAACACTTTCTCTTTAATTGTTTGAATTCAGATTGGTTGAGCAAGTAAAAAAAAATAATTAAAATTCTACTCCGTCATGTTTGCTTTCCATCCTTATAAAACAAATAGTTGGATTATGATGAAGTATAAATTGGTTTTAATATGATTTATGTATTGATTTGAAGTGTTTATTATTATTATTATTATTATTATTATTATTATTATTATTATTATTATTATTATTATTATTATTATTATTATTATTATTATTATTATTATTATTATTATTAGTTTTTGAATTTTCTAATACCATACTCTATGGCACGGCATAATCTAAATGTTTTCTTTGTATCTGTTGTTACAATTCATTATTGTTTTTTTTACTCCAATACAATCTTCAGAAAAGTTAAAAAAAAAAAAATTCAATTATGCGAAATTGAATAAAAATGTTCTCAATTGACAGTATGGTCTAAAAATGTCTTCATCATTAATAGTTTGGTTCAAAATTTCTCATATTATTACTTAATGGGTCAAAAATAACCTTTTAAAAATAATTTTATTTCTTTGTCTTTTAAACATATTTTATACCTAATAAAAATGTTAATTTTAAGGAATCCTATTTTTTTTTTTTAAAAAAAAAACAGTTTAACTAAAAACTAAATAGTAAATAATTATTGTTTTTCTTCTTAATCTTATTTTATCCATTAAAATAGAATAACTACATATACTTTTTTAACCGATAATATTGGTCATATTTATAAGAACATAATAACCCCATAATATATTTCATTTCGGTAACGATAAAAAAAAACTGCAATAAAATGGAAAATAATTATATTTCTTAGTCCTTTTTTTTTTTTTTGTATTGGAATATGACAGATATTCTCTAATTAAATAAATTATTAGAAAAAAAATGTGTTTTTAAAAGAAATAATATATTATTTTAAAAAGGACATTTTGTAATGAATCAAACTATTGACGATTGTAACAATTTTGTTCAATTTTGCACAATCGAAGAATACTTTTAACCCTTTCAATATATTATTTCAAACTTCAATTTTAACATTAAAAATAAAAGAGCTCCTGACCCCTATTTTAAAAGCAATTAATAAAAGGAAATAACTTTCTTCTTTAATTACCTTTATTCAAAATTATACACTAGAACCAAAATCTAAGAGAGTTTTGCATACCATTCTTATCATGATGTCACGACTCAGACCGTCGTGATTGGCACATATACTAACCCTCCAATTGGAGAACCATTAATACTAATCAGCTAACCCAAGAACTAAACATTTAAAGATACGAAAGCAGGTTTAAATGCAGAAATAAAGTGGATTCCTCATAAACTCCGAAGTCTAACAACTCAATACTAAAACATTGAGGAAAACACTCCTAGAATCTGAAAGTCAATGTACCAAAATTCTAAAGTTCAACAATTCTAAGCAAAGGGGGCGCAACCCCGAAACTAAACAAATGAATATCTAACTAGAAAGTCTGAGTCTGAAAAGAGTGGACTAAAACATAGAGGACACATGACAGCCTGAAAGAACTGACTCACCCTTGAATCCGATCTTGCTCACTGATCTCCTAAACAAGGTTTGTCAGTAGTCGCCTGAAGATGCCCTATACTCAATAAAAGAAAGAGCAAGTGTAGTATCAGTACACAACCACAGTGTACTGGTAGGATCACGCGGTTATTCCAGTAAGTTAAACATACATAAGCAACCACAACAAAGTAAACATACATATACCGAACATATACAATATCAGTTATCTTTCCAGGATCAATGTAGCATTCCACGTTTTCAATAATACACATATATGACAAGTCAATGGTCCTCTCATGGAACCCATACCCAAATTGTTAGTGTGCCGGATCGTGACACCCGTTCCAATATGTATGTCGATACATGACATCCGATCCCAGTTAGTGTATTGGAACGTAACGCCTGATCCATTCAATAAGCCACAATCACAATCACGATGTACATTCTCATAATCATACAATTAAGTGTTGATTCATAACATACAATCATTCATTCATACTCATTTGCATTAGATGTGATCAATAGTGCAACATTCACATACATACATGCATCACAATGAAGCAAATACTAACATACATCACACAAACATGAAATCAAATCATCACCTACCTCGAAACCAAGCTTGAATCCTCCTAAGAAACTTGATTCTCCCCGTTTCTGATTCTTTCCGCTTGTTCTAGGTCTACAAACAATTAATATAATGCAAAGAATCAATAATTATGGTCTAACTACCCGAATTATAGCAAACCCAATAACCCAAGACCAAACACATGATCCTAAGGTGCAACGAGGGCTTTTTCCCATCATCCAATTCAATCCAAACCCCCAATAGTAATTAACCAAGAATCCAAGTTCTACGGATCGAAAAACGGATTAGGGGAGTAAAAACCTTACCTTTAGTGCTAGAAGAGGTGGAAAACTATCAAGAACTTGCCCTGGTTCGTCTCCTAGCTCTTAAGAACGAAAATTGTAGAATAAAATATTTTTGGGGTTTATTTTCCGACTTAAGTCGCGACTGGCTCGCTATGGTGGCACCCATCCCGCCACAGCGGCCCCGTCCTGGTGGAAATAATCCCGCCCCAACAGCTTACACGGACACAGTGAGTTGGAATTTGAGCTCCAAACCCCCACCATTTCACAACACACCTTAAACCATGACGTTCAAAAACTACATGCTCACGCTAAGATTAGTTTTGGAAGTTCTACTCGCCTGAATTCGATTTCGTAAAGTCGTATGGGTTTCTTAACGTCTTAGTTATCTACTCATGTGATCAAAATCATAATTAGATCTCTCATTCATTACCATATTTCCTAGAACTCTCATGACTCCGATTTCGTCTAAATTTGGACTAGGCTAGGAATTCCCAAATTACTACCAAAAAGTTTTTCGGCCCAAAATTTTTTCCCATTGGCTTTTCTATAACGACGGAAGTAGGTCGTTACACATAGGGGTGTGTATCGGTCGATTCGGTTCGGTTTTAAGTATTATCGGTTCGGTTTATCGGTTTTTGGTTTTTAAATATGCTAAACCGATAACCAAACCAATAAGATATTTGTTATCGGTTTTCGGTTTATCGGTTTTAGGTCTTTAACGGTTCGGTTTTTGGTTTAACCAATAAGAAAATGCTTTCAAAATAAATATATGACTTATCCAATAATTTGACGCGATACGCATACATCAAAATAATCATACCAAACTGGGGTCATCACAACAAAGTCTTTGGTCAATTTTCGATATTTACAATCGTGCAAAAACTAATATTAGTCAATTATAAACTAAAACTAATTAAAACCAAGTCCAATTGTAAATCGGCAGTTCATATTGAACTATCTTTAACAGCTACCAAATCCATCGGATAATCAACAAAATCTTCATTAAGTTCCTAACCAAGATAATCACAAGCTTGGAAGAAAAAGTGGAAGAGATTTGTGAAGTATTTCAACATTTAATACTAACATAATGTTATTTATGGCATAGGATATTTATATTTTTAGTCTAATACACTACTAATTATATTAATATTTTTTGTTTAATATTATATATATATATATATATATATATATATATATATAACTATAAATTATTATTATATTCTTAATGGGTTATCGGTTAACCCAATAACCCAATATTAAAAACCAATAACGAACCGATAACCCAATAATTTTTTTTTTGTAAAACCATTAAATAACCGTTAATCCAATAACCCGATAACAATAAACCAATAACACTTTTATCGGTTCGGTTTATCGGTCGATTCGGTTTTTGCACACCCCTAGTTACACATGACTTGCTAGGTAAAGTTATCATTGTAAAATAACGGGACATATTTTTCTCTTCGCCTGACATCTATTGCTAGGAAGAAATCCCCACTTTCGTTGAGGAAAACTTATTGAAGTCTGAATCTACTTTAAACTCTTTGGAATTAGATAAAGACTGGACAAGAATTTAAAATAATAAAAAAGTTGTAGAAAATTAATTAAACTCTACCATGAATATTTTGAAAGTGAGAAATTTAGAAGAATTTTAGTAAGTACAATTATAAAAATAAAATAAAAATATAATTCTAAATTTATATCTCCACGAAATCCTTTCATCATTATTAATTATAAATAAAAAAAATGGTCTTTTGAGATGCAAATTACAATTATGATCAAGATGTTAGAGCAAATGAAGTGCTCAAGCAAAAAGCAAGAAGAAAGAGAGAAAATTGATTGTGAAATATTATAAGAGTGAAGGTGACCTTTAATTTACAATAATAAATTCATATTGTGAACAATCAATAGACAATAATGACCAACAATATTTAAATTTTAACATTACTCGTACAAGTTACAACTAATTACATAAGAGTTGAAATTTGAAAGTCTCAATAGTACCTTTAAACCTCTATATAATAAAACATTATTTGTAATTATATGTATTTTGATTATTATAAAAAAAATATTATTATAGAGAATATCTAATATAACATAATATAAAAGATTAATGCTAAAAAAATACGTTTTGAATAATTACATCCATCAAGACTTGAATAAATAGAACAAAATATTTTTTGATTTTGTTGAAATTTGAAATATTATAGTTCTCAATCCTTTTATTGGCTTGAGCACAATCTTAACTTTAAGAGCCAAAATTATAAAAAAAAGTTTCAAAAACTTAAATTCAGATTTTAATACTACAATATGTACCAAATCAGTAATATGACCTTATAAGTTCATTAGATAGTGAACAAATTATACTTAAATTATCTAAATATAATACGATACTTTTTTCATTTTAATTTATGTAACACATTTTTCTTTTTAATCTATTTCAAAAAAAAATGTTATCTTCCTATAATAAAAAATAATTTAACTTTATAATTTTTATTTTACCTTTAATGAAATGCGAGTTTATCATTAGTATTTTAACACCATTTTAGTAGTTTAACCTAAGATAAAAAATCTGAAGAATTGGTATCCACATTAAGCGATGTTAAATTAATATCAAAATTGTTGATTTGTGGTACAAATAATTCGAAAGTTAATATAATAAAGTGTGAAATGAAAATAATTTTATATTTTATTCCAAAATTGTCACTCTCGAACCAAAGGACCCCAAATATCCTTCAATATTTAATTGATTTTGACCAAAAAGTAAAGGTATTTATGACAAAAAAAAGTACCCCAGAAAATCACAAGTTAAAGTTATAAAATACAGTTACTTAATTTGTTTTAATGAAAAACTATTTATGGAATACGTGTCGGATAATAATTGATTATGATAATACAGTTATTTGTACATGTAAAAGACATACTATTTCTAAAACTAAAATAAAAAAGAGTAATGCATTCATCAATTGTGTATTTTTCAGTACCTCATATATGAAAAATGAGTAATGCTAAATTACCAGAAAATTTGATTAGAAATTTTAAAAAACTATAATATCTTTTTTATTTAAAGTAAACGGATCTTTTTTCCATTTTTTAGTTAAAAGATATTAAAATAAAAAAGGTAAAAATATTTTAAAAAATAAAATAACATAGGTAAAATACCATTTTAGCCAAATTCTGACCAAATGAATATGATGCACTAAATGAAGCTGCTCATTTTTTAATCAGAGGTCTTCGATTTTAAGCTCTGGCTGAAAAAATTCTTAACAGAAACTAGGGAGGTGCTTCCACAAATAAAATCCTACGCCGAACTCAAAATGAGTGAGCTCTGGTTGGAAAACAAAATATAAGTGTGCATACTTTTGTTATGCCAGCTTAAATGGTGGTTACATGTTTTCATCTCAATTATGTCAAAAAGAAATTAAAAAAAACATAATAGCATCAAATATGAGCCACTCTAAATGTCAAATGATATTGACAGCAAACCATGGAAGGGGTCTTTAAGTCGAATACTGTCGGTTTCTAACCATGGTTAATTTTTAACCATCCACTCCAGTTATTGCGTCGGTACTATACGGAGCACTCGTGAGTTTAAAAAAAAATAAAAAAAATAATCGTCGGTGACCCGGTGAAGTTCTGAATTAACTCGGTGACCGAAATGACGTCTCTCAAAAAACAAATAAAATAAAATAAAAAATGGGACCATGTAATTAATTAATTAATTATATTTTGAAGAAAAAAAAAAGAGTTATAATAGGAGTAATATAATAGATATATACAAAAACTATATTTTTGGTGAGGGAGAAAGATTGGTATATAAGCAAGGGATCCTAATTCCAATGCTTCTTCAAAACAAAGTGAAGAGAAGAGAAGAGAAGAGAAGAGAAAGAGAGAGAAAGAAGAGGGAGTTTTAGAGAGAGAAAGTACAAGAGAGAGAAGTGCGGCTAATGGGAGACTCGAGCGACTCCGTTTCGGTGGATATGGAAACAATCTCCGTCGCCGGAAAGGTTTATTTTCCGTCACCGACACTCGCATTTTGTAATCATTTTGCTAAGCATACGCTAATTAATATGGTAGCATTTTGTTTAGGTTTTTGGTTTTAAAACGTTTCCTGATTAATTTTCACCAAACTTTGAGTTAATTAAGCAACATTTTGATTTAGCGTGTCGATAGAGCAAATGTTTTTTCACTTTTTTTTTTAATAATTTGTTGTTGCAATTTGGAAGTCATGGTGTTTTACCTTAATGTGGCTTGGATACGTTGTACTGCAATTTCAGACTATGATGCTTCTTTAATTAGTAATTTTTGTTGCTATAAAAGTCTGGTTTTATCTGGCTGATTACAGTTGAGGGTTCCATTTTAGCTGCAGGAAATTGCTTTTCGGGAATAAATTTGATTACTGGATTGGTTTTGAGTTTTAGGCTTTTTAAAGTTTTCCAGTCAAGTATTTGTGTGTTTTTATTCAAATTATTCAGCATTCAAATGAGCAACATGATTCATTTGAGGTGCACGGAAGACCTGAAGTTCATTTAAAGAAGCAAACCTAGCAAATGGTTCATGTTAACTTGTTCCCATTATAAATGAATTGATGGTGAAACTTTCCTTATTGGATTTCATCATTCTTGATCATTATCGATGATGTTCTTCTGAGCAAAAAATAAAGGTGATAGTAAAGCATTTCCCCTAAAATCATGTAAAAAGGGTTGTTCATATAAAGCTAGGTTGTCTGCTTCACTTTGCTTAAATAGCCCTTTAGTGTAGGTGTTAAGGCTTGTGCCTTATCTCCCAGGGGCTGTGTCTACTAGAAAACAAATATTGTTGGTAAACTGGTAGTAAATAGCAGAAAAAAACAAGACAGATGAAATTTTAGTTATCAGGAATAAGAAAGTTAAATTTTGTATAAAACAACTAGGTCCAAAAAAAACATAAAACTACATCTTTTCATCTAAATAAGAAGTTCAAAATATTTTTTAACTTTATTGATATAATTTTTACTTCATATATTCTGCTTAATTATAGTTATACAATTCTTTGTTCAAACAGTTGCTTTTGGGCAGTCATTTTTAGTTGAGTTACATATATTTTTTTAATATACTTTTTCTTTGTTAAAGCCAAAACTCTAATTCCGCTTTGCACTTTAAGCCCCAACAAACTTTGCACTTCTATATGATTTTAACTGTTTTTCACTTCTAAAGGTTTACGCCATTGGGTATATTGCAAAACAAGGCATTATTGCGTATTCGCTAGCTAGTTTATATTGATCATGCTTTATTTGTCTGAATCTCTTTTTTTCCCTGATATATGCAGTTTGTTATAGTAGTTTTTTTTCCTGATACATGCAGTTTGTTAGAGTTTATAAGGTTCATGTGTTCTTTTTGTCCTACTTTCTAAGTATGCAAATTTGACCTAGTTTAGAAGGTTTGTGTGTTTGTTTTCCAATCCTTTTGAAATTTGTGTATCACACACCAGTTTTAATTAGAAAAGTTGCAAAAAGGGAACCTCCTGTTAACCTTATATCAACTTTACACGTTTTTTTTTCAGTCTTGGTTAGGCCCAAAACATAGTTTCATTTAGAAATTGCTTTGAAAGTTGGAAGTGTAAATTGGACCTATCAAAAATAATGAATGCGGAAAGAGTGGAATTGCTTTCAGAACTCGGAAGCTTTGTACCTTGTAGTTTTACTTGATGATATCTAGGCATATTTTTTCCTTGTCAAACTTATCATGTTTTTGCTAATTTTTCTCCTCAGGAGCACCTTGTAAAAACTGGCCGTGGTTATGTCTCTGTTGCTGTTTTTGGGGACCAGGACAAGCCGGCTCTTATCACCTATCCCGATTTAGCTTTAAATTGTAAGTGAAACCAGTTTATTTTGTCATCTCTTACAGTTCAATTGCTTAAGTCAGTTTATTTTGTCATCTATTACAGTCATGATTATGTTTGTTCTTTCTAATAAGAAGTATATGCTAAATGAAGTCAAATTGATTTGGTCTGTTCCAGGCTTTCTTTTTCTCTGCAAAGCTTAAATAGGTCTGATAGTTGCCCAGTTTTGATGAAAAAAATTGGAATATTTGGATCATGGTCTATCTATTGAAATTCCAACATCTCAACTTTTTAGTGTCATCTAGGGTGTTTGATGCTTTTGTGGTTCTTTTACCATCTAATACTAAATTCTCTTTCTGTCTTGCATCTATGTCATTGAACAGATATGTCCTGTTTCCAAGGAGTATTCTATTGTCCAGAAGCATTTTCATTGCTTCTCCATAACTTCTGTATTTACCACATATGTCCTCCTGGTCATGAGGTTTGTGACTTGAACTCTCATTGATTACGGTAGCACGTGGATTGTTTGGTTAATGCTTCTATTCACAATGTTGCTTACCCTGTATATTCGTCAAGAGTTTTTGCAGTTGGGAGCTGCTGTCATGAGTCTTGATGATCCTGTCTTATCGGTCGATGATTTAGCAGACCAGATTGCGGAGGTGCTTGATTACTTCAGGTATTTATCATGAGCCTTCCTTTTTGGCATCTGCTTTACTGTTATAACCTTATAATACGCTGCCTCTTCAGCATAGGCATTTTGCAACACTGTCAATTCTGCAGTTCTATATCTCATGCTTGTGCTGCACAATCAAGTGGTTGGCAAAACGATTATGCATACTCTTTACTTCAATATGTGGCATTAAGAGCTGTCGCGTGTTTTGTAGAATCTTCCTTATAGGCTTAGCTTGTTTTAATGAGAAGTTGAAACTGATTTTACCCCTTTATCTTCCCTCTTCAGGCTTGGTAAAGTAATGTGTATGGGTGTAACAGCTGGAGCATATATTCTTACTTTGTTTGCGGTAAGTGTTTGTATTATTTCTGTTTGCTGATTTATTTAAATTTTCCTGATATGGTCATTTGATGACGAGATTTTTATGTTTTTCTCCCTCTAGATAAAATACACACAAAGGGTTATGGGTTTGATACTTGTTTCCCCCTTGTGCAAAGCACCCTCTTGGACAGAATGGTTGTGTAATAAGGTGCATTTTCAATGCTTTCTCCTATAGTTCAAGATATGTGAGGATGAATTTGTAAATTATGATTCTTGCTCCTCTAGATGACCTGAAATTACGGTGCCTTGCATCTTATTGTGCAATATGGCAGGTGATGACAAATCTGCTTTACTTTTGTGGCATGTGTACTTTGGTGAAGGAGTTACTGCTGTTGCGGTACTTTAGCAAGGTTCCTTTCTGCTCTTTTCCACCACTTATATACTTGTTGTTTTATAATTAGTGGAGAGTTCAACTGGATGCTTAATGATGTGGCAGGAAGTCCGCGGCAGTGTTGAAGTTCCAGAATCGGATGTAGTTCAAGCTTGCCGAAGAGTAAGTGTTTAATTTTTTGGAGCCCTGTATTTCCTGTATGATGCTTTGCAATAAAGAAGCTTGCATATGACATTACCCTGTTGACAATGTTTATCATTTGTCTGATTCCACCAAATGTATGATTTTTGTTGCAGTTGCTAGGTGAGAGACAGAGTCCAAATGTATTGCGGTTGCTCGAAGCTATCAATGAGTAAGTCCTTCAGCAAAAAGACATTTCAAGGGGATCTCTGCTGTTTACTTCTCTTCTTCTCCTCATTTCTTCTTGTTTGTTGCGGGGAGCAGTACTTTTCACCTTAAGTAGGTGGGTCTTGAGTGGTTCTCCCACTCTCTCAACACTAATAGGATGCTGCTCACAGTTCAGTATAGCATAAGGTTGCTACTATAGTGGCTGTATAGAATTTTAGAACAACCATGTATCTGCTAACCTATGATAAACAAAGAAGTCATTCTACCAAGTCTAGCTTTGGGTGGAGCATGCTAGTCTAATGTCAGATAGTAAATTTCCTTCTTCTCTAGAGCATTGGAGTTTGACCGAGGGATTTTTCCATCCATGCCATGGACCTCTTCACTGGTCAGTTCCTTCTTTTCATACTCTTTTTCCTTTTTTGGTCGATGACCAAGAAATAGGTCTGTAGCCAACCCTTGGGACTAATCGTAGCCTTTAGAACTAGGGGATAATAGGCTAGCTTCTATCCTTCTCCACTTAAATACCTAACTTAGTTCCATGTTTTGATACATATATTGAGTAAACTTGTTTTGTTTATCTGGCAGGAGACCAGACATAACCCAAGGCTTGCGGAAACTAAAATGTCGTTCTTTAATATTTGTTGGAGAGAGCTCTCCTTTTCATTCCGAGGCTCTCCATATGACATCGAAGTTAGATAGAAGGTTCAGCGCTCTAGTTGAGGTTTGTGCCAAACTTGTTTCACCCTTGTCATGCTAGTGAAGGATTGGATTATAAGGTAATAAGTGGTGTGTGTTATTCAGGTTCAAGCATGTGGTTCAATGGTGACTGAAGAGCAGCCAGATGCAATGTTGATCCCACTGGAATACTTTCTAATGGGATTTGGATTTTATCGACCGTCTCAGTGCAATGTCAGCCCAAGAAGCCCGTTAAGTCCAACCAGCATCTCTCCAGAGCTTTTCTCGCCAGAAAGTATGGGGTTGAAGTTAAAACCAATTAAAACCAGATTTTCTGAAGAAGTATGAGTCTGGGCTCAAAGTTAAAATAAGTTTTTGTTAAATTTGTAAGCATACATTGAAGATCCACTTTGATTGAAGACCGTTAGGAATGTGAAGTTATAGGAAGGAGGGTTGTAGATAAGAGAGTTGGAAAATAGAAAGTGGAAGAAAAAACAGTAGGAAAAAAGAGTTTTTTTTTTTTTTTTTTAAAAATCTTCTTTGTAATGGTAACTGTGAGAAGTTTTGAATCCATCTGTACATGCTGGACAATAAATAATAGTAATTTATATTGATGAAAGGAATAAGAATAATAAAAAGGCAGGTCCCAGCCTTTTCCTTTTCTTTCTCTGTATAGTTTTTGTAATATATAATTAGATTTGCTCTTTGTTTGTTTCTTCGTTTTGGTGTTCTCTTTGTCAACATTATGATGACAGCCGTCCCTATTTCTGAAAAGAAAATTCCCATAATAATTTAACGCTTTTTTATTTAGGATTTAAAACTGACCAAATAATAAAGTAATATCTTTGATAAAGGCCAAATTTGATAAATAATAGTAGTAAACCTTTTAACGATTTAAGGGACTTCTTTGGTAAGATGTACATCTAGACAGTTGACTCTATTTAAAGGAGAATCGATTTTAATGGTCACACAGGGATCACTTCAAAAGCAAATGATGATCATGTACATGACAGTTTCAGCTTTTATTTTAGTGATAGAAATGAAGGAGGAGTTTATCTTTTAGACTTTGGGAAAGTTTTCAAGTTGATCATAACTAACTCAAGCTTTTAGAAGAGGGAGGAGAACTTGTGACCTTCGGTAGTGTGGTGGCTGAGGCTCAAATAAACTATTTTCTTTTTAAGAAGGGTGTTAGAGGTGTATGTAAGTATTGCAAGATTATTTTGTCAAGATTCTTCCTTCATAATATTTGTCACGATCCAAAGAATACCGTAGTCGTAACATGACGTATAGAATCCCGAATGGCCCTACATAAGCCACTAAGCATACATCATACAAGATAATAGAAATAAAGATTTCAAAAGTAGCATTCTCATATCAAAAGAGTTTGACAAAGCAGAAGTCTAACATAGTCTCAACAAGCCATCTAATACATCAAAAGAAGTGGTTGGGACGTAATCCATACACCACATACAAATGTCTAAAAACCGAAAGTAATAAAAGTAAGAAAAGTGTCATAGTATGTACTTGAAACATGAGGACTCACCAACTCTTGATCTTCGAATTGTCAATAAGATCAACTAGCCACACGTGTCCGAGGTAGGAGCGTCCGAACCTACATTAGTGAAACAATGTAGGCACAAGTATGCATTAATACATGAAATGTACTAAGTATGATAGCAATGCATAAAAGGTATGAAATCATGCTAAAACGATTTTCCATGACATGCAATGACCAAGCTGAATCATAAGATAAAAAGGTTAGAAAACACAAATCATAATCATGGTCAATGCAAGCTGAACATATTTAAAACACTTTGTGAGATACTCGGAAGTAACCTAGTTGGTTATTGTGGGATATACCATTAACCGACATAGACCATGTGAGCTAGAACATGGAATCGGTGTCTATCCCACACAGAAAAGAGATGTTATTGCTTGCCAAAGCAACAACCTTAAACTTCTAGCTTATGTGGATCCACTAGCTAAGACATCATACGGAGGCACATAGTTAGGACAAGCTAAGGCCTCTACTAACGGGAGAGCCTCCATATTAATATCTTCTCAGTGCTAAGTAAAATATCACAGAATAGTCATTAATCATATTTATTTCATCATCCATGGAAAGACACAATTAAGCTACCAATCCAAGCTAAAGTTATTTAGAATAGCTCCTTAAATTTTGATTCAACTTAGGTGAGAAAACCTTTCAACCTTATGAATCCTTACGGGGGAAATCCTTTCACAATCATGATCATATTAATATGTGAGAAAACCTTTCACAATTTTCATTGATACTTTCACTTAAAAGCATCCTTAATTCATAATCATCAATCTCATAATACATATCTTCATAAATTCATAGTTCATAAGCTTCACTATGTGTTCACAGTCAAAAATGATGGATCATGCATGTGTTCATATGAATTCAACTCAAAATCATGTAAATACTTCAATTCATGCATTAGAAGATAGAAAATAGGCAATTGAATCATAATTGAAAAGAACCCATGAAAATTGGAGAAAACCCTAACTTTGATAAATTGAATTTACCTTGGAGAATTGGGATCTTTGGGAACCCAATGGAGGAAAGGACTCCATTGGTGAAAACTAACATACCTTGATGATCAAAGCCCAAAGGCTATGGTGAATTGGAGACCTTGAAGTGAAACCCTAGATTCTTCTTCCTTTGCTATTTGGCGAGGAACTTGGAGGGAATTTGAGATTTAGGAGAATGATTCAGAATTGGGTAGTTTTAGCACTTAAAATACTTATATAGGGCTTAGAATAGGGGTCAAAATGACATAGCTTAGGTATTAAACACATAGGGAAAAAACCTAAAAACATTTTTAAAAATAACTGACGACTCAGTCTACGGGTGCGACCTTCGTACTGGTCAACCATATGCCAAGTACTGAATCTCTAAATTTTAATCAAATTTGACGAGACCGGTCTACAGCCCATAGACACCAACCGTAGAAGTCAACTTTGACCCTACTAAGTCTGGGACCTTTCTACGAGATCTATCTACGATCCGTAGCTCATTTATCGGACCGTCCTGATCAATCATAGACTCAACTTCAGAAGCTCAATTTTCTCGAAACTCAAACCCACTTTCTACGGATGCCATCTACGGTCCGTAGGATCTTCTATGACCCATAGACTGTATTCGTAAAAACCAACCAGTGGCTAAACAATAAAATCTTTTTTTTTTTCCAAAATTCAAGGTGTTACAATATTATCCCTTGTATAGACTCGACAAGGTGAGAGAGAAGGATCCTTAACCTGGATAAACTGAGGTGCATTAAGAAAAATAATGTTCAAGTATTGATAAATAATACACACATCACACACAGATGACAAATGTATTTTCATAAGCTCTTGAATGAAAAATGAGATAGGAAGTTTGTGCCGGGAGAGTTGGTCATTCCGAGAGTCATAAAGATTTTGGATATTGTGGGTGCATAAAGGTTGTAGAGGTTCATGAGGCTATTAGTGAGATGAGGAGGAGAAGCTCGATCGAGATAGATGAGATTTCAACAGATTTTTGAATGAACACAAACAAGACAAGTATGAAATGGTAGATTGGGTTATTTAATGCCATATTTAGGACAATAAAATGCAAGAGCAAGGGTGATATGCAAAACTACAATAACTTTAGGGGGAACCAAGTTAATATATGCCACACTACAAAAGTCTAAGAGAAAGTGGTCGAGATAAGGACGAAAAATGGCATGTCTATCTCTGAGAACCTATTTGGATTTCTGCTGAGGGGGTCGATTACAAAAGTTATTCATCTTGTAATAACGATGTTATAGTTAGTAACTAATTTTCTGATTCCTTTACTCCTCCAAGGATATCCAGTTGCCATTTACAAAGTTATATACAATTAAAGAGTCAAGTTCACAAATGATCATGTTGAAGTCATTATTAATGCACCACTTAAGACAAGTAACAATGTACTTGTCTCTGCACTATTACTTGCATGTACCTCTACCCATTGGGATGAAATATGCCATGAAGAGATCACATGCACTAGTCCTAACCACTCCTTCTCCATAATTTTCATGATATCACTGTTAAGCTTAACAAAGAGTAGAGGAGGTTTTTAAAATGTTGTTTCATATAATCTGCATACATCTTCCCAAGTGTTTCCCATAGTGATTTTCTTGAATTGTAATCCAATTAATTGGGTAATGTTGAAAGTGATGAGAGCTTTTGATCTTTGGATGGATGGATTTTCCGCATTATATTTCGAGCTACATCTAGATCTTCACATTTCCCAAATGATAATAAAGGGAATAATTTTATGAATAAATATTTACACTATTTAGTATAGGATACATGTGCAATGCACATGTTCAAGAACTAGTTTCTTACAAACAATTCAAGAGAATGAAATAAGATAAACAACAACTATTAAAAGGAAATTACTCCCTCCGTTTACTTTTACTTCTCACTTATTCCTAAAATAAAATTTATTTTTACTTGTCACTTTTGACATATCAAGAAAATACAATTAACTTTTTCCATATTTTACCTTAGTATCAATTACCAATTGTCCAAATCATTTATCAAGACCAAATACTAAACATCAATTAATAGAGATAGTGTGGTAAAATATCTATATCAATAATTATTTTCTAAATGGATGTATCAAGTCAAATAGTGACAAGTAAAAATAACAGAAAACATATTTATTAATTCAACTCTCACAACGTTTTCTTGCTTATAACACTAGCTAAGTAGCATTTGTAACACCCCGAAAAAATTTTGAGCTAAGACTCGAGCCATTCTTCGTGTGAGTAAGATTTTTATCGAGGAATTTAAATTTTCTTAAGTGATAAGGTCAGTAGATGTAGTACCTTGAGTTCCAAAAAGAGCTAAAGAGAATTCATTCAAGTCATTCGTAAGTTATTCTAAGTTTTGGGTCAACTTCAAACGACCATAACTTTCAGTACATGATGATTTAGGAGACCAATAAGATATCAAATGAAAGATCTCTGGGTCCTCTTTCCAACTCAGCCGAGTTTGCTAAATTTTGAGTTTAGATGAGGGAGATATGCCCGTTTGAGTTCAACATATCTAGTTAAGGAAAGTTACCCAAATTAATGAAGGGTATTCTGGTCTTTTACTTACCCCACTAGCCTGGCTCATTTTTGTTAATATTTTAGGGGTCTAAACCATTTGGAATCAATTTTAGTTATTCCTAAATTATTCTTAGGGTTTTGAGAGGAGTTCAAGAAGAGGAAAAGAGGAGAAAATGAAGAATGATCAAGATTCTTGCAATCTTCGAGGGTTTTCATCAAGGATTTGATCCTAAGAGGTATGTAAGCTCTCATAGTGTTGGGTTCATTCACCCACATGCCAATCATGTGATTTTAAATTTGTAATTTCATTCTTGAGGTTGAATGATTTGAGTTCTTGATGAGTTTCTTGAGTTTCGTTTTAAATCGTTAGTGATGAGTTTGATGAGTTGTTGAGATGAATGTTAGGAATTTGAGAGTTGTTTTTGAGTAGATTTTTATGTACTTATGTTGGGTATTCGAATCTAAGTGAGTTGGGAAGAAACCATTCGATTCTAGGTGAATTAGGGCCAAAAATCGAAGAAGAAAATTTGTTGAAATATTTTGAGGAGGGGCTAGGGTGGCGCTCCCTAGATGTGCCAGGGGGCTGGGGTGGCACGTCAGCAGTGCGCCCCATTTGAGTCTCTAAAGTTTAGGGGCGCCGCGCCAATAGTGCGCTAGGGTCACCTGCCCCCACCCTTTTTCCATCGTTTGCTCTGTCTAAGTTCTTTTAATGTGTACCTTTACTCCTTACTAATTCTAACTACTCTAAACTACATTTAATCATCACAAGATCCTTCATATCATGAATCATAACTCTTAAATTCATAATTCAAATTCAAGAAAGAGTTAAGAGTAGAGTTCAATAAAGTCTTTGAGTTAAATTGTGAATTCCTTGATATTAACTATCGATTTGAGGAAGTAAGTATGAGATTGAAAAGAGTTGTAGCCATGTGTTCTATACTTTCATTGAGACCCTTGAATCGAGTTGTTCATGTCCATAATTCCACATGAACTCTATAAATTGAGTATCTTTGAGAGGAGTAGTATCTCTGAGTTCTAAGTTCTGGAGTATTGAGTTCCTAACCCTTTTTGAAACTATATTTCATAATTATGGATTACCATATGTTATACATGAAGGTCCTTGAGTTGAGTCGGTCATGCCCATAATTCCGCATGAACACTATGAGTCGACTAGTCTTGAGATGAGTAGTATCATTGAGTCCTTGAGTTTTGGAGTTGTTGAGTTCTGAGTATTGAGTTCTATATATGGTTATTGAAAACCTTGAATTGAGTCATTCACGTCCATAATTCGGCATGAACCCTATTTTGAGAAGTCTTTTACAATTATTTATAATTTGTTTAAAGACTTGAGTAAATGAGTATGAGGATGAGGAGAGTCAAGTTTCATTTTTCAAAATGAATATAAGGGAACTAAGTGTTCCCAAGAGTAAATGCTTTTACATTTAAAATAACAGGAAACTTTGATTTCCAAATGAGTTCATAAGGAGTTTTTGAGCACTATCTCTTTTAAAAGAATCTTTTTGAGTAATAATCTCAAAGTTTGAGGATGAGGAAATGTTTTTTTAGACATATTAGCATGTGTTATATTACTGGGAGTAGTATTGAGCACCGATATGGGGGAGAGTTCATGTCATGCCCCAAACTCAAGGGGCGCAACTGGCTCCTAATGCCATAACTCAGGCCCGAGCCGACCCTGCCGAACCATGTGCTACTAGCGCATGACAGCCACACACAATCAAGAAATCAAACAAGTATATCTTGGCTTAAAATTAAGTCATCGGCCGGCAAGGCCCCTGTAACAGATCTATAAAAGAAACAGCTACTCCCAAGAGTTCATAAAAAGAAATAACCAACTAGCACAAAAGTCCTGATTGGGCCGTCGAGGTCACCATGATCTCTATAGCGAAACTAAAAGCAGGTATATATCAATATAATACATCAAAAAGCTAACAAACATCAGCAAACCAACAAACTAGGCCAACATGGCCATAACGTAGCTGTACATCCCACATACTAGTCTGCAAGCCTCTAAGAGTAGTAAATATTGGCGGGACAGGGCCCCAGCCTACCCTTAAAAATATATACAACAAAAGCTAACAAACCTCCCAAATTTGGTAGCTCCGGAGAAAAGGGGCTAGCTAACTAGATAGAAGTCAATCCTGCTGCTGAGGAGGTCTACTGGGTCATCTGTTGGGACCTACATACATGAATGCAGCGCCCCCAGGTAATGGGGTGTCAGTACAAAATAATGTACAGAGTATGGAAGGCTATAGACTAAATGAGTAAGTATCATAATATACCTAAAGCAATCAGGTAAGGAAATCAAATTTAGATAAGCATGCTAATCCACTACTGAATCTAAAAAATACAATAATGATCAAACATCAAGCTTATCAAGCCCCCATAAGCTCGGTAGGTACAAACAACATACCACCAACCTAAGCCCTTATAAGCCTAGAAGGTGCCAAATCAATCTACAT
Source organism: Solanum pinnatisectum (assembly GCA_035578085.1). Taxonomy (NCBI): domain Eukaryota; kingdom Viridiplantae; phylum Streptophyta; class Magnoliopsida; order Solanales; family Solanaceae; genus Solanum; species Solanum pinnatisectum. Next base: position 45,069,428 of record CM069083.1, on the reverse strand, counting down.
AACCCTATCGGTAGCCTTTTGTCTTTGTAAGAAGTCACATAACCCTTTTTGGTAATGATATAGCCCCGTAGGCGGCACATAGCCCTCTTAGACAACATCATAGCTCTGTGGGCTGCACGTAGCCCTCTTTTGCATCACATAGCCCTGTAGGCAACACATAGCCCTCTTTGGTGTCAAAATAGCCCCGTAGGCAACACATAACACTCTTTGGCATCAATATAGCCCCGTGGGCAACACATAGCCCTCTTAGGCAATAACATAGTCCTATTAGGCAACATCATAGCCCCCATAGACAGTTCATAGCTCAATAGCTAACCACAATAGACCCAAGGGCGAAAATAAACAATTGAATAAGCTAAAGGTAATCAATTTAGCTATAAACAATATATATATATATATATATATATATATATATATATATATATATATATAGTTTCCAAGTCGTTCCTAACTCAGGGTCGTTCTTAAAAGATTATGAGTCTCTATAATGAGGGTTTATAACCACTCAATCAGCCAACCATTCACAATTATATCTACAAGATCACCAACATTAACTACCCTACTATATCACTCCCAAGCTCTAAGGAAATATGCCAAACAAAGGGAATAGCCTTAACATACCTTTTCCTTTATAATTTATGCTAAAAATACCTCTGTCCGCACCACTACAACACTAAAAAAAAAAGGTAAAATCAATCAGTAATTAAGGACAAGAATTACTATGATAATTGATACGGATTCCTATCGTAAATTACTATCCGAGACCTAAGGTATCCATAAACTAATAAAATATGGTTCCTACCTTTCTTTACACGCTCAGAACACTTAAATAAAATCAAACCACTAAAAAAACTCTGTTGCCACAGCCTCCACGGAGCTATACCGATCAATTCACCATGAAAACTATACCAAAACGACGAGCTCGCGAAGTAGGGCAGTTTTCGATAAGGAGCAGGGAAGAGATTATAAACACACAAGGATGATTTGGGGAGAATTTCTCTGATTTTTGTGGGTTTCTTACTAGTTTGAATGAAGAAAAATGAAGAAGATGCTATCTTATAAGCTTCCACCGACTTAGGGGAACCACCTCACCTGCTTGCTTGCGCAGTCTCGCAAAAACTCGAATATCTCTCTATTCTGAAGTCGTAATAATAAACCATTTGATGCGTTGGAAACTAGACTCGTTGACCTTTGATTTAATGGGTCGTGGTCCCCATAACTCTTTATAGATTGGGAGAAAACTTCTGAGACATTTAATCCAAATTTCAAAGAAATATTTAAAAAGATACTTACGATAACTTTCGCCAACTTTTATTTTGCGACGTACCTTACTTGAAAACTTGAGATACAACCCTTGAACACTTAAAATATGACATACCACGTCATTTTTAATGTATTAGTCACTCTCTTTGTCTTTCCACTAAGGTACAAGTTAATTTAGATGTTTTGAAAAGTTGGGGTGTTATAGTTCAGACAACTTACAGCCCCCATAAACCATGTAGCCAATATGGGTAGAAAGGATCATACTTTTTAGATGATTCCTTATTGCTTTTTAAACATAGCTTAGTAGATCTACTTAATTGAGGAGTTCTATACCCCGGCAAGGTATATGACAGTTCTGGCAGCATGGGCGAGACGTTGTATCATCACATAGATCATAGTGATGGTTGTCGGTTAGATAATCTCCCAATTGAGTGTTATCGTTGTATTTTTCAAACAACTGAGTTATTATTGTATTTTTACATACAATTAGGTTGCTATATATTGTTTTAAAAGCTTTTCATATATTGCATCTTTTATTGTTGCTTTATCCTTTAGTATCTTGAGTTGAGTATCTTATCCTTGAGTTGAGTATCCTATCCTTGAGTGGAGTTTGAGTTGAGCTGAGTTGAGTGAGTTGAGAAGAGGTAACTACGTTTCTTTTCTATCAGTTCAAGCTTATGTTTATGCTTTAAAATTCCCCTTACATGCTCGTACATTCCATGTATTGATGCCATTTGGCCTATATCTTTTTATGATGCAGATGCAGGTATTCAGGGTCATCAACAACAGATACTCCATTGAGGTCACTTGCAGTTCCAGTTAGCTTTGGTGAGCCTCTTTGCTTTCAAAGGGTTCCACTTTTCGTTCAGTTTGTTAGGATGTCGTGGGTCTTGTCCCGATAATCCTTCTGTAATAGTAGAGGTTTCATAGATAGTTTGAAGGTCGTTGAGTCTATCATTATTTCCTTTGTTGTTGTAATGTTTTCGAGTTCATGAGGCATTTAACAAATACTTGTTAAATTATTTTCAAATGATTATTGAAGTTGAGTTTAAATTATGTTTTTAAGTTATTTTTGCATCATGAGTTTTCATTTTGCTTGAGTATGTCTTTCGTTGAGTATTGAGTCAGGCCAAGGGTTTGCTTGGGAACCAACAATGGGTTTCGAGTGCTAGTTACATTCAGGATGTAGGCTCGGGGTGTGACAATATTGGCCCGTGCCAACACATGCCTGATTTAATGCTGTGAAGTAATGGAAATAAAGTGACAATTAAAACAAATGGAGAGAGCTCAAAGGTAAGAACTTGAAATAAAGTGAAAATTAAAACATGGAGAGAGCTCCAAAGGTAATAACTTAGCTTGCTAATTTTTTTTTTTTTAAAAGAAAATATTTAATATGATAATTTAAAAATATATATAATTATATAAAATCAAATATCATTTCCTACTCTTTTAATATAAATTTTATAACTTTCTTGTCGGGTGAAATATAAGAATGCATTAAATCTTTTTTTCATATTATCACATTTTAATTTCAGTATCTCAAATTATAATTAATTATATTTTTTTCTATAAAAATCTTCTTATAATATAGAAAATACAATTATAATTTTTTTAGCAAAAATACTCTTATAATCTACAGAAAAATACTACTATATCTGTATTGCAATTAATATTTAGAAAAAATCATTACTTATCTATAAAGACATAACATTAGGAATAAGTAAACTTTATGTTTTTAGTTAAATGATAGTAAAACTTAATTTAGTATTTTAAAACTTTGAATTAAACTATTTAAAATGTCATGACCTAGACCGTCATGAGTGACACCCACACTAACCCTTCGGTGGGAGAACCAAAACTATAGCCCAACTAACAATTTTTATGAACACTAAGACATTTAAAGATACGGAAGTAGGTTTAAATGTCAATAAAAATGGAGTCCCCATAAACTCCAAGGTTTTAACAAACAACTAACCAAACTAATGCGGAACAACTCCTAGAACCTGAAAGTCAATGTACCAAAACTCTACTAACGACAAGTCTAAGAACAAGGGGTACAACCCCAAAACTAAACAAACACCTTAAACAAATAGTCTGAGTCCGAAAAGAATGGATTTAAACAAGAGAGATCCATGGCAGCCTGAAAGAATTGGCTCACCCTTGCATCCGGTCACGATCAATAGTCACTTAGCTGAGGTCTATCAATAGCCGCCTGAAAATGTCCTGTACTCAACAAAGAACAATCAAGTGCAGTGTCAGTACACAACCACAATGTACTGGTAGGATCACGCGGTTATCCCAATAAGTGAAACACGTGCAAGTAACCACAACATTATAAAACAAACATAATACCGAACATATACAATATTAGTCAACTATTACGAACAACAAATAGATTCACGATTCTCACATATCACAATTATATCAATTTAGAGCAACATACCGTCTTTCAATATCAATCATTATTACATATGAATGAAATCATCACAAGTAGATACACAATACAATTCAATGGTCCTCTCACAGAACCCAATTCAATGGTCCTATCATGGAACCCACACCTAAATTGTTAGTGTACCGGTTCGTGGTACCCGATCCAATGTTTATGCCGAAACATGGCAACCGATCCCATAATTATGCCGTAACATGGCAACCGATCTTTTATTTATGTTGGAACATGACAATCGATCCAAGTTAGTGTGTCAGAACGTAACACTCAATCAATTCAACAAATCACAATCATAATCACAATGTATATTCTCACAATCATACAACAAAAGGTGATTCATGACATACAATTATTCAATTATCCTCATTCACGATTAGAGTGATCAATAATGCAACATTCGTATACATACATGCATTATAATGAGCAATTACAAACATATATCACATCAACATGAAATCACTACCATCACCTATCTCGAATCCAAGCTTGAATCCTCTAAGGCACTTCAATCGTCCCTTTTCGGATTCTCTCTGCTTGTTTTAGGTCTAAAAACAACAATTTATACATAAGGATCAACAATCAAAACCCAATTACCCAGATCATAATCAATAATATCAACCCTAGGCAAAACCTTGATCCCCATACCCAGATTAGGGCTTTTTCCACTATTAACTTCAGATCAAAACCTTTTCTCAATGATAATTACCCAAGAAATTAGGTTTTACGGATTGAAAAACAGATTCGGGGAGTTAAAACCCTACCTTTAGCCTCAAGAATGGTGAATAACGGTTAAGAACTCGTCTGGGGTTGTTCCTTAGCTCTCAAAGTCAAAAAGTGTAGACTAAAGATGTTTTGTGGTTTATTTACAACTTTAAGTCCCGTCTGGCCCACCAGAGCAGCCCTCACCTCGCTACAGCGGCCCCGTCCTGGCGGCAGAAATCCCGCCCTAGCGGCTTGCACGGAACTAGTGAGCTATTTTAATAATTCCAAGACCCCTATTTCACAACGTACCTTTAACCAACGACGCTTAGAAAATACTGTTCATGCTAAGATCGATTCCTAGAGTTCTACTCACCCGAATTCAATTCTGCAAAGTCGTACAGATTCCTTAATGTCTTAGCTATCTACTCATGTAATCAAAATCATAATTAGATCACCCAATTGCTACCAGATTTTCCTAGACCTTACTGGCTCTAATTTTGTCTAGATCTGGACTAGGCTAGAAAATCCCAAGTTACCACCAAAAAATTTTCTGACCCCAATTCTTTTCCCATTGGCTTTTCTCTAACGAAGGAATCAGGTCCTCGAGTGATCAACTAGGAAAGACTGGTTGAAGTAAGGGTAAAGTAGTATCTGAATCATCGAGTTACTCGAGATACTTGTCTCGCATGTCCTTAGATCATTATTAAAAAATTGCCAAAAATGACGGCCAAAAGCGATGGACTGCGTCGCTTTTTTTTTGTCAAAATCGACGAAAAAGCGACACAATCACTTCTGTCGCTTTTTAGCTCGACGCTTTTCAAAAAGCGATGGAATGTGTAGCTTTTTGACTCTTTTTTTTATCTTTTATTTAAAAAAAGCGACGGACTCCGTCGCTCTACTTTAATTTTCAATTTTTTTTTAATTTCCAAAAGGCAACGCCGTCCGTTGCTTTTGTGGAATTTATTTTTTTGAAAATCCCAGAAAAGGGACAGACAAAAGGACACTGTCCGTCGCTTTTCTGGAAATTATTTTTTTGGAAAATCCAGAAAAGCGACGGTCAAAACCACGCTGTGATCGCTTTTCTGCAATTTTTTTGACAGCAACCAGTTTCTGCTGCCCACCTGCAAATTCGATTCAATTCAATTCTACACTATTCAGCCCAATCAATCACACACAATTATAAACAATCTACACAAAACATAAAACAACAACCTTAAAATAACATTCAAAAGTATCTAAATCACAATTTAAAGACTTATAAAGTCTTTCAAAATTCATTTCAAAATTTCATAAATGTTCAAAGATCTAAACTAGGGAGTGGGATCTACATAATCATCCTCATCATCACTGTCGTCATTGGTGTCTAGGTCGACGAGTGAGGTTCATCACTTGTTCATTGACTTTCTGAACGGTCTCGCTCATGCTTAGTTGTTCAGCTACTCTTCTCTGCTCCGACTATACCAGTGCCGCTGTAAGTTGTGCTATTTGAGTTGACATAGTAGCATTCTGAACACCGTCAAGTGTCTCGAATTGATGTGACGATCTAATATCTTCTAAGCCTAACTGGAGTCGTCTTACATCGTTTCGAGAGCCTAGACCATAGCATCTACCCTTGTATGTCCCCTCTACCACTTTTTCTTTCCAAATCTGGGTGGACAATTCAGGTGTCATTTCGATCGAACTATCTAGATTCTCAGCGATGTAGTGATGAAACTCATTCTGCATATTAAATATAAAAATTAACATCAATATATAGACGTATCATAAATATATTCACTATTAATATGTATTATTCATATTAAATAACTTACAAAAGTTCGTTCGGCTCTTTCGTCCACCCACACATCCGGATTCGACTCAGTTTATTTTTTCCAGACATGAGTCTTCTTGAAAACCTCCAGTTCAATGGAATTGCGTCTCAATTATTTTTCCTATAAATAAAAATTAAAATTTATAAAGATATATATGAATCAACTAATTATTTATTTAAAAGTTTGAATTAGAACTTACCATCTCTCTTGTAATTGTTCCAACGGTCTTTGCACCTCTAGTGTGCAACAAGCTACCCTTAAGACAGCCTCTAGCCTTTTTGGCTTGTTTTGATATTGCCTTAAACTTGTCTGTGTTCCAATACAGACCCAACTCATCAAAAACATGAGGCAACATCCAATTCGGACGTTCAGCACTATCCCAAACTTTTTTTAGCCAACTAGACAGTCTAGCGTATGCCCTCCTCTCAAATGTGATCGTAATGACCAAATTGTACCTCGACTTCCAAGTACACATAGTTTGAAAAAAAATTGAATAACGTTAATTAGATCGATAGTAAAAAAAAAGTAAAGTATACTAAACTTAACCAAAAAATATATACCTTAAATTCATTAAACATCGCCTGGGGTATTCTGTTTAGAATCTCACTTCAAGAGTGATAAGCCTGTGTATAAAGTCTTCTAACACAATCTTTTAAAGCCCGGACAACATCCTTTGTAGGATGCCACCTGCAAAACACATAATAAAAATGTTAGTTCATGAATAATATATTAAAGTATAAGAAATAAATAAAATAAACTAACAAATGGATAACAAAACAAACTTACGATGATCCATTCGGCTTAATTATGACTCTACCAAGTCTGTCTTTCTGGCCAGGAGCTAGAGCAGGCATCTCATCATCTGTTGTAGCACTAGGTCTAGCTGTAGATGAGGGTGATACATCAGGGTCCACAAAACGCTGAGTCAATAGAGGCATACCGGTCTTAGCATCTGACTGCTCGCTACTAGAATCTCCAATCCTCATGGCAGATAACTGAGGAGATGTACCTGTAGGAGATGGAGTACCTGCCAATAAGGGTCATGCTTGACAAATAACTTGTAAAGATAGGTCCTCGTAGCGTCGTGCAGGCATTGCCTGTGAAGTAGAGGAAGCACCGACTGATCGACGGTAATTAAGATAATATTGCCGAGGATCCACCGGTCCAAATGGAACAACAAATAAATAAGTGTCATGGAAGATGCACTCTGGCGCAGAAGAAATATATCCTATAATATCCTCAGGATTTATGGGTCTCCTAAACTTCTTTTTAGCCTGTTTAGTCTGGCTAACTCCAAGATGCTCGCGAAGTCTATCACCGTCACCACCTAATGACATTTGTAGGCAAATTTACATGTATAATATATATAAAAATCATAATTTAAACAAAATTAGCAAAATACACTAACTTACATATATATACTAGCTAGCTTTCATTCTACACTATTCCTCCTCACTTGTTTCAATTCCATCATTCTCCCATTCTTCTTCCTCAGTTGTTTTATTTTCATTATCGTCCCACTCTTCGTCATCAAATAATTCATTTTCCTCATTCTCGGATATTTCTTCCTTAACATTCAGTATCTCACCATCAGATACTTCTTCTAATATGTGTTTAGGATGTTGTAGTGTAGTTTCTAATTCAACATCAACTTGTTGTTGAACAATTGCAACATCATTTTGATACGCCACATCTAAGACATGGTCAATTTCAATTCTTCCCACAGGATTACTTTTTATAACAACCCACCAATCAGCTTTGTCTCTACGCAATGAATATGGAGCGTAATACACTTGTTTAGCATTTTGTGCAATGATAAAATGATCATAACTTCTGTATTTTCTGGTGTGCTTAACTTCAATTATATTATGTTGATGGTCCACCTTTGTGCCTCTATGTGATGGGTCAAACCACTCACACCGAATAATACAATCATCTTTTTCGGCCAACCTGAGTACCTCACTTCAATAATTTCATGAATGACACCATAATAGTCAATAGTTTGGCCAGTACCATCAACATCACCTTGTATGTAGACACCACAATTATTTATTTTCTTGTTCATAGAAACTTCTTCAGTTTGAAACTTCAAACCATTGACACAATACTTATTCATTGTCAATACTTGAGATTCAGGTCCAAGTACTACTTCTTTCACTAATTGCAAATGTTGGACACTTGAGTATTCATCGTAAATCTACGTGATTGTTATTTCAAGTAATATAATTTAGTATAACATAAATATATTATTCAATACTTAGTGATTGCACACTTACATAGTTCCTTAGCCATTTGAAAAATTTTATATAGATGGTTTCATTACCCTATGTATTTACGAACAAGCTGATCATTTTACATTCAAGTATTTCGTTAGGTAATGAACACTTAATAGTATGTAATTTGATAACATATTTTTAACACTTACTTGACATATTGTTCAATCTCTGGACAATTAAGCAAAATATGTGTCACAGCTGATTGCATTTCCATATTAGTGAAGCCTCGCTTTCCACGCTTTTTAGATCCTCGACCATTTTGATTAAAAAATGATATCGGTGGAAATAAAGGATCAATATCGCCTTCATCATTGCGATTGGGCCTATTTCTCCTACATGACACATCATCACCAAAGTAATAAGAATAAAAATCATCAGTTTCTCTCCCTGTATGACCTTGAGCAACTGATCCTTCGATCCTTCCCCTTTGCTTAATCGTTTGCTTGGAACTGTCAATTTTTCTGCATGTATATATGTAAATATATGTTAATAAAAGACTTGATGAATATATATAACTTAGTGAATATTTCAAATGGATACCTCATAAATGGATACATCCATCTTGTTTGAACTGGACCTCCGACGCGGGCCTCTTGTACAAGGTGAATTGGAAGATGCTCCATCACATCAAAGAAACCACATGAAAATATCTTCTCCAACTTAGCAGTAGTAGTAACAAGAATATTTTCCTCCATCCTGTCTAAACTACTCTCCAACAACTTTCCAGAACACAAATCTTTAAAAAAAATACTTATCTCTGTGACTGGTTTCCATATCCTTTCGGGTAGATAGCTAAAAGCGATAGGAATTAAAGTTTCCATGAACACATGACAATCATGACTTTTCATACCTATCAATTTTCCTTCATTTATATCTGCCCGATTTCCTAAATTCGAAGCATAGCCCTCCGGCATCCTTAAATTTTTAACCCACTCAATAATTTGACATTTCTCATCCAATGTGAATGAAAAGCTAGCTTTGGGCTTAACAATTTTACCATTCTGTAATTCCTGCAACCATAACTCTTTTCTCCTACAATATTCCTTTATGTCCATTCTAGCTTTTGGATTGTCTTTTGTCTTACCCTTAACATCCATCACTGTGTTAAACAAATTGTCAAAATAATTTTTTTCAATGTGCATCACATCAAGTTTATGTCGTAGCAGATTGTCCTTCCAATACGGCAACTTCCAAAATATGCTTTGTTTGGCCCAATTATGTTCAACACCGTATCCAGGAAGTCTAGAAGGTGAAGCTTCTGTATCTTTAGGTAATTGAGAAACTGTCTCCCAATTTTGATTCCCTGTGAGTAATGGAGGTGGGGGGTCACTTTCAACCTTATTTTTCCTAAATGCATTTTTCATCTTTCTAAACTCATAGTCCATTGACAAGAACTGGCGATGACAATCAAATCATATATTTTTTCTGCCATGCTTTAAAGTGAATGCCTTACTATTTTTCATGCAATACGGACATGCTAGCTTTCCAGTTGTCATCCAACTAGACAACATCCCATATGCAGGAAAATCATTAATAGTCCACATTAAAGAAGCACGCGTAATGACATTCTGCTTAGTTGATATCTCATAAGTCAAGAAACCTTCAAACCATAATTGTTTGAGCTCATCTATCAATGGTTGTAGATAGACATCAATCAAACTTTTTGGATTACGGGGGCCTGGAATAACACAACTTAGAAAGATCTAGGGACTAATCATGCACATTTCAGGAGAAAGATTATACGGAGTAAGAAATACTGGCCAGCATGAATAAGGCGAAGCAGCATTAGAGAATGGTGTGAAGCCATTTGCACACAATCCCAATCTAACATTTCTTGGTTCACTAGCAAAATCAGGATATACATTATCAAAATTCTTCCATGCTTCACCATCAAATGGATGAGACAAGACACACAGCAGCCTTTTATATTCACGATGCTATCTCATATGTGGGGCATACCTGATCGATGCATACAACCTCTTTAACCTAGGAGTGAGAGGTAGATAATGCATCGCCTTAACTAGGACCATCTTTCCAGCCGGAGTCCTTTTATAACGAGCATGTCCACAAAATTTATAATTTTCTAATTCACGATCAGTCTTGTAAAACAACATGCAGCCATTAACACAACAATGAATTCTATCATACGTCAATCCTAACTTGGAAACCAAGCGCTTTGTCTTATAGAAGTTCTTAGGTATGTTAAACTCCGGATTAACTAGTTCACCCAAAAGATTAACCATTGAGTCCATAGACGCATTAGGAACATTTCAATTTGATTTAATATTCATTAATCTAACCGTAACTGAAAATGCAGAATGTGGACTCCCTTCACATAGTGGACGACTAGACTCTTCTAATTGATCATAGAAGCGTCTTGCTTCTTTTAGGAGATTCATCAAAATATTGTTCGGGTTCCATCCCACCTTGAACCTCGATAGCATCATTGATCATTTCATGAACCCTATCATGTTCAACCCTATCCCGTTCAACCCTAATTTGACCATGTGGTGCACACATATTACATTTATCCACAACCATCGAATCATAAAACATACCATCCAATCCATCTCTTTCTCCATGATCAATCCATACAATATATCTAGGCTTAAATCCATTACAGTACAAATGAACCATAACTGTATCTGGTTTGAAAAAATTTAAGCACTTACATGCACTACAAGGACACCTAACCAATCCATTATTCTTGAAAATGCCAAGTGTCATTGTATGTTCAATAAAATCTCTAACACCGTCAATAAACTCAGGTTTCAAACTAACAGCAGTTTCATAATGCATATTATACATCCACAAACGATGATCCATCTACAAAAATATAGATATTCAATTATATTATAAATTAAATTTAATAATAATGTTACTACATTAATTCATTGTCAATATAAATTAAGTCCAAGTTATTATAAATTAAGTCCAAAGTATTAATTATGTTAATTCTAATTAAGTCAAAATTATTATAAATTAAGTCCAAAGTATTAATTAAATTTAATTATTCAGTTCTAATTAATTAAAAATTCAAGTTCAAGACCAACTTCAAGTTCAATTTCTAAATTCAAGCTCATATTATAAAAGTTATTAGTTATATATAAAGTGCAAATCCAATAATTAGTTATATATTCAAATTCTAATTAAGTTCAACTAGTTCAACATCTACAAATTAAACTTAAAGCTTAATTAATTAATGAATACTAGTTAATTAAGTACAAATTAAGTTCAAGTTCTAGTTAAGTTCAAAATTAAGTTTATAATTAATTCCTAATTAAGTTTTCAAGTTATTATAAATTAATTAAGGTCAATAAGATTTTCAAGTACTACAAAATTCTAATTAGGTTAAAATAAAATTCAAGTTCTAACAAGAATAAAAATTAAGTTCTAATAAATTAAAGTCAACAACATTTCAAGTTCATATTCCTAATTAAGTTCAATTTATGGTAAATTCAAGCTATAATTAATTATAAGTTCTAATTAAGTTGTAATTCAAATCCCTAAAATTCCAAATTTAAACTAGCTAGATAGTGTCCCAAATTCAAACTGTTAGTCCTAAAATATCAACTATAATTCAAACTAGTCCTAAATTCCAAATTCAAACTAGTCTTAAAATCACAAATTCAAAGTACTCCTAGAATTCAAAAATCAAACTAGTGCTAAAATCCCAAATTCAAACTATTAGTAGTCCTAAAATCTCAAATATAATTCAAACTAGTCCTAAATTCCATATTTAAACTAGTCTTAAAATCACAATTTCAAACTAGTCCTAAATTCCTAAAATCTAACTAGTGCTAAAATCCTAAATTCAAACTAGCTAGCTATTCCTAATCCCAAATTCAAACTATTAGTCCTAAAATCTCAATAATAATTCAAACTCTAGTTAGTCCTAAAATCCGAAAATCAAACAAACTCAAATAACACCTAAATTCAAACAACTCCTTAAATTATACCCTAATTCAAACTAATCCTACAATCCCAAAATAAAACAAATTAACTCAAGAAATACACAAATTCAAAAAAATACTAAGATACCCTAATTCAAACTAACCCTGACATTAAAATTTTTCAATTCACTCACTAACTAATAATCCTAATACAAACTAACAATCAATAAACACAAAGTCAATAAACTAATTACAATTAAATAGCTAACAAAATCAAAATATAGTTCAATTTGAAAAAAAAATTAATGCATTATTAAACCCAAACCTTAAAGGAGAAGGAGAGATTGAAGAGAGAGGAGAGGTAAGCGGCGGCGGCGGCGTCTGGTCCGGCAGCTTCGGAGAAGTAGGCGGCGGCTAGCTAGCGGCGGGTCTAGCGGCAGCAGCAACGCAATGGTGGTGGTGATGAGTGGAGAGAAGGAGGAGAATTTCAGAAATGGGGAAATGGGGGGGAATAAAAGCAACGGACAACGTCTCTATGTGCGACACTTTTTTTAAAAAAATAGTTGACCAACATTTTGATCAAAAAGCGATGGACTAAGAGACATTGTCCGTCACTTTTTTAAAATAATTGACCAAGTATTTTGACCAAGAAGCGACAGACATAAAGATACTGTCTGTCGCTATAGTAATAATTTTTTTTTAAAAAAATAAATTAAAAGCGAAGGACATCGTTGTTAATATTATAATTTATATAAAATTATTTTTAATAAAAGTGACGGACGGCGTCACTATTTATATTAAATAAATAATTTTTAATTATATATACATATATTTGGCGCAAAAATCTACTAAAAAAAGCGACGGACTAAGAGATGCTATCCGTTGCTTTTTGTCAAATAATTTAAAAAATATTTTTTTTATTAAAAAGCGACAGACAACGTGGCAAAAATTGTCATTTTTTTGAGCGACGCTGTCCGTCGTTTTTTGACAGTTTTTTAGTAGTGGCTTCCAGACATTGCGATCAAGAATTTCAACTGGTTCTTCCTCATACATAAGGTCTTGTTTAACAAAACTGAGTCTCACTTGATGATAATATCTTCATCCCCAAATCAACCAATTGAATACCTACACATCCTCCAATACAATGCCTCAATGAAGTCATCACAATACTCAAGTGATAATTATTGATGTATGCACACTTAACTAACAACAAAGCTATTTCCAATAATCACCAAAGTCGACCGTACACATGTCTGCAACATGTTATCAAGGACTTTGACACAACCATCAGGACGAATTCTTTCTCACATAACCATGACAAAATCCTAAATCAAAACTTGACATAATTAGAGGTGAACCTCAACCAATCCACACACGCTCATAATACCCAACAATCATAGTTCTTAATAATATCTTCATCCCACAACATGAATTATCATGAGCTTAAGTTATAACAAATTTGATCTTTAGAAATCAGATACTCATCGAGGGATATGTCCAAGCATACAACCCCTCCAACAACACTATCGAAATGTTAGATTTAGTAATTGTAGATTACATCTTAAGAACAGTAGAATTGGACCTAATGATTCCCACATTCAACCATACAAAATTGATACATGACCTCAACGACAAGATGAATATTAAGATTGTCGGACAACCACAAATTTGCATGGTAGGTCCTCTAGAAATTCTCATAAGCAAGGCGGTAGATGTAGAACCACTAATTAATTTAACAACTTCAAGACAACACCAAATATGTCATTTGGAATAAAAAATCTTCACAATCTTCCCACTCCATCAAGGGAACATCACAGGGTTGGCACTCATGATCCACCACTAGGGATCCACCCACAAAAGTGAAAACATACGTAATTATACTAGTCAAACATACTCACTATCGTGTACAAAATGAAATAGATGATCACGTAAGCATTTCACGGAATAACACTAAAGGTTTTCCTATGAAGAGTCGATACCAGTCATTCCCATTCAGTTGACTCCACATACTTCTCACGTCATTCCACTGAAGTCCACACTCTCAATACTAACAATCATCATGAACACTCCGACCATTTACCTTACTCTAAACCAACACTTTTTAAATGAAAACCTTCCTTAGATACTTTAACAATCCAAAGAATAAGCTTTACGACTCAAGCCAAGTGTAAATCCTTTCAAATGCTCAATACCGGGTACAATTGATCATTTCTCACCTTGCAAATTCATATCTTGACAAAATACATCACCACGAATGTAAACTCACAATGAAAAATACTTTGTCATCACACTCAAGCTAATGTTCGCACACTCTTTTCTCAAGTCTTTTTCGATAGTTTTTGACCAACTTGATGGATCCGTGACACTATTACCATAGCCGCAACAAAACGAATGAAATCGCGCGTCTTTGAACCCAATTATCTACCCCTCTAAAGATATCCCTTTAGCCTTTGCAATCAAATAAAATATTCTTGCTCTAGCCTCTCTCTAAAGGTTGTACTATATTCTACTATATTTTCCTTCATTATAACCCTAGCTCTTTAACATTCTATTTGAGTGGTGTACTACCATCTCTTATTATTTTCCGTACAACCACGTTACTCACCAAATATTAGAAAACCACAACTTTAGATCGCAAGTAGTAATTACTATACACAAATTTGCTTAACCAACAACTTTATTATATAGTTGCATCCTGTCACAATCCATCACGAATTCTTATTACCATTACGCTCAGTCAGCCTTAACTATTACTACGAAGTCAACCTTTCATCCACACGACACCTCAAACTCAGGTATACTCATCAAATTCAAAGGACTAACCCAAATTCTACACACTTTCTTACTAAAATACTTCAATTTCCTTCACCCATGTATACTCAATGGGATTTTATTTATCCATAAGCTTGTCATTCCGATATTGATCCACTCTTTTATGGCTTCAGATAAAATCACCAGTCCTCATACTACCCTCCTTCTTAACAAACAAGACATGAGCACCCCGGGGAAGCACTAGGACGGATGAAACCTTTATCAAGAAGTCCTTGGATTCGAGCCTTAAGCTCTCTTACTTCTGCCGGAGCCATACAATACAGAGGGATGGAAATGGGGCGAATGCCGGTTTCCAAGTCAATGAAGAAATCTAATTTTTTATCCGGAGGCATACCAGTCAAATCCGTAGGAAACACTTCCTTAACACTCAGACACCACAGGAATAGACTCAATAAAGGGAGACTCAACCTCAACATCCCAAACATGAGCCAAATAAGCCAAACAACCATGCCCTACCAGTTTCCTAGCCCGAATGGAGGATATGATCTAAGCTAGCTTAGGCTTGTACACCCATTCCCACTCTAATCTTTCCCTACCAAGGATCTCTAGAGTTACCAACTTAGTATTATAAATAAGCCCGGTATAACAGGGGGACAACTAGGGGTGTACATCACCGGGTTGGTTCGGATTTTTTAAAAACCAAATCAAACCATTTGTATCAGGTTAAAATATATATAAACCAAACCAAACCAATAATAGTCGGATTTTTTCAATTTCGGGTTGGTTCGGGTTATTCAATTTTCTCGGGTTATTCGGGTTTTCTCGGGTTTTTTGATAAAGACTAAAGAGCTTGTGTTCTTTTAGTGATTTAAAAAAAATATTGAACACTAACATGATTTTTCATCCTATAAAAGCATTAGGTAGTTTCTTTTGACATTGCAAGCCCATGCGTTCATTAGGCAATTCTCCATTCTATTTGGAACACAAATTCTCAAAAAATTACTACTATTACTATTTTGGACAAAAATCATAAAATAGTATCAATAATCAAGAGTGATTCATTAACATTCAAGAAATTCATGAAAGTAACATAGTGGCTTAAACAATTTGCATAGTCAAAATATTGTCGTCAAAAGTTAATACAAGTTATTTACATTCAAATCTTTAAATTCTACACCATCATCACTTACAACCTAGGACCTTGTACCTAGAGGAACAAAACATTTTTGAAGTGAGATCTTCTATACATATTTTCCAAAAACCATAGCCTGCATCTGCAAAGTAGACAATACAAATCAATTAAGTTGATAGCAATGGATTAACTAAGTTGATGTTTAGTCCTTAGTTCTTATTGCTATTTAAAGCAAATAGTAATTTGGTTAATTAACAATCACAAAAGAATGAACTAATACCTTTGTTCCATGTAGTGAAATTAAAGTACATCAACTGGCTAATCAATCCTCAAAGGTGAGTCGGGGTATTCTAAAAGAATTGAAACAAATTGAATACTAAATAACATTCAAAAGCAGAATCATTTTTAATAATAATTTGAATATATAAAGTTACCTTCTTCAATTTCCTCAATTTTCTGAACTTCCTCTGATATATCTTCAAGCTTCCATTCTTTAGAAGGCGATCGTAGCCATTGTTGAGTGCAAATAAGTGTTTCTACCATTTTTGGAGATAAAGAACTTCGATAACTATCAAGAATTCGACCACCTGTACTAAAAGCTGACTCAGATGCAACAGTAGAAATAGGAATAAAAAGGATATCTCTAGCAATTTTCGCAACAATTGGGTATCTACTGGACGAAACTTTCAACCAGCTCAAAATATTAAAATTATTGATCTTCACTATATCATCTTTCAAGTATATTTCCAGATCAAATTTTTTTACAACAAATCCCTCTTTTTTCATGTGTTTCTCCCACTGAGATTGCAACAAATCACTAGATTCACCCATCACACAATTATCAATTTCAATATTTTCATTAGGACCTTCAGAGCAAGAACAATTGTAGTGATTATATAAGAGATTCAAAACATCTCTCACATCTTGAGACTTTAATCTTCCCATCAAAGAGCCATATGAAATAGAAAGAATATACTCTACATATTGCATCTTGTATCTAGGATCCAACACAACAACAACCATCAGTAACATATTCATACTCTCAAACTTACCCCAATATTTATCCATCTTGGATTTCATTCTTGTTACCATATCAACCAAAATGAGATCATCATGTTTAGTATACTTGATAATATCATTTCGGAGATTGAAAAAATCATGAAAGAAAGAGTGAGAAGTAGAATATAAGCTACCCGAAAATTTTAAGGTTGCCTGATAGAAAATATTAAGAAACTTCACAAAAGCTTTCACATTCTTCCAATCATCTGTTGATGGATTTTTGGTTGTTGTATTTATTTCTCGACATTGCTTTTGATAATTCTGGTCATCCACATACATTCTTGTAAATGCTTTGTCAAATTTCAAAGCTTTATCCAACATTGTGTATGTCGAGTTCCATCTAGTCTCAACATCCAGACTTACAAGACCACGAGTGTTAATCTTAACTTTCTCAACAATGGACTTAAAAGTAGCAAATCTTGAAGAAGAAGACTTGACATATTTTATAGCACTTTTTATATGAGAAATAGGCTCAATTTGTTCATCCAGCCCCTCTTTTACAATCAAGTTTAAAATATGAGCATTACATCTAACATGTAAAAACTTATTTTCAAACATTACCCCTTTCCAATCTTCAATACGCCCCTTTAAACTCTTAATGGCAGCATCATTTGCGGTTGCATTATCCAAGGTCACTATAAACAAGTTCTCAATGCCCCAACCTAACAAGCAATCCTCAATCCCCTTGGCAATAGTCTCACCTTTATGATCTGGTGTTTGAAAAAAATTAAGAATTCTCTTCTGTAGATTCCATTGATCATCAATCCAATGAGCAGTGACGACCATATAAGTATAATTTTGGATTGACGTTCATGTATCACTGGTAAGACAAACACGTTGGTTTTTTACAAGCTCCTTAAGCTTTTCTTTCTCTTCTTGATAAATCCTTAGACAATATCGAGCAACAGTTACACGAGAAGGTACTTCAAAATTTGGAAAGGCTTTAGCCAATAATTTTTTGAATCCTTCTCCCTCAACAGCTCTAAACGGTTGTTCATCAATAATTATAAATTCGACAATTGCTCTCTTAATTTCATCCATATAAAACACCCTTTTTTCAGTGGAACCACTTTCTGGCCAACCTCTTTTGGTAGGTTTTAATGTTGTTTGCCTCTTATCGGACTTAAATGGAGACTTGAGACATTTCACAGTTAAATGATTCCATAACGTAGTCGTCCCATTGACACTGTCGGCAGCAAATATTTTAGTACAATAATTACATTTTTCCCTACATTTACCTCCTTTAACAATAAACTTGGAGAAATGATTCCAAATTTGAGATGTTTCTCTACCAGTAGTTCCAGAGTTAGGAGCGACCAGAGGAGCTGCTCTTTTTTGCTTCTTAGGAGGTGTGCGTCGATGTGGAGATACTTTACCTTGTTGTTGAGATATTGTCGACATAGTTGAAGGAATATTAATAATCACCTCTACATTCGTTACAGAAGGTGTAGTTTCCATCCAAAAAGAAAATTGTTGCACATAGATGACAATAGTTATTAGTATTCTGATACAAGATTGTGTTTCAACAAAACTTCCATTCAAGTATTGTTCATAAGACTTAGAAGTATATTTCACTTTGAAACCAAAACAGATACAAATATAGGAGTAAAAAATATTTGGTTAGAAAAGTTTGATGTATATTACTGGCTATTGCTATCAAAATCTAATAGTCTCTTAATTTTTTATCTCTATCACTTGTTTTTCCTTATCTCTGCGGACCATCACGATGTTTACAGTACAAAAACCTCCATACAAATGGAACCAAAAGCAATGGGTGGAACACTTGCCCCTTTTTCATTGCATTGAAACAACATAAGTAAAGAGAGAAAAGTGAAACTTATATACAAAAAAAATTATCATCATCTTGTTGCTAAGCTTAACACACCATAGATATGGACACCAAGATGTATAATTTTTAGGTTTATATCTATGATTCAACTATCCAAAATTGTGATGTTGTTGACAATGGCAATACAAGAAAAATATCTAAAAACGAGTTAGTAGCAATTACTTACCTAGATTAAGATGAGTTGATGATGATTTGAACTAAAATCGAAAAGACGAGCTCAATATATGCCCTAATAGCTGAGTGAAACCTAACAGTGACTATGCCTTTGAAGTGAAGAGCTGCTGACCTAAATCCTAATGACCTTTGTTAAATGAGATAGAGAATATTATATAGGGTTGTATAATTTATTTGGGCTTTTGTTTATTTCTAAAAATAACAAGTGGGCTCAAGTCAACTATGTAGCCCAAGTCCACTAATATTAAACATAAAATTGTGAGAAAGATTAAGAAAAATATATAAATTATATATTAATAAACATTTTTTTGTATAAAATAAAATTAAAAATAAATATATATAATGTCGGGTTGGTTTGGTCTCGGGTTGACTTTTTTTTAGTTAAAACCAAACCAAACCAATTATAGTCGGGTTTTTTTTTCAATACCAAACCAAGTCAAACCAAACCACTAGTCGGGTTTTTTTTTTCGGTTTGACTCGGTTGGCGGTTTGGTTCGGTTTGCGGTTCGGTTTTGTTCACCCCTAGGGACAACCAAGTCATGCCTAAGATTATATCAAGTCAGTCATATCCAACATAACCAAATCAACCCAAGTCTGAAAATTCCTAAACATAACAGGACAAACAGGATATACAAGAGTGAATGTGACTGACTCTTCAACTGGGGTAGAAACATATGGGGCATCAAGTAAATCACAAACCACATCAAATCCCAAGGCAATTGAACTGACACGTACGAATAAGTAGAACCCAGATCACACAAAACAATAGTCATCCGGGCACAAACAAGAGTAGCTCTTATGACCACTGCATCACACCCTCAAACTCGATCTTACTCGGAAAAACATAAAACTGAGCCCTGTCCTCTTGACGGTCAACCTCCTTGTCTAGCTGCACTACTCCTCTACCTGCATTACCATTTCTTCGGTCTCCACGACCTTGATGATTTCCTCCTCATATGCCCAGGTTCTCCACAATTTAACACACCTTATAATTTATATTCGATTGCTGAACACTAAGTTAGATCGCGGGGATTAGTTCGGGTATGATTTGGGGTCCATAATTGTGACTAGGGGAAAATATGGGAGACAGGGCTGAGATTCTGTCTTGCCATGTCCCGCTCTAGCGGGCGAAATCCAGCACTAGCGGTCTCACGCTGGCGAGATTATCCTGCCCTAGTGGCTCTGACGGAAATAGAACCCTTGCCAACAATTTTTGGGGTTCCTCTCTTTTCTATATTTCCCTTAGATTTTTCGGCTATAACTAGGCATTTAAGAAAATTTCTTTAGCTAGGACAATCATTGTCTACTCCCCAGTCAAGCTAACGAAGTACGCACTTAAGAATCCTTTTTCATCGTTTCAACACTACCACACACATATCCCCAGAATACACCCAGACTCTCACACAGTTATCAGTTGTTCGCAACACATGTCTAGATTTCTCACTTACGAACCACATCGTAATTTATCAAAACCCTTGTACCTAATTCGTGATGACTTTCTTTTCACAATAAGCTTCACGACACTCAAGCAGTTACAACTTGCAGACAAGTCCAAATTCTTTAATTAGTTCATTACACAGACGACCATTATTGATAATTTATGCCTTATACGGCCCCTAAGGCCAGATACTAATTAGAACCATCTCAGTTCCAATTAACTTGCTTGTGTCCCTTTAGTCGGGATTACGACGTCTAGTTCACTTCGTTGAGATACCAATTGGAATCAACTCATACCACAAGTGACAATAGTAGCTAGCGAGCCCCACAAAACTACTAATTTCAATCATAGAACTTGGTCGAACACAATTCTTAACTGCCTCAACCTTTAACTGATAGTAACCAGACCTGAAATCAATCTTAGAGAAAACCAATCCACCTTGCAATTGGTCAAAAAGGTCATCTATCTGAGGCAATGGATACTTGTTCTGAATGGTGACCCTATTCAACTATCGGTAGTCTATACACATCTTCTCTTGCTAGTGATGGTGTTACCACTTTTGTTGCTCTAGTTCGGACCATAAAGTGAAGGAGGAAAGATACCAATTTGTATCACCCAGATACCAATTGGTATTTGGAATTAATTCATAGCATGAAGGAGTAGAACGAAGTGAGTTTTTTCTAAAGTCCTATAGCCTCTTGAATAAAAGTACGGACGTCATCGTACCGTTTCGCAAGACTCTACTAGACTCGTTTTGGTACAATAAATCAACGAACCTAGGGCTCTGATACCAACTTTGTCACGACCCAGACCGTCGTGAGTGGCACCCACACTAACCATTCGGTGGGAGAACCAAAACTATAGCCCAACTAACAATTTTTATGAACACTAAGACATTTAAAGATACGGAAGCAGGTTTAAATGTCAATAAAAATGGAGTTCCATAAATTTCAAGGTTTTAACAAACAACTAACCAAACTAATGCGGAAGAACAACCCCTAGAACCAAAATATCAATGTACCAAAACTCTACTAACGACAAGTCTAAGAATAAGGGGTACAACCCTGATACTAAACAAATAGTCTGAGTCCGAAAAGAATGGACTTAAATAAGAGAGATCCATGGCAGCCTGAAAGAACTGGATCACCCTTGAATCCGGTCACGATTAATAGTCACTTAGCTGAGGTCTATCAATAGCCACCTGAAGATGCCCTGTACTCAACAAAGAACAAGCAAATGCAGTATCAGTACATAACCATAGTGTATTGGTAGGATCACACAGCTATCCCAATAAGTGAAACACATAGAAGTAACCACAACACTATAAAACAAGCATATACCGAACATATACAATATTTGTCAACTATTACGAACAACGAACAGTTTCACAATTCTCACATATCACAGTTACATCAGTTTAGAGCAACATACCATCTTTCAATATCAATCATCATTAGATATGAACAAAATCATCACAAGTAGATACACAACACAATTCAATGATCCTCTCATGGAACCCACACCCAAACTGTTAGTGTACTGATTCGTGGTACCCAATCCAATGTTTATGCTAGAACGTGGAAATCGATCCCATAATTATGTCGAAAAGTGGCAACCGATCCCATATTTATGCCAAAATGTGGAAACCGATTCAAGTTAGTGTGTCGAAACGTAACACCCGATCCATTCAACAAACCACAATCATAATCACAATGTATATTCTCACAATCATACAACAAGAAATGATTCATGGTATACAATTATTCAATTATCCTCATTCATGATTAGGGTGATCAATAATGCAACATTCGCATACATACATGCATTATAATGAGCAATTACAAACATATATCACACCAACATGAAATTACAACCATCACCTACCTCGAATCCAAGCTTGAATCCACTAAGGCACTTGAATCTTTCCTTTTCGGATACTCTTCGCTTGTTCTAGGTCTACAAACAATAATTTATATGCAAGGATCAACAATCAAGACCCAATTACCCAGATCATAATCAATAATATCAACCCTAGGTCAAACCTTGAGCCCCATACCCAGATTAGGGCTTTTCCCACCATTAACTTTAGATCAAAACCTTTTCCCAATGATAATTACCCAAGAAACTACATTCTACGAATCGAAAAATGAATTTGAGGAGTTAAAACCTTACCTTTAGCCTCAAGAATGGTGAAAAACGGTCAAGAACTCGTCTGGGGTCATTCCTTAGCTCTAAATATTTAGTGGCACTTTATTTAGTGTTTGGTTGGGAACTTTGGGATAACTTATCCTGGGATTAATAAATAGTACCAGGATAAGTTATCCCTTAAAAAGAGTGGTATAGTAATCCCATCACAATTTGTGATGGGATAAATTTATTAAATGACAAAACTACCCTTCAAACCCTTTAATTGATAAGATTTCACAAGCGCCGCTTTGGTCTTAGCTTCCAAGTTTCTTCTCTTCTTCATTGCAGTAAGAATCACTCGTTGAATTGGGTACACTCAACTTTTCATTTTCCATTGAAGCCATAGATGGGTGATTGAAGAACTTCTTTACCAATAACCTTCAACTTTCAAGTTTCTAACAAGGTAAATTTTTTTTATTTTTCAGAATTTGTTTCTCTTTTCTTTCTTTATCATCATTAATAATTCTCTGATCTATTGCATAATAATTTGGATACACTCATCTTTTCTACTTAATGGAAGAAATAAAAAAAAAAAAATTTAGAATGTTATGTTTTAGGGCTTTTGTAAATTTTGAAAAAAGTTTGTTCTTTTTATGTGCTTGAAATATTTGTAAACAATTTCAAGCTGTCCTCATTTTAAAGTTGCCCTGTTGATTCTTTTTAATTGTTTTTTTTTTTTGTGTATTAACTCTTTTCATTTTTTAATGAACAAATAGGGTTTCTTATGGATCATCAACTACAGTCCGATATTGAATATTTTATCATACTTGAGGAGATATTGTGCCAACAATTTCTTGTTATGTTTATTTTTCTTTTCATGGTATTTCTATAAAAAGAAATAGGCATGTGATTAGGTACCTTATGAGTAGTCGATTTCCTAAAATTATATCTCATTTAAATGGTATTGTACAAGATAGTGACACATCATATATTGATAAGTTAAGGATGGATAGAAATTCTTTTCACACTTTAGTTCTCTTAACTAAGGAAGTTGGAGGTTTGACTGATAGCAAATATATGTCAAGTAGTGAAAAGTTAGCAATGTTTTTAAATATTTTGGCGCATCATGAGAAGAATAGATCCATTAAGGTTGATTATATTAGATCGGGCTGGAGCGTAAGTCTAGCTTTCAATGAATGCTTGAAAGTTATTCTAAAACTAGCTCCATTGTTACTTGTTAACCCCAAACCGGTGCTTGAAGATGAGCTTGACGATCGATGGAGATGGTTTAAGGTATATTCACTTTCAATAGGTATCTATTAATTTATGTAAAAGTAAAATAAATATAATTTTACAAAGAAATTTTTGTTGTTTGAGATAATGTTATAATTTTTTTTATAGGGATGTCTAGGTGTATTGGATGGTACTTACATTCAGATTAGAGTTCCATCTAAGGACAAACCAAGATACAGGACAAGAAAGGGAGAAATAGCAACAAATGTACTAGGAGTTTGTGATAAAAATCTTAATTTTACTTATGTATTACCTGGTTGGGAAGGATCAGCGGCTGATAGTCATGTATTACGAAATGCTATAACTCGAACGAATGGTTTGAAAATTCCCGATGGTAATTCTATACATATGCTCACATTAAAATTATATCACAAAAATAATGATGTATAAAAGCAACTAATTTCTTATTTATATTATAGGTAATTATTATTTGTGCGACGAAGGATATACAAATGGAAATGGTTTTCTTTCACCTTACCGAGGATATAGATATTGGTTAAGGGATTGGCAAGGTGAAAATCCACCACCCCAATGTCGAGAAGAGCTTTTCAATATGAAGCATGCTAGAGCTCGTAATGCTATTGAAAGGACATTTGGTCTCTTGAAAGGACGTTGGGGACTTCTTAGAAGCCCTTCTTGGTACTCGGTTAAGATACATAACAGGATTATTAGTGCTTGTTGTTTGATACACAACTTTATTCGTAGAGAGATGGAAGTGGATCCCTTAGAGATCGATGTGGAAGAACAAGTAGAATATCAACAAGATAACATTGATGTTGTTGAATCATCTCAGGAGTGGACCACATGGAGGGATGAGTTGGCTCAATCAATGTGGAATGCTCACTTAAACAATTGATCTTTCCATTATTTTGTGCTTGTTATATGTTTTATGCTACATTTGAATTATTATTCCCTTTAGTTTTTGATATTCTTGTAAGATGCATCAACTTTTAGCTTTTTATGATATAAGAAACAATTACTTACATTAATTTATAATATGTTTAATTTATTTCTTTTTTGTGATGTGTTTGTATGTTTTTAATTTATTGTTTTTGTACATTGAAGTGTATGAATTTTTTTATGATGCTAACTAATGATTTGGAGATACTTTCGCTTTTTATGATGGTAACTAATACTAACAATGATTGTTTCACAAAATTATTCAGACAAATGGAAATTCAGAAATCTTCAATGCAACCACCAAAAAGATCAAGATGAAGACGATCAACACCGTCAACTCGAAGGACGTGGACTCCTACGGAAGAAAGTACTCTTATAAATGGTTTGAAAGAGTTATGTGTTAATGGTTGGAGAGCTGATAATGGAACTTTTAGGCCAGGATATCTGATGGAGTTGGAGCACTATTTGCGTGAACGTCATCCTGAAAGTGGCTTGAAAGGTGAACCACATGTCAATTCTAAATTAAAATTTTGGAAGAGAAGTTATGCAAGCTTAAGTTTACTAAAAGGTAGGAGTGGTTTGGGATTTCAATATAGTGATGGAACTATAATTATTGATGATCCAAAAGAATGGGATAAATTTTTAAAGGTAATTAATATTTTGCTATTAGAATATTATTACTTCATATAGATATTTCTTCAGTCTTCATAATTTATAATTAATACATATAAAATTGTCGTCTTTCTTTTATTGTTTGTCTAGGATGAACCTGGTGCAAGCAACATGAATACTAAAAAATGGCCACTGTTTGCGGATTGGGAGGAAATTTTTGGAAAAGATAGGGCAACTGGAGAACATGCAGAAGGGCCACTGGATGCTGTTGAGGATATCTTAAAGAGTCGAACATCAGGACTTTCTACTGATATGAGTTTAGGATTTCTTATCAATGTTGATGACGATGAATATGAAGATGAATCTAGTCATGGACCTAATGCACCTACTGAAGAAGCTGAAAATACTGATACAGGACATAATTTTACTCAAACAACTGAAAATGAATATGCTGGAGGATCTCCTCGTGAACATACTGGACCATCTGAAAAACAAGGTAAATATGCTAAAACATCTTCTTCTAGTGTCAATGAAAAAGAAAAAGGAAAGAAAAGAAAGAGGGTTGTGGAAGATGTTAATGAAACATTTCTCAAGAGTATGGCGGAAGTTATGAAAAGCTTTACTGAAAGCCAAGATAAAAGAATTGGTTCCTTGATCGACAAGATTGGAAATCGTGACCACTCTGATATGCGTGGTCAAATTTATTCCATCATTAAATCTCCTACATTTGATTTGTACACCATAGAGCAACGTATCAAAGCTAAAAAGGTTATCTGTGAAGATGTCAAAAATATGGAAATCTTTTTACGTATGGGTGAGCTTGAGCGCCAAACAATGATGTTCATGGTCGTCAATGATAAACTTTGAAGTATGATAAGCTTGTGTATATAAATGATGGCACTAGTGTGATAGTTTTTGCTCAACTAACAATTTAAAATCAAAACTTTCATTGGAGTGCCATTTTTTTATCCTCTAATTATGTTCACACTATTTTGTGTATGACTAATGTAGGTCATGAGGATGCTAGAATCTTTCGTATATGTAAAATCTATTAAATAGATTAACTCTCATGTAAAAGTTAAGTTTGTTGTAAGTTTGTTACTAATTATTAATTTTTGTGCAGTTGCTTATGTTGCTTCCCTACAGTTTTGGTCTCATTTTTTCTACTATGGTAGAACAGTTTTTTGTCTTGTTTTTTCTGTTGCTTTGATGCAAAGCTTTTGTTTCAGTTTTGACAGGTGTTTTGGTGAATATTTACTGACATTTTACTCTTGTTTTAGCTGTTGTTTTAGTTGTTGTTTTAGTTGTAGTGTTGGTTGGTTTGCTATATCCTGCTGGTGCCTCTGTTTAATACTGGAAAATGTCACAACTTCATGTTTTCAAACACTGCTATAGTCCAGTGGCTCAGCGCTTATATACAGAATTGACATTATTGATGCACTTTGGCTAAATAAGTGTTGTCATGATTCTCCCTCAGTCGCCTCCACCCACTCGCGGATGCTTTCTGTATCGGTATGCCAGGGGAGGAGATCCAGCTCCCAGTCCATAATTTGGTTTGCAGCTCGAGAATGCAATTCCACCATATCATTGTTATTTAATGAGGAACGCACCAAAAAGCATGCCGGACATAGAAAGGTCCCGGTCTCGGAAGAGACACAGCGCTGCCGACCTTCTGAGCTACGCAAAGCCTTCTAATATCAGGGTGGTTGTACACGCAATTGAGAGTACTTCTTGCTACTTCATCGTCCGTCAAAACCATCAGCTATTGGCCGGAGAAGCTCTTGTTTTTCTTTCAGGAGTTGGTTGGTTATAGTATTTGTTTATTTGCTGGCACAGGTAGTAGAGGCATTATCAGTAGCAGATGTAGAATCTGAAATGTCTCATAACTTAGCTAAGGTAGTCATTTCCTTGTTGTGCGAATCTTCTTGGGTTAGAAGATTTACTTATTTTCTTTATTGATTTAATCGTTAATCCGTTAAGAGTTATCATTTATTTATGTTATTCTATTTTAGGTCCGATTCGACGAGCTTTTGGATCATTATAAGATTTTGCTTATCTAATTTTGGATGACCAAAAATAATTACAAACAATAGAAGTTTTAACTTCACTGCTGCACATTTGGAGGATATGGAGTATCATATTGATGGAAATCCTGATTCTCATTGATATCTTACTTACACAACAGCAACATACAGTAGCAGATTTTTCTCATCGGAAGAATGGAATCTGTAACCAAGCATGCAATTGTGATTAAAATCATGGGTCGTATCGGATCCAGGGGACAAGTGACTCAGGTGAGAATCAAGTTTCTTGATGACCAGAACAGGTTTATCATGAGAAATGTCAAGGGACCAGTCAGAGAGGGTGATATTCTCACACTGTTGGAGTCTGAGAGGGAAGCCAGGAGGTTGCGTTGAGCCCATGATTATGATTGCCAAATCAATATTCCCTTGAAAACTCGATATTTGCTGGGATTTTGTTCCCTATTTAATAGTCTTTGGTTTTGTTTGCTTAGACTCTTTTAAGTATTGACATGTCGATTTTGGTCATTTTTGTGCGCTTCATGTTTCTGGAATAGTTTTCATATAATATTTTGCTACATTTGTGTCAAAAAAAAAAAATCCCATCAATACTGCGAATATGAATGTGAAGACTGGTATTGCAGGTTGCACGTTTGCAGCATATGTTGGATTTGTGTAGCCAAGACCAATAAGAAACAAAAGTTGGTTCCCAAAAATACTGTTGCGGTTGACAAGAAAAATGAAAAAACATAGTTCTAGTGTTTGCTTTCTTCCAGTTATTTTTGCGGTTGACAAGAAAAATGAAAAAACATAGTTCTAGTGTTTGCTTTCTTCCAGTGCTTCCTGGTTTAAGAATTTGGATATGGAAACTCTGTTTTTGTGTTCATTTGTTTTTCAAAGCTGAAAGTGGGTATGGAATTAGTTTTAAAATGGGTAACTGGTGGATTTTCTATGTTGGATGGATTGAGTAGTTAAATTTGGTTTTAACTAAAACTCTACCAAAAAAATATACAAAAAGTTAAATGAGAGGGTATGTTTGTAATCAAACCACTTACTTTAGGAAGTATGTAATGGTTATTATTTTTAGTACAACAAACCAAACAATCAATAAGAAATAATGCCAGGATAACTAATCCCAGTATAACTAATCCCAGCATAATTTATCCCAGCATAACTTGTATTCAAACCAAACGACCCGTAAAAGTCTGAAGTCTATCTCGTTACTATGCTTGTCATTCCCGACAAACAACTGACCAACTGACCAACTAATATGAAATAGAGGAAATATTCGTTAATATTATATTTATTGGTTGCTAAATTTGGAGAAGTTATTTTACTTATTTATTTAAACGTTTATAATATTTAAGTGTGTTTATTTTATAGGAATGTTATTTAATATGTGTAGTATTTTATTAATTAAGTAGCAATTAATTTAATCTTCCTCCAAATTATTTAAATTACAATCTCTTTTATCCAATTTATTTCAATTATAGTCTTTTCTATTCAATTTTTTTTAGTTCAATTGTAGCCCATCTGATCCAATTATCAAAGACCCCCATCTTTAATCGTGACCATTCATCTCATCTAAATCAAACCCCATATTCAATCGTCGACGTCCATCAAATTCTGATCAACGACGTAGATTAAAGGAATCCATGACTCTAAAAAATCATTTATCATCTCTGTGCAAACATAAGAACTGTAAGAGATAAAGTGTACTTACGATATGAAAATTATACCAAATGTCTTGTAAAGTTTAATATACGGAAACTAATTATCACAGTTGAATTAAAAGTTGTAAGTCATTCATAATCTAAGATTTAATCTGCTCTTTACTATCGTCAAATGACACTAATTTATTAGAATCTAAATTTGCAAGTAGTAGAAATTAAAACTAAATATGCATCTCACTTCTATATGAAGTTCAATCCATAGCTTATCTTTTGTAGAATTTTTCTTAGTATACGATTATAATTATATGTCAGATTAATTTCTTGATTTCGTATTTATTCTATTTCAAATTTATTTTTTTAATTAGTTATGTATTTTCTCTAACTCTACTTATGCATTAATTATTTTTGCCATATTTTTTCTAAATAATATTTGTCATTATTTTTTTTAATTATCAACTATCTTCCTTACCTCCTTAGAATTATGATATTTTTTTATTTTTTTATCTAAGTCACAATACTGATATAGTATATAAGTTATGACATATTATAATAAATAATTAAGTAAAATAATTAATTTTATTACATAAATTCCCCATTGATTTAGTAAATATTTCACGGATGATAACCAAAATTCATTTTGTATTTTTATTATATAGAGGATTTAAGAGAGAGCTAAATCTAAATAAACCTACCTACACACACCTATATATAATATTTAAATATAAATTATATAAAATAACATAAAATTATATGGAAAATTCATAAAAAGAATTATTATACTTATATTAACGAACTTAAATAAAATTATATGAATACTTATGCTAAAACATGGAAATACTATATACTTTTTTAAAAAAAATTATATACATGGATGATTGTAGGATTATATTAAATATGTATAGTAATATTACATATATGAAAGAGTTGAATTGTCAAGAGTAAAATATACATTACATACGATGAAGAGGGAAGAGTATGAAAAAAGAAATGAGTGTGTGGCGCCACACATGAAATAAGGCTTTTATGACTATTGAAAAAGAAAATTAATTCTTCTAGAAATTATTATTTGATCATTAATCATATAAATAACTTTGCCCTTAAATAAAATTAATTAATATTACAAAATTGTCGTTGGTTGCCCGATCTTGGCTCTTCTATATATATAGAAATATAGCTATTACATAGTTTCTTATTCTTTGATGTGTATTGATATCTATTACTGCATTTGTTCTGTATCTTGGTATTTACTGTCTCATTTCTTATAACCATGCGTCAAATACTTGCCTTTTAAGCCGATGAGCTTTCAAAAACAACCTCTTTATCCTAAAAAAGATAGACATACGATCTGTGTACATCCTTCATTCCCAGACCCCATATATTATTGTTGCTATATTATTAATAGTGACTTGTCAGGTGGATTTATCAATATAAAAAATCCCATAATTTAAATAAGATAGAATATTTCAGTAAACGAGTAGAGATGAAAATAAGATCCAAGTATAAGTACATCTAACATGACGCTTTGCTTTAATAAGTTAAAAATTCTGAAGATTCTGAGGAAATTTTGAAATTCTAAACATTGTTTAAATGGGAGACTCTTATGATATGTATAACGTAATGCAAGATTCTTGTTGCTCATCAATTTAATTGGGAGGGTAAAAAATGATTGATGTAGAAATGTAATAAATGGATCCAAAACAAAAGTAATAAATGGAACCTATCATTAGTCTTTTCAAAAGCAATGAAATGGATTTAAATACAGGAAATTTTAAAAATAGCTAAGACTAGAAATATAATTAGGCAAAATTGTTATAGTTTGCTTAATTATAATTTGTAGTTGCATATTAGAAGGAGAGAGACGAGCGAGATTAGGAGAGGGTGGAGAAAGATGAGCGAGAGAGAGGAGAGAGACGAATTGTATTGGTATATTTGCTAAATAATTAAATATATGTAACTAGTAAATATATATATATATATATATATATATATATATATATATATATATATATATATATATATATATATATATATATATATATATATATATATATCAATGATTGTATTTGTATAGCTGCTTAATAATGATACATATGTAATTAGTATGTATATGTATCATTGAATACAATTGTATTAACGAAATACGATTTGTATCAATGAATAAATTGTATCAGCGAATACAATTGTATCAATGTTGTATTAAGTTCAACATTTGTATTTGTATAATTTATTGTTATCATTTGTATCAATGTTATATCAATGTTGTATCAACGAATACATTTGTATTTGTATAATTGAATATTAACATTTGTATTTGTATAATTGATTGTTATCATTTGTATTCAGAGAGAGGAGGCAGGGAGAGGAGAAATGTGAGGGAGATATGGTAGAAATAGAGGACAAAGTCAATTGAAAGTGCAGAGAAAGAGAGAGAGGGAGAGAGAGGAAGAGAGAGGAGAGAAAATAGCTACAAAATCCTAACTATATCTAGAAATTGCAATTCTTCCAAACTATAGTGATGTATTATACATATATATCACATGTTTGCCTACTTACGTAATATTCCTATTTAAAAATGGGAAAATTGTCGATCATAACAAACTATTAATTCAAAATAAATATTATAGCTACAGTTTCATTTAATTCCAATTCGCAACAAACTTCTTGCCATTTGCCTCTCTCCCCTCTATGGAATCTCGATCGTCACTCTCATCTTTTTCAGTAATCTCTTCCTCGCCTCTCTCACTTTATACAAACACAAATGTATAAATTGTGTGTGTGTTTGTATAAAGCGAGAGAGACTATATATACCAATACAAATACATCTCTTCGTCATATACACTTATAATTAGACAAATATAAATCTTCCCCTCCCTAGTTCTCTTTTGCCTTTCTCTCTCTCGCTTTATACGAACACAAATTATACAAATACAATGTATAATTTATGTTTTAACTCTATTCAATTGTATACAAATTCAAATTTTATGCAGATATACAAACACAATCATTGATACATATACATAGTAGTTACATATATATATAATTATCTAACTAATATACATAGTTAGATTCGAACCTCAAGGTGATATCTTTAGCTTGTACCAGTAGGACAAGGGCACTCATATGCTTCTCATGGATGCACTGTTAACTATATCATAATTTCTACCAGTTTTTCAAAATAGATATACATATATGCATATGATTTTTTTGAAAGTTAGCGGGTGCACGTGCACCCCTCTCCAAAGTGACAATATTTTAGCTTAAAATAAGTCAATTTAAATGGGCTCTACGTATGGTGGATATTTTTTTGACAAAATTACTGAAATACACGTCTTATGTTTCCCTTATTTCTAATATTCCCTTCTATTTTTAAAAACATCTAAAATCCCTTATTTCTCTCCTAATTCTAAATTATTTAATAATGTATCCGAGCTAGTTTTTAATGTATCCGAGCTAGTTTTAAATGTATTCAGTTTATTTTATAATGTATCCGAGCTACATATTATGTATCCGGTTTGTTTTACTTTTACAGGGATTAATGTAATTACAAACTAAATAGAGATAGATTATAATTTTATATTAAAATTATGTGATTCCTAAAATTTATACTTTTTTTTTATGTTTGCATCGAGGGTATGTGGAAATATATTTTGAAATAAATATTGATATCATGATAAAATATCATGTTGTTAGTCTGATGATAGATGATTTTCGGTTTTCTTCTGTTGCAGTTTTCAGGTTGTCATCTTCTGCTTTATCATAATCTTTTCTGTTATTGTTAATTTGTTACAACTAATTACTTTCTCCGTTCCATTTTATATGTCACCTTTTTTATTTTGTATTTGCATTAAGAAAATATGTAATTTTACCCTTCTACCCTTATTTAATGTTTTCTTAAGTCAACTTTATTAATAAATGACAAGATTAATTAACTATTCTATCAAGGGTATAATAGGCAAAATATGGTAATTTATGCATAAATTTTATAAAATGACAAATATTGTGGTCCAACTATTTATAGAAAGGGATGACATATAAAATGAGATGGAGGGAGTATATTATATTATTATACTCATATAATGTAGTTCGTTTATTCTTTATCTAATTGTTTATAGTGTGTTTTAGTACATCAATACCAATATAATTTTGATTTATTGATATCAGTGGTAAAATTTTATTCACAATATTTAATTTTGCTCCTTAATTATTAATAATGAGTGATATGTTTATCTTTAAGTATACCTTTAATCTTAAAA
Organism: Solanum pinnatisectum; assembly: GCA_035578085.1. Lineage (NCBI taxonomy): Eukaryota > Viridiplantae > Streptophyta > Magnoliopsida > Solanales > Solanaceae > Solanum > Solanum pinnatisectum. The sequence goes on along the minus strand of CM069083.1, from coordinate 45,035,731 downwards.
AATGATCTTATGTTACTTTTTTGTACTTAAATAATAATTTGTTTTTTATATATTTCGTATTAATATAATGCACACAGTAAAATACGTAATAAAGTTAACTATATGAAGTAAAGTGTCGGCAATGGCTTTGGGATATTATGTATCTATTTAATTTTGTCAGTTAGTGTTACATTTTCAAAGTTTGGTAGGGTATTACAAATGAGAAAAAATGGAAAGTTTTGGAGCTTTCAGGTCTTTATTTATTCAACAATAAATAAATATTGATGGAACATGTTGGTTTATTTTTTAACACAACAATAAATAAGGCTGAAATTGTTTTCTTATATCTCATAAAAATTATAGTGCTTTTGTTTTCAAAAACATATTTGCCCTCATATTATTAGTCTACGTGTTCCAGGACTACACACATACTTGAATGATTTGTGAATAATTTAATAAATAATTAAGTTGGATATAGCATAAAGTTGTAGGTGTTTTATGATTTGTATGTTATAATTTTTTTTAAAAAAAATATTTTTTCCTCCTCTTTTAATAGTATTTCACTCATGATACTAAAAAAAAAAATCTATTCCACTAATGGTGTATGAAAAATTAACTTTTTGTAACGACCTATTTGGTCGTTTTGAGTACTAGACTTTTTTATTTCATAAAATACTTTTGGATAGATTCGAAATGGGTATTTTGGACTATTCATAACTACAATTATAAAATTCATGGGATAATTTTAATAATTTATTTAGTTGATGATTAAAAAAAATAACATTAAAATTAACAGTCCAAATATGTATTATCATAATATTTCAATCTCAACTCAAACTAGATAATTCTTATAATTATTGGGTTGGGGGTGTAATTTTTAAGCGAGAATTTAAATTATTATTATAATGTTAGGGGTAAGAAAATTGAGGTGCTGCATTCATGCGTGTATATTGGTATAATTAATGGAGAATATATTTAGTAACTAAAGTTCCTAATTTGGGGTAAAGGATTGGAGTACTGGTGGTGGGAATATTTTATAGGAGTATGATACATCGTGCAGTACTCAGGTAGGCGTATGGTTGAGGGTTGGCTGCCACTGGTTTCGTAACCAGTGGCTTCAAACGTTTAATATTAATATTGTGTTCTCATATTATAAATTATATTTCGACATATTGAGATAAGTAATTAAATATAAGGCGTATTATATTAATTGAATATCATTAAGGTTATGCAAATTGGAGGAATTAAGACTTACTCTTAGGTTTGAACTTTAGGAAATTGATTATAGAACTAGGTGAGTTTTTGGGTCTAGGCTAGACATTGAATAATATGAGTGTTTATAGACTCGTTAACTTACAAATTATGCATATATACTTGATAGATTGGAAAGGTTCGGAGGCATTGAGGAAAGGAAAAATATTGGAGAAGTAGCTTGCTTGACTCCAGTTCTTCGGTGGAGGTAGGTTATAGTTTATTCTATGTGATAGATAGACACTTAATAGTGATTGATAGTCATTGAATGATATTGTGAATTTTTCTATATACTTGGTTGTTGTGGTTTGAATAACATATGTGTTGTTGTGATTGGTCTGTAATCCCAAGGCCGTGAAATCCATAATCTTAAACTTGTTGTAATAAAGTGATGCCTTAAATAAACAAGGCTTAATGAAATGTTGTTAAGGAAATGAAAAGAGGTGATAAAGAATGACAAATGAATTAATGATATATTTGGACCGGATGTCACATTCTGACACGGTATTATTGAATCGGGTGTCACGTTCCGACATAGTATTATTGGATCGGCTGTCATGTTCCCACATGGTATTATTGGATCGGGTGTCATGTTCCGACACAATATTATTGGATCAGGTGTCACGTTCCGACACGGTATTATTGGATTGAGTGTCACGTTCTGGCACGATAACATTAAAGGAAAACATATTGAATTAACTTAATGTACTCAATCTCAAAGAACTCATTTCCCAAATGAGCGTGGTGTGGAGGCATGAGTCCTCGTGAGTGTGTGTTTGATATTGTGACTGATTACGTACTTAATTCGATGTGGTTGTCACTTGTTCATGTTGTTTGTTGCTTGCCACATGCTAAGTGCTATAGTTGATTTCATGTTATTACTTTACGCATATTAATTTCTATTTTGAGTTGGCCGATGATATCTACTTAGTACATGTTGCCCTATACTGAGCCCTACTTGTGTTCTTCCTTGTTTTCCTTTTGTGGAGTGCAATGAGTGTACCAGCGACTTCGACTCATCCCCAGCTCTAGCCAGTCTCCAGCACATCAGGTTCCAAGATGAGTTATTCACTTTAACTCGTGTTCAATATTTTTGATTATGGCATGATGTCCTTAGTTTCGGACATAAACTATTTTGTTCATTTACTTTGGTGTCTTGATACTCTTAGACTTAGTATTTGGAGATTAGATGTCCTTGATGTGATGACTTTCAGATTTTGGGGAAACGATATTTAATAGACTTTAGTGGATTTGTGTTCTTACATTAATAGGATTTAAGCTTCCGCATTATGGTTTGTATTTCATAAGTTGAACAATTAATATAAGATGGGGTTGGATTCGTTGGTTCACCCATCTAGGAGGTTAACTGTGGGTGTCACTCATGACTCGTTTTGGGTCGTGACACTTTTTAAATAAACCTGTTGCACTCATGTTAAAATAATCCTTTAAATAAATGGAAAAGGGTCAAAAGTGCCTCTAATCTATGCTAGATAGATCACTTATATTCTTCATTACATTTTGGGATAAAAAATGTCCTCGTCGTTATCTTAAGAGACCACAAATACCCTCAAGAGTTAACAATCCAAAATCTTAGTGACGTGGCAAGCCACATGAGACTAATCCCTCCACCTAAGCATTGCCAACTAGGATTCACTATAAAAAAAAAAATAGACCTTTAGAGGTGATAAAAGTCGCCACAAAAAGCAAAGTTTGTTACTAAAGGTTTTCAGTGATATTTAGCATTAGATTATGAGTTTGTGTTTGTTTCTTCATTATTTTTTAAAAAAATCATAAATGACATCAATCAAAGAGGTAATGACATCAATCAAAGAGTAGTTTGAAGACACTATATATATTCATATTTAAATGCATAAATGTATAATAATGCATTGTATAGTAAGAGATTTGAGTCGAGAAGTAATTTTGATGTTTGAAGGATATTTTGAAGAATAACTATGTAGGTTCAATATAGCATGAAGTCACGTCAGTCTGTCATAACTTATATACCACAATTTTGGCATATAGGTTTTCCCTCTCTTTTATTTGTAGCTTTGAAATGCATGACAAACCAACATAATGTGTGAGTAACCCAACATGATAGCTAGGGAGAATATAACATGAAATCATACCGGATTGTCATGATTTGCATTCTACAATTTTAAATTTTTTTCTCTTTTTTGTTAGTAGCTTTGAACTACATGTGGATATGCATGATTTATGAGTAATCCAAATGACAACTTGATGAATATCATTTGAAGTTATACTGATTTATCAAGATTTACCTGTCAAAGTCCACTATTTTGGTCCGTTTATTGGTGTCTCTTTATTATCTCTACCACTTACCTTAAGGGTAATTTAATTAAGATTTTTTTCATTAAATTTAAAACGGTCAGTTTCACACAAATATTAAAAACATGGCAAAATTTAAATATTATCTCCAAAATATCTCTTTTGTGCAAGTCACATATTGATATTGTGTAGTACACAATAGATCATTTTGACATGTTATTTATCTTTTGATTTATTTAATAAACAAAAACAACCTACTCACCATATATCAGAGTTCAATTCTTAACAAATCACCAAGACTTACATTGGCACAACTCGTGGCAGATCACAAGACATTCAAATGGATGCATTTTTCATTAGTTTTGGTGAATCACTGAGATCTTAATACAAATTGTGTTGTAACTTCGAAATAAATTCACCAACAACTCCCAAGGGATGAACTTGCCACAAGTCCGGACAAATTATCAAAATTTTACCCCAGCTTGTATGGCTGGCCATAAATACCGAAATACAGAATGGAACCAATTTTTTTTTAATTTTTGATTCGGTTCGATTTTTGGTAACATGTTTTTTGTAATTCGGTATTTCAGTTAGGTTTTAGGTTGAGGTTGGGGAGGGTCTCGAGTATGGCGTCATATCTTGGGTTAGGGTTAAGTCACGAGACAGGTCTCGAATTGGTCCAGTCTCAAGTCGATCGGATGCGGGTTGGGTCACGTTATGAGGTGGTAGGTTTTTTTTTAATTTTTGAATTATATCCGTTTTATCCCACTTTGCACTCCCCAACACCCCTACCATCCCCTACTTTTAATATTTTAATTTAAACCCTCAAGTTATCATAAATACACTTTAACCCACTTTTAATATTATAAATACCCTCTATCCCTTATTATTTTTACAAAATCATCTATTCTCTCATCTATTTTCTATATCCTCTCAATCTCAAATCTTAGTTTTTATTCCATTTAAGTCTCATATTATATCATAATACATATATTTCAATTCTAAATTTTCATATTATATTATAATACATATAATTCTTATATTTGCTATCAAGTATTGGAGTTCCAAATTACAAGTTACATACAAGTTTCAAGAATCGGTTATAACATAATATTTATATTTTATTTTCCGTCATTAACTTTTGTGTTATTATTATTTTTATATTACACTTTACATATAATTAAATATGAGTTCTAGCAAAAAGATACGGTAAAGGAAAAGAGAAAGAACCAAGTGGCATTAGTAAATTATTTAATTTTAATAAAAAAGTAGTAAGGAAAAAATAAGAGTAACTATGGTGGTACTTCTTCTAAATCAATGTCTAGAGTTAGATTTAATACAAATGATTCTACTTATGTTGATGATACTTCTTATGATATTTATTCAAATGTTCAACTCGATCATGAAAGTTTAGAACGACGTTATGGTAATATTAATCCTAATCTTGATGAATATTCGGTGAAGAAGTAGAAGTTGATCCGGGAGAAGAAGATTTAGAAGAAACACCTACTAGTCAAGTTCCAAAACTACAAATTCAACGGAGCAAAATTGTTATACCTCCTACAAGGGAGAAGGTGAAGTATCAACGCCCTAAAGTGTGGCAATTTATGACTTTAGATAAAGAAAACTCTATTGCAATTTGTAATAAGTGTAAACAACATTTTAAACATAAACAAGTCTTAAATAGACATTTGTTATCTTGTGTGCCGATTGAATATAAAAAGCTAAAGCATTAGTGATAGGAAAAAGGAATTCTAGTTAATGATTTTGATAGTAATGTTAATGAATCGGTAGGGGCTTCTAACATGGTTCAAGGAACATTAGATCTTTCTAACGGTGGTCCACTAACACAACGTAAATATAATAAGGAAAGAGATAAAATTTAGCTAAAATGGTTTTTGTGGTTTGCCTTATAGTTTTCCTTCACATCCCGATTTTATTGAATATATTCAACAAATTTATAATCCTTCTTATAGAGGTTTTTCAAGAAGATGTTTTGAACATCAAGGTAAATATTGTCAATATCTTCGTTGTATGTTTAGCATATTAGATTGTAGAGTGTCCATAACCGGACATGGGTCGTAGTGTTAATGGACATGATTATTTAACTATTACACATTGGATTGATAATAACTGGAATTTGCAAAAAAGAATCATAACTTATAAAGAATGTGTAGAGAAAAAAACTTGTCCATATTTAGCTTCAAATATTTTGAGTGTTTTAGATTATTACATGCTTATAGATAAAGTAATGTCTCACATTAGATAATGCATCTAATAATACAAGCTACTATGTTAAAAGCTAGATTATGTCCAATTGATGATAATGCTTTTCATGTTAGATGTATTGCACATGTATTAAATTTAATTGTACAAGATGGTGTTGAATTATTTGATTGTGGTTGTATGAAAATTGAATAGGATTTTTATGCTCATAGAGTTGCTAGAATTAGGGAATTTAATGAGCGTTGTGTACTTTGTGATTTGCCACCAAGAAAAATTCCAAGACATATTAAAACAAGGTGGAATTCTTTAAATGCTTTGAATATAAAAATCCCATACAAATGGTGTTTAATGCTCATAATTAGATAGGATTTGTGAAGAAGATTGGGAACAAACTAATGAACTAATAGAATTGTTAAGACCTTTTTATGATGCTACAACCATGTTTAATTTATTATCCTACTATTTCATCAATATTAATAAATATTTGTGCTATTTCAATTCAATTTTCTAAATACAAAAATTGAAAATTTTAGAGTTGCAATTGAAGGTATGATTGTAAAATTTAAAAATATTTTTTCCTATTCCTCAAATTTATTTAATGCTACTTTACTTCATCCCGAATATAAATTCACTTGTTGATACTTTTATGATACTTTAGAAATTTTACGGAAGAAAGTCCAACTTGTGAAATGTGTAAGTTTAGCATAAAAGTAGAAGCAAAAATTTTGTATGAAAAATATAAAACTACAGGAAATATTCAAGGAGAAGTTGGTCAAACTTCTAATCCTCGAGTAAAGCTCGAATTTCAAGTTATATGCGAGGTTTTCTTGGTCTTAATTCTACTAACCGTGATGATTTTGAAGAATATCTTAATTAATCTTTAGAAACATTGGAAGACGAAGATGGCAATGAAGATTTATTAGCATGGTGGAGGAGGCGGAGCGTTGCATTTCTATTTTGAGCAAAATGGTTCGTGATGTTCTAGCTATTCAAGCTTCATGCTTTTAGTGCGGCAAGGTTTCAAATTGGCGATCATAGATATTCATTGGCGGAAGTTTGGAAACAATGTTTTATTTAGAGAGAAGGAATTATAATTTGCCAAAGATAAGTTTCAAACAAGAATCTTGGATTAAAGCGATCATTGAATCCGATAACTTAGAGTCATAAGAGTTTCTAGCAAGTTTGCCAACACCGAGGATGTCACCATCGATATGATTCGACAATTAGAATTGAATTTTAAAGGAGAACACAAATATTAGATTACATCGAGAACTAATTGAAAAATTAGCTACTCATATAATATTTGTAACAAATATTAGTTTTACATTTGAGAACTTATTGACCTTCCTAGAAGGTAGATTAGTTACTCCGCTAATATTTGTAAATTGTAAGTTCTAACTTTTAATTTCTAAGTTGCAATTACATTTTATTGAATAAATTTGAAAGCTTTATTCAAGTCTTTTTTATACAACTATGGTCTTGCATTTTAATTTTAATATATAGAATTATAGATACATACTTTAAAGTTAGTTTAGTATATATTATATACTAAACTAACTTTAAAATACTTAATTTAAAAATAGAAATTTGACATTTGAAATTTCAAATTTAAATTACTTTAAAATATTTAAAATACAAATTTGAACTTCTCAAATTTGAAATTTGAAATTTGAAAACTTAAGCATTATTTATTAACTAAAAATGTATAGAAAACCAAATAAACTAAAAATGTTATTTATTAACATGTAATTTCAATACAAAAAAAATAAGTATATAAAACTATGGTCTTGCATTTTAATTTTAATATATAGATACATATTTTAAAGTTAGTTTAGTATATATTATATACTAAACTAACTTTAAAATACTTAATTTAAAAATAGAAATTTGACATTTGAAATTTCAAATTTAAATTACTTTAAAATATTTAAAATACAAATTTGAACTTCTCAAATTTGAAATTTGAAATTTGAAAACTTAAGCATTATTTATTAACTAAAAATGTATAGAAAACCAAATAAACTAAAAATGTTATTTATTAACATGTAATTTCAATACAAAAAAAATAAGTATATAAAAAATAAAAAATCCCCCGTCCCGTCCCGTCCCACCCAACACCGTCCCATCCCGGATATATAGTGGAATCCCGGTCCCCCAAAATCCTAGTGGTAGGTTGAAGGGCTAGGAATCGGGGGCATTTGGGTGGATTAGGTGGTGGGGGTGGCAAGGTTGAAAGACAATTTAAGTAAACATCACCCTTATTCTAAAGGGTGTTTTCGATAAAAAATTTCACTCCCTCCCTAAAAGCTTCCACCCTTTTTGCTCTCTTGGTGACTCGAACTCATAACCTTAGTGTTGGAGGTGAGGGGTGTTTGTCATCCGAGCAAACCCCTCTTGGCATGTCTTTGATCAGAGGCAGACCCACCCCTCTAGGTGGGGTGCACGTGCATCGGTTAACTTCGAAAAAATTATGTATATACATGTATATTTATCTTGAGAAACTGAAAGAAATTGGGATATAATTAACAGTGCACCATGAAAATATAGAAGTGTCATTGTGTTGTTGATACAAGCTAATGGATCCATTCGCGAGACCTGGATTCGAATCTAACAAAGAGATTCTCGTAGATATGAATAATATGATCTCCTTTATATAACCTCCACGACAACATAACTATAGCTAGATGACATAGTAAGTACTATATGGTCACATGATGCGACTAAGATCAATTTATTGTCATCTTCTTGCTGGCTGGCCCCTATGGGTTTTTGTATGTTTTAGGCAAAGTACTGAACTTTTCTTCCAACACGAGTGAGTTGCCATCTAGATTCTAGCCCAATCATATATATACTTCAACATGTTGAAAGCTACTTAATTAATTCACTTACCAAGCATAATCGTAAGATAACGAAAGCGTTTGCTTCCACAAAATACGTAATAATTACTAATAGCTTTTGACATTCAATTTTACTTGATACGAAATTTATGAGGACTTCGAATAAAAACCATATTTTGGCATAGCATACTACATGGAGTCTTAGATACAGCAGATGTACAATTGCACAAATTTTGAGCAAAAGATCAACTAAACTAGAGATATATCTATTAACTCAAAAATATTATTATACATAATCATAATCATCATCATCATGTCACTTCATCGTAAATAAATGACTCTCAATAATTTTGTGATTTCTTCGATGATGGTTAGCTTCATCTTCATTTCCAGCACGAATTTTTCTTCTATTCATCTCAGCATACATTTCCTCTATCATTGGTTTCCATAGACGAACTCGAGCATTTATGAACCAATTTGATACCTGTTCAAAGGTGTATATTAGAATTTCAATGAATCAGACAAAAGTATCAAGATGTATATCCGAGTTTAACTATACCTGACTCCTTGTCAATCCACTTTTTACTGCCAGCAATTGCTTCTCTGCATCCTTTGGATATCTGAAACGCACATTGTTTTGAGCAAATTATTACATTACAAGATGAAACAGATGCATTTCAATTAAGAGAATGTTAAGCTTTTTTGCAATAAGACAGTTAATCTACTACAACAGAACGGATTATACTGATTGTGTATATAAGTTGAGAGTCATGCTTACGGGTGAAGAAAGTTTTGAAACATCCATGCCCTCAAAACTGAGACAGATCTTTCTGGCAAGCCTCTCTGTGGCCTCCATAACTGATGATCTTTTTGTTTTAGCTGCTGAAGTGCCCACTGCTTTTGAATGAAGGATGTTTCAAATGACTTCTCTACTCCCCTTGCTCCTCCTTTGTTGAAATGTTCTCCCATTGCGAGAATGTAATTGCTTATTCTCTCCCTCAGGTTTTTGTACAAGGAGGAGATTGTTTGAAGGGCAAAACGAGCATGTATGCTAGGATCCAACTCGGTCACAGCATGAAATGCAGAGATGACCATATGAATCTCATCTAAACATTGGTTGTATTGATCATCAACCTAAATATACGGGAAGTGCAAAGCACAACATGACATGGATGAGTAGGCATAGAGACGAGAGCAAGCAGAGGCAAAGCGAAGAATTTTCAAAACAGATTGTCGTAACGAAAACTAATCATCAAATGCTTGTCAACTTACCACTTGCAACAAAGCTACCAGATTCTTTTTCTTTGCTTCACAATCCATCAGACCAATGATTCTATGGTCTCCATCAGGTGAATCATCGGAACTCATGGCTGCATAGCCCCTTCCAGCATCTGAATTCAAAGCAAATATAGTGTTTGCACCATTCTCCGTCCCATTTCCTCGATAGCCTACCGAGTTATGATTTTGAAGTGATAACTGAGCAATTTCAGAGAGTATTTCTTGCATTACGCGGAGATATCTTGATCCAGTTAAGAATTGTGAGACAGGTTTGTATGAACCAAAGTTTAAAGACAGATTTCCACTGTTGCAAGAAGTTAGCTCTGAATCAAAGCGTCTTTGAGGGAAAGCATGGTTGGTTACACCAGAGCAGCTTATATCCGAGCATTGGTCCCGGATGGTAGTCCCACATGCAACAGCAGATTGTGATGTAGTGAGACTTAGACAGAGCTCGTTGCTAAATCGGGAGGATCCAGAGGGACTATCAGAACTCAAACTAGCTGTTTCTGATGAGAACCATGTGTTTGAATTCACATTTTCAGTTAATTGGAAAGGCTGAGATCCTGCTCGTCCTACAACCGTCCCAGCAATTTCCGAAACACCATCAAACTCATAGTTTCTGTAGGATCCAAATGAATGATTCAACACATTAGGATAGTCTAGACCATCAATTTTCTGGCCTTCTGTAGGATGTGATAACGAAGCCAGTACCGCTAAATTTTCAGGATTCTCATGCATAGCGTTCCTTGCAGCCAAAAGATTAGCAAGAGACACTGCAGAAATTGGTATTCCCTCCATATATTGATCCTCTGTGAAAGCATTACTGATTGGATAAGAAGTACTCACTGTAAACTCTTTTATTCTGTTTCTTCCAGCCGGCAGCACATTGTGAATTGCTTCAGTGTCAACAGCTCGAGGAAAATTTGGTACATTTAGAAAACCATGAGAACTGTTTACGGCTTCACCTTGCAGCATAAAAGGATAAGGAATTCCATGTCCATCCATGATATGGTTTTGTCCATCCATAATGTGGTTTTGATTGTTCATACAAATTGTATCGGGAAAACTAATGGGAACAATGGTTGCATGAAGAAAATTTTCATCTATAATCCGATGAGGCTCTGCCATTTCTAGTGGAAAATTGAGTTCCACATCACCTCAGGATTTTCTATGAAACAACAAAATTAAGTGATTAAGCTAACAACAGCTGCTGGCACACAAAAGGTTCTTCCACGACAATTAAACCTTGATACTTCACACTTCTATAATTTTGGCTGAATAGAATTGCCTATAACAAGAAAAATGTCAATTAACACTACTTAGATTACATCTCAAAGATTTGTAGAAGGTTATGCATACAAGAAAAAAATTAGTATGGCAAATTAGGAAATCGAAAAAATCGCAATATGCCTTACAACTGATGGATGGTAGAGAAAGCGCCTCTACTAAATTTGATCATTTACATCCAACTAGTTGACTCAATAAAAATGCTTTAACTCAAGAGGCACTAGGGATTGAACAACTAAGGATGGACAAGACATTTTTCTCTTTTTTCTTGTTGTATAGTCATTACCATCCAACTTTTTTTTGTCTCTTTACATTGGTCTGTCTATGTTAAAAGAATAATTAGGCAGAATCATATTGAAAAGTTCATGTGCCTAAATATTACTATTTCAGTACCACACCTGATCTTGAATAACAGTAGAAAAATGGAAAACAGGCAATCTGCTTTTTGATGTGCAAAAAACAAATATAGTGATAATTAAACATACATATTTCATAACTATAACACTCTTAACTCAGAACATACATCCATTAAATTCTGAATCCGCCACTTATAAATTCAACATTTTAAAAAACTTCCATCCAAGTTTTCAAATCTCCTTATGATGGAGATGGTTAATTTGCCAAATCCAACATAGTTAAAATATAAGTTGCACAGACTCTTCACTTTCCATGCCGCACCCACGTTGAATTCTCAAAAAATATACTACTTCCGGAGAATATGACACACACCCCTTGATATTTTCAAAGAGTCTGAACGACATAGTTAAGATAGGACATATGAAACAAACATCAGATTTACTAGTCAGTGTGTTCTCATGTGAAAACAACAATTATCAAACTTACTTCTCCTTCACACACAAATTAAGTGAAAATGTTACTCATAAATATGGGACATGTCAAGTAATAGAGAATGATAAACCAAGAATGAAACCAAAACAGATAGTTAGCTTATATGTAACTTAATAATAGTAAAGCCAAGAACATAAAACGGTAAAAAAAAAAACAAATAATTTCATCACCTCATAATTGAGCTTTTAAAACACATCCAAAATAATAATAATAATAATAATAGTAGTGAAGAAAGAAGATAACCAAGCTTGTGCCAAACTTCCACAAACAGCAGCTTCAATTCCTCTTAACATAGAATTCCAAGGTTGTTGCCAAATCCAAATGTGGAGAAAAACTCAAAACAAATCATTGGTTTTTTTCCCTTTCACCCCAAACAATGTTTAATCAAAAGACCCTTTTTCTCCCCTTTAACAATAAAAAGAAGGAAGGGTAAAAAAAGGAATAATGGTAGGACTAGTACAATATATCAACCCCACCCCCAAAAACCTACAAGAAAGAAAAAAGGCAATGCAAAAAGTAAGATGTTTTGCTTGCATGAGGAAGAAAAGCAAGATTTTTATTCAGAACCCAACACCCAAGAAACTCAGAAAATTCAGAATCACCATCTTCCTCACAAACACATTATTTTATTTTATTCTTTAAAAAAAAAGGGTTTTTTTTTTTTGGGTCATTATCCAGAGGGCATTTTTTTTTTCATTAATAAATCACAAGGAAAAAGCAAGGAAAGAGACTTTTTTTTTTTTGTGTGTGTGAGAGTGAGAGTAGTGTTAAAAGCCAAAAAATGTGCTTGTTGGTTTTGCAGAGAGCAGCTGGGAGATGAAAACTTACATGGATTTATGGACCCATTATGAAAAGATAGCAAGAGAAGAGCCACACATAACGCAAAAAATCATTCACATTTCATGCAATACTATACATCACTCTATATTTTGCAAAAACATACAATAGTGACTGTCAAAAGCCAAGCAGTGCCAAATTTAGGGGCCATTTGATTTGGATTCTACCAAATATAACAATTACACTGAGTATGTATATTTTTACTTCATAAAGACTCGGTATATTCTATCCTCTCTCAATCTCACTTGTAGGATTATATTGAAAATATTATTGTTATTCAATTTATACGTACTAGAAAAAAGAAAATTTTAAGCATTGTCGTAAAATTTAGCTTTTTGCCTCCAATTCTATTGACACATTCATGTTTTTGCGGTAGTCCAGTTTCAATTGAGCATATAAATACATGATAAAGTGTTTTTATTATATACTTTCAATTTATTGAAAAGAAAATTGTGTGTATTCTCAAATGTCTATTACGCAAATAAATTAAAATATGTCATCTACACATTCGTGTTAATAAGTTGTAAAATCTCAATCTATTTTTAGTTGAGATTGAAGAGTATAATTAAAGGAAACTATTTTATTTGATTAACTTAATTACATAAGAATATGCGCAATTGTAAATTTAAATAAAAAGTGCTTAATAGGAACACTTTGAGTGTGTTCGATAAGAATGAAAATATTTCTTGAAAAATAACTGAGTTTTTTTTACTTATTTTCTTATGTTTATATACATAAGTAAAAAATATTATTCTAATTATTTTTTAAATATATAATGTAGACAAATTAAATGAGTTTAAAAGAGTTTTAGCATATGTACATTAAATTTTAACTACGATAAGTCATAATCATTAATTCATTATGTGTCTGGACTACATAATAATCATCCTTATTTGTAGATTCTTCATCATCTGGGTTAGGAGAAGAAAATTGAAGCACCCCATGCATCAGGGTGTCCTCCATATTGTTTTAAAATCGATTTTACAAAATTTAACAATAAAAATCAGTGGTATATAGATAATAATAATAATAATGCTATAAATTAGAACAATAAGAAAAATAATGCTGCTTACCAATTTCCTCTTAGTCGTCCCCATACTAATTACAACCCTAGTGTGTAACGCTTGCAACTTAATCACCCCTTAATTTTGAAAAATGTAAAAGTGATAACATGAGTGATCAAATTGATGAAGTGTATCCGATATTATATTCCACACAAAATAAGATTTTATGTAAAAGAAAATTCCTTACGTTCAAAATATCTCGATACTGTTATAAAGAAGTTTGATTAAATACGCTTTAAAGTCATAACACTCTTCATTATCATTCCAAGTACATAATTTTTGGTGCACCCATTTACTAATTAAATTTCTTTTAATGTATTCAACACTTCCGATGAAATTTCTGGCTATAATACGCTGTTCTGTTGGACTTTTAGTCGGATTTTTTTTTTTTTATGAAAATGGTTTTCGAAATTTTTTTATTTTACATTCGTGATAAGATTAAAAAATTAAAATCAAATTACTTCTAAATATGATAATTAAGACATAAAAAACATTACTCCTACATAAAATAGGAGAAGAAAAGTATAATTTGAGCAGGGATGGCAGTAACAAATCCAACCCGTTCAATTCGCCCGATCCGCTTAAGATGACCCGTCCATTTATCAACTCAATCATTTCAACTCATTAAAAATTGGATTGATATGTATCCCGAATTGACTCATGAAAAATCTTATTAAAATATTTTTTAAAAAAAAGCTTCTTTTGTTTCAATTTAATCTGTTGTATATGTCATAATAAAAAAAAATAACTTTATTCGGTACTAAAATAATTTAAAAGAACAAATAAAACAATTAGACTTCGTAAAAAATTGAGTTGGATTGAGTCTTGACTTATAATGTAACCCTCCTGGTTCCATTTTGACCCAAGCAAATTTATATCAAATTGAGTCTTGATCTGATTATTCTCTTTAACTAATTATAACTCATTCAAATTGAACTCATCCCGTTCAATTATCACCCCTAAATTTGAGCATAATAATATAAATATGTGAACCAAAATATGATGTACGTGTGTGAAGGTAAGGTGTTACTACACCACTCCTACTAGTTGATGGGTAGGCAAGCAAGCAGTGCAGTTCCACTCATTTCTTCTTGCAGCCTTTACTTATCAGAGGGCCCATCCCTTTTCACAGGCCCCCCTCTTTCTCTCTGCTATTTTCTGCAATAATTATCAGAACCAAACATATCTGGATTCCCCTTAATTCTGTTGAAACTCCTGTACATTGCACTGTTTTTACTTGCCAAGCAAATTTTTTCTACACACCTAAAAAGTCACCTGCTTTTTTAACCCAAATGAGAAAAGAGAGTAAACAAAGTAAAAGAAAAACATACTTTCATTGCTTGATTCAAACAACTAAATGGTTATGGCAAATAAATGTAAATGATGGAAGGAATAGTAAAACAGTATGGCCTCTGTAAGACTCTACTACTACTACTTTTTAGTAGCAGTACAACTTTTGTCTTCTTATGATTATTATTATTATTTATTTTACTAGAATAATAGATTTTAAATATTACGTGATACGAGTCTGAATTAGTTTGCACTCCAATTGGAGAGAGAAAAATGAAATAATGATGATGCAAGCAAAGTTGGAGTTTTTAGCAGAGAAGATCTGATGGGGAGATCTTTGACGAATTTATTGGTGCAATTACCATCCCTATCTACCTCTTTTTTTTGGCATTGTACCTGTACGGTCGACACTCGTTTTCTTTTACTGGATTTAAATAAGTAACACAAGTGGACAATCCCACGGGTGCAATACTAGTAAAACTTTCTTAATAAAAAAAATATCTCTGCCCCCCTTCATCATTGATTTTATTTTTGGTAACAATTAGCTTTCCAAATATATTCAAAAGGAATAATTTATTTATTTTTTTAGCTTTTTTATGTGGAGGAAACATTTTTAGACGTAAAAATGACATAAATTAGATTTATTGTAAGTGGCACGCAAGACTAGTTCTTCCAATATTTGTGTATTGAAATTTATGTTATGAGTGAATTGGACATGAAAAAATAGTGAAGTTTGGCGTAATTATTTACAAACTTATAAGAAAATATCACGGTACAAAATCCTAAAATACTGGCGAAGCTTTATGGTTAAGAATTACGAGAAAACTAGCTAGACAATTTTTGTATGTTACTAAAGTTATTTACATTTTGATCTCTTCTTCTCTTCCTTCTTTGGTCTTCTACCGACCATTAATGTATGTTCTCCTCTTGCTCCTCCTTCTCCTCATCTTTCTTCTTTCTTTTGAATCATTTTGAATCAATAATATATTGAAAGACTCAAAACATTAAGAGGAATTTATATATATATTTTGGGATTTTTTTTAAAAAAAAATTATAATCACCATTGGCAACTAACACCGTTATACTTTATCTGCAATCACCAATCACCTTTACTATCACAATCATTATAATCGTCGACCATCAATCACTTCTATCATCACAATCGTCATTGGCAACTAACAACGTTATAAACCACTAATGGCAACCACTACTATATATACCTACCACCCTCATTATTACAATTGTCATCATCATTGTCGTTAACTACCACCAACACATAGTCAACTACCACATATTGTATTTAGTCATCACCACAATCCCTATTGTGATCCATGATGACTTCATAAGGGCCTATGGCATAGACTTGGCCCGATAATATCAACTGGATCAGTCATATTTGCCGCGTCTAGGCCATAGGCCCTTATAATTATTGTGATCCACAATGACTTCATAATTGGTATCTAGGTGATACAAATTGGTATATTTACTCCTTCACTCTATAGTCAGAACTAGAGCAACAATAGTGGTAACACCAACACTAGCAAGAGAGGATGCGTCCGTCCAAATAAACATGTTTCCCCAATTAATGTGGGCATGTAAAGACTAGTGACCAACATGATCTTTTATTAATTTCTTAAAGTTGAAAGTCTCATTCTTCATGGGTACGGAATATGAAGATGTTTAGGATTTCTTTGTTGACTGTCATGAGTTGCTTCATAAGATGAATATAGTGTAGAGGTTTGGGGTTGAGTTTGTGACATATCAATTATAGAGAGACACCAAAATGTGGTGGTTGTTTCATGTTGAGTGCTGACTAGTAAATGCACTACTCATGACTTGGAAACATTTTATAACTTTATGGAGAAGTATATATCCTGAACTGTGAGGGATATGAGGAGAGATAAGTTCCTGAACATAGAACAAATTTGTCGCTTTGTGAAGCGATTAAGGTCAGATTTAGAGTTTCGAGCTTATAGGTGACAACATTCAAGAAGTTTTGTAAGGGACAGTTGGATAATGAACACCATTACTTTGGAAAATGCATTTAGTATTGTTGTCATAATATGTATGGGTTGCTTAGTAAATGATGATATTATGTTGCGACAATTGAAGTTAGAATCTCTACTGCGATTTCCTAGATTGAGTGTATATCAAAGAGGGTCATGATACGACTACTACAATAGCAGTGATGCTTACTTGGTTAAGTTATTAAGTGTGTTAAAATTATAAAGAACCTGGGCATATGAGGAGGAAATCAGCGAGGCCATGGAGGCCAGGAAAATGGTAATGCAGGTAGGGGAGCAGTGCCGCCAGGTAAGGTAGTTGCCCTTCAGGATGACAGGGCTCAGTTTTATGCCTTTCCTAGCAAAACCAAGGTTGAGATGTCTGATGTAGTGGTCACATGTGCTATTCTTGTTTGTAACCAAATGGCTACTATTTTGTTTGATTCGGGTTCTACTTATTCATATGTGTCAGTTCAGTTTGTCTTAGGATTTGATGCGGTTTGTGACGTGTTTGATGCCTCCATCCATGTTTCTATCCCAGTTGAAGAGTCATTCATAGTCACCCAGGTATATCGTGCTTGTCCTGTTCTGTTTATGAATTTTCAGACTTGGGCTGATTTGGCTATTTTGTATATAACTGACTTCGATATAATCTTAGACATGACTTAGTTGTCCCCCTATTATGATATGCTTAATTGTAATGCTAAGTCTGTGACTTTAGAGATCCCGTAGGAAAAAGTTAGAGTGGGAAGGGGTGTACAAGCCTAAGTCAGCTAAGGTTATATCTTTCGTTCGGGCTAGGAAACTGGTGGGGCAGGGTTGTTTAGCATATTTGGCTCATATTCGGGATGTTGATGCTGAGTCTCCCTCTATTGAGTCTATTCCTGTAGTGTCTGAATACAAGGAAGTGTTTCCTACTGATTTGCCTGGTATGCCTCCGGATAGAGATATAGATTTCTGCATTGACTTGGAACTTAACACTTGCCCCATCTCCATTCCTCCTTATCGCATGTCTCTGGCAGAATTGAGAAAGCTTAAAGCTCAAATCCAAGAGTTTCTAGATAAATGTTTCATCCGTCCTAGTGCTTCCCCGTGAGGTGCTCCTGTCTTGTTTGTTAAGAAGAAGGATGGTAGAATGAGGACTAGTGATTTTATCTTAAGCTATAAAGGAGTGAATTGATACCAGAATGACAAGCTTATGGATAAAGAAAATCCCATTGAGTATACTTGGGTGAAGGCAATTGAAGATTTTAGTAAGAAAGTGCATATAAGATTGGGTTAGTCTGTTGAATTTGATGGGTACACATGAGTTTGAGGTGTCATGTTGATGAAAAGGTTGACTTCGTAGTGATAGCCATGGCTGACTGAGCATAATGGTAATAAGAGTTCGTGATGGATTATGATGGGATGTAACTATATAATAATATTGTTGGTTAAGCGAATTTTGTATAGTATTTACGACTTGCGAGTATCTAAGGTTGAGGTTTCCTAATATGTGGTGTCAATTCACAAATATAGACTAGTACTCATGATTAAGATTTATGAGTTCAAAATTTCTTATCTTTCTTCTTTTTCTTTTCTAATCTCATAATTGAAGGCATTTTTTAAAATTTGTGATTAGACCCTTGCCTTGTCTTCTTTTCTCATCTGGTAGAAAAAAAAATCATAATCCAACCAAACAGTTGAAATTCTCTTCCTCTTATCAAATAAGTACTATCATTGTTTTCAAATAAATGTTAATCTTAGGTCTATTTTATATATATATACTAAAAGAGTACAATTCTTTTATATTTAGAAATACTTTAGTTTTAATTTTTTCGCAAGATACAAAAACTCTTTTTTTTATAACTTTCATTCTCAATCAAACAAAGTGAGGCTGAGAGATTAGTAAATGACTTCCTATATACCAAGAAATGATGTTTGTCACTCACTGTCTGAATGTTCAAACTTTGAATGATAAATTTTAAAAAATCCAATTATTGGATGCACAGAAAAATTAAAATTAAACAAAACAATATTTAACTAAATTATAAAAAACATTTTAAATAGAATTAACAAGTAGTGATTCAAATTGATTTATGGTTTTAAGTAGGGGTGTGCACTATTTGGATTAAACCGAAAAACCAAACCAAATCAAATCAAATTCTAATTTGGATTGGTTTTTTGGATTTTTGGTTTGGTTTTAGATTTATAATTTACTTTGTTTTGTTTTTTGGTTTGATTTCGGATTTAGAAAAATGAAAACCGAAAAACCGAATTTTATATATATATATATATATATATATAGAATTAAGTTGGAGTTAACCACTTTTGTCCCTTTTTAGTTATTTTCATTATGATTTAGTTTTTTTTTTTTTTTAATGTTTGGACATCTATAATTGATATACTTTTAAGTATTGTGTTTTACTTTTTACTTGTGATTCATATTAAAAAGTATATTTACGAAATTTAATATATATATATATATATATATATTAAATTTTTAAAAATTACAAATCTAACTTTTTTATGTTTCTAATTATTGACATAACCGATTAACCAAACTGAAAAAACCCAAACCAAAAAGAGAAAAACCAAACCAAACCAAATTTATTTCGGTTCAGATTGGGTTACACTTCTTCAAAACCAAAAACCGAAAAATCCAAACCTAATAGTATAAAATCAAACCGAAAAATCAAATGCACACCCCTAGTTTTAGGTTTACTTTAAAACGTCAAACTTATTTTTGATACTCTACTGAAATATCCATTGAAACTTCAAATTAAAATATTTACTAAACTATTTTTGTTATAAAAATAGGAGAAAGAGAAGTAAAAATAGAGAATTTCCTATTTATAAAAGAAAATCTTACTCCACTAAAAAAGGTACTAAAATTTTAGGATTTTATTTTTACTTCTTTCAAAAATATTTTAAAAGATCCTTTATTAGAGCTTATCATAAAATAAATGAACATCACAAATATTTATATTAATTTTTAATTAAAATATTTTTTTAATGAAATAAGAGCTTCGTTTAAAGCATAATAGGTCACTCGCATAAATATAGTTGTAAGGATTCAAGAACTTGAAACATTAGGAATAGGCGTCGTGTAAGTTTTGTGCATAGCCTTATTAGTGGATTTTTACTTTCTATTATTTTTAAGAATATTTAAAATGTCACATCCAATTAATATAATGTAAGAATTAACTTTATATATAATGTAATTTTTTGGCAAAAAATTTTCAGCTGACCACCACGAAGAAGTACTCACTGTAGTTATTTGAGCCATTATCGTTTGATGTCGCAATAAATGTTTTCCAACAGATTATTCGACAAAATTACTTCAAATGAATGTCTCTAGTTAAATGACCATATAATCATTGATTGACATGTCATCACATGGCTATCAATAATCTGAAATATCTTAAGGCGTTTGATCATGAAATTTTCACTTTTTTTTTGAAATTTTTCAAAAAACATATTTGATCATAAAGTCTAAGAATTTAACTTGAAATTGAATTCTAAAATTTCAAGAATTTAAAAACAATAAAAATGTATTTTCACTCCAAATTACTCATACAACTCTATTTTTCAAATATTATTTTTCACTTGGAAAACAAAAAACTATTTTCGTTAATCAAACTTCATAATGAAACATGACCAAATCCCTACTAAATTCTAATTTTTTTTTCAACATTCCTTCATAGACTTTACTAGGTAAAATATTCTAGGCCTAGATCAAAGTTCACTTTTTTCTTTCTTTCAATTTCTTGGATTTTTTCTTCATAGTGGTATTAATAAAATGTTGGAATCTCGGCATTTCTTCATCAAACTAACTTTTTAATTTTTTCAATTGTTTTTACTTGGAAAGCAAAGCAATAAAAGACAAAAAAAAAAAAAGCACAAAATATTAGCTATTTCAATCTAATAACCCTAAAATTATAGACATTTTTGTAAGTTCTTCTAAACCCCAATTCAAACTCTAAACTAGAAAATGTATATACATCAATGTATATAGACTGATACAGATGCGTGCATACATGTATGTCTATTATAAAATGTAAAAATATAGCTATGTTCGATAATTATATAAAAATACCGCTGTAAAATGTAATTCTATAGCATAATCAATTGCATTAGATAATAATTCCTATTTAAAAGATGTGATTTTGAAATTTCATCAACTTAATAACGTTGATCAGACTAGACTACACGTTGGATGGGACTCAATTTCCCAATCCCCATAATGTATTAGTTACTATTGGGCTTAATTAAACTCGTCCTGGATTTGGGTTTTATATAAAAACTCTTAGGCTACGTAGGATGGAGATGTTTGAGGCAAACACATGAGAACTTCTTACGTAACTGTAAAAACAAAAAAAAAAATCAATAAAATGATCACAATGTATCAAATTGTATAAATATGTATATATGATGTATAACTATGTATGAGAAACATATATATATATATATATATATATTATAATATTTATACGTTGCAACAATTCATCTTTCTCAACGAACTGATTTTTTCAATAAAAACACGTAAGTATCCTAAATTTAAATAACATATTTAACCTTCATGTATGTTTCAAAATTATTCACAGATGCCAATATGAAAACTGCTAATAGAAATTGGAATGCACAAAATAAAATACAAAACAAAAGAAGTAAAAGAAAGAAAATGAGGAAAAGAAGGAAGTATCTCTATATAAAAAAAAAATCTGTGCCTTCTATCTCAAAAAAACCATTTCGACAATCCATTCATCTATGGATATATATAAATATTGAAAATACAAATCTGTCTACCCTACCCCCTCCAAAAAGCCCAGATCCATGTAGTTGGAATATTAATGATAATTACACTCCATATTATAAACAAATCTTGATAGACAGATTAGTATTCGTATATGATACAAAATTAATTTCATATTTAGCTGCAAATATTCTTATTATTGAGTGTCAATAAAGGACAAAGTCTGCAACATGTATGAAGCGTAATAGACTAATGGATTCCAAACAAAATAATCCTTAAAAAAGGAATGAGGTAAATGATCATAATAATGATACAATATGCTTTTGAAGAGCCTATAGCATAACAAAATCTTATAAGAGGTTTAGGTACCTGAAAATAATGAAGTGGTGAAATCTTAATAAGTTATGTCACAATATGAATCAATACAAAATGATATCCCGTCACAATATCTTTGATACAATATAATGCAATATTGTAAAAGATTATGAGGATCTGGATTTTACGATCAATATATCATATATATATATATATATATATATATATATATATATATATATATATATTTGATTTCCCACCTACGGTACACTTCATATTCATTTTTTATACAAATATATATAAATATATTATATACATTTTAATTAGTAAAACTGTTCATATATAGTCACTTTTTATATAATATATACACACATATTATAGATCTTTTTATCAATATATTTTTCATACACACTTTATATTATTTGTTATACAATATATATACATTCGAAATCGAGTTACAATTTTTGGAAAGTTATTCTTACCGATCACAAGAATGCACCACAGTTCATTAATCCTTCACAATGTATTCAAGAATATGTAATGTTGCCTTTTAAAGTATCTATTCTGAGATGGGAATTCATTAATACGTACTAACTTTAGAGGTAACTTACAATTCTGTATCTCTAACCAAATTTAATTTATATTAATTATCTATTGAAACATTTATAAAATTGGTTATGCAATGGGTGAAAATATAGAAATTCTCTTCTCATCTTTTTTTAGTAGATGTGTAATTCTATGAATTAATAAGTATTATTTATAATCATAGATTGAATATTATAGTGTAATTCTCTTATATATCTATCAAAGCACATAGTTTCATTAATTGTTTATCGTTAACATTATTAAAAAAATAAAAATATTTTCAAAGTACATTTTTACGTTCCTCTTAACATAAGACCTTTTATTTTAAAGAGGAACATACATAAAATTAAAGAGAAACAAACATATCTTTAAAGTACACATTTTATCTTAAAAGCTTTACGTTATTTTTTTAAAAAAAATTGTAACTAATAATATGACGTACACATAACAATTTGTTTATCGAATTCTTTCTTAATATGAGATACCGCTAGACACTAGATATAGTGTCTTAACATAAAAATCCTCAATAGACAAGCAAGAGGGGTTAGGCATTCCCTTACCAATCCAATTAAGGTTTTTTATTAATATGGGTTAATCGATAACCCCATAGTAAGTTAAATAATTATAATTATACCATTTAGTATACAAAGTTCTTAACTTAGAATTCAATTTCATACTTTTATTTGAGGCTGTCTCAAACTCTCGATTATTCTACAATGTGACAGTGTTTGGTTTTGAGCAAGATGCAATCTATCAACTTTTATGTGTGGTTCATTTGGTTTTTCACCTTATTTCTAAGTGATTTTCAATGATTTTTTTTTTTTTATCAAATCTTAATATATATGGTTAAACCAATAACCATCAATAACCGAGAAACTGATAAACCAATAAGTCATATCTTATATGGTTCAATAATGATTTATCATGTCTACGAATCAATAATCAATAAATCGAATAGATAAACTTTAAAATCGAAACTAACGGACAGACACGAGAACGAAAAAAGGAAAAAGAAAGTAAATAGAAAATGCATGGAAGAATACGTAGAGAAAAATACAAAGAAAGAAACAAGAAATCTGCGTTCACCCCTTGGAAAACCAATAAGAGATGAGTTGCCATATTATTTTTGTATATTTGCTTCTCTGTGAACTTTTTATTGTCAGTGTGACGACATATATATAGCATTGTTTAAGATATATATATTGCAAGTTGGCAAGTGGCTAAAACATGCACCGATTTTCATGAAGAGTTTAAGCCAATCAATAGTTTGAAGCCGCTTTCACATTGTATATACTATATATCTTTGCTTAGTTAAAAAGGAAACAACGTAACACTCCAAACTATACAACAATTAATTTATAACTTGTCAAATCTTTCTGTTTGAAGTTATGCTTTTCTTTTTACACTACTATCTGTGGACTTTTCTCATTTATTTGTTTATTTATGTAACTGCAAACTATCTTGTTTTGTCATCAGCATAAGGTACGTATGGAAAGGGAAGAGAAGATAAGAATGAGACTTGCCATTCAAATTCTTAACATTGTATGGTCAAGCATGAGAAATTAGAAAATTAAACTCGGCATGAGATCATAAAAATATTACTTATCTAAGTAAATTTCGATAAAAAAAATAAATACATTTTTCTATGTTTTGGTAAAGAGATCATGACACTTATCACATATATAGTTGTGCTTGCTGGTGATTGAGAGAGACGATATAAGTATAAACTTTTAAAGTAATATTGGTTAGTATATATCTAATAAATCTCTTGATGATTTGTTTATAAGTAATCATCAACTCTAGCTAGTTGTAGTAAATCATTTATCATAATCATGGCGGATAAAAAACGTTCAATAAGGGGATTCAAAGAGATCAAAAGAATGTCTCTAGTGAGACGGGAACCCGCACCAATGAGCTATATATACATTAAATCCTTTGGCAGCTAATTAGAGTAGAGATTCAAAACTTATATATTTATACATAAATACTAAAAATTATTCTTATATATGGAGTGTAACTACGTTTTATTGAGTGCACACCAAAACTTTGCATAGTTCTAATCATTATTCCTATACTTGGCTGTGTGGTAAATATTTTTGTGTGTTTTTTGATTTTGTTGCAAGGGTAGCAGACAACAGCTCTTGGATCTAGAATAAGACAGACTTTTGTCTAGCTCAATCCATCCAAATTCTTATTCTCAATTTTGAATATCTAACATTTTCATTTTCTCTTTTCTTATATTAAAAAAAATTGACACAATATTAAATGACATAACTTAATCTAGAATTCAGGGTTGTTTCTTTGATATAAAGCAACTATATGAGTTGTTTTTTAATATCCTTTTGTGTGATAAAAAAGCAATTTGAGTTTCTACAAAATATATACTCCGTTATGCATAACTGTGAAGGGGAATAATAATTATATATAGAACTTGGTCAAAATTTCCATATATAGCAAAGTGTTGGTAAGAGTCAAATATCCTGATTAAGGAGAACCAACTTTGACAATTGAGTCATACTTCTACGATCACCACCGTCATGTCAATTAACATATTATTTCCCGTATATCTTGATTAATTTTAGGATATAGAGAAAATAATTTTCTCTTAATTAAAATTATTATTTGAAAAGAATGATTTTCTTATTTATAGGATTTCAAAACTTCTCTTCCAATAAAAATAATAATATATTATGGTCTTTTTTAACAAGAAAAATATTTTCTACCAAAAAATTCTTTTGGAATAAAATAGAATTGTGATAGAAACCAAATACCGTAGGAAAATCAAGACAAGCACTAATAAATTTAGATTAATGCTTTATTTGATATTAGACAGAAATTTTTCTACACCTAGGTTGAAATACTCCAACAATCATGATTTTCAATTTCACGTTTTTCACAAAATTGGGAAGTAATACAATATATAAACTATTAAAAGTATATAGATACATTTAATTTGTTACAAATTTTCAATTAAAAGGTCATCCAAAGTCGTTCGAAATACATATCTTTAATTAGCTAGTCATACATATAAAATGAGTGGCAAAATCATAATGTATAAACTATTATTTTCATGAAACAAATTAGGCTGTAGAAGACCAATAGTAGGATAAAACCTATTGGAGGGTTCTAGCTAGAAAATTAAAGGATCTAGATCTCCATAAAAATATTAGACAAATAAATAGAGATTTAATAATTAAAAGTTTTAGAATAGGTAATAATATAATATTTAGGAGTCATTTGGTTTGAGTTATAAGGTATAATAATCTTAAATAAAATGCAGAAGATATTAGGTAATCCTTAAATTACTTATCCCACTAGTTATACCGTAATAATGAAATAAATCATCATATATACATAACGAAATAAGTTATTCTATAATAATTAATTCTGGGATAACTTATTCCCAACTGAACATTACGGTGGGTGATGACCCCATGGGTAAAGAGCAGAGGCAATATGAAAAGGTGAAGTGGGAGCTAGGGGTGGAATCCTGCAAAGTGCAGTTTGTTCTCACATGATCCACGAATCTACAACACCAACACCATTGCCTCTTTTCAAAGATGGCGACTATTCCCTAATCCTTTCTTGTTGACTTCTTTGCCCCTTTTCTTTCACCTAATTCACAAACAAGACTAGTAGCATTATCTACCATTTAGTTGGGGGTTGCGTGCTTCCGATTCAGGAGATTTGATTTTGTAGCCCTTCGTAAATTTGAATTACAACACATTTTTTTGTTTTTATATATAAAAAAATCATATTTTCTTTTATTCAATTTGTAAGTGTTCATTAAAAATTATTTTCACATTCAGTTATGACATAGACATTACTATTAAGTAACTAAAATACTAGTTTAAGAAATGTTCAATGATCTCTTAATTTCTGGGAAGTACATGGGAGATATAGGGGAGATAATTGCCAAAATGGAACTCTTACGAAAAAATGAAAGTTCTTGTAACTAATCAACTGAAACTATACCAAAATAGATCTTTAGCGATAATAATTAACGGTAATTACTAGTGACAATTACATTTTAATACTCTTTATAAATGCCACAAAAACCTATGATGACATTGGATCTAATGACAAAACTATTGTCAATAAATATTTTAACACTCTTTATTAATGTGCATATTTATTACTACTAGAAACTATTTTATTTGTGGCATGAGCTACTAAGATTTCTTTATCGTAAATACTTTAAACACGTAGGATGTAATGTAGTAGCTGTACCACGCTCTATTATTGAGATAAATACATTTTTTTTTAATTTAAGACATTAAACACTATGACGTGGTCTATTCTTTTCATGTGTATGCACAAAAAGAAAAAAGTTTCTAAACGCATCTCGTCTTAAAATGTGTGATTAGCATAATCTTTATCAATTATTTGCTAATACTATCTTAAAATAAGGAAAGTGTACCTTAAGTAGTAAGCAGAAAAATCTAAGCCCTCCATCCACCCCACACCCTCACTATGAATACTTTACTTATAATAGCAAGATGTAAGGAATCTTAATAAAATATATATAGTTGGTAAGGCTTTTACCAAATTTTAAAATATTATTTACATGATAGTTACAACAAATATAGTAAGTGTGTGCATGTTATGCGCTTCCTAAATCTAGCTTTGTCTTGGTCAATTCATACTATACTATATATCTTCTTCATTTTTTTTTTAATCCTTTATTTTGGAAAAAGACAATATCTCACTTCTAAATTTCTGACATGTTGGTTATAATATGGCAAAGCAAGGACATATTTGTCAAAAAATTCCAAATAAGAAAAAAGTTGAAAAGCTAAATAAACAAACCAAGCCCCATGTCCTCCATTACTAGTACTTTTTTTTTTCTCTCTCTCTTTGTCTATTTCCCAGACAAATGAAAGAAAGCTGACTTCTCTAATTTGTTAGTATTACTTATTCTTCAAATTGAAACGAAGCTAGAAAATATACAATTCTCTCCTATCAAAATCATGGCTCGTACTAATTGTCAAGTTCCTCAAGGACTTAAACAAGAAGAATTCATTGAGTTAGAGCCATTGATTCGAAACTACCACACCTTTGAGCATTTATCAAACACTTGCACTTCACTCATAACACAGCGAATCGAAGCACCAGCAAACGTCGTCTGGCCGTTCGTCCGGCGCTTCGATAATCCCCAAAAGTACAAGCATTTCATCAAGAGCTGCAAGATGACAGGTAAACTAATTAAACAAATTTAAGGCCTCTTATTAAAATTTGATCTGGACGATGAATTTGATTGGATAAAGCTAATTAAATAAATGTAAGACCTCTTTTCAAAATTTGTTCTATATGATGAATTTGTCTGTGTAAACTAAGGCCTCTTATTAAAATTTGCACCTAGATGATGAATTTGTATGGGTAAAGTAATTAGATTAAACATAAGGTCTCTTATTAAAATTTAATCTGAAAGTTGGATTTGTCTGTGCAGGTGACGGTGGAGTAGGAAGCATTAGAGAAGTATCTGTTGTGTCTGGAATCCCTGCATTGACAAGCACAGAGCGACTAGAGATACTAGACGATGAGAAGCATATTCTGAGCTTTAGGGTGGTAGGAGGGGAGCATAGGCTGAATAATTATAAGTCCGTTACATCGGTGAATGAATTCGAGAAAAATGGGAAAGCTTACACTATAGTATTGGAGTCATATATTGTGGATATACCGCAAGGGAATACTGGGGAAGATACCAAAATGTTTACTGATACAGTCGTCAAATTGAACTTACAGAAGCTTGGCGTAGTCGCAATGGCGGCTATGCATGGCCATGAATGAGCATAGCTCTGGTGGTGGGGTGGTGGTGATTGATGGTGATATCTATCCTTCCTCTTAATTATATTTTCATTTTTTTTTTCAAAAGTAATACAAAAAAAAAAAAAAAGAAGAGAAAATCTCTTTCAATTTGATAACTAGTATTTCTTTAGTGGTTAGGATCGTTTTCTTGCAACTTGGAAATTAAGTTAGTTTGTAGTATATATTTTTTTTAGTTTCAATTTGGTGGTTGTTACATTATTACTCTTTCTTGTTTGCCAACTATACGATGAGTACTATCAATTTCTTTTCTTTAATTTAATGAATTATTATTGGTTCGTTGGGTTCATGGTCCTTTAATATTTGTCAACTTGCAAGTTAATTAGTAATTAATTACTTCTATTTTAGCTTTAGATCTTGTATGATTCCATATTGATATAATCGGCTGCATTTGAATTGCATTTTTATATTTGGACAAGGTACTCATTTAGAGTTACCAGTTGTTGTACTTGTGTCAACTGAACTTGATAATGTAGAAGTTTCTTAGGACGTCAATGTATAAATTTTAAATTTATTTTCGTACCACAAATTTATATAATTTCTTAAATACAAAAATATCTAGATAATTAATATGTACGTATCAATTAGTTCTTATTTCTCGAATACATCTTCACCCTATTAGCTTATAAAATATATATAAATGTTATTTAACTAGCATTGGAAAAAGAAAACATGAAAATCAACAACTAGTACATTAAGTACATGAAAAGATAGTTAAATATAATTTGAAAAGCGCAATTTGTTTTCTAAATAAATCTAAGTAAAACGTTACAATAACGAAACGTCTCTCTTTGTAGACAAGCTAAGGTGGAATATTCTACGGAATATCCAATTTATTCCGAGTAAAATTTCATATTATATTCATTAGACCATATTATGATTTTAAATTTAGTGAAATATTGATTTAATTCTTTTTTTAGTGAACAAATAATTAATAGACAAACGTGATCAAAATGAGAACATTGAAACGATAATTGAATATACGTATTGTTTGAGATAATGCAAATAAAATACACATAATTAGTTTGTAAGAGGCAAATTAGCAGAATAAATTAAACTAGATCGAATTGGATGTGTCATAATGACTACTAATCTGCCAATTAATTAGTGGATAATTCTCTTAATTAACGTCAACTTCTAATGAAACACTTTTCTTCTTTTAGTGAAAAATTGAAAAGAAATTTGTTTCTTATTATAAATGAAAAGAGTGGAACAACTTTAAATTTATGTATTGCACAAAAAGAACATCATAGGCCCTAGCTAGCGAAGCTTATGATAAGTATTAAGCTATAGATATATGTGTGGGTGTTACATGTTGTCCCCACTTTATATATATGAATGAAAAGGCAAAGGCCTTCTCAATATTTTGAGTTCTCCATATAAATATAAAGGACAGAAAACAAGAAATTAACGACAGATAAAATTTCATAGCTAAATAATAAAAAACTCATTCTAATTTCATTTTGCCATGGGTTAACAATGAATTATAAGAAAATTGAACTAGCTAGGTGGTTTTAGTGGCGAATTCCATAGCTAATTCCATATTTTTTCTCGTAGGGAAAATGTTGAATTTATAGCAAAAGAGGACTTTATTGCAAACCATAAAAGGGAGTTGTTAGAAATGAGCTTTTCCTTGTGCATGTGTACTCTTGAAAATCCTTTTGTCAAACTCTAAAAATTTCAAAGACAAGGATAGGTTAGATATGGATATGAATACCTTGAGAGACTTGTGACTTTACCTTAAGGAACTTGTGATAATAAGCTGTTTTTAACCACTTATTTCTTCACTTTTATTTGATGATCTCATATTATCTCATCTTTGACGTTCACGTTTGATATAATATCATTATGAGTAGCCGTCTCAAGTATCTTGTCCACTCATAGCTAGATTATGATTAATGATATGTGTATAAATCTCACATCTAATATATATTCATTATGTGGCCTTGCAACTAATAACATTTTGACTTAATTTCTAGAAATCAACGTGTTTATTTTTCAGAAAAATTTGCTCATCTTAGAGAAGGTATTTGACCAATTAGTTTTGGCATAAAACACAAATTACTATTCAGCCAAACACTAATTTCTACTCCTTAAAATTACTTTTTTTGTCAAAAATATTGCACACATTCTACCCTAAGCATGTTGTTGCACTTGTGATAAAACGTACTTTTCAAAATAAGTAGATGTTTGACAATTTGGCTAAACAAGCTTTTTTATTTTTCCGATTTTCTATCCGATATCCGGAGCACCATATCGGCTAAACAAGCTTTAGTAACTCATTGGTTTATTTTGTGCTAACCTTACACGAAAGAGCCTAACTAATTGTACTATTAAACACGAACCATTTCTTCAATATGCATATCAATAAGATTAATAATATCATACAATGGTCTCTAAAGAAGGTTTTAATATTAAGTGGAGAAGGATTTAATAGAAAAGAAAATTGAGCGCATACTCTATGCATTCTACTTTCCTACGTTTATTGTTCACTTCAATTCAAACGGTCAAAGCCAAACTTTCAATTTTTCCAGGATGATGGCTTACTGTCTTTTTTTTTCTATTAATAGTAATCGGTTTTTCTTCTTCTTCTAAGATGTGATTAAAATAGGAGACGAATCAAAGTACTCAAAATTCAAATCTTGAAGTAAACCTAGGATTAATGTGTGACTCCATATGTTAGTAATTACTCTCTCCTCTATCTTTACTTGTTCACTATACTAAAAGTAGAGGTCCAATAATATTTATTCAGTTTAAAAATCAAAAGATAATTTATCTTTTTGTGTCTATTTTACATTGATATTAAATATTGTTCAACATCTAATACATTTTCCAAAACATTAAATTTAATATATTCAAAGGATAATATAATAATATTATCCCTATTATTTATTGTTTCTTAAGGTGTACCAAATCAACAGTGAACGACAATTGTTGGATAGAGAGAGTAATAACTATATCTACTACTCTCTCATTTCATTTTACTTGGTCAGTACATTAAAAATTCATTTTACTTGTTCATTTAGCAAAGCAAGAGAGTTTATTACTTTTTTCCGTGCTATTCTTAAATTAAATTACTATTTAAAATAATATAAGTCAAATTTATAATTTTAAAACATCATAAATAAAGTTAATTTAGTAAAATACACTTCTAATTAGTTAAAAAAAATAGTAAATCAACGAAGATCAAATAATATGAAACGTATATATTAAAAATAATATAAGTCAAATTTATACATCATAAATAAAGTTAATTTAGTAAAATACACTTCTGATTAGTTAAAAAGAAATAGTAAATCAACGAAGATCAAAATAATATGAAACGTATATATTAAAGCTAAGACTTCTCTTTGTAGGGAAAGTACGGTTTCCTTTTTATAATCTTCTCGCCAACTAAGCAATATCGATGGCGGATTAACTATTATAAGCACAAAAACCAAAGGTCAAAGCCTCTATGCATTTAATGAGGATAGCAAGAGTCAACTTATTGGAATCAATAATCATTCCAACTTCAAGTGGCCACTTATAATCTTGGCAGAATAATTCTCGTCTAGTTGGACTATAATATATATATATATATATATATATATATATATATATATATATATATCGACCTTTCGAATATGGTAACATCAAGGAGGATTTGTGGGGAGTAGGTGGAGGTTGTGTTTTTCTATGTCTCTATTTTGATAGATAGATTTAAGGGGTCAAGGTTTATGCAATGATGGGTGTGCTCTATGTTTATCACTTTTATTATTAAGTGATAATGTGGTAGAATAAGTACGATCCGTCTTTTTTAATTAAACTTTGCAATTTGAATTCAACGATAAAAAATATATTTAGTAGGACGTAATTATGGACGTTATACTATGATAATTTGTATTAGTTGGTCTATTGTGTACCAGATATATAATAACGCTATTCTTGATTTTCAATATCTGTATTTTAAACTAAGTTTATGATACAATTTATGACTAAAGGGATGGTTCGGGAGGTAATCTGAAGGGTTGGATTGTTTCAAACATATGAGAACCTTAAAAAACATATGTTGTCAAAAGGTTGTGTTGGGAATGGCATTGTTCGCAATTGCAAAGGTTGGATCACAATTGTGAAGGGGAACTAGGGTGAGGGACATCAAGATGTGTTGTGTTGACCATAATTGCAACCAAGGATCGCAATTGCAGGTGGACCCTTGGTAGACTTAGAATATTTTCAAGTCAAAATTTGACTTCTCATTTTGCATTTTGTGATAGAGGAGCTTAGTTCAAGGATATTTTCAAGAGTATTTTAATTACATAGTCTTAGGGTAAAATTCTAACCTCGATATTGTCCATTACATTTACATGCACTCAATTGTAGATTAATTCATGAATTGATTGGAGTTCAGGGGGTCGTTTTATCCTTGAATATAACAAAGTGTAATGTAGGGATTTGAAGTTTAATTTGTGGTTGATATTAGATGAAAATTGAGATGTGATGCCCTTAGGGTCCATAAATCAATATTGAAGAAAATTTCTAATTTCTCCCCCAAGGCTTGAGTTTGAATTTTTGGCCAGATTTTTTTATATTACTATATATGTGAATCATTAGACTCATTTAAGACCACGACAGTATATATTAATGATTGGATCGGATTTCATGTCAGTACATTAACAATTTACGTGTAGATTTCATGAGAGAATCATATTGGCTTATTGTGTTGTGATTGTTCATATTTATTGTGCATAACAACTAAGAGTATGTAAGGAATTGGAGTCCATGCTATGTTGTATTTGTGTTTATAATTATATATTGTCTATTTTACTAAGTTGTGGTTGTCTGATTCATATTTCATATAGTAGAACTAGCCGATGATCCTACCAGTACACTATGATTGTTAATTGATAATCCACTTCCTCTTTCTTTGTTGAATATAGGACATATTGAGGCGGATGCTTTGAGACCTTAATTGTGAGACACATGATATTTGAATGCAAGAGTGAGCTACTTCTTCCGAGCTGTCATGGATTCTTTTTCCTTCTTAGTCCATCTCTTCAAATTTAGACCTTTTAGACTTGTGTTTTTTTGAGTTTTGAGGTTCCATCCCTTTTATCTAGCCAATTAGCGTTTTGATGCTATGACTTCCAAGTTCTGGGGGTGAGGGTTGGGGGGGGGGGAGGATATTTCTGCAATTACTTATGATTGAATTTATTTATTAAAAGACTATTTTTAAATCCTGCTACTACTTATTTTTAATTGATTTATGAATGGTGTGATAGTAACAATTTGATTCTCCCACCAAGAATTAGTGTGAGTAATCACTCACTTCAGATCTAGATCGTGACATAAAAATATTAAAAATAGTACTGAACAAAATTAAACTAATAGAAGTTATTTTTTATCGCAAAAAGTCAAATATTTTTTATGAGAAAGTACATTTGGTAACATGTTGACGCATTTACCTAAGCCTAGATGAGAGTGATGAGACTATACATATACAAGATAGAAAATTATGTGATTGGATAGTTAATAAGAGTGCTTGAACATTGAGATGAAATTAAATATCTAATTTATATTTAATTAGACTTTTTTAAATCTCTTGAATTAGTGACCGATAATATTGAATTTCATATTCATGCCACATTGTCCATTGAGTACTTAAAAAAAATTCAAATATGTCCATACTTTATTCCAAAAGCTTAAATTAAGCCAAATGACCTCCAACCTATTAGTCAATTCTCAACTACACACCAAAATTTTACGAGGATTCTATTACCCTCCTGAACTTTTTATTTTTGATATTTTGTAACTCTTAAACGCTCATTTTTTGTCATTACCCAGATATTTGTTGGAAAACTATATGCACAGCGGAAGCATACCAGAATCATACTACTTACATGAATAATAGACAACACATAGTTTATGATAGAACACATACAATCATGCTAGAGCACATAAACTTTCTGAAATTTTTAATTTAAGAGTTACCTCTTGAAGCGTGAGGAGATACCTTCAAGTGCATCCACAAGCTAGTCAACAAGCTAGAACCTTCAAACGAATCCACAAGCCAGTCCACAAACTGGACGGTGGTTTTGCGGTCTTCTACAGTGATCCCAAATTCACTTCCGAACTCTCTCAATACTTGGGTGGGCAAGTATCGTATATCAAGCTTATTCATTTTTCAAGGATCAGAAGAATCCCTATTTATAAAGATTTCTTCCTAGTCCAAACATGAGAGGAAACACCATGTCTTTTCTCAAATTAGAAAAAGACATGTACTTCTCCCTTTCCTTAGAATAAAAGAAGACACATACTTCTCCATTTCCTTAGAATAGAATAGAAAAAGACGTGTACTTCTCCCTTTCCTTAAAATAGAAAAAGACACATACTTCTGTCTTTCCTTAGAATAGAGAAAGGCATATAATTCTCACTTTTCTCCTTAGAATAGATTCTGAATTCTAGTTAAATATTAAAAAAAAAAATCTAGTTAAATATGGGCACGGTAGGGACCACAGAATTAATTACTAAGGCTTCCTATTATGAAAACAATTCCAAATAATTAATTTGAATTATTCTTACCATAATAAATTACAAATCATTCCACTAAAAATTTGTAATTGCACTCCTATATTTATATTTCGAAATTCCCCATTAAACACATGTAATTCCCCATGTTAAGATTGCAAATATTAATCAATAAATTAAATTAGTGACGAATTTAATTCAATGATCAATTTCCTTTAGAGCACTGCTTAACTTATTTCATGTGTCGGATTCATAAATCCACTTGCAAGGTTTGACACGATGAAAACTTACAAGCTTCTCAAAAAGGCATATCATCAATCTCTTTATCGAGACATGGATTCCGTCAACTAACTTATTATTTCACCAATATATATTATCATCATCCAATCTACCAGGCATATTGACCCATCTTAGAATCTCACTTTTTAATAAATCAAAACGATAGTTAACATAAAGATAATAGTCATATCAGGATTAAGAATATAAGTACATTTAATAGTTTAGAGAATATGCTTTTGTCAGTTAGTCTAAAGCAACTATCTCTACTCGGTCCCGTTCAATACATACAAAATGCAATAGCACACGAAGTTGGAACTATACCATTCTCATAATCAAGATAAACTACATATAATCTTGTGCTACAATCGTACCTATGGCATGTCCAATTGACATCTTAAATTGTGAACAAAAAACTTAATACTTATGAGAACCGATGATTTAATCCTCTGTATATAAGATAAAAATATAATTCTAAGATACTCTCCAGATCATCTACAATGATTATATTAATTCTCGATTCACATATTAAAGAGCACCTAATCTCACAAACTACCTTCTAAGAAGGGTGTTGTGAGGATTAAGCCTTCAATAAAAAGATAAACTTAAAATTAACCATGTGGTTAAATTCGAGGAATTATTTTGACATAATTTAGATGATTGATCATCTGCATTTTTTAAATCTCTAAATTTCTATAAAATATTTACCTTAAAATATATGTCTTCTTTAATTAGTGAATAAATATGCCAATCAAAAGCAAAAAAGTGTAGAGGTTGAGATGTATCGAATGACATGAACAAAAAGTATCTTATACAATAATTGTGGTGGGTTTTTGTTAGTATATTTGATGTAAAGATTTAGTGATTGTGTCTTTGTTTTGTGATTACATACGATAAATGTTTATAATCACATGATAATGATAACAAAGAAACAAGACCACATGATTCAGTAGTAAAATAATAAACATAAGAGGCTTACATACAAAAGAACTTAACTATTAACCCTAGTAATAACTATTAAGTTCTTAATAGACATAGAGTTAAGTATCGTGAGTTTTATATATATATATATATATATATATATATATATATATATTTTGATCAATCAACATTTGTATTTGTGTTTTTATAATAACTAGTTTTTTTTTATGTTTCTTATCAATTATGATATAATACGTAATAGTTATGATAAAACAATCCATATATTGTACTTGTAGGTGCCACCTCACATGTAAATTTCACATCTCTCTAGATATTTGAATGATTTTTTCATTATGAAATCTTATACTGTAAACACTTTTCTCTTTTTCTCTACTAATAAACAACTTGGAAAATAATATCTTGTGTTTTAAAGGAAAAAAATTCAGAAATATACTACTATTAGCTAACTTACATAATAAAAATATATTTCAAATTTACATCACAAATTTTTAGCCCAAACACAATTTGGCACACTACATACAAAATATTTCATATAAAAATATTTTAAAGATTAATATACAATATTATACACATAATATACAACATCATATACAATATTATACATTCTTATAGAAAAATCGGATCGTCTTCTTCCTTGAATCCATGCATCAAATTCATCCAAAAACACCTCTAAAAATGCACCAAATCACCAATAATTTTATATTTAGACTTCTCAATATGTAACTGGTCTTTTGCAATAATATCCACTCGAAACGGAGTTTTTTTGCGTAAATTTGATTTTTAAATTTTAAACCTTCAAGCTTCGACAAAGGTTGTCTATAGCTCCAATAAAATGTTTAGTGTACTTCATAGTAACTTCAATAACAGAGATAGAACAATGGTATTGAAACAAACCCGAATTCTCAACACAAATATCCAAACATTAAATAATAAGATAGCCAAATTATAATAACAACACTTGAATTACAAGGAGAAGTACTGAAATATCAAGTAACAAGAGATAGAGATAAGAATGGAGATGAGGAGTTAAAGACTCTAGAAAGAAGATGAGAGGTACAAATGATTTCTTCATAATACGCATAACTCTTTTGTCTAACCCCTACTCCTATTTGACCAATTGATAATTGACCTGGATCCCAAATAAAACTCTCTAATATTTTACTCGGCCCAATAATTCCATATAAATCAGTCTCATTCACAATTCCTAACACATAGGCCCGTACAAAGTCGACTTGATTCACAAAATACTCCCATCCTGAATAAGAACCTTGTCCTCAAGGTTCCGATAGAATAATATTGATATCATTACGGCAAACTTGTTAAGACCTGGATATGTGTTAAGAGTTGCTTTAACAAGTATTGTATCTTCTTTATCTTCCTGATCAATCCTTTGGAGGGAATATATCAATAGCCACTTGACTAAGGCAATATCAAATATGACATTCTCATCAACATTTGCATATGCTGTAATTGGAAATACATCAATACAGACTGACAGGAATTCCAATGACAATGTTGCTTCCATTTCGTTTTTAGTCAATACACTGATGTACTGGTTAATGTGGTTCATCATTGTATCCACATTATGATAAGCAACTTCAAGCTGAGACCATACAAATGTAACATAGGTCCAGAGAAAGGCTTTAGCACTTGCCATTAATATACCACATGGGATTGGATAAAAGCAATAACCTTTTTCAAATTCAAGTTTTGCACATGCTGGATAGAACCATGAAGTAAGATTCTGAGCATTGCTCACTCCTTGGAATTCTTGATGGACAACTATACAACACATATTGCATTTTATTTTATTATTACCATCCAAATCTTCAACCCATCTATATTTACCACATCGCTTTGTCGTCCACTTTGCAAGAACATGCTCATGTTCTTGTTCGAAGATTTCAAATAGTTGTTGGTGATCTACTTTCTGAGAATTCCAGCATCGCACCATCCACTTTTCAATTCCACCACCAACAAGGAAGGATTCTCTCTGATGCACAGTTAATACGCAAATTGGTCTCTTAAGTTGCTTTATATTCACAAGAACATCTTGAGTTTGGATGTGGAACAAAATGCCACTATTCAAACTGTTTAACTTCACAAACTGCCGATGTATTCCAGGATCCCATACATGTTAATTTATACCCTTTCCAACTAAATTGCTTTGAGACCCCAAACATTTAAGATCATAACCATCACATTCAACAAGTTCAGGACGCATGTCCAAGGATAAAATAATAAAGCAACCAACATAGTTCTAGTTCCGACCATCATTAGTAACTTTGCTCATAAGTTTGGCATAATTGAAAGGGAAAGGAATAGAAGGCATCTCCTCCCAACGTTGAGCAAGCCCGAAAGGGTAAGCAAATAATTGATTCCAACGATCATCTAAAGCTTTGCAAATATCAAACATGGAAAGGTCACATGAAGTAGATACTATAGAATTAATCCAGAATGAAGGCTTCTTTGCATTTGCAATCACAAATTCTATAGGATTGTTTCTGATGTTTACAATTTCCTCTTCATCATTCTTGTCTTCATTTTCAACATCATCACCACAACTATTTTCAATTTTGGGAACAGAACTTACCAGATCATTAGGGGTAATGAAAAATTCAATAGGCTTACTGGATGTACAGAGAGAATTTGCATCTTTGTGCCTATCACACGATTCACCAAACACCTTGTGCGCATTGGTATTACTTTTGCATTCTGATTGTTATATTGCGATAAAAGTGAATTGGTTATGCTTCTCCATTGTGGATGAACATGTGTGTGACTTGGGAATAGTAAACCTGACTCACAGAGGCTATCCTCACAACAATTTTGGTACTCCGTCGCATATGTTACCTGTTCGAGATTAGCGAATCTCCCTCCCGTGGACTCAAATCCTTTTTGTTTAAATCGAATTCTCACCTTATCAGAAAAATGCGGCCAATCAATTAGTTGATTATTCCTAAATAGCCATTGGTACCATTTAAATGCTTCACCATCAAGGTAGAACGACGCCACGTTAAGCTTCTGATCTTCCTCAATCTTATGGAAATCGAAATAATGCTCTGCTTGGACTATCCAAGCCTCCGGAATCTTGCCTCCAAACTGCCATAATTTTGCATTTGTAACTGTATTTTGGGGTTCACAAGAGGTTGCCTTTCCCCCCAAAACCTCCTGTAACATCGAACAAAATTTTGTGAGATCTTTACGGATAGAATCCTTCATTTCTCGTAGTGAATCATCAACGAAATACTGGAGTACTCTATGGTCCTCCATTTGAGAGACCTCTCAACGAGAGCACCAATGAAACAAGCCCGAATTCTCAACACAAATATCCAAACATTATATAATAAGATAGCCAAATTATTATAACAACACTTGAATTACACGGAGAAGTACTGAAATATCAAGTAACAAGAGATAAAGATAAGAATGGAGATGAGTAGACTCTAGAAAAAAAACGAGAAGAACAGACGGGTTCTTCATAATAAGCATAACTCTTTTGTCTAACCCCTATTCCTATTTGACCAATTGATAATTGGGCTTGAATCCCAAATAAAACTTTCTAATATTTTCCTCGGCCCAATAATTCCATATAAATCAGTCTCATTCACAATTCCTAACACATAGGTCCATACAAAGTCGACTTGATTCACAATAGGTATAATATATATTTTTTCAAATCAGGGGCTACTATCAATTACTCAGCTATATATACATACGAGACCATTTATTGCACCCCAAGCAATTGGAGCAAACAAATTAGTTAATTCTCGCTATTACCATCGCTGCAATAACCGTCATAATCAGAGAAATTACCCTTGACTTAGCTATCATCAAATTTATGTAATAATGAAAAACATTTGAAAAATTGAAAGATCAATGAAATGTGGGAGGAGAGAGAAAAAATAGTAGGTTAGTAGCTAAATTTTGTAAAGTTTACTGGAAAAATTGGGCAAAATGTCAACCCAACAAATTTATTTATACTCAAATTAGTCTACTTTAAAAAAAATCATTGATTTATTACA
This sequence comes from Solanum pinnatisectum, assembly GCA_035578085.1. Classification (NCBI taxonomy): domain Eukaryota; kingdom Viridiplantae; phylum Streptophyta; class Magnoliopsida; order Solanales; family Solanaceae; genus Solanum; species Solanum pinnatisectum. The sequence goes on along the minus strand of CM069083.1, from coordinate 44,995,333 downwards.
TAAATTAGTTCAATAGTTGGTTTCCCTTCTTTCTTCTTTTTTTTTCTTTCCCCCCTTCTTCTGTTCCATGAATGATTTATTACATTAAACAACGCATACGGATGTGTATACATTTTTAATACATAGATATGCATTATATATATATATATATATATATATATATATATATATATATAAGGTTAAAATTAATAGAAATTGAAATAAAATCAATTAAAGAAAATCTTTCTGGAAGAATAACAAATATAATAGAAAAAACAGGGAAAAGTGACAAAAAGTTAAGTCAAAAATATATAAATGAACTCTTAGCAGAAAAATTCACTAGAAAAGGTTCATATAAAAAAGGTAGCTTAGATGAAAAGCTAATAGAATAATTCTTGAAAAAAACAAAAAGTTCAAGAATCAGAACCATCTGGTAAAAAGAAAATAGAAGAAGAAGAAAATTATGAAAATTGTGAAAAAGATGAAAATCTTGAAAATAATGAACAAGAAAAATGAATGAACTAGATGAACTAGTATATGCATTAGAAGATCTTGATCTTTCAGATCTAAAATTAAAAGTTCTTATGAACAAAGGAGATACAGGTGGACCCCAAGGAAACTTCGAAAAAGGGGAAGGATCTAACACCTTAAAAAAAGAACAAGAACCAGAATATAATTCTGAACAAAATTTTGTTTCAAAAGCAAAAAGAAATAATGATTTTATGAGTCAATATCATAATAATAATAAATCCAAGTATATGCCTAACAGACTCTCAACAGAAGATGTAGGAACAACCCAATTCTTAGATCTAGATTGTAAAAGAGAACCAGAAATAGATCTAGATTTATGGGCACAAAATATATTTCTTTTCTTCCTATTAGGAAAAAGAATAAATTATACAGATGAAGAAAAATATATTATTATTATAAACACATTTACTGGAAAAGTCAGCAATTGACATACAAGATTATCAAATGATCGATGCAACAGAAATCATTAAAAATAGTACAATAGAAGGTTTCAGAAATTCTCTTCAAGAAGGAATAAGAAACATGGTACAATTCATAGGAAACGAATTCTTAGGTGGAGAAGGAAGCCCCTCTCTAAACCGAGAAAAATTAAGAATAATTGCCAAAGAACAATTAGAAAAATTGCAAATATGCAAAATGAGTTATATTCAAGAATACACTTGTAAATTCGAAGAATATTACTATAAAATATTTGATAGCAGTAAAGAAATGCTGTCATATCTTGAGAAATATTACCAAAAATTACCAGGCTTTTGGGCCAAATATTTTAGAGAGGAATATGAAAAATAAAATAAAGAAAAGGATATTCTTGGACAAAAAATATCTTTTTTAAATAACAGACTTGGACAATTATGTATGGCACATAATGTTCAAAGAAAAGCTAAAAGAATTAATACCCAGATTTATTGTCTGGATACGAATGCAACAACTCAATGGGGATGCAATGAACGGCCATATAAAAAGAAAAGAAAACTCAAGAAAAGCCTTATAAAAAGAAGAAATATTTCAAAGAAAAATTATATACCTAAAAAGAGGTATTATAAAAAGAAAAATAACTTTAAACAAACTAAAGAAAAATGTAAATGTTACAATTGTGGCGAAGAAGGACATAAAAGCTACAAGTGTAATAAAAAACATGTTAAAATATCAAAAATAGATAGACAAGAAATTGATTCAGATTTAGAATCAGTAACATCTATAAAAAGTGATGAATTTTATGAAGAATATTCAACTAGCTCAGAAGATTCTGAATAAATGAATAAAGAAATTCAAGAAGAAACAGAAAATTCAGTACAATTTATTGAAACTGAAGAAGATCAAAGAGGTTATGCCTTAAAAGCAACATTCGATGGAGAATTGTTAAGAAAAATCCAAGGATTACAACTCAAGTTAAAAATCGAAGATAATATATTCAGCAAAATGCAAAGAATGTTTGCAAGAAATAAAATTTCTTATCATGAATATCAAGAGGTAGAAAAGGTAATAGAAATTACCCAAACTACAGAAAAACATAAATTAAATCTTTTAACAAAACCAATGATCGAACAGATCTTAAGAAAAATTTCTGAAAGCAAAAGAAAGAAAATGAATTATGTACATCTTGGTGGAATCCAAATATTGGTTAAATCAACATTTAAAGAAGGGATTAATTGCCCTATTGTCATCAATCTTTCGGATGAAAGGTTCATCAATGCCAGAGAAGGAAATCTTGGTATAGTTGAAGGAAACTTAGCCTACACCAAGCTCCTATTTACCTATTATCCAAAATACTATATTTCTTTAAAAGATGCAGATTTTAATGATGCATTAAGCTTGCATTTTCAGGTTAAAAGAAATGACTTATTCAAACCAGGTAATCATATCATGAGTATATATTACCAAGCATTATATACGGTTACAAATTCCAATTATGGGAGTGTATATAAAAATAAAGAAATGATTGAAATCGATCAAGAATGCATGGGAATTGCCAGGATAGTTGAAGCAGAAATTCAACAAGCAATCATTCCAGATGAATATGAAATCCACTTTGGAAAAACAAGAGAAAAAGGAAGTTCTAGCTATAATCCTATACTTTCTTTAGAATATGGAAGAAATTCCATAAAGAGAAATGTTTCAAATAGATATGTTAAAAGGATTCTTGAAATTACTAACATTTCTAGAATTTCAGGAAGAATTTTTAACGGAGTTGAATGGAAAAATCAAGAAATCTTAATACAAACAGGTGCCACCGCCAATCATATCAAAGGAAATATATTGGAGGGATTACCAATATATGAAGGTACTTCTTACATTTACAAAACCTTTGAAGGAAATAATTATAGTTGTATAAATATGGTAGATTTACCCATACAGCTAGATAATATAAGAATAACAGTTCCCTGTTATATTACAAATCATGAAAGTGATCATCACCTAATATTAGGAAACATGTTCCTAAATAATCTTAATGACTATAGTATAGGAAAGAATGGAATAGAAATGAGCTATAAAAATGAGACTTGTTTTATTCCAAAAAATTAAAAATGCCCAAAAAAATATCTTTTAGAGTATTAGTTTTCATAGAACTAACATTCTATGATACTAAACTAACAACATGTTGTCAAATAGACAATGGATCAGAAGCTAGTTTAGCAAAATCATTTTTAATAAAAGATTGGATATTAATAAAAATAATATTTCCATGCTAGGAATTACAGGAGTAAAAGAAAGACTAACTAAGTCAAAAGAAAAGGTAGAAATAATTTTAGGATAAAAAATTATTCCTATAAACAGAATAGTTGCCTATGATAAATTGGAAACCGATTTATTATTAGGAAATGATTTTCTACAACAATTTCAGGATTATCGCCAAACAATATATATGATAAGCCTTAAAACTCCTTGCGGACATTTTATCAAAGTCCCAAGAAAATAAAATCCATATTATCTTGAAAAAGAAAATGAAAACTATAAGAGAAAATATTTGAAAAAACTAAGAAAAATCTCTTATAAATGTCTTAATCTAGAACAGATTAAAGAAAATCTACAGAAATCTTATGGCGAAAATCCTTTAGAAAAATGGGAAAGGAACCAAGAAAAGACCATTTTAATACTTAAAGATCCAAGTATCATCATTAGAGTAAAACCTATGCTCTATAATGAATATGATAAAATTGAGTTTAAAATTCAACTCAAAGAATTAATCAACCTAAAACTTATTAGGATGAGTAAAAGCCCTCACAGTAGTCCAGCATACATGGTAAGAAACCATGCTGAGATAAAAAGAGGAAAAGCTCGTATGGTAATAAACTATAAGGAGCTAAATAAAAATTATATATTTGACGGATATTTCATCCCAAATAAAAATAATTTAATAAACCTTGCAAAAGGAAAAACTTATTTTTCAAAATTCGACTGTAAAAGTGGATTTTGGCAAATAAAATTAACAGAAGATTCAATTTCATTAACGGCTTTTAGTACGCCTAATGGGCATTACGAATGGTTAGTTATGTCATTTGGATTGAAAAATGCTCCACAGATTTTTCAAAGAAAAATGGGCAAAATATTTTCCGAAAAGGAATACTTAATTGTATACATAGATAATATATTAATATGTTCTAGAATGAAGAACATTTAAAACATCTAAAAGAATTTTCAGACATATGTTTAGAAAATGGAATAATTCTAAACCAAAAAAATGCAGAAATAAATCAAAATGAAATAGAATTCTTAGGAATGATTATTTCAAAAAATGGAATAGAACTATAATCACATATTTTAAAAAAAATTGTAGAATTTCTGTATAAATTAACAACAAAAGAAGAAATACAAAGATTTCTCGGATGCTTAAATTATGCAGGAGAATTTATTCCCGATCTAGCAAAAAAGAGAAATATTTTGCAAAAATTAATAAGAAAATTCAATAGACTGGGATGGACAGAAGAACACACGCAATGTGTAAAACAATTAAAAGAAGAGTGTTCCAAACTTCCCAAACTTAAACTACCAGACGAAAATGATAATCTGGTATTACAAACAGATGCATCTGATTATCATTGGGGTGCATTACTGCAAATCAATTTGAATGAAATCTGCAGGTACACAAGTGGAACGTTCAATGAAGCAGAAACTAGATATTCCACAAATGATAAGGAATTATTAGCCATTGTTAGAGGAATTAGGAAATTTTCAGCTTTCCTTTTACCTAAACAATTCATTATTAGAACTGATAATACACAGGTGTCAAGACTAATTTCAAACAAACTTCCATCAGAACCGCAATACAGGAGATTGCATAGATGCCAGGTTTTATTATCGTTCTATTCATTTAAAATAGAACATATTAAAGGAGTTGACAATTCTATTGCAAATTTTCTCTTCAGGAATGTCCAATATGGACAATCGAACACAAATTCAAGTTAATAGGATTTATGAGAAAATGTTACATGTGGAAAAGTTCATAGATGACAAAAGCCACAAATTATTCAACATCAGAGATGAACTAGCTAGCTTGTCCGAACAAGCAAGAAAAATGCAGTATGAAATCAATCAACTTAGCGAAGACCAGGCTGAGAATATAAATGAATTTTTACTACTGTGTGAACACCTAGACACATGTCCAAAAGGGAATTCAAAACCCGCCGAAAATATTACTCCCAATAAAGTGGCAGTAGATGTCCCACTAGCACCTAGTTCCACAAACATCTCATCGGTAAGCTTGGATATGTCGAAACCTGAGTCTAAGGACAAAAGTAAAAGCCTAGAAATTAAAAAAGATGCCAATCCTTTGAAAGAAGAAAAAGGCACACCTTCAACAAAAGTTGATAAAATCATTTCTGGGAAACCAGAAAGCAATTCTAACAAAGTTCTTGCTGGAACCAAAGTTTTTTCTTCTTTTTAGGTAGGAAAGCAGAATCCCAAGGAAGAAGAATATTTTGTCTTCACAAGATAGATGTATGGTCTCCCTAAAGAAAGTGGAGAAACATTCGGAGTTCTGGGAACAAGCAGTTTATTTCCAAGAATTTCGATATTTCCTAATGAATCACCGGGCTTTACAGCTCAACTATTTGAATTTGAATACCTTGACAGGGTGTATACGAAACCTGATCTCCAGGAAATATCCAAACTACCAGAAAAACTGATAAATTCAGTTAAAAATTATGCACAAGGCGATGGAGTCTATTGCAGATTCTTCAGCATTGCTATGGAAAGCAAGGACTTGCAATTATTTTTTTCAACGATTAATTATATAACGGTGAAAAAATTAAAGGACTTTAATATCAAGGCAACCAGAGTTGATAACAAACTCCCTCGCCTTAATAAAAAATGGATACAAACCAAAAGAGTTTTAGGAATAAAAGCAATATATTTTATTCTTAAATGATTTTATCAGGAAAATTACAAAGTCATTGACCATGATTATAACTGGGTTCTAATGACTAAAGGAAAAACCAAATCTTCAATACTAAAGGAGAAGATTCTTGATATTGAGCTTCATAGACTTGAAGCCACGGAAGAAACTGGAAGCTTGCATGCAAGTTTCTAGAGCATAAACATTCAGCACCAGCAGATGAATCATCAGAATAAACATCTCAAAACAGACAGCTGTAAAGAGACAATAATGTAGCTGTCAGAAGAAAACAAAGAAGAAGACGTAAGCACTTACGTCATGAAGAAAGAGACAAAGAAAAGTATCTTATCTCTTCCAAAAGCTTATCTCTTTAGTCAAAAGAGATACCCACTCTTGTCGGCCATCAACATTTTCACAAAGATGATTGAAGAACTGGAAGAAGAATTACCAAAGTTTTGTGGAAGGTCCTTGCAAAATAAAATTGTAAAAATTAGTCCCTCCTTCTATCTATAAAAGGAGATGAAAAACACACTAGTAAGGCATACTACCTTTCCCCATAACTCTCCCAATAGAGAAAATGTTAAGTACCTTCTTAAGTGAGTAAGAAACTTCTCCCGCCAGGGAAAAGTATTTTCTTTTAAGTTTTAGATATGTAAAAATATGTATGGTTTGTATGTTAAGATAATACTATGAAATAAAAAGTTTGGTTTGTATACCTCTCTTCTCCATATTTCTAGAAAAGTTTTGAGTGAAGGTTGCGATCTTCCGCTTGAAGGAGGAACAGTAGGAAAGTAGCCGTTAGACTGCGGTCGTGGAGACGAAAAACTGTTCATAGCCCGAAAGGAAAACTGCTGCGGTGGTGATAGGAGCTATTCAGTGAAAGAAAGAGAGAAAGGTATATACATTAAATCTCTATATTTCATACTTATTATCTTTAAACACAAATTATATTGTATTTTTATCATATCTTTTAACTTTAAAAGATATACTTAGTACCTATAGGGAATTAAAATAATTATGATAAAATTAATTGTTATTAAATCAACTCATGTTTAAAGTATGAAACATATTCAATATCACTTGCATCAAGCAAGGAAAATAGCATGGAAACATCGCCAAGCTCTATATAATCTAGATAAATCTATACAAAATTTAGAAAAAGCTTATATGAATGTAAGCATGAATTCAATATCTATGATAGTAGCAATCCATGAGATAAAAATAATCAGAATACAAGAGTATTTTGAATATAAAACTGCCAAAAGGATATTAAAACAATATGTCCTATATACAACATAATTGGATTGTTCCGCACACCATGTATTTATTTACATAAATATGTTTTTAAATACATCACAGCCCCCCTATTGGTGTGTGTATATATATATATATATATATATATATATATATATATGATTGACCTCTTTCTTCTTCTGCTATATCTAAGCTTATAACTGAATAGATACTTTCTGTATCTGACATAAATTCATCTACATTTAGTAAGGTCTCTTGGAAGTCTTCTATTAATTGAGAGTTTCTAGTTTTCATATTATTTCTTTTAGGGCATATATTTGCTAAGTGTTCTAAACTACCACAAGTATAACACTCTAATTTATTTTTATAATTTCTATCATTTTTATATTTTCTAACATGTCTATCTCTGTTTAAGTAAGGTTTTCTTGCTGAAGATTTTCTCAAAAAGTATTTTTTATTTTTGTAAGGTCTTTGGTTATAGTTTATTCCTCTTTTATATTTTCTTGGTCTACTGGGTTCTTTATCATAACTTTGTATTGTATATATCATTGTTTTACAAAAATTTATTTCTTTTTGTCTTAATTGTTTTTGTATTTGTATGTTAGTACATTTTTCTGTTAGTATTTCTATTATATGTGTTACTTTTTGTCCTGTAGATCATGAGATATTAGGGTCTTGAGCTACACCTTCTCTTTTATACCATCTTTCTTCTATTTCTCTTCCTAATGCTCCTGGTAATTTATTAAATAGCTTTTTTCCTAATTCTTCATTAAATGTATTTCCACTAATAGTGCAATAGTAAAAATAGTCATTAACGAACTTCTTTATGTGTATCCAATTTGATATACTTAATTGTTCTAATTTTATTAAAGCATTTCTTTGTAGAGCCAGTAAGCCACTATTTGGGTCTTCTCCTGTTAATAACACATGCACTTTGTTTGTGAAATTGTAAGGGTTTGGTCCTAATTCTATTAGTCCTTGGAATTCCTGTGGTTTAGTCTGTTTATAAGATTCCCATACTGCTTTACATGATTCTCCTTAAAAGGTTTCTAAATACCTATACATAGTCTCTGCGTCTGTTTCTTGATAGTTTTTAATAAAATCTGCTACTACTATTCCTTTCCATAAGTATATTACTGTATTCCACATTTGTGGATCGTGTGAAGCTATATTTAATATTTTTCCTTTATTTCCTCCTTCTTGTAATCTAATAGGTTCTTCTATTGGCATTTTTTTTCCTACTGGTTTAATGTTATCTTTTATTTCTTGATCATGTCTAACTCATGATTTTCTAGGTAAATTTTCTGCACTATAATTAATCTTTGGAGCTGCTGTAGTTCTTTGGAACGGGCTTGCACTATACGAGCTAGTTGCTTCATCCATTAGTGCTTTATAACTATTTAGGGATAGGGTATCTTCTTTTTCCTCATTCATGTATTCGGATTCATCTATTCTATAAGCTAAATTATTATTCCTTTCTTCACACATTCTAAAGTGTTCTATAGTTTCCATTATATCCATCTTTCCTTTTTTACATCCTTTAGATTTGAAAACTTTATTTTTATTTTTAGTGTATTGTCTTTTTGCTTCTTTTATAACACTGTCTACTTCATATCCTTCTTGTATTAACTCTATATTCATCAATTCTTCTTGTTCTGTTTCTATGGTACTTTCTGTTTCATTATCTTCTAATTCTTTTTTATTTGTATAATTATAATCTATAAACCTAATATATGTCTCTCCTTTTGAGCTAGTGTACATTAAGTGTTGTTCTGACACAAATACTTTGGGTTTACTTAGTTTATCTAAATTTCATTATAATCCTGCATATTCTTCTGGATTTATCTTTATTGGTTTTATTAATTTTATTCCTTTATTACCCATTACTTCTACTACATCATTTACTTGGAGTTTAAATTTTGTATTACTACTTAAAGTCATTCTTCCTATAAAACCTACACACATTAATAAATTATTTCCATTATTCATTTCTTCATACCCTTTGGTTTGGATTTCTATTTTAATATGTTTACCAAATTCTTTTAGATTTATTAAAAGGTCTGGGCTAATATAAAATATTTCATCATTATTAGTCATATCTACTTCTGTTAGTCCTATGATAGATTTCTTTAAGTCGGACCATCGGTCATCATATAATACTACCATTACTTTAGATCCTAAATTCTTTCTAGTTAATCCTTTTATTCCTATAACTATTAATCCCATGTGCATTAGCATTAGTTTAGGATTTTTGACTGTCTTTATAAAAGCAGGGTTTACCAAATTTAGGTTTGCAAAGTCTTCTCCTATAGCAGATAGCTGTTCTTCTCTATAGTGTCGGTATAGTTGATTATTTTTTGAAAAGTATTTTGTATTGTATAATGTTCTAGGATTTAATAATTTTAGTTGATTTTGTTGAAATATTTGTAGATCTTTGTCTATATCTATTATTTCATTTAATTCTTGATTTTCATCTATGGTTGGTGTTCTTCTAGATAATATTCTAGAGATTATGTTATTACCTATTCTATTTTCTGAGAAACTTGGTCTACTTTCTTGGGCTGTTCGTCTGTTTGAAAAAAAGTCCATTTTTGTGGTCTTTTAGTTACTTTTTGTTCTTCTTGTTGAGGGGTTATTTTCACTTGTTTAAGTTGATTTATTAGTTTATCTATTTCTGTATTATTCTTAGCTTGCTGTTCAGGTTGTTTTTCTTTTAGTATTTTATCTACTTTTGTGTTTAATTCTATTAGTAAGGCTATTATTGTATTATTTTGTTTGAGAAGTATTTTGTCTGTTAGGCTGGAGGAAATGTGATTGGAAAATCCTACTGGTTCTAGATAGAAATTTTTTGTATATTCTAATGCTTTTTTATAATTTATGTCTTCTTCACTCATGAAAGTGAAATTTGTTCAAGTCTTGTAATTATTTCTTTTAAATTACTAATTTCAGTTATTATTTTTTCTACCTGTTGTATAATCTTTGTTACTACTTGAGTATTTTTAATTTCTAATTCCTTAGGTTTTTCTACTATGGTTTTTACCAATTTTTCTATTTCTATTTTTGTAGGTATTTTTTCTAAATTAAATTTAGTATTTAGATATTGAACTTTTCTATCTATTTCTAGTTCTTGTGCTTTTAAGAAATTGAAATTCTTTTCTAATTTATCTAATGTCTTAAATTGTCTATTTTGTATTACTTCTATAGTTTCTAAAAGTCTTATTATAGTTTGATCTTGTTGTTGAGTTTTTTCACTAAGATTTATTATTAAATCTATTAAAGTATTATACTGTTTATCTGCAGAATGTAATCTCTGTTCTCCTTCTGAAAAATTACACTTTAAAATACTATTTTTGGGTAGTGATCTATATTTCTTTTCTGGGGGTATTCTTAAATCTATTTCTAATTGTTTTAGAGAATCTATTTTTCTATCCTATAGAACTTCTAATTGGACATATTAGTTTATAGTAATTTATCCTATTATTAGTATATTTAATATTTAATTTTATATGACTAATTTCTTTTATTACTTTAGCTTTTTCTTTATTCAAAAAATCTATTGTATAAGTTTTAGGTATCTCTTCGTTAGCTAATTCTTCTTTTGACCAGATTAAAAATTCACTTATTTGTTCTTTTCTAACTCTGCTTCTATCCAGGTTAAAAATTCTATTGATCTTTTTAGATTATGTTTAAGCTCTACCTTATATTGTATTTCTTTGTGAAGCCAACTATATCTTAATCTTATTCTTTTAATATATTCTAGAGGCATGTATATTATCCAAATTGTATATTGTTAAGTGTTTTCTTATATATTTTTATTCTTCTTTCAGAGTTTATAACTTGTCTTACAGTATATTCTAATTCTCTATTTAGATATTTTATGTCGTAATATGAGTCTTCTAAGGTTATTTGTTTTCTAAGTTCTAATTCTCTGTCTAAAAGGTATGTTTTATGGTATTTTTCTTCTATGAGACACTGAGTTACTTGTCTATAGCTTCTCGCTATGGTTTGCATTAATTATCCTAACAAAATTGCTTCTTTTTTAATATGTTTATTTATCAACTGTATTCTTTTATCACACCAGTATATATCAATATCGTAACTTGATATATCCCACCTAGTATTGCTAATAATTTCTGGGTCACTTAAGCTTAACTTATCTAAGTCTTCTATATTTTTTATATTAAATTTATTTTCTAGTAATCTTTTCTTTTCTATAGCTACTTGTCTAATTTTATATTCTTTATATAAATGCCAATATCTATACCTTATATTTTTAAATGAATGATGTCTTTTCATAGGCTATTTATCCCAAAAACTTCTCGCTCTGATACCAAATATATGGACACTTAGATATATTAGTGGTAGTGGTGTATGCAGTATTAACACTTAGATTGTATATTAATTAGTAAAAACACTACAAACAATAAAAACAGTAAAAATAGTAAATACAGTAAAAACAACAAATACAGTAAATACATAAAATACAGTAAAAACAGTATACAGTAAAAACAAAAAATACAGCAAATACATAAAATGCAGTAAATACAGAAAATACAGTAAAAGCAGTAAATACAGAAAAACCAGTAAAAAATAGTAAAGTAACAACGGAAATATATAAATATTACTACTAAATATATATAATTCTACTACCAAATATATATATATATATATAATATAGTAATATAATAATATATGTCTTATCTTATGACTTTGACCAAATTATTAAAATATATAATAATATAAGTAGGTAGTATGTATATATTAAATATATAATAGGTACTATATATATAATATGGTATATGGCACGTGGTGTGGGACAAGAATATAATATCAAATATAATATGTAAGTAAAAATATATATAAATAACCAATATATAATATATAAAAGTTAATAAAATAATATGGTAGATAGTATATATAATATAATAATAAACACTTATTTAAGAAGTCAAATATATATATCATCATTCTTAATAAGAGAGAGTTTCGTCGGACATTCGGAGGGTAGTACCGTCATTTTATCTTGGCTCAATCATAAAATGCCACTTGGCTCAATCATAAAATGCCACCTTAATAAAATTAATTTTAAAAAATTAAACTCCTAATAAATAATTCATCATTAATTCAAAACAATCAAAAAATGCCACTTGGCTCAATAAAAAAATGCCACCTTAATAAAATTAATTTTAAAAAATTAAACTCCTAATAAATAATTCATCATTAATTCAAAACAATCAAAAAATGCCACTTGGCTCAATCAAAAAATGCCACCTTAATAAAATTAATTTTAAAAAATTAAACTCCTAATAAATAATTCTTTAAGAAAAACGTCAAATTAATTTAAATCAGGTATATATTTATTAACTCGAAGTAAGTATTGAAATAAGATTTTACCTTTGTGAGGTGTAAATACAATTCAACAATATTTAATTATTAGAGTTTATATTATTATTTAGCTTTTATATTCAAAATAATTTTTTTTTCATTCTTAATAAGTGGTGGTTCCTTGGTCGGACCAAACCAATCAAAAAAACCCACGTAGGTAAAACCAAATTAGGACCAAACCAATCAAAAAAGGCCACGTAGGTAAAACTAAGTTATATTTTAAAAATAAAAATAAAGTGGTACTATTTCAAAAAGGGCCAATGAGGTAAAACCAAGTTATATTTTAACCAATCAAAAAGGCCACGAGGTAAAACCAAGTTACGACCAAACCAATCAAAAAGGCCACGTAGGTAAAACTAAGTTATATTTTAAAAATAAAAATAAAGTGGTACTATTTAAAAAGGGCCACGTAGGTAAAACCAAGTTATATTTTAAAAATAACCGTCCCATCAAACCAATCGAAAAAGGCCACGTAGGTAAAACCAAGTTTTAAAAAAGGGCCACGTAGGTAAAACCAAGTTATATTTTAAAAATAACCGTCGGATCAAACCAATCAAAAAAGGCCACGTAGGTAAAACCAAGTTATATTTTAAAAATATAAATAAAGTAATACTATTTAAAAAAAGGCCATGTAGGTAAAACCAAGTTATATTTTTAAAATTGTTAATAAGTCGTGGTTCCTTCGTCGGACCAAACCAATCAAAAAAGGCCACGTAGGTAAAACCAAGTTAGGACCAAATGAATCAAAAAAGGCCACGTAGGTGAAACTAAGTTGTTAGGACCAAACCAATCAAAAAAGGCCACGAAGGTAAAACTATGTTATATTTTAAAAATAAAAATAAAGTGGTACTATTTAAAAAAGGGCCACGTAGGTAAAACCAAGTTATATTTTAAAAATAACCATCGGACCAAACCAATCAAAAAAGGCCACATAGGTAAAACCAAGTTATATAAGTGGTGGTTCCTTCGTCGGACCAAACCAATCAAAAAAGGCCACGTAGGTAAACCAAGTTAGGGCCAAACCAATCAAAAAAGGCCACGTAGGTAAAACTAAGTTATATTTTAAAAATAAAAATAAAGTGATACTATTTAAAAAAGGGCCACGTAGGTGAAACCAAGTTATATTTTAAAAATAACCGTCAGACCAAACCAATCAAAACAGGCCACGTAGGTAAAATCAAGTTATATTTTAAAAATAAAAATAAAGTAGTACTATTTAAAAAAATGCCATGTAGGTAAAACCAAGTTATATTTTAAAAATTCTTAATAAGTCGTGGTTCCTTCGTCGGACCAAACCAATCAAAAAAGGCCACGTAGGTAAAACCAAGTTAGGACCAAACCAATCAAAAAAGGCCACCTAGGTAAAACTAACTTATATTTTAAAAATAAAAATAAAGTGGTACTATTTAAAAAAGGGCCACGTAGGTAAAATCAAGTTATATTTTAAAAATAACCGTCCGACCAAACCAATCAAAAAAGGCCACGTAGGTAAAACCAACTTATATTTTAAAAATAAAAATAAAGTAGTGCTATTTAAAAAAAGGCCATGTAGGTAAAACCAAGTTATATTTTAAAAATAACCGTCGAACCAAACCAATCAAAAAAATAAGTGGTGGTTCCTTCGTCGGACCAAATTAATCAAAAAAGGCCACGTAGGTAAAACCAAGTTAGGACCAAACCAATCAAAAAAGGCCACGTATAAATATTTCTTCATAGCTTCGTCTAATTGCTCTCCGTTGTACTTATTTTCCATCATAAAAATTTTCAACTCATTCTTAAAGTATCTTCATTGTGCAATTTACAATATTGTAACAACTGATTGTCTAATACAAAGAATAATAACAGTTATACGCCCGTTGCCCGTGCCTTGCACGGGCACCACATATCTAGTAATATAAATATAATCTAATTTAGTAGTATGGCAAGATATGGCAAGTGGTTCCGTGTTTATGCTTTGTTTCAAATATTTTGTAAATTCTACTCAGTACTCCCTCTCTCATTTAGTTAAATCATGCTAATTTCCGACTTAATTCCCTAATTTCCCCATTTTTTATTGTATTTTTTTTTTTTAACTTACTCAGTTCATCTCTTCTTTTTAACCTATGTTCTTAACAACTTCATCTTTAACCACACCCCGGATATAAAAACTGGCAACAAATTCATCCTTTCATCAAGCGGACTATAAAAGCCAAGAATCCTAGGAATTTACAAGTTAATCCATAGTCGTTATTAAGAAGTTAAGAAGCTAACCATATACTAAGGGTAATTTTTTAACACATGCACAATAATTACATTGAAACTAACAACTTAGAAAATTAACATAAAATAACATATTTTTTAGGGGAATTTTGGAAAGTAAACATCGTAAAACTTACATGATAAACGGAGAGAGGTTTCCCTTTCGGGAACCCCCGAAGGACTTTGAAAAAAAACTTTGAAAACTTTAATACTCAAACACACTTATATTATTTCACAAGTTTTTTTATACAATAGAGGATTTTTGGTACATAAAGGAGTATGGAGGAAAAAAGGTTTGTTCACTCTTTTTTCTTACTCTACTGCGCTCTCTTTTTTCCTTCTCTCTTTCCAACTCTTACTACTGCCTTTTATAGACACAAGAGAACCAAAGGAACGGTCCTCAATTTACTACGTGGCCTCTATTATTAATGGCCGACAACTTGATAAGATTTCTTTAATAATGCAAGTCGGGTACTCATTGGGCCCCATCGTCACATGCGTTATTAAGTTCATCTTTTTGGACTAATATTACAGACTCAATTATTAAAAAGACGCGTGCTATGTGAACAGTTTTTCCCTCTTTTGGAGGGTAATGATAAAGTGACAACACACTCATTTTTACAGAACACTTAGTGGGTATTCCTACATAACATTCAGACTCTTGCATACTTAATATATATATATATATATATATATATATATATATTCTTTATTTTTGTCATGCTTGCCATTATGCCATCTTTGACTTTTCCTTTCTTTTCCCATAACTTGTTGCCAATTTTTTCATCTTTTCTTGCCAACTCTTGCCAACCTTCTGACTGTCTTATTGAGTTGTTAAGACATGTCTTTGTCATGCCATCTTTTACTTTGTATTATTGGTGAATTGTTTTGTTCTTCCATACTATTCTTGACTTTGTCCCATGTCTTGTATATCTAATGAAGTCTTTAGAATAGAAAAATGGTTAAGTGTCTAGGTTGTGTAATGCAATAGTATCAAAACTCATGCCTGAGTCATCATCTTCATAAGGGTCTTGTGAGTCTTGAATATTATTTATCTGTTCCTCGTCTGGTAATGAAGGACTGTCAATATTGTCTTCTGAACCATTACTTGGACTAGGAATGTTTTTAAAAATTATGTTTGTCTTGGCTTTTGTCTTGAAAATTTTTTTCTAACGTTTGTTGAGTTATTTTTTCTAATTTTTCATTTTTTTTATTTTTTAATACTTCATTTTTTCTTAATGAGTATTTCTGAATGTATTTAGGTAATCTCCTTCGTGAGGAAGAAGATTCCTCTACATCACTTTTTGGCAAAGTGACAGCCATTAACGGGTTTGATAAGTCTTTATTGAACTGACTAGTATCATGAGTTCTTAGCATTGAGGGGAATGCACCCGTCTCATCCATTTTTAAGTGAGATGGAGAACTCATGTCTTCTTCTCGAGGTGTATTCTTGGAACATATTTACTCTAGAAAGTCTCGAGCTGTTTAACAAGTCTCATGTTTTCTTGGATAAGGATTTCATTTTTTGTATTGAGTCTTTTGAAACCCTCAGTCATAGCAGAACAATGATCACAAAATATTATTTTGTCTAAATCTTTTTGGATATTGTATTGAGGTATTTGGTTTGGGTTTTGTCTAAGAGCTGGTGAAATGTAATAATTTGGTCCAAGTATTCCTCTTGCATAATCTAAAGCTTCAGTAAAATTATTAAAACCTTTAAAAAGTGGGTTTTTAACCCCATTTATAGAATCTATTACTTCTATTCAAGTTTGGAAAATACCTTTGGTTTTACCATATATAACTACATAATATTTAAATTTATTATCTTTATTTTTGTCTGAAAAGTATTGACATAAAGCATTAGAAACTGCTATAAAATACTTAGTGTCTTTTTTATTGTAAGCAATCCATAAGTTATCTATTTTATATATATATATATATATATATATATATATATATATATATATATATATATATATATATATATATGTTTATATATATATGTTTATACTATGTATACAATATTGATATATTGCATGACTATTTACACAATATTGATTCATAACCCTTTTCGTTGAAACTTGTTTATCACATGTATGAAAAAGGATAGAAATTTGCTCCATCACGTTGTTTTGGTTTTTTTTTTTTAATGTGAGAAATACCTTGAGAAGTCGTGTATATAGTAGTGATATTCACTACAAAAAGGAATGCAACTTTATCTACAGTTTTGCTCCCATTTAGCCACAGTTTTTTTGTGGCTAAATCTCACGATTTTTAATCCATTCTTGCGCTACTTTTTTTGAAAGGAAAAAAAAAAAAAGAAGGGAAAATCAAATCCATACCCCATAGCAGCAAAATAATTTCAAATAAATACCCTCTTGCAATTAACACGTCTAAATTGATTACGATAGACTTCTCTTCTTTCGACAATCCAAAAAAAGAAAAACTCTGCTCCCTTCTCCAACACAATCCCTTCCCCAGTTCTCCTTCTTCCCCAATTCAAATCAACAATCGATTCTGCAACATTCTATCAGTGGAGGAAATTGTGATTATCCTAAAACATCATGAAAGTTGAATTCAGGGTAGCAATATATCAATTCTGATGCTAAGATAGTAATAGTAGAATCTACATTCAATTACAAAAATTTAGTCACACAAATCTCAAATCAACTCAAAATTATTGCTTCTGAAAACATCAAAATCAATTATGCAATTGCAACTCAATTTTTTGCCATTGAAAATATTAATGATATAGGGTGAAAGTCTACATTGAGTTGAAGTAGAAGAACCTGAAATTACTTTTTATCAACTGGTAATTGCCTACCACCACTATTTCACAAAGTCAATCCTTAATTCTTAATGTGGAACTTTTAAATCCTCAATGATACCATAACAGTATATGACATTGTTATGATATTATTAAGGAACAACTACATATTTAGAAGAAGTTGCATAAATATTGAATGATACCATAATATATATATATATATATATATATATATATATATATATATCACAAAGGCTTTCTTTCTGCCAGAGAAGATACCACAGATGCCAATCTCAAGTTCCAAGTTGAATATGAAAGTGTCTTGACATTTCTGATATTTTGTTGTGGACTGATCTTTATTTGGGCTTGTTGTTTATTTTGTCTTCTTTGCTGAAACGGTACTGAGCCTAAGACTTTGTATTTTGACCTTTGCTTTCATTTGAAAGGTTCAATCTGGACCAAGATTTATGTTAAAAAAACAATATATATATATATATTGTTCTAAGTTTAATATTCACCCATTTTGAAAATATATTTAGGTCAATTATACTTTTAAGTAATTATCTAATTAAACAATAAGTCTAAATACTATTGATCCTTCTAATAGGATTAGATGACGTGGAAAAAAAATCAAATAATTGATGATTCACTGGGAGATAAATTTTTGTTTGTTTAACTATTTGTCTATTTCACAAAGATCTTTTAACTTTCTAGTACGTTACCACCTTTTTAAAAAAAAAATGCAAATGTTGATATACAACTCATTTTCTTATAATTATTAGGAAAAACTACAGTAGACATACTTCACTATCATGTATATTATTAATATCTATACTTTTAAAATATTACGTATCTTATCACTAATTAAGAGTTCTCTAGCATATGTTAAAGAAAATACATTTAGATACGTATATTTTTGCTACTAGATACACAAAAATAAGGAATGAGGTGAGCAAGATTACAGAGGGAGGTGAACGAGATTCGTATGTATCCTAGATACATGCGAATCACACTAGATACATGTATATGTATGTATAGATCTGGTGTGACTCGCATGTATTTGGAATACAAGATGCATGAGAGAGTGGCGAGTGAGATGGGAGAGAAGCTAGGGAGGCGAGTGAGATTTGTTATGCATCCCAGATACATGTGAATCCACTTAGATACAATATATCTAGAACAAATTACACCTAATTTTGACCCCATGTATTTGGACGTATCTAGAGGCAGAGAAATTTGATAAGATACGTAATATTGCAAATGACAGTATATCTAATTAATTGACTCCTAAACAAGTGAAATTTATATAAGTTCCCCTAATTATTACCCGTGATTTGCAAATAATTGTTAGAAACAAAGGGATAATGCACAAATATCCTTCCCCCCCTTGAACTATATTTAAAATTTTAGCGATACGCCTAAATTTAACTAGGGTCTCTTTATCCTCCTTAAATACATTTTTGTATAATTTTTTTGTTCCTATTGTACAGACGTGATATAGAAAATGGGCTCACTTTTTTTGAAGCAAGTGAGAGACAAAAATATGAGAAAATTTAACTGATACGGACATATGTCCTTTTTTAATTGGACATTTAGAATTAGTTTTTTTTTATGTTTTATTTATTTTCTTCATTTATTTTGATATCCGTCTGAAATTAAGTCTTTTATATACAAGATATTTGAAATTTAATTTAAAATCAAATTAAAAATAAAATAAAAAATAAAAAGAATAAACAAAAGCAATAGGAAAAAGGAGAAAAACACTGAATAATGATTCAAAAAATGGGGAAAAAGGTTTAATTTATTTTTAAAAATTTACGAGTATTAACTTAGTTTAAATACAAGGCAATGAACTAAGAAAAAAAATAAAAATAAAACAAATAAAGCAAAAAAAATTATTTATGCACTAGTATATTATCGACAACACTTGAATTGGGTCTTGATTCCATACCAGCATAAAAAGAGCATAATAATATAAATAAAGAAGTTTGGAGGGAGGGAATAATAAAACCTTAGTTAAATTTAAATGTATCGCTGAAATTTTAAATTTATTTCGAAGGTACTTGTGTCTTATTCGAAATTTAAAATATAGATGAAGTTGTGACTATGTACATGTTAGTTCCAGGAAATAAGTAAACATTCCCATACATTGTTAGTTAGTTATATAAGATGCAATTAATTAGTTCAATTTTTTTTACTTACCTTTCGTCTGCAATTATTATTCTTGCCTCTTAATTTTTGCTTGGATAATTGGTCCTTTTGCTTTAATGGGATGCAAATTAGATTTGTAAAAATAATAATTAAAAGACTAAATTTTAAAAGAAGAGTTATATATCCAACTTATTATCAAAAGATGTCAAAAGTTTACCATATTGCCCTTAATATTTAATAACACATAAATATTCGTATCAAATTTAGAATTAAAGTATCATTAATAAGATTAATTTAGTAAAATATATTTCTAATTAAAATTTTCTTAAGGAGCGTATCAAGTCAACAAGGTCACGTAATATAAAATCGAGGAAGCAGATATTTTCACAAATCAGTTATGTTGATATATTAGGTGTTTTAATGATAATTCCCAATATAACCCTAGTACCAATAGTTGGTTTTCCTGTTGGATTACAAGATTAAAGCCAAAAAAAAAAAAAAAAAAAGCGCAACAAAAAAAAAATCAACAGTGCAATCTTTTAGTTTTGCTACAAAATAAACAAAGAATAGATGATGTTAGATTCTCCATAAAATTATAAAAGAATATTAGCTTCGCTACCAAATAAAAAAAAAAATACTTGCTACATGAACTAGGGTAATTCTTAACATGAATAACAAAATATATTAATTTATTTTATTGGATGGAAGAGTGCTTACGATGGAAAAAAAACGTGTGAGTTCTGGTTAAATTCAATAAAAGAATTCTTTTCTACCAAATTGACTCTAATTCTAATTCCCTAATGACTGATTCTTACAATTTTGTACATTAATAATGTAAGAATAAATTAACCTTTTAAGGGGTATAAAATTGATCAATATTTGAAGGATATTATTATCAATCAATATTTAGCAAAAATTACTTATATTTATACATTTATAATATATAGATAAATAGATAGATGGATATATTAACAATAATTAAGTAAAAATGCTGTTACAAAAAAATTAAAATAAGAAAGATAACAAAAATATTGTAAAACACAGACTACCAATATTATAAAGCTAAACGTGAAGAAAGATTTCTCGTAGATATCATTCATATTTTAAAGTGATAACCACTAAATTCACCCCTCGATCTTTTGTCGTAATGGTGAATAAAACATGTTTTTTGTGTGTACGTGTGAGTGTGACAGATGGTTCCAAATAATTGGTGTAACGAATAAATTGACATTGAAACAATTAGGAAGAGTAATATACACAATATTTACGCACTTATTCTCTATTTTCTGCTTTTCTTGCGGCTTAAAATATGCCCATGGTTGGAATTAATCATCACATGAAAAATCTTTTTCATTTAATTCATCTCTTCTACCACAACAAACACGTAAAAAATAATATTGGGAAAATAGGAGAAACTGACAAATAGTAATAAAGATATATTTATTGTTACTAGCTATGAACTAATCAACTAACTAGAACATAGTCTAAGTTTGGAAATGGAGGACATAAACGAAAGAGAACCCATGGCAACCCGGAAGAATTTGACTTACCCTTGAATTCGAACGATTACTGATCTCCTAAGCGAGGTCTGTCAGTAGCCGCTTGAAGATGCCCTGTACTCAACAAAAATAAGAGCAAGTGCGATGTCGACACAACCACGATTATCGGTAGATCACGCAGCTATCCCACTAAGTGAAAAATAAGCAAGTCAAGACAACATTATAATCATATGCATATATATCAACATATACAATATTATCAACATTTACGAACAATGAGCAACGAACATTTTATATCAAATCATTGGTCCTCTCATGGAACCCAAACCCAAATAGTTAGCATACCGGAACGTGGTATCTGATCCCAATGTTATGCCGGAACGTGGCAACCGATCCCATATTTATGCCGGAACGTGGCAACCGATCCAAGTTAGTTATGCCGGAATGTGACAACCGATCCCATTCACACACCACAATCACAACCACAAGTATATCCTCAAGATCATACATTTAAGTCATGATTTCATGGCAATCATCATTCATCTATCTCATTTACATCAAGTGTGATCAATAATGCAATATTCAAATACATGCAAGTATCATAATGAAGCAAGAACAAACATACATCACACAACCATAGAATCACAACCATCACCCACCTCGAAACAAGCTTGAAATCCTAAGATACTTGATTCTTCCCTTTTCGGATTCGTTCCGCTTGTTCTTGGTCTACAAACAATCAATATAATACGAAAATCAATAAACAATCACTAATTGCCCAAATTACTAACAATTCTATGAACCCTAGATCAAACTCATGATCTCAATTATCCAAATTAGGGTTGTTTCCACCATAGAATTTATAACAAAACCTTCCCCCATCAATATTCACTCATTATATTACGCTCTAAGGATCGAAAAATGGATTCGGGGAGTGAAAAGCTTACCTTTAGCCTCAAGAATGGTGAAAAACGAGTAGGAGTCGACTGAGGTTCGTTCCTTAGCTCTAAAAATCGAAAAGTGCCAAATAAGGTCATTTAGGGGTTTATTTACGACTTTAAGTCGCGTCTGGCCTGCCACAGCGACCACCATCCCGCTGCAGCGGCCCCGTCAGAACGGCAAAATCCAGCGCCAAAGCGGCTGGAACGAAACAAAGAGCTATTTTGAGAATTTCAAAATCCCCATTTCACAACACACCTCTAACCCACGACGCTCAGAAAATACCCTTCACGCTAAGATCGATTCCGGGAGTTCTACTCGCCCGAATTCAATTTTATAAAGTCGTACGGATTCCTTAACGAGTTATCTAACCACTCATGTAATCAAAATCATAAATAATTCACCTGATTGTTACAAGATTTTCGTACACCTCAATGACTTCGATTTCGTCCAAATCTGGACAAAGTTGGAAAAATCCAAATACTATAAAAAGTTTTCCGGCCCCAAATTTCCTCCCGTTGACTTTTCTATAATGACGGGAACATGTCGTTACAGAAATGGGAGTGGCAAAAGGCGAAAAGAGGGGAAATTACAATGTAGAGAATTGAATCTTCACAAATAAAATAGATGCTTAGGTAACTAATCAACTGAACTATTAAAATTTTGTGATAGAATTTAAAGTTAGAGGCGGCTTATTTGCAAAAATAATTGACATTAATTAAAAGGTGAAGATAAGATTGGTTAGTTGCATTTCAATTGACTTCGTACAGGAAGAAACAAATCATGACGATAGCTTATGTAAAATGTGCAAAAATCTAAAAGCATCTTTAGGGTTCACTTTTGGGACCCATCACTAATAAACAATTTAGAAAATTTATTTAAAGAAAATAAACCGATGAAGAATCGCCTAATAAATTGACTATTTAAAATTTTTTTAGGTTGATATGAGTTTGATTCGTCACGTTGTAATTAATTATTTCTTTTCCCTATCCCTATTTATAAAGAGGAAAAAAAACCAAAAATAATGTTTTAATATGTAGATAAAATATTTTCCAAACAAACTGATTTATTTTCTAAGTTACATAGAAGAATGATTACAATAGGGCTGAGTTACTAGTCTGTTGGACAGATTCATTATACAGTTCTAAAATAATAAAAAATAGAATAAAAAGTAGAGTTTCTATAGTTCTATACCTGAAAAATATAATAATACAAGAAGAAGTGTTTAGTACGAGAAAATGATTGGTGCGAGTCTAATGTCAAGCTAGTCTAATTCTCACCTTTGAGATAATAATAAAAATAGTCTCTTATTTTAAGATAGTATCAAAGTAGTTAGGTTTGTATTGATCTGATTTTGTGTATTACTAATTCGATTTATCAATTTTCAATTTATAAATATATTAAATCGATAATCAATCTAGTGAGATATTTATTATTGATTTTTTATTTAATTGATAAGAAAGTGCTCTAATTATTTTGTTTCTATCTGTTTATACTTTATAAATACGCTAATTTTATGTATAAAAGTCTATAGAAATTACAAGAAAAAAGCAAATTTAAATATGTTATTATTGAAAACTTGATAGCAATTTTTGGTGTCTTGATTTCAGTTTAACCGATAAGAAAATGCGCTACTCTCCTTTATAGAAATTACAACCAAAAGCAAATTCAAATTCCTTATTACTAAAATAAACTTATTTTTTTTAATCTAGTTAAGTAGCAAACTTGAATGCAGTAGGAACGATAGTAATCTATCAAAAAGAAAAATAAAGTCAGTTCAATCTTTATACTGATGGGTAGAACCCCCCAAAGCCAACAACTTCAGAAAAAAAAGAAGACAACAATTATAAAATGCAAAACAAAAAATAGAGTATGTGCCTAAAATCTAAAGCCACTATTAAAATATATTTTTAATATACTTTTATTGAGTTATCGTTTAACCATTTACTAAAACTTTGAAGTCGAAAATCGAATTGATAGGCCAAAACAATAATTACAGAACTGTTAATTTAATAACTTAATATTAAGAATATTTTTTTCAATTTTATTTATCGATTAAATCAATTTTTGCGCACCTCTAAAAGTAGTTCCTTAAATATAAGCCTTTATTTTAAAAACTTGTCAAAAGTGAGCATTTTTTTTTATCTCCAATCAATATTTAATAAAACTATCTGTAAGATTTAACAAAATAGTGTAAAAAAACTTAGCATGACACATTTTCATCTCATACGCCTTTAGAGAAAGTTCATAATTTTACTATTTCATCCTTTTTTGAATTATTTGTCTAATTTTAATTTGACACAATTTTTTTGAAAAAAAGAAATATTTCAAATCTTATGATATTTTAACCATGCCATATGACATAGTTTTAAACATGCCATATGACATATGATATTAAAGAATTGTAAAAAAAAGAAAAGAAAAAAGGGAAAAGAGACCACATTCTTTTTGAAACAAATTTTAAAAAAAGTGTATCAAACAAATTAAAACAACAAAAATATTTAATTAGAATTAAAAAAACCCCTCGTTTAATGTTCTCGAAAAAAAGTCGTCCTTTATCCAATAAAACAAAGAATTTTATTTCGATCATTTGCAATATTATTAGTGCTCTCTCCTACAATTTACCCATATGAAACATTAATGGTGTTTGGCTTATATGAAGATTCCCCTATTATTAAGGAGGTAGAAGCAGACATTTTAGAAACTAATTATACTAGAGTAACAAATAATTATGTTAAACATTTTTCAGAGTCGGAATGTGACCCACAATTACAAACAGACATCACAATGTGATGGATGCACTAGTGGTTTGTCTATCATAATAATTATTTATAATATATATAAATCCCTTTGACCAATAAAAAAAAAGGAGATTCCCCTTATAATAAGGCCAAACGTATACAAATATTAGAGGTCATTGAGTCTTTCTTACTTTATAATAGAGTATATAATATCTTCAAAAACCAGATAATTGAGCTTTAAAAAGTGATTAGCACAACATGAGTTTCACTAATCTCAAAATTTGAAGCTTAAAGAATTCGAAAGCAAGTAAAAGCGCGCAGCCGTAAGCCCGTAACACAAAAGCTGGCCATTTTCATCATATCGCTTAATGACACAAAAGTAATTAATTTGTAGAGCATTATTCTAATTATGCTCACCAATTATTAAATATCCTCTTAATTTATGTAATCTTTATTTAATTTGTTTCAGTAACATCACGGATTGCTTTGATAGATTAATCTGAACCATATTTTATTCCATGTTTTACACGCTTACATGTTACATGGTAACGTAATGAACATTGGGGACAAATATTAGAAGACACACACTATTTAATAATTAGTATTAAGATTATGACATTGTGATACGGTACAACAAATAAAGGATTTAGCGACAATATTATCATTGCTGCTTATTATATTTAACGACGATAATAATATGCATATATATAACGTCAACACTCTATATAAATATTGTTAAAAATGTGATGACCTTGAATTTGACTAGCTCTTCATTTTTGTTTCGAACAATTACAACCCCACCTATTGCTAGCTTTATTCACCCAATTGTGTTCTATGTGCATTTCTTTCTTGTTCATGAAGACATGGATATGAAAGAAAATTTCTTTATACATCCATAAGATAAGAGTTCTTGTTATCATTTCTAACTTCCAATACCAAATATAGTCAATGATTTCAACTAATTTCACATTTTCGACACAAAATATATGAAAAATCACTTAAATAACTCTTATGAACTCATAAATTTTAAACTGTAATAGATTTAATTTAATAATAAGGACCTAGAGGTTTCAAAAAAATAAACACACTCTTATTCATAATAATTCACTTATATTTTTGAAATTTTGAATCCGTCCTGAATTGAATTACATTCTGATGCACAAATAAAGTAGGTGAACAATATTATCGTCGATGGTATGATGGAGCACCATATGATATGAGGTGGTAATAATAATTTCCATAAACTTTACTTAAATTTGTTAAATTTTGTCGTCTTGTGCCATTCTCTTGATTTATTGGTCTAGCCATACCAAAGAGTTCCATACATTATTAATTAATAACTAAGAAAGTTGTATGCTTAATTAATGATAATTTATAATAGAATGGATAGATCTACCTACCAAATAATTATATTTAAAGTAAATGATAATATTGATTGGAAGAAATATATGAATATCGTACCACTAAAAGATTTCAGATTTTGACTATATTTTCATATAATATTGGATTTGATTTATAATAAGGTGGTACTGAAATAATCTAACTTTGATAATGAAAGGTGGTAAGTGATGACGCTAATTCATAAAGATTATTGAATGGAAGAGCAAGCAAAGTCATTTTTTTCTAAGCCTCCAACTAAATTACGCTCGTTGATCAACATCATCAAACATTATAATTTTAGAAATAGTTACCTTCCCACAAGAGCATTTTCCATTTATTTTTATAAAAAAAAAAAATTGTTTAGAGAAAATTATACCATCACATCTTTTAAATATTTTTCAGAGGCTATCTTTAAGCTCTTAACCCATGCATGTTAGTGGTACTAAAAGTATGCGTTTCAACATAGGATTTCATCTAGTACTTTGAAACTCTGATCGATGAAATTAATTTTTGGACATGTTTCATCTTGTGATTTAAAATCATGAGATGAAATCAATATTTGGACATGTAATTTTATCTCATCATTTCAAACATGAAGTGAAATCTCAAATTCCTCGAAAAATTAATTTAAGAAAATCATATGATGATTTCACATGTTTCATATGAGAGGATTATATTAAAGAGTAGTACACTATAACTCATGTTCACTTTTATTTTTTATTGAACTAAAGTTCAATCAATGAATGTTATAGCTTTTTTAGAATAACTTTGTGATAGTGTATTATATTTTTATTATGAACTAATTTTGCTTATTTGATAAGATTCTATAAAGAAGTAGGGTAATTTTGATAGTGTCCATAGCTTATATTTTTTTAAAATATCTATAAACAAAAAATACAACTTAAAAAATTCAAATTACATGTTCAAAAAAAATTTCGACTTCATTTCATATTTTCATATATAATTTCTTGTAGATTTTATAAAATCTCATAGTGTTAAGAGCTAATTACATCTTATCTCTACTCTTTTCTAAATTACAAAAATCCCTTAAATTTGGTGGAAACCGGATACATCCTGATACATCGCATCCCAATTTCAGATATTCGTCCTGATACATCGCGTCTCGGTTTTGGATACATCACTCAACGTCCGGATACATCGCGTACACCCGGACAGATCGCATAAAGTGATGTATCCAATCGATACATTGCGTAAAGTGATGATGTATCCGACTGATACATCACATAAAGTAATGTCCTAATACATCGCGTATGTCTCAATACATCATAAAGTGATGTATCCAATCAATACATCGCGTAAAGTGATGTATCTGACTGATACATCGTGTAAAGTGATGTATCCGACTGATACATCAAATTTTTAATAATTTTTAAATGATAATTTTTAAAAAAATATAATAAAATAAATTGTGTATTTAGATATTTTTTTTTCTTATTTCATCTCACATTACACTACGACCCAAGAAAATAGTTGGAAGTGCCAAAATCTTCTTCCTTTAATTGATGAAGATTCCATGTTTCATTAAAAAAAAAATAGAGATTGTTGTCTAAATGTGAGACACTTGTTCCTCTCATCTCTAAGTTATCTCTCTTCCCAACCACCGGCCTTTCTCAATCATGTTTTTTAGTCCATGCATCATTTAAATGTGCTCAAACATTAATCAATCTATTTTTACTTGTATCATAAAATAAAATTAAAAAAAGAAGAAGAAGAATGTATTTACTTGAACCCTTTCTAGAAGCCTTCCGAAGCTTTATTCAAGAAAATATATGTTTTTGGTACCTTTATATCTCTCTTTTAGTATATGGTACCCTAAAAAAAAATATATATTATATGTGTTACATTAATCCATTATAGCATGTCAATTATCAATTACTGTTTATCATTGATATTTATATGCAATTATTTCATAATTGACCAAATTGTATAAAGTTTTACATAGTACATACTTTTTCGACAGTTTCCTTGTAATTGTCATGTATTATATTTAAAATATTTGTTTCAAAAGAATTGACAATTATTTTTTTAATTTTTCCTTTAGTATTAATTATTTTAGAATTAAAAGACAAATACATACATATCAAAGAATTAATAAAGGGATATAGGAACTTCAAATTAATTTTTGCCTAAGAATTGTACAAAATCTTATTATGACAATTAAAAAAGAATAGAGCGTATATAACTTAAATGATTTAAATTACACGGTGCTCTTGAAACTTGAAAATTCGTCCCCTTCCTTATATTTTACTCCATTTCATATTAGTTATTCACTTTTTTTTTACACGCTTTTATGAAATCATAAATAAAAAAGATAATTTTATTAATTTATTCTTTAACTTTTTCTGGTACACTTTGTCTGTGTTTTATTCATTAAAAGCAATATCAAAATTAACAATAGAGGAACTTTATTTTGAAACTTTACATTATTTATACTTTAAAAAAGAGTTGATATAAGGGAAAAATGGATAAAGTAGAATTAATTTTATCTTGTTTTATTAATTGACAAATAATTTAGACCATATAATTTGAATAACACGAATCAAGTAATATAAGACAGAATGAATCTTTTTTCAAAATTGAAATCTTGTTTCAAACTTCAATATTAAAAGGGCGTATGAACTCAAAACTTCGTATTTTCCTCCATATACCCGTATCTCATAAAAAAATATCCCTAGTAAAAGTTGTACTAACTATAGTAGATTCCCATAGTACTAATATATAATATAATATAAACTATAGTCTAATTACTAAACAAGCTTTTTATCCTTGACCATAGTATAGTGAGAGAAAAAGTAAAAGAGGGTCAACCCTAGTTTTAATTCTTTAATTAATTAAAACCATGGTTGGAAAATATGCAATAAATTAAGAATAGTTAATTTAAATACTCTATTTATAATTCATAGTTTAGCTCCCCACTACTTGATATTCCATTTATTATAATAACATATGCACCAAATATTTTCATATACAAAATAAAAGCTCTGTCCTCTCTCCTAATTATTTTGAGGTTTGAGATTTGTTTTTAGGCTAATAAATGGGGAGGAAATGTTCACATTGTGGTATAACAGGTCACAATTCAAGAACTTGCAAAACTCATGAGAAAACAAAAAATGAAGATGAAAAAATAATTAATGATGAAGATCCAAAAAATATTGGTATGATGAAACTTTTTGGAGTGAAACTTGAAGTACCTTCTTCTTCTTCTTCTTCATGGATGAAGAAGAGTTTTAGTGTTGATTGCCTTTCGAATTCGTCAAAAATTTCATCGTCAATGGCTGCATCTAATTTTAGTTATTGTGACATGTCAAATGACTATCTTTCTGATGTTGGAAGAGCTTCATATAAGAAAAAAGGTTAGTGTTATATAATTACGTACTATACAATATTATATTGTTTAATTTGCTTCAAATATTTCATTACAATTGATCTAGACACAAACTTTTTTAATTAAATTTCAAAATACTTATAGGGTTTGGATTTTGGGGCTGGTCTATATAATATTTTTATCTCTAGATGTACAACTCATCTTATGAAAATCATGAAAAGATTTAATTAAGGTCTCCTTTTCTGTTTCTTTTTCTTTGTCTTCTTTTTAAGGGAAATATGGATTTAATTTATGAGAAATTTCTTTTATGTAATTATTACTTGATCTTCTTTCACGAGTTTCAATAAATTTTGATATAATTATTAGAATTCCTGTTTTATTATTTATGAGTAAAACGACAAAGGAATTGCAGCTGGAAATATATATATCGCTATTAGAAAATATGAAATTAGCTATGAAATTTATTTTAATCTCCAGCTAATTGAATTTTTTTATGATCTGTTGCTAAATAGCTTCTAGCTAATTGAATTTTCTTATAATCCGCTGCTAATTCATAGCTAAATAAGATTAGCATAATTTTTTTGTGGTTTAGCTACAAATTTTGTCTTCACTAGTATATAGATCTGATGTTTAGGTGTTTCTTCTTTCTTTCTAATGAGAGAGGAATTACATAAGTCCTCACATGTTAATGTTTTTTTCTTTTAAATCAAAAGTAAATTTAAGGAATTGATTTCTCGTATGAAAATAATAGTTATTATCTCAAATACTACTTTTTTATCCTCTTGATTACAGTTTTCTTTGTTGAAGAAAATGGTAAAAAATGACCATATGTAATGAACTCTCAATTAAAAAAACAGTAGTTTTGTATTGTTATTAGTAGTTGCAACTTGGTTATGTGGCTTCTTTCTTCAATTGAAGTTTATATGAACAAAACAAGTAATACCAGCACTAGTAAAATGATAAATAAATACTAGTATATAATAATGAGTACTAAATCATATTATTAAAATCAACACATATTAAAGGAAATACTATCAAGTGACACGTGATAAATTGCTGATTATTTTTAAAAAAAATTGCCAATGACCTAGTGGGAATCGTGCCTGGCTCCTCAAAGAGAACGTTAATTAAAGACGAATGGAAGATATAAAAAAGAATTGTCATATTATTAATGTAGTTCATCCAATAATACTTCCTCCGTTTCTATTTATATGTCACTATTTTATATTTAAGAAACTAGGTAAGTTTACTATCTTGCCCTTATTTAGTATTCTCTTAAAGTCAAGTTTTCAATAAATAAACATAAATTAATTCATTTTGATTAATTAAACTGACCAATGAACCTGAATTAATAATTTAGTTTTCCAATATTGGTCAAATTCATAATTTCAAGGCTAATAACTCTCAAGGATAAAACATAAAGAATAGTGTTATTTATGTATTGATTTTGTGAAATGACAAATACGAAACATCTATTTTTAATAAGGACAACATGTAAACAGAAATCAAAGGAGTACTATATTAGTATATCCCAATAATTTTCTTCAACTTTGAATAATCACCTATTTTGAATTAGGCAAAAAAGTTCCAACAATCCACTATTATGGATTAGTAGAGTTTCCTAATTTATAAGTGATAATGATTGAATAAATATCTTTTGTACCATCTCTTTTGACTGTTTTAAACAAATAGTAATTATATATTTATCCACTTTTGAATTGACACACATATTAAGAAAATAATTAATGACATAGTGAATTTACTATTTTACCCCTATAAATTATGAAGTGGATTAAAAGTTCTATATTTTTCAAAATAATTAGTCATTTAATTGAGGGTATAATAGGTAAAAAGAATTTGTCATTTCTTGATTTGTCAAAATGGACAAGTAATTAGGAACAACTATAAAAGGAAAAATGGACAAGTAATTAAGAACGGAGGGAATATCAATTACTTCTATTTATTTCTTACTTTTCAAATTACTATGATTCAATTATTCCAACTAGAGTAGGTTGGTTTACTTTTATACTAGTTTAATAGATTAAACATTTTCCAAGTAAGAGATTTTGTGGAAATTTGGTTTAGGAGTTGCATGGACAGAGGAAGAACACAGGTTATTTCTAGTTGGATTGGAAAAACTTGGTAAAGGAGACTGGAGAGGCATTTCTAGGAACTTTGTCACCACAAGAACACCAACACAAGTTGCCAGTCATGCCCAAAAGTATTTTCTTCGACAAAATTGTCTTAATATAAAGAAACGTCGACGGAGTCTCTTTGACAAGGTACTTAATCCATCAAATCTATCTTCTTTTACTATGACTCAAATTTATTGGTAAAAAAAACTATGCAAAATTGATTTTTCAAATATGACCATTAAAAAGCGTGGTGACATAATTAATATCTATTCATCTTTAACTTAAAAGAGAGAAGTGGTGAAAATGATCTTAAATTTGAAGGGAATTATTACTTTTGTTTCTGAACTATGCCTAATTCTTAAAAAACCCCAGTCTTGACTAATTGAACTTAATCCCCCCTCCCCTCACGGATCAAGCTACCACATGACATAACAAGTGGTCTCAACTTTTTTTGTGCCCGTAATGTGCGTATGAATATATAACACATCATTTATCCGCGAGTGAAAACACGTTAGTTATTAGATTTGACAGATTAGAGACATTTTAAAGTTCATTTAGTCAACTCTATCAGTGTTTTAAGTATTAGGCACCGTTTAGGAACGAAAGTAGTAATTCACGCCAAATTTAAAGATATTTTCACCACTTCTCTCTTAATTTAATCAATGTTTTTGGATTCAAATCCTAGCTATACTTCTTGCATAGGAAATCTTCACCCTTGTACGAAGTCAAATCAATGAAACTACTAAATTTCAGGTCAATAACTACTTCCTCTGTCCCATTTTATGTGAGGTAGTTTGACTCAGCACGGAGTTTAAGAAAGAAAGGAAGACTTTTAAAACTTGTGGTTCAAAATGAATGATAGAAATTTGAATAGCTGTAAATCATTTCATTAAGGGTAAAATAAACATTTTATAATTAAATTGTTACTTAATATAGAAATGTGTCATTCTTTTTGAGATTGACTAAAAAGGAAAGTAAGTCACATAAATTGGGACAGAAAGAGTAGGTGGCTAGAGAAAAACTTTGAATTTGAAAATTTTCATTTTTCAGATTTTATATATTAAACAACTCTAATTTCCCAATAATCTATAGTTTCCTATTTTCTTTATATTTAGCTACTCTTTTAATTCAACTAGCTAGTAATTACAACTTTTTTTTTCACTCTTTTGTAATATAACCTAGTATTGATGATCAGGTTGGGATGGATAAACCAACTATGTTACTATTTGATAAAATGGTTATCAAAACAAATATTTCATGTGACAAGTCACAGCCAGATGATGATACAAATATTTCCATGATAAATTTCAGTACAACTTCATCAAGCAAAGATTCAAAGTCAAGTAGTCAACAATTTTCCAACAATTTTTCATTTATTAATTCAACAACTACTTTTACAAGTCATGATATTTCAGTTCAAGATTCACCACTGCCAGACCTTGAGCTCACACTTGCTGCTCCAAGTAGAAAAAGTACTGCTCTTCTTGCTGGAAGTACAATTACTGTTGTTTGAGTAAGAACAATAATAATTCTGCTTATATTTACTATATACTATAACAAGTTTAGGAGATTAATTAACTAAGTAGATGTCTATAAAAATAGATCATTTATTAATATGGGCTGCTAGCATCATTCACCCTTGGTCCCCTCCACCTAGCTTACCATAAATACATTTATCTATTCCATTTTAAAAAATTTAAATGTTTCATCAGTGATGTAAGTCATGACTAAAGTTCCATAAATAATTGTAATGATTTGTCAAAGGTTAATGTTTTACTACTTTTCATGTTACATTACATCATATCCTACTAAGCATAATATCACTTACTATAGTTTTTTTTTCTTTCAATTGTTTATGTTAAACTTATGACGAATTTCTAACCATTGGTAGGGCTCTTACGTAGTAATAATGTTCCTTAAATCAAAATGAACCTACAATTTCCATCTTAGGACTTAAAAGCAATATTTCCTCCGTTTCTATTTCTATGTCGTATTTACTAAAAATAGATATTTATTAATATTTGTCATTTCACAAAATCAATGCATAAATGATCGATACTATTTTTCCCATTTTTACCCTTGAGAGTTATTAGTCTTAAACATGGGCATAGCTACACTCATGTGAAGTTCATCGAAAAATTATACCGTATATACAAGTAATGATAAACAAAGTGGTTAAATAACATATTCTGAACACTCTTGACACAACAATATGATGTAGCCTTGTGGTTTTAGGCGCCTTGAAATAGCAAAGACTCACAAACTTAAAGTGTTCGTTGGAGGGAGTATATTGTTCTTCATAAAATGAACGTAATCTTTAAGATGCAATATAATATATAAGAATAATATATGCTTACTGATTAATTGTGGTCAAATTATTAGAGTCCTCTAGTGTCTTTGTTGGAGGAGTAGATAGGAAGTCTACTCAACTTTAAAAAACGACTCAATGTGATCTCATTTGCCTGCAAGTTTCTGTATAATATTTATTTTTTTAAAAAAATAATCCAGATATTTAAGGTTTTCTCTTAGAATGAGATCCCAATTCTAGCAACATTTTTTATTTATTTATTCAAGCCATCATCATTAGACTGAGAGCTTAAGGTGTAGGGAATTCGAATTAATTTCTACCATGCATGTATATATAATATAAGTAAAATAATTCACAATAATTAGGAGGGGGACATGGAAACCTTGCCTGTAATTTAAATATAATAAAAATTGGCAGTAGCATTTCTTAGAAGGAAAGAAAGTAGCCTATAGTCACTAGGAGTTGATTAGTTACACTGGGAACTGATCCGTTTAGTTAGTTACACTAGGCACTAATCTATTAAGCTAGTTACATTATTCATCTTAACTTAGAGGAACTAGACATCTTAAAATAGAGGGACATGTAACATTTCAAATATATATATATACATGGACAACTCAGGGAGGACTTATTATAAGATCGTATCGAGTGCTATGAAAGCTCGAATTTAAGAGAGGGGCATCAAGTTAAAATGAAGCTTGTAGCATGTAAGGACTCTTTTCATGTGTAGTCTAAAGTCCTTTTGACTCATTTAGAGAAACATATGATGTGGAAGTTGTGGCTTAGCATCGAAAGAGGTTTTAGCTTTACATACCTCAATTCTTAATTTTGTATACTTCTAAAGAATCAATCCTTTCTTTGGGAAGCTAATATACAATGTCAAGTGCTGAAGCTAGTATTAGCAGCTAATCGACAAGTGTGGGCCCAACAAATAGTACGTCAAAACACACGATGGGTAGCAAGGCTGTACAACCCTCAAACAAATGGTGTTTCACCACACCCTTCTTCTCCATCTTCTAATAATTTCTCATGAGGTCAACCACACTCCCACAACAAAATAGTACAT
Organism: Solanum pinnatisectum; assembly: GCA_035578085.1. Lineage (NCBI taxonomy): Eukaryota > Viridiplantae > Streptophyta > Magnoliopsida > Solanales > Solanaceae > Solanum > Solanum pinnatisectum. The sequence continues at coordinate 44,960,282 of CM069083.1, read as the reverse complement.
AAAATTGCTACAGAACTCCTTTAAGCAATAATAAGAAAAGCTTGAACTCACGACTTTTGACCATCTTTCTGTGAGTTCTTACTAAAAACATGTCTTAGAATGCTCATAAGAGCTCACATATGAAGGGGAAGGTGAAACATTACCTTGTATACCAAACTTCATGATTTCTTCACTTTACTTCACCTTGAAGTAACCTTCGAATAACTATAACCGGAGAAGAATCAATTCAAGCACCTCGTGATTAATGGGAACCTTGAAGCTTTAGAGGAGAGAAAATCTCCTTGAGAGCCTAAAGGGACTGTCATTCTAGATGAGAGAAGTAAAATAAAAGTTCAATGTTTTTGTCTATGTATAGGCTTCTACAACCTCCAATGTATATGTGCATAACTTTTGATGCAAAATTTAGATTGACAAGTAGTTTATTTTGTTGAACACTACTCTTGTAAACCTTTAATTTGATTAGTCATTCATCATTTGAAGCTTCATATGCTGGAAGGTATACTCATTTAAAATCAGACCATATATAAGGCCACTTGAAATTATTGTCACAAAAAAATGTAGCTTCCAATTAGCTTTTATTCTAAGGTTCTTCCCAACCTTCAAACTTTCTTTCACACCACATTAGCTATGGTATACTGAACTTTTAACATATTTGCTCAATTTCCTCTTTATCCTTTCGATTTTTGATAGTTTCATCTATGTTTAACTAGTCATACTTTAGCTCGGAGTTATAGGGTGTTACAATTATCCACCCATAGGATCATTAGTCTTCGAATGAGAGTCCTCAAGAGAAGTCTTATTCTAGGATTTTTTTTTTACCAATTTTTTTACAATTTCCTCTGTAAACATGACTATCTAAAAACACATATATACTGACCTCACAGGGCATCATATCAAATGGAACATAGGCAACTGATAAAAACTTACATTCTCAAACTTTACCTTTCATATGCTTATTATTGTTGTTGGTACATTTAGAACATATATAGGGGCTCGCACCTAGACATCAGCACATATGCACGACACACACATGACAATGATTTTAGCTTGGGATTTTAACACAACTTCGTGAGTAAAGCATAAAAGATTAATCGCAGGAATGAATCATATCGGTCTATTCTAAGTGGTCCGTGACATGACACATCTATCTTTGACACTCATCAATCAATTAAAAGATGACAGTTGAGAAGCAAAAGGTGAGGTAGCGCTCGCCAAGATTTTGTGCTTGCAAGAATGTGGTTGAATGCATCATCAGCCAAGCTAGTCACTTTGATCATCGGGTATTTAGTGCTTTGAAATTGATTCAATCAAATCATCATACTCCTTAATCACAACACCATCAATTATGTAATTGATGCAACTATTTTTGTAATTTCAGTACCCATAATGCCGCAACAACACTAAAATACTTGATATTGTCAATTATGGATACAGAGAATCAAATTTCAAAGAAATGGAAGAAATCAGCCACTTTGAGAACCACCAAATCAACTTCAGTGTGAATAGAGAGAAAATTGCTGTGTTTTTTTTTTCTAATCTCAGAAATACACAAATTTCTGTCAGTCATTATGAAAAACCACCAAATCAATTTTTCCAGAAAAGAAGTGTAGATAGAGATTTCATTGTGCTTTCTATAATAGCTTGTTTTATGAAATTTCCCTATTTTTTTACCCTTTTCCGATAATAATATAGTACATTGTTTACTAAAACCTTTCTTAATTCATAAAAAATGGATTGAATACATACAAAATTAGTCAACATCAAGAAAACAATAAATGACAAAGTAAACCTTAGAAAAACAGATTGGCTACTAGCTTAGTTACATCATTCTTAAGAATTACATGGAAAACATGCTGGAAAGAAAACAATGTGAAGTCAACATAACCACAATTTATGTACTCACAGGAGTTCAAACAATAACGAGAAATCTGCATATTACCCTCTGCTAAATTAGTACAGAAACACTAAACGTTCAAAGGGGAAAAAAATGAATTAAGGAAGCAAAGACCACCTCTGCGTAATCTGTGCATCTAATCAAATGTGAGAACAGTAGCTTTCAACAACTTTTACGTGAAATTTTGTTGGCAACTGCAGCCACTAGATCTAAAGACTCATTTCCAAATACATTTGACACTTCACAAGTATAAAGAATACAGCTCTACTATATTTGCCATTATAACCCTGTAATAAGCACAAGGACAGAAGTAGGATTACCAGGAGGTGAATGCACTTGACTGTAGTGTTGAAAGTGGAAGATTGGAAGTGATCTGCACTTACCATGGAAACTTAAGTATTGAACAATTGTTACATGATTTCGTCAAACTTGAATATCACATCATCAATACCTTTTCCCCAAAAGTTATTTACTAACTGGTCAAACTACCATTCAGTGCAAATGGAAGATTAAGATGATAAAACTGACAAGCAAACAAACCTCCCTAGTTTCTGATTTTCCTTTTTTGTTGTTTATATTGGTTCGTTTCTGGCGTGAGCTAACTACCATAATAAGCTAATTGATGGGTTGTGATCATAAAGAAAATTGGTCCATGTCAAAATTTCGAAGGAAAAGGCGAAGTAAAGAACAATATCATTTTCACAAACAACAAATTAAGGCATGACTAGTGAGAATGCATATACTAGTTACAATTACATCATATACCAAAATTATTTTACATTTATAATGAACAAATAAGAAAGAATCAAGTAACTTTGAAAACTATCTATTACCTTAGGTGAACGATGCTTCGACTAGTTAGCTGTGTTTGCAGTTAGTCTACCTCTGTATCCTGGTCTGTCCCCCTTTGGAGGCATGTATAGCTTTGCCTTTCTCTAGTTTGGTCAAGATATATAACAAGAAAAACATATCAAGTCCCTCGCATTAGGAAGAGGCAAGAAATAGTTGAGTCCACAACCTTTGTAGCACCATTCAGGCTGTGAACTAGGATACTTCTCCAAGAAAAACAGGTCATCTAGACCTTGCTCACAAATTTAACCTTCGTGAATCAGATCCTTGGATACCAGTGCAATCCTTTGTTTAGCACTATCAGATCGGAAATTGTCACTTTTGAATCCAAACTGCAAATGAATAAGTCCAAGAGAACATTTAATAAAATGAGATATTCATGAGCCTAAACTAGTGCTAATGGCAAATCTTTGTCCTCGTGGTATGACCACCATGGGAGTAATACCTCACTTGGACTATCAGGTGGGAACCACCTAAGCAGCACACCAAGGTGAACTACACCAGGTATAAGCTTGAAAAGAAATGGCGTAGTCACCTGCCAAAAGATTTGTCATAATTCAGCTAGAAAACATAACTAAGGACAGACTGTGAATAGAAAATAATTTGTTCTTCATATGCAATCATGGAGATGTTTTCATTTAAGAGGGTACTTCTATTTTGATCTCTCTATCTCTTGCCTGCACGTGCTTCCACTGGCACACGAAACACTAATAGGGGAAGGAGTGTGCTTGTGCATATTTCTTGCAAAAACCGAAGTTATATTTTTTAATACGGTATTCATAAAAATTTCCAAAAATATTTTTTTGCAAAAATCTGAAAAAAAATCTTTTGAATTTGAATAAGTGCTAGGAGCTGTTTTTCACACAAATCCATCTGCTCAAAAATCTTTTAAAAAATTAAAACTATTCAAACATATTTTCAACTTACACAAGCTTCTTTTTAAAAGCTTTTTAAAAAAAATTAGTCCATATGGCTCGTAAGTTAATTTAAAATGCTATAAAAGGATGCATGAGTATCCTGGCGAAATGTTAATTTCCCCTAGCTAAATGCACGCTGGACGTATAAGCATTATCTCTCTGTAATTGGTACTGAGAGACTGAAAATAAGCCTTCACCAATAACAAGTAACTCAATCTCCAAACACAGAAGTAAATAAGTGAAAGAAAAGAGAAGACATGTGTTATATATGGGTCTTAATAGTCAAAGATAACGATATAATTCTAAAATGGATAAGATTTGCAGCATCATTCAGAACAGAGACCCCTTAAGGAGATAAAAAAGAAAGCTAGTAGCTCATACCAGACTGAGAGCTGTTGTCCCTAGAAGCAGCAGGTACAATTTACCCTGAAAGTTGTAATTGCACATTCATCCATCAAACTAATGAATTCCTATCAGATAGAAGTGCTAGGGAAGAGATATATTTGGAAAGTAATGGCAGGCTGAAAGGATTTAATGCAGTGTGAGTTCCATTTTTTATCCTTAAGGAACTTTTAAAAGTTGGATAAGCAACTAGAAAATCCTGTCACGTAGAGAACAGTCGTATCAATTACCTCAACTAGATGAAGATTAGAAGCACGACTGAGCAACACAAAAGCAAATTCTCCTATTTGTGCTAAAGACATTCCAACCTACAAAATGTCAATCTCCCTTTGTTAACAAAAGTTAGTTACTTATACAACAAAAAGTTAAAACTCAACACAGAAGCGGAGCCATACTAGCAATGAAGTTTTGTTGTTGTAGCCAAAGGCCTTAACAACTGCAGAAGTCACAACAGTTTTAACAATGACCACTAATATCACTGATGCAAGTAGGATATCAACATGGTTCCAGAGGAAATGAACATGGATGAGCATCCCAATACTGGCAAGAAAAAGAGCTGCAAAGAAGTTGCGTATGGGTTCAATCTGCATCAAAAGAAACCTTAACCAAATGTATCCAGCAGAAAAAGGCAGAAACAGTTTAAAGTCTTATCTCTGAACTAGATTGTAAACCAAATGTATCAAGCAGAGAAAGGAAGAAACAGTATAAGTCTTATCTCTGCGCTAGATTGTACAACAAGACAATGAGTCGCTTTTTCTTTAGAGTGCACCAATTACTTCCACACACACCAGAACTTTTACTTCTGTTAGATGAATACACACCAAACCTTTTACTCAAACTGAAAAGCTCAATCTTTAGATCATTACGTGGATCAAGGAAGCAGGAATCCCCGTTTTGGGTTACCAACAGAACACATTCAAAAAGCTCAGAAACAGTCAGGCCATAAAAAGGAATATACTATGGATTCAGAATACAGAGCGCATTGCAAATTAGACGATAATAGTTGTGTCCGTAATGTCTCTTTATTTGTCAAAAGAAAAGCAAATATAGTAATCCCATTACTTTCTCAATGCAATTTTCCATAACGAGGAACATTTGAATCATTCTTAATCCCATCGATTGTCCAGAACATGAATAAATGATATTATAACTAGTGAACTTAATAAGATCAGTCCTATTTCACCTCCAAAAGAACTACAATTGGTTACAAATTATGCATATGGATGCAATCTTTTTGTTGTTTGATTCGTAAATGAAGTGAATCAATTTCTTACTCCACAATGACCTTTACTTTTACCAACTTCAAATAAACAGAAGGTGCATCACATCACCTGATGACAAATGAAACAAACTTGTTTTTTTTAAAAAAAAAAAGATGATGGAACAAAAAGAGTTAAAAATATTGATTAAAATGTCTCTCGATATTTTTCTTAAACATAGGAGGGCTTTAAATAGCCAACTTACAGCTAGTTTAACATTGTAACCAATCTTCAGAAACTAAATATTTCTCTATTGAGAATGTCTAGGGATATTGTAGTTGCATTATCTCTTGAATATATCTTTTGCAGAAATTCAGTTTATCAACAACTAACTTTTAAGATTTTAAATTATTTTTATTAGCGTCTTCTGTGACTTGAATTTAGAAGTTAGTTTTTTCTTGCTTTGTTATTTCAGTCTGCATATAAGTTCTTAGCATATTTTTCTATTTCCCAAGTTAGAATTAGAGCTATAAATGTATGTCTCTGAGTTACTGATAAAATAATTTTCTTGGACAGCATTGCAGTATTTTTCTCTCATTATTTTGCTGTGCTATTTCCCTAATTCTTTTGCTAAAAGACCATCAATTGATATCTAAAGCTATTTTCTCGAGGGACCTGCAAGTGAGGTGGGTTCTGAAAATAGTTTTTCCCAAATAGCCCCTTCTGTCTTTGATGGTGAAGATTACCAACGTTGGCCAGTAAGAATGGAGACTTATCTTGAGGCTTTAGATCTTTGCGGGTCGTGGAAGAGGATTATGACGTTTTTCCGCTGCTCAATAATCCCATTATGGACAGATCAAAAGCCACAAAAAACTCAATAATCTGTGTCTCAGATCAAAAGCCACAAGAAAAAATAAAAAATAAAAAAATGAAAGCAACTTTATTTGTTGGTGTCTGCAACAATTTTCACGAGAATTATGGCTCTCAAATCAGCAAAATAAATTTGGGATTATTAGAAGAAAGAATACACAAGGGAGAAAAAATGCGAGGCATGAAGATGTTGAATTTAACAAGGGAATTCGTCAATTCGAATTGCAAAAGATGAAGGAATCTGAGACCATCAAAGAGTACTCGAACGGACTTCTTGTCATTGTTAAAAGGTAAGATTGCTAGACACTAAATTTAAAGATTCAAGAATTGTTGAAAAATTCTTGTTACAATGCTGAAAAGATACGAATTATCCATAACAACCTTGGAAAAGACAAGATCTTACCAAGAGTACCTTGACAAAATTGCTAAACTATATTGAAGGCACAAGAGCCAAGGAGGCAAGATGGTATGGTTGAAGGAGCTTCGGCAGTCAACCACAAGACTCAAAACAAGGTATTAGTTCAAGGAAAAATTACCCACCTTGTCGCATTATGGCAAGAAAGGTTATCCTCCATTTAAATATTAAAAGAGGCCAGATGCACAGTGCAAAATCTGCAACCAGCTTGGTCATGAAGTTGTGATTTGCAAAAGCAAATCTCAAAAATATGAAGCAAATGCCCAAGTTGTCAATGAAGGAGAAGACCACTTCTGTGTGGGCAGTGTGGCTATATACTTCTCAACCAAGAAATGTGATTTTTGGATAATCGACACAGGAAAATGGGTAAATATGAGTGGATACCCATATAAATTACCCATTCTGCCACCTCTATGTGTGGCAATATACTTCTCAACCAAGAAATGTGATTTTTGGATGATTGACAGAGGATGTACAAACCACATGACATATGACAAATCTTTTTTAAGAGTTCATGTTTATTTTTATTTAAAATAGAAAAATCAGAAAATCAGAATCAGAAATGATGACTATTCCTGCAAAAGGAAAAGGAAGCATTGCAATCAAAACAAGTTCAGGTATAAAAATAATTTCATATGTCCTCTAGGGGCCTAATATTGATCAAAATTTGTTGAGTGTTGGCCAGCTAATGGAAAAATGATTTAATTTCCATTTGAATAAAAGTATAGTCAAATCTGTGATGTAGCTAACAGGAAATTTTACAAGTTGAAATGAGAGGTAGAAACCTCTTATATTCAATCCAACAGAAGATGAACACAAGCCTTGCAAGACCAATTATGAACTAACAGATTTATTCGCGAGGTCAATTCCATCCAAGACAACAATCTATGATTCTTGATCCAAGGAGGAGTGTTGAAAATATGTCTCAGAATATTGTAGAAATAAAACAACTAGCTGCATTATCTCTAAAAGATTTCTTTTGCAAAAATTCAGTTTATCAGCAGCTAACTTTTAGGATTTCAAATTATTTTTATTAGAGTCCATTGTGGCTTGAATTTACGAGTTAGTTTCCTCTTTCTTTGTTATTTGAATTTGCAGATAAGTTAGTAGCATATTTTTCTAATTTTTAGTTAGAAATTGAAGCTGAAAATGTATGTCTCTGTGTTATTAATAAAATAATTCTCTTTGACAACATTGCAATTTTTTTCCCTCGAAGCCTTTCCCTGTTATTTCCCTAATTCTTTTGTTTAAAACACAACACTATCCCCTCCCATTTCAACTAAATTATTATACACTATGCTTGGAATTATTTAGCAAGTAGAACAAATAAAGCTTTGGACAAAGAGCAGCATTTGAAGATTGTTTGTGATCAACCTGAAATCAGGGTATACACAGATCAAACATCTTGGACACTAAAAAGAAAAAAATAGTTCTCAGAAGGTAGAAATAAGAATCAAATCTTCACCAGGCATGGTTGAAGTATATCTTTGTATCAGTAGTTCAATACCAGGCAAATGCACATTCTCAGCAACAATATCAAACGAATAGAAGTTAGAAACTTCTATTCAAATATCAGATAGGCTTTTTATCTTGTATCCTAATGCCCATTGATTCCATGATTCCTTCTTGTCCCTATGTTTGTAATGGCAAAACAAAAATCATAATGAAGTCTTACTTGTTCAAGAGTATGTTGGGCAAGATCAGTTGTTGAAATCATCACTCCAGCAGCAAATGAACCCAACTCTAAGCTTAGACCTAGCTTATCGCTACACTGAAATTGTACAAACAATAGAAAAAAAAGATTATTGATAAGAAAACAATTAAAAAGATCAGTTCTTAGCATGCACCAAAAGAACCAAATTCAACATGCACCTTTTTGAGTAAAAAACTCAAGAAATAAAATAATATGCACTATATAGTGAACACATTAATAAAGCACAGATTGGTAAAGTTGATGAAGAAATTGGAATTAAAGACTTTAAAAGGCAGACCAAGCATGAACAAGCTGTTCTGAGCTCTTCTTGACTGCAGCGCACTTGAGGAGCTGTTTGTGAAGAGCTAAAGAATTTTGAACTAGGAATATCTTGGCGATATGAACATATCCTTGTGAAGAGCATTCTAACAAGGTTTCAATTCAAAAATGATAAGAACAAGCACATCTGACATTGCAACACGTTGAGGAGGCCATAACAAATATTTACTCCAACTCCAAAAGTGCTAGCTAGTCCTGAATCTTTCTACCAGGGGATGTAGAGAGAGGTTGGGTCAGCACTCAGAAGGAATTGATGCATAACCAGAAAGCAGAGAAAAGACATTCCAAATGCATATTTTATTACACAAGTACAAAGGCTGAGAGATAGAAGAATAACCAACCCAAGCTACAAGGAGGCAAAATGCCACTGAAGCCAATTGATACAGTTCATTAGTCTGCGAAATAAAGGACATAATTAGAATTCTCAGAAAAATCTTAAATACCAGTGACCATCATGCCCACAATTAGTCATGAAGAACTCATGAAAACCTGGAGCTGTTTCAGTCCAGCCTAATTATTGGATCAAGCAGTACAATAAAATGTGCAACTATATAAATGGGCCAAGCATGCAATAAATGCACCACTGTACTTTGTAGAGTAAGGTCTTAACTGATTCTCTACACTCTACAGTAGAATACACCTATAAATAAGTGTTTGATGTATTTTGTGAGACTTCAATTTAATTCTCTCTAATTCTTCCTCTCCCAACAGATCTCAGAAAGTGCTATTGCCTAACAAAGGAACTTCTTTAGAGTCAGGAAGTTCATACCTGTGATGATAAGCTTATCATCAGCTTCAGGAACCATGGAACACACTTCCGTGATAATATTGACAAAATAGCCAAAAATGAGAGCAACATGACCAACCTGGCTGATAGATGAATCAGTATAATGCAATAAATAAGTAGGATTGGTGCAAAATTAACGTCAGGCAAGAATTTCAAACAATTTAAAGCACCGAAATTCCAGAAGTACTAGCTTAGCATCTATATTTCTGAATCCCGCCTTCCACATTTCCCAGAAGTTTAAGTATGGAAGACAAACAATACAGTGGTACACCAGTATCAGTATTGTAATTATATATGTTATGTAATACACCACTAGGCAGTAAGTTCAGTATATGACGACTACATAATAGAGCAAACAACCATCATATGATAGAATGGAGTTACGTTGGTGTTACTACAATACCATAAAGAACTGAGGCATGTTGAAACTGACATTTCTGCTGAAACGCAATCACTCAAAGAAGAAATGCAAAATTTAGTTGCAAAAAGAAATTTTCCTAAGCTCATTCCATTTAAAGTAAATTTCTCCTACAGAAGGATACCCAAAACGGTGCTCTTAAACATGAGACCAATCAATAAGTATGCCATACTTGCAAATTCTCCATGCTAAACATTTAAAGGTTGTTCCTCATTTCACAACTAACAATAGTCTAAAAGCATTGCCTCTGAACAAAAGAATAGGACAAAAGAATAAAAGTACCAAAGTTACAGAATCTAGCACCAAATACACAGAAATACCAAAGTCTTGATCTCATTTTAATTCCTCTGCCGAATATTTAAACTATATCAGCTGTCTCAGAAGACAGGATTAAATGTAAAGAATCATTAAGAAGGTAAAATATTACTATATGGCTCTCAAGAATCAATCCTCAACTCCCTTACTGCCCATCCAAAAAAAAAACTTGGGGAATTTAAGTGAAATTTTGCTACAATCATGTAGCGATTCTTTATGATTTACCTTCCCATAGGTATTCATTTTCTGTGTTCATCATAATACTCTCTTTTCTCTATGCCTTTCACATTTAAACAATAAAAAATGGTTCCTATACAATCTCTGGTAGGGAATATGTCCATCAAGCCTCCACCCATCAAATTTAACTTCCATTAAATTCTTTTAGAAAGACCCTCATGAAAATATATCTTCTTCAATAAGTTCATCCGCTGCAAAGAGAGTTCTCGCTTATAGAATATACTAATGGGTTGCTAGACTCTGAAATTGATTTTTCCATGCACATCCATCTAATCATGATTTAGATGGACGAATGGAGCTTCCTTGCCTTGCAAATTAGGAAGTATTGGCAGACACTACATGTTCACAATTGATACAATCACTGGTGTATCCACCTTTCACTTTGCATAATTTAGTTGGACCTCTATATTCAACATACTTTCTAGGCATTATATGTCTATGTCGAGATAATAATACATAAGTTTGTAGATAGACATCTTTGTCTTTTTCATTTTAATGGTAAAGATGCATTTATTCAGGTTGATCACCTAGAGTACCTTTATTTGATTCGAGTCTTCATGTTTATATCGAGCATATATCATAGTTTTCCACTTTGGAGTTTGTCAATTCTCATGAACCTCTGCAAGAAACTTCAGATCCAGAGGCATAAAACCTCCTAGTCCCATCCCTACTTACACTTCTCTGCCCATACACTTCTATAGTGAATTGATATTTCGCCAATGTCTTTGTTTACCATTTTATATTCTACAATCACCAGAATTGGATGCATAGCCCAACAACCATCTGAGCACTTGTGATAATATGTGGTAGATTTCTTTCGCAGAAAAGAACAATCGCCCCTCCCTCCTCAAGTGACATAATGAAAAGTTGTTACCATATTCTAGAGGACAAATTAAACTCCTAAGAAGTTAAATAAAAAATCAGAACTAATGAGCATGTTGTCGAGTAATATGGACCTGCCTACAACATCTCAGCTGGGAAAGCTATTGATAAACAATTGTCAAGTTGCTAAAATTTACCAAACTGAACAGATGGCTCTAGGCAACGCTGCATATGAATGCATGCCTAGACATACAAGACAACTTAATAGCATAGAACAAACAGTTCTCATACGGTAATGAGCTCTGAAAAGAGGTGATTTCCAGGATTGATCAGCTTCAAACACAATAAAACTTATTTTCTTTTATCGTTACAATTATCTATCTATAGTTCTCATGAGACTCTAAATTATGTTCGAGGACGCTCTTTTCCTTTCACTAAGAAATATCACCTGGTGAAATGGGAGGTGGTGATAAACAACAAAAAAGAAGGGGGAATGGGCATAAAGAATCTCAAAGTTCAAAACCAGAGTCTCCTTTTGAAGTGGTTGTGGAGGTTTGCTTCTGTAGAACAAGGTCAGTGGAAAGATGTTATAATTTCCGGATATGCAATGGAGGACTCATGGATTACAAAGGAAGTTAGAAGCCCTACTGGGGTTGGTTTATGGAGAACAATCAGGAATTTGTGGCCTAAAATATGGAGAAATTCAAAAATTGATATAGGAAATGGAAGGAAGACATTCTTCTGGAATGATGTGTGGGTTGGACAACACTCTCTGAAACAGCTGCATCCTGAGATTTATAATCTGAACCAACAGAAGGAAGCAACAGTAGCAGAAGTCAAAGACAACCAAGGATGGAACCTATCTTTTAGGAAAGGTTGAATGACTGGGAAATAGACAAATTAGCAGATTTCTACAAGTCTTTGGAGCAGGCAAATAACCTTGACACAAAGGAGGATAGGTTACCATGGTTGAGGGAAAACAATGGGAAGTTCACAGTAAAATCAGCTCATAGACATCTTGACAGGCAGCTGAAATGTTGCTACCATGGCCTTGGAAGATGATATGGAAAATTAATGTACCTCACAAGGTGGCTTGTTTCATCTGGTTGGTAGCTAGGGAAGCAGTACTAACTCGGGACAATCTAATGAAAAGGGGAAGACAGTTATGCTCCAGGTGTTTTTTTTGTAAAATAGAAACAGAGACAACGAACCATCTCTTCCTCCATTGCAGAGTGACAGAGAAATTGTGGCAGGTCTTTTTGGACTTGAGGGGAATTAGCTGGTCCATGCCAAGACACACCTCAGATTTCTAGCATGCTGGAATAGAGAAGGGAATACATCAGATCACTAGGAGAGATGGAAGATTGTTCCTGCTTGCATCTGGTGGACAATTTGGAAGGAAAGGAACCAGAGATGCTTCGAAAACAAGAGCATCCCTTTCCAGAGTTTGAAGTTGAACTGTCTTATAACCCTTTATTTTTGGTGTAATCATGTCTTCCCCAAAGAGGTGGAGGCTATTACTCACTTTTTAGATAGTTTAGGAGGGGTATAAATGATAGGTCTTTTGGTTTTGCTTACTGTATACTCCTAATGTAATTACTACTGAGATACGAAACCAACTAACTCTTACAAATATAGCTGACCTGCACCAAAGCTCGTGCAGAGAGGGAATAGAAAGTGCTCGAAGTCAAGTAAACAAACTTACGACTTTGTCATCGATATTAACCCTTGCAGAACATTAGAAGTGCCTCCCAGGATTGGAAGCAAAGCAAACAGAAGACCTACAGCACAATCCTGAAAGAACGAGAAAGTACCTGGAATTAGTCACCACGTTCCCTTTTTTTTAGCAAAGGAAGAGTATGAAGTTAACTATGACCCATTCTTATGTGATGAAATCTTATGGGAGAAAAATTAATAGCTCCACCGAGCTCCAGTGGTTTGATGTTTAGCGAGTGTTATTCTTGTGATGATGAAATAGTGGTGAGACTATTTTCCTTCTGTGACTTGAACTGGCCACGTGCCATTTAGACATCTTTTCAATAAAATAATATGCAACTAGAACTTCCAAATAGTAGATATCAATCATGTGTTGAATAAAAACTCAAAAAGGTCTCAATCTGTGAGATCATGCAAATGGTAAAGAAAGAAGGATGTGCAAGAGATGAATCAGAAGACAAAGCACCTGCAAAATAAGAGTGCCAATTGTAACCTGGCCGTGAAGTGCATTTGTACTATTCTTTTCCATCAAAAACTTCAACACCTATGGCAAGGAAAAAGGTCAGTTACCATCAGAGACTCCAGAGTCCACAATACCCTAAAGGAGATAGAATGGATGTGGACAAGCTTACCACCGCTGTAGAAGACATTGAGAGAAATGCTCCAACAAATACACCCTCTGAAGGCTTACCGCCACACAACTACAAAATCATCAAGTTGCACAAGTTTATATTGCACAAACGGGGAAAAACTTTTGGCAAACAGTAAACATAAAAGATGAGACATAGTACTGGTCTGGAGCAACTTTCTCCTATCTTACAACATGTACAGGTGTCAAAATAATTAAGAAGCATGAGCCAGTCACATAAGCGTATACATCTTAATGCTCAACAATTTATTCAGCTGACCTACTAAGCATAAAATGAGGTAAAGTGGAAAACTTCTACATTTTAATTGACTGCATTGGATACAGTTTCTGTTACTAAAATACAGAATGCAATTTAAATTTCACTAGTTCTGTTATAAAACAGAATCAAATTTTCCACATTAAAAAAAATAACCGACAGATTTCACCCTCGTAAGATAAATACAGCATTTGAGTCTAATGAATTGGTACAATTCATTCAGTTTTTTTTAATTGTCACATTCATTTTAGAGGCTGAAACTAAGTTGCAAGCTGTTGTTCAAATAGGGAAGGGGATTCACAAATATGATCGAGAAACAATTTATTTCACATAAGATGCATGTGTGATGTGCCAGCTAGTGATTTCACAACTTGTTGATCAAATGCACTAAGTTGCACATGAAATGCATTCCCCGCATGGAAACACATCACATTCAAAGCATATGCTTGTTGATCATGTCACAATGCGTAGTTCACAGGCTTAAAGGAAGTTCATCTGAAGACTAACACTGTTATTAGGTAATGCTGGACCTCAAAGGTCCGACATACTGCAAGATTAGTCTCATCAAAATGTGAATGTTAAGATAGATGTGCACTTATACAAAGTTAAACAAGATCTAAAAGGTGAAAGTAGAATACAGAGAGGATAAAAGAGAGAATGTTGTTTGAGAGGATTTATCGCACCCTACCTAGACCTCCAAATGAACAGGCCCAATGTTAGATGGGGACAAGGTAGACCTAAAATCACATCGAAGGAAGGAAGTTATCTCAAAACACCACAATCACTCAAAATCCCAGCAGACTTAGCCAAAAAAAAAAAAAAAAAAACATGATAGAAGTAAAAAATCCACATATGCAATATCGGCAAATTGGGACCAAGACTTGGTCATGGCATAGATTTACATAAGGTTCAATGTTTCCTAGAGTCTCTTTAGTTTCTTTAGAGATACAAATGTCACTAAAAAATATAGAGAGCAGTTAGCGTAGAACCCCAAGTGTTGAAATGAAATGGTAAATGGAGCAAAATGGATAGTGAGGATTCAAATAGCTGGCAAGCTAGATGGGGATTAAGGCATGTTAGAATATATAATAGGTTTATACAATCCTATTAGAATAGGAATAGGTTTATACAATTCTATTAGAATAGGAATAGGTTTATACAATCCTATTTAGAATAGGAATAGGAATACAAATAGAAATAGGAATAGTAAATAGTATCCTACTTGGTAAAGGCTTGTATTCTAGTGTCTATAAATAAGGTCTCAATGTAATAATGTAGACACAACAACAACAATGCAATAATATTCTTCTCTTATATTTCTCATATGGAATCAGAGCCTCTACGATCTTGGTAGAGAATCAAAGAGCTTCCGCTGCCTGCGGGTGGCTATTACCCATATATGCCGCCTGTCTGGCCAATGATTATGTTAACAAAAATAGGACTAATGATACATGCATGAACCCATATTCAAGGGAAGAAACTTGGACAGACAGATCACCGTGCATCAATTTCCGGTGACTTTCTAGGGCTGTTTTGTGTCAACCCCATATCTGTCGGTATTTGTGTAGCACCGTGCCATCTTTCCGGTGACTACTTTTTCATATTTAATTTATGTAGCATCGTGCCATCTTTTCGGTGACTACTTTCTCATATCTAATTTGTGTAGCACGGTGCGATTTTTCCGGTGACTACTTTTTCATATCTGATTTGTGTAGCACCATGCCATCTTTCCAGTGACTGCTTTTTCATATTTAATTTGTGTAGCACCGTGTCATCCTTCCGGTGACTACCTTTTTTTGCATATCTGATTTGCATAGCACCGTGCATTTCTCTGGACTACTTTTCATATTTAATTTGTGTAGTACCGTGGATTTTTTCGAACTATTTTCTCATATCTGAGTAGCATAGCATCATGTGTCTTTTCAGTTTCTCCTCAGATTTGATTTGCATAGTTTCATTCGTCTTTCCGATGACTCCTCAAAATCTGATTTGCTTAGGGTTGTGCCATCATTCCAACCCTACGCATATAATTTTTTCTTTTTCAGTAGGGTCGTGCCATCATTCCAACCCTACCCATATTATTTCTCTTTTTCAATGGGGTCGTTCCATCAATTCGAACTATCCTATATAATTTTTATTTATTTTCTAGATGGGTCGTGACATCATTCCGCCCCTACCAATATAATTTTATTTCTTAGATTGTGACCACTTTCAGCCATCAAATCTAATACTCCAGCATATGAGCATGTTCCAGCCAATTTTTCGGTGACTTTCTTGTTTAATATTGACTCATCTATTGATTCCAACATGATACATATACTTTATACTAGATTTTGAGCACTTAGTTGCTCGGGGGGTTTAGTAGCCTTGTATGTCGATTATGTGAGTCACTCTATGGTCTGAAACAGTCTTTGCAAGTTTGGTTTGGGAAGTTCAACGCTGTAATTTTATCACTCTGTGTTTTATCGGCATTATGCATCAAATTCAGTATTTCATAAGAAGATTAAGCACATTGAGATTGACTGACATTATGCATCAAATCCAGTATTTAATGAGAAAACAAGCACATTGAGATTGCCTGTCAATTTTGTGAAGTCAACTGATCAACTTGCAGATATCTCACCAAGCCCCTCATCGTCCTTGTATTAATTACATATGTAACAAACTAGGTACATTAATTGTATGCACTAGCTTGAGGGGGAGTGTTAGAATATGAATAGGTTTATACAATCCTATTAGAATAGGAATAGGTTTATATAATTCTATTAGAATAGGAATAGGTTTATACAATCCTATTTAGAATAGGAACAAGAATACAAATAGATATAGGAATAGTAAATAGTACCCTACTTGGTAAAGGATTGTATTCTAGTGTCTATAAATAGGGCCTCAATGTAATAATGTAGACACAACAACAACAATTCAATAATATTCTTACAAGGCATAGCTTCTTGTTGTTGATGATAAAAAAGGGTTAGTCATTACTGATTAAGATCCAATAATGGAAGATCAAAGCAGCACAAGGAGATACCATATCAACCCACATCCCACCCCCTCTCTACTCAGGCACCAAACTTTGCAGTCCTTCCGATACAACACATGTTAAACACTTATGTCTTCTAATAAGATTACTAAGTAACTCGGATCAATGCATAGCAATAAAGCAACCACTAGAATAATAAGAAATGGTGCACCCATAGTCACATAAAAAGCAGACCACATAAAACAAGTAAATTTTAGACCTACCGAGGCTGTAATTCCACATAGACATATAAAAAGAAGAACTTGAAGTAAGCCTCCAAGAACTGCAACAGCTCGAACAATACGGAGCTAGATAATACACAAAAATCAGAGTCAACCCACAGTTTATATAACATAAATCGATAATGGTTGCACTGTTTTATCAAGAAAATGAAAATCCAATATGTAATGTTCTTTCTATTTAGCAAACCTTTGTGGTTGAGAACTCCAGCCCCAAAGCAAAAAGAAGAAAAATTACACCGAACTGAGCCACTGTCTCAACCTATAAGCAGAGACAGGTTGAAAGTGACATAAAACTTGATAAATGAATTAAAAGCTAAGAAGAAAACTACCCTAAGTTGATTACTGCAGATAACTTTCATTAATTCAGTTGCTAAAGATATTGATATTGTTCTTAATTGCAACTATGAAAAACCACCAATCTGAAAAGTACTTCGGAAATTGCGAGTCTCCATCATTTTCCATTTTCCAATCATTTAGAACCCATATAATCTGATTAAGCTAACAAAATCAAGATGCTCACTTAAGCAGGTCCAGACTTGTGAAAGCAGTTTTTTTCACATTTCTTATATTAGGAAAAGAAAAAACAAATAATAAGATCTTTTTGTCAAAGCTACATACTTGCACCATTTCACTGACAACATTAAAACCTCCAGGTCCAACAACAGATCCTGCTAGTAAGTATCCAGTTATAACCTGAAAAATATAAATTAAGAATTATAAATTTGAATGCCTTGCAACTACAAAAGATGAATGACTATTGTGCACTTTGGAATGAAGAAATATTGGTCATTTTGTTTATCAATAATGAAGAAAAACTCAGTAAAGATAGTGATCCGACCGGCTGACCCGCACAAGCAAAGGCAATTCCACCACATGTTGCAGAAACAATGACCACTACTAGATCTGATATCAACCTACGCATTACACATGTCAAGCAACAGTGAGCCATACAAATGCTTGTTAGCTTCAATACGAATGTAGAAAGCTTACCTCAAGTCCAACTGTAATACCGGATACTTGGACTTGAAATTAGATATGATAAAGACATTGTCCTGAATAAACAAAATATCAAACATTACATTCCAAGTATATGGATCTTCATTTTCAAAAATCATAACCATCAATCAACTCATACACAGAAGCAAGCAAAACTAAAAGCTTACCTTCCTATCTATTAATGTTGGCGTTTCTTCTGCTCCATGGTCATTATCAAGTTTAAAAACATGATGAAGCTGAAAAGATCTACAAAGTAATTGTACAAAATATAAAAATCATGAATCAAGAAGGAGATGAATACTGTAGAAAGTTAATTTGTGAAAATGTACGAAGTATGTACTTGTCCTCTTTCTTTGTGTCATTTTTCTTGGGCTTAACTCTAGCCACAGTCTCCAACACCGCCTGAAAAAGAAAGGGATAAAGCATTGAAGCGACACATATTCAAACAGCTATAAGTGAGAAAGGAGTATCAGTACAATGATATTATAGTTATGAAAGAGAAACACCAATCAGAGTGTCAGTCATGGTATAAGCACAATTCAAATATATATCAGCATATTACTAGCCACTAGGTGAACTAGAAATACGAGACAAATTTAAAACCAGTAACAAACCTCAGCAGAATAAACAGAAGAATGAAACTTATATACCTGAGAGTAAACAATGGAAAAGACGCCATTCAATTGTTACAAGTTGTAAGATAAGTAATTAGTTTTATTCTTCAGAACCGGCTGAGGACTAACAGAAATAAGTGATGAAGAATAAAAGAAAGGCCAACTCCCCAATACTTACCAGTTACTAGTGGAAAAAATGATAGGAAGGTATTAAAGACAAATTACAAGTTTTTGTGTTCTTTCATTTGTTGAGACATTATGATGTTTTACTTACATATCATGTTTAAATTACTCCCTTGTCATTGGAAATTCTTCAACCTTCTTTTTTGAGGACTTTGGTGTCCCATGATCTGGGGTGTAATTACGCATCCAAGAACCATATTTTACCCATAATTTAGCTAAGTTCTAAGTATAAACTCACATATATCCATGTGTTTTCTGTATAATTGTTGTGATGAGCTAATACATATGATTAGATCGATTTCAGGCAAAAAAAGGCAAGGATTGACCCAAAAGATGGATACAGCTCAAAGCAACGCGTCCAGGACTAAAATGCAGCCAAGACAGGCTGAATAAGGTGGTCTGCGATGTGGGGCATGCACCTCACGTTAGCCTCCACATTGCGCCTGAGTGAAAACAAGATTCAGGAACTGAAAGTTCTTGCGATAGATATGCAACACACTGAAAAGCAGACGGAGTTTGCAATGGCCCTCGCAGCGTAGGCCTCCTACTCCGCGATGGGGTCTGCACCGCACATCTATATTATGCGGAACCAGAGTTGACAAGGTCAGAGCAAAGTCAACTGGGATTGGGATTTTCTTTCCACTATTATAAATAGATCACAAGGAAAATGTTATTAACGTTACGTATTATCTATAGAAAATAGATTTCATTATTCTTTGCTACGAACTACTCCATAATTGTTCTTAGTTTTAGTTATTGCTGTCGTAGAAGATTACTATGGTAAGAACAAGATACTCTTGCAAAAGCTGCATTAATCAAAGGTTTATTTTTTTCATGCTAATGTTCTTTAGATATTACAATTGCTTTTCTTATTTGCAACTAGCTATGAGTAGCTAAAACTCATAACTAGGGCTATGGAATCTAAAGTAGGAATAAGGATAATAGATTCTTCACACTAAAATCTTTGCATGAAGGTTGATTATTGTGCATTGAGATTCTTTCGTACTGATTATCTTTTTGATGGTTGCAAACATTAAAAACTCGCATATATTCTGACTTTCTTGACAAAAGAAGTTAAGATTAGGAAAAAGGATCATTAACAGGGATTTAGAGCTACCAACTCTCATCTAATAGCTTATAGAATAGCTAACCTGATATTATGATGAACAATTAATTCAACACTCAAGTGCCGAAAGGACTTAAGGTGAAATTCTTCTAATCCATCGAGAGACTTTAGAAGATTAATAGACTCATCAGTTTTGCACAATGAATACACCCGAGTGAGTTGATAGTGAATATTGTCTCTTTTAATTCCGATATCTAGAAATTCTAGTTTGTCTTTAATACGATATAGACAATGTAGTTAATTTAGTTAAAAATTCCCCATTTAGAACCCCATATGAAATAGTAGCCATTAGATTGGATTTCAATAGCAAATTGTAAGTTTTTTCACCACACTCATGGGATTCGACCTTAACCTAGTTGGGTTGCTATATTTTGGCAGCGACTGTTTTATTCCCCATTTGAGGATGCAATTTGGCAGACATCACCCACCGAGTACCTCATCCTCTCACCAGTATACCGAATAACTCTACCACAAAAGTTAAGTAGATTAGAACAAGTCACCTTCTTTAATGGAATAATTACACATAGCAATTCAAATGAAACTTATAACAATCACATTATAGAATATAATTCACTAAGAAGAGGTGGAGATGCACACCTGCTGCTCGGCCACACTATTATTGAAGCTGCCCGCATCGTTAACTGTCAATTAAATAGGAAAAATATATGCTCAAACAGTTAGTAGCTAATCTTTTTCTACTTTACCAATCTTCCAAAATTACATCTGATAACTACAAAAGCAGATCTTCATGCATATTAGTATTTATTTTACTAGATATAGCAATTAATGTAACTATATACCAGGTCGGATTAATAAATAAGGTATCCGAAAGCAGAAAATGAAGATTTACAACCTCAAGTAGAAGTCATATAAATTCTTCAGTCTAGAGAAACTTTGATTAGATTATTGACTTATTAGAAAACACAGTTTTAACGCATATCTCCAGTTGCCAATTCAACACTGACAATTTCATACTTATCAAGCTCCACACAAAAAAATGCAAAAATAAAACGACGTTATGTAAACTGTGAGAAATTCAGATCTAGAACATAAACCTTCATCCTTATCATTTTCAGTGAACTCTTTTTCAAGTGCTCGATCGATCATATCAGCAAAACTATCCTCTTTAGGCCTACTCCGAGGTCCACTGCTGAATTCACTACCATTACGTGTGCCATTACTTCCTCTACTGAGCAACTGATCTGATTCTGGAAGCGCAAATGCAAATGCCAAAGCTAGAAAGAGCAGCAATACTGTAATTGCTAAAACAGTGGAGAACTTCACAAATAAGGATTGTAACCGGGAGGATGATCTCCTCCGAGTAGTCATTGCACTGCGACGACGGCGACGGCGACAGCGCCGGCGGAAAGCAGTGGATTAAGAGTAGTGTTTGGGTGTCGGTTTGTCACTTTCTACAGGGTGTACAACAAACTCTACTCGGTAGCAGAAGTAAGTAAGTTTATAGTACTACACTGTACATTGTTTTTTATTTATTTATATATACAACACACACTGACACACCATACTGTGTGTTGAAACGCAGGAGAAGAGGGACATTGATTCAATTTTCTTGTACACTCTTGGAGGACAAGTTAAAAAGTAACCATGGTTAGATTTTAACCGGACAGTTGAATTACTCGACAAAATTGGAAGATTATCATTTAAGGCTTAATGAGGATGATTAAGACAGTTGGGGGATGTTTTCACGTGACCATGTGTAGGATGTAGAGCCCCTCAAATTTATAAAAAAAAAATTATTATGAATGAGACACAAATATGAAAACTTGTATGAAGCTCTATTTATTCTTTGACAAGTGGATAATTGGGTCTCATTTAAGAAAATGGCCCAAACTCCTTTTTCGCTCTCTTCCTTTATGATGTTTTTCCCCTCTCTTACTTTTTATTTGATTTCTTTTCAACCATTGTTTTAAATTTTGCATTTCCATACTTTAATAATTTTATTCATGGAAAGTATGAAAAATATTCATAAACACCTATGTAAATACATAATCTTTCCGTCAATTTATACGTAAATACTTTGCATTTCCATACTTTAATAATTTTATTCATGGAAAGTATGAAAAATATTCATAAACACCTACGTAAATACATAATCTTTCCGTCAATTTATATGTAAACACATAATCTTTCCGCAAGTACAAATATCACCTTGACAAGCATTGCAATTATTTATAATGGTCACTGTAGATAGATTCCTTTTCTTTTCTATAAATAAGTTTCATTTGTAGTTTGTAAGAGGCAGGTTTTAGAAACCCTCTCTACTTTCTTCTCTCTCTTGTAAAATACTTACCGGAGTTGTCAATAAAGTGTATAGTTCTCATAGGCCCTGGTGTTGGCCACAACTGCAAGGTACTTGCTTGAATTTTTCCTTTCTTTATATTTTATCTTTCTCCTATCTAGAGTCGTGACTATGTCCGGCTAAAAGAATCATATTTATGTCGAATATCTAACTTCGCATTTATATCTACCATGAAAGATCTAGACTTTATCTAAATATAAATAAATTTATATATGGTTTCTTGACTTGGTTACGAGATGGTAGTACAGTCAGATTTGATGCAATACGTTATTGGCTTTGTCTTAGTGACTCCGTCTAGCTAGTCGTGGTCCAAAGCCCGTTAAAGAGTTGAAAAGGGCGCTTCTATACCCGATTAGAACTGCTAGACACATGAGCTCAATAACAATACGTATTTGAATCTTGACAAACCCCTTGCTTGGGTAAAAGGATTAGATCCTTCCATACATTCATAAAACTATATAAAAAATTGTATATATTTCGATTCGAATTTATTCCTTGAATTCGGATGTTAACAAGCTAGATTGAAGATGACCGCGCGGACTACCGCCCATCTTCTGAGATCCTGGTTTCGATCAAATCACTACGTACGAAAAACTTATCACAAAAATAAATAAATAAATATAAGAGATATATTGATAAATATGTATATATGACATATATATTTGGTCTTGAAATAAATATTTTTTGTTTAATAAGTAGAAATTTTTAGCGCCGTTGCTTTCATTTGAAAGCAGTTTTATTGATTAGTGAACACCTTGTTTTTCCAAAATAAATGTTTTGTACTCAAAATTAGTGTTTTTAACTTTTCAACAGTCAAGTCAAATAGACTCTATGATTTACTTAAATTAGATAAATGAATATATGATAAAGTGTTTTTATTAGATATTTTTTATTTAATCAACATAAAAGAAATAAATATGTAGGATTAGTAGTCCTACCGATGAACTTTAATGAAATTTATTATTTTATTAAATAATATTATATATAAATATTATTAAAATAATGTTTACTAAATTCATTTATTTCTATGAAAACCAATTGTCAACCCGCATGCTAGGCATTCATTGTCAAATTAGGTGAAGGTTCACTTCATAAATTAAATTTATTGAAGAAGCTTACTAATTAATATGAGATGAAGATTCTATTGACACATTAAGTTACACCTAACTACTCTCATTTAGGTGAACATAATTTGTATAATGGGTGCTAATTAATCCAACAATTGACCAAATAAGGTAAAATAGTTGTGTCCATGTCCCCAAGAGATGCAACATATATTGTTTCTATTTTTGAAGGTATCGACTTTGGTCAATTTGTTATGATCAATCATCTAATACTACTAATAATTATAATATATGACAAACTAACAAAAGACAGTGAACATAGGTTTATATTCACATCATTACTAGCTCAAATCATGGCTTAACTGTCTAGGGCTGTCATTTAACTACTACATTTTTGTTTTACATCTCATTCAAATGACACTAATTATATTAGGTTTTCACTTTTCTCATTTCACAAATTCATAAATATAAAGTGTGATACTTAAACTCACTAACTTGTGAGATAAAATAAAGTCTCACCTAACTAGTATCAATTGTGCAACACATATAATATTTTTTTTTTTTAATTTGCCAGCTTTTGAATTCCGTTGACCTCCCTCCTGATCTTTTTAATGCAAAAACTAAAGCAACATTCATATACTCCAATAGACTAGGGTAGAGTCGGTTAATCAAAGTAATGACTTGGGAACCCCTAATCTTTTTAACCCAAAAACTACAGCAACACATATAATCCAATAGAGTATGGTAGAGTCAGCTCGACCATAAGTTCACTAAAGTAGGCTAAATTATTCAATTAGACATACATCCATATCATATCTATTAATCCAAGATTCCAATCTATACTTTTAAATAATTACTTCTTATCCCACTATTTTTTAATTGTGTATCAGATTTTAGAGTCCAACGATACACCACTCTTTAAAAATAGCCTAAAATAGAATCTTACCCACTCAATTATTTCCATAATTTACTCCTTCACTCTAAATCAAACTCTCCTCTCTCCTAATCCTTACCTTCCATCATTCTGACTCTAAGAGCCTATTTGGCATTGATGTTGGGAGACCAGAAGCATTTATTTTGAGAAAAAAATGCTTTTGTTGAAAAATTAATTGTTTGGCAAATCAGTAAAAGTGTTTTTAAATGAAAGCAGAAGCAGTTTTTCTGTTGTTAGAAAGAAGCTAAAAATTTATGTTTTTTTTTTAAATAGAAGCAGAAACAAAAAATTATTTTTCTCAAGACTAAAATATTCTTTTCATTTATACATATTTACCACTATATTTTTTATTAATTAATTAGCATAGTTCACAAGTTTGGTTAAATTTCATTTTAGAACTTTATTTTTTATTTTCTTATAATAAATTTTATAATTTATTTTACGTTTATATATCATTATTATCTATTATTTTACGTATTATTTTGAAGAATTAGAAAAAATATACCAACAATATTTTTACAAGATTAGAAAAAAGACAAAAAATAACAATTAAAGATTCAATCTCCCAAAAAAGGTATAATATTGATTAATAAATTTAACACATGTACACTTTCATTTAATAAAAAAAAATTTAATTAATTTTTTTCATAATAGATATTTAAGTTTTTCTCTATAAAATAATTTTATTATTAGAAGTATATTAATAGTTGTCTTTTTTTGTAATTTGACTCTCAAAAACAATTTTTATAAAAGATTAGTCAAACACACTTTACTTATCAAAGACACTTTTCGAATTAATTAGTCAAACACAATTTTTTTTTTCAAAGCACTTTTCTGAAAAGTCATTTTAAATAAGTGCTTCTAAAAATAAGTTATTTTTAGCAATAATGCCAAACAGACTCTAAGATTCATATGGTAACAACAGTTATGGCCAGCAAAGTTTATTCAGTCAACACCATGGCCAGTAGAATGTCGATTTGGTGGAGTTCATCGGATACGGTGATCTTTGGCTGGAATGAGAGAGATACGATGAGGAGAGGAGGAGAGGCAGTCTTACAATAATAGTAGTCATGGCCGGCAAGTTTTAAATACATAGATGGCAGAACGTCATGTCCTATAGATACATGACCACAATCCATCAACGTTATTATTGGTCGAATCTATGTTTCTTATGCCACAAAAAATGTAGTTGTCACAGAATCCTAACTATCATTGTTGGTCAAATTCATATGAATTTTATTTGTGATGTTTCAGATACATGACCATAGTCCGTCAACGTCAACGTCGGAGATGAGAGAGACGATGGGGAGAGAAAGAGAGATGGTAATCAAAATATGTATTTAAAAAAATATACACATGCATCTAATCAAAAGTTCATGTGTTAGAATTGTGCACAGATAATCAACAATTGAAAACCTCCATTAATGGAGCTGGAAGGAGCATGAGACGATTGAGATTGTGATTTGGAGAAATGAAAAAATTGACTTCTATTCCACTTTCTTCCAGTATTTATACATGTATGTACAGAGAAGAAAATATCTTCTAATCAAGATGACAGCTAAGACGTAACAACTAATTTTCTAACTAACTCCAACTAACTTCCTTTAACACAATAAGCTAACTAACTTCTTTATAACAAAAGGCATATAATATAATTAATTGAAAGCTGAAATTTAACTAGCTCAACACCCCCCCCCCTCAAGTTGGAAGGGAGATGCTTCCAGACAACTTGCGCAAAACAGCCGAGTGCTTGGGCCAGTGAGGCTTTTGGTTAAAATATCAGCCAGTTGTTCATCAGTGGGGATGTGGTGAAGAGTCGCAAGTCTTTCCTGTAGTTTGTCTCAAACAAAATTACAATCAACCTCTATGTGCTTGGTTTTCTCATGAAACACAGGATTCTTTGCAATGTAGATGGTTGCTTGACTGTCACAAAAAACTGATATAGGTTGGGAGGGTTTTTCACCTAATTCACAAAGCAATCATTCAATCCAAACTAACTCTCCAACTACTTTTCTTACAGCCTTGTATTCTGCCTCTGCCGAGGAGAGTGAAGCAGTGGTTTGTTTCTTAGATTTCCAATTTATAGGGCAATTCCCCATGAGTACTATGTATCCACTTAATTCTGGAATCAGGGCATGTAGCCCAGTCTGAGTCGCAATAAGCAGTGATGACATAGTTAAGATCTTTGGAAAGATAAATCCATGGTGTGGGATCGTTCTTTAGATACCTCAATACATGAAAATCAGCCTTCAAGTGAGGCTCTCTGGGTGTTTACAAGAACTGACTGAGATGTTGTACACTAAATGCAATGTCCAATCTAGTATTTGTGAGGAAATTCAACTTTCCCACTAATTTCCTATAGCATGTTGGATCAGTTAACAAGGTTCCTTCATAAGACTTCAATTTGACCACAACATCAAGAGGAGAAGTAGTTGGATAATAGTGTAAACAATCAAGCTATTTGAGTAAATCTGTGGTAAACTTCTTCTATATGATGATTACCCCATCCTGTTTGTAGAGAATCTCCAATCCCAGAAAATAGTGGAGCTTTCCTAGGTCCTTAATTTTGAACTGGTCATGTAAAAAAGACTTCAGGGATGTAATTTCATCTAGGTCAGTTCTTGTCAATATTATATCATCAACATACACTGCTACAAAAACCTTGGCTGACTTATCCTTCTTGTGGAACAATGAGTAATCACTAGTAAAATGTAAGTATCCTCTTGAATACAATGCCTTTGCTAACTTTTCATACCATTGCCTACTAGCTTGTTTTAACCCATATAAAGACTTATTGAGCTTGCAAAAAAGTCCTTATTCACTTGCAACCCCTGTGGAAGGTCCATATACACTTCTTCATTTAAATCTCCATGTAGGAATGCATTATTCATATCCAACTGATATAGATCTCAGCCTTTCTTAACAGCTAAACTGATCAGAACCCTGACAATAGTCATCTTTATTAATGGAGAGAATGTCTCATTGTAATCAATGCCAGCTTATTGAGTGTATCCCTTGACTACCAATCTAGCTTTGAATCTCTCCACTATTCCATCAACCTTATGTTTTATCTTGTAGATCCACTTGCATCCAATTGTTCTCTTCCCTGCAGGTAAGTGAACTAAACTCCAGGTATTATTAGAATGCAAAGCTTCAAATTCAAGTGTCATTGTTGATTGCCAAGCAGAGCTCATGACTACCTCCTCATATGAGTTTGGCTCACTATCATGAAAAATGTTTCAAACTAGCTGCTGATTTTCAGTGTCAAAACTGGTGAGTGAAACATGTTGATCATTGGTCATGTTAGGAAGATGATAAGATGATGGCAGAGGTTGCAGATTAGGCAGATTATAGTTGTATTCATTTAGGTATTTTGGTACAGAATGTGTCCTACTTGTTCTTGTAGGTGCAGGAGTATGTTGTTGTGAACTGGAAGTAGTAGAATTGGTGATATGTGGAGATATTTCTGGGCTATCTGATGGAATGGTTTCATTAACTGAGGTCTCAATGTGTGGTAAATTGGCACTAATAGTATTATTTGTGACAGTAATTGAGTTGTTTTCATTTAAGTCATGAGCATTATTCAAAGTACTATTTGTGTAGTTCAACAATTTAGAATTAACATCAAGACATCTCAGTACATAATTAAAACTAGAATCAGGAAAAGAGAGAGCAAAAGGGAAGATATTTTCATGAAATAGTACATCTCTTGAAATGTGTATTTGCTTGGTGCTTAGATCTAAAACCTTGTAATCCTTTGTGTTAAATGGATGTTCAATGAAAATATGTGGAGTGGATCGAGGTTCAAACTTATCCTTGTGGGTTTTGAGAGTGGTAGGGAAACAAAGGCAACCAATGGATCTTAGATATGAATATGTGGGTGTTCATTGGTACAATACTTCCAAAGGACTTTTGTTTCGGATGGCTATGGAAGGTAGTTTGTTAACTAGGTAGGTCGCAGTTAAAATGCACTCCCCCAATAGCTCATAGAAAGTTTAGACTGATATAACAGACTTCTGACAGTTTCAAGGAGGTATTTGTGTTTTTTTTCCACTACACCATTTTGTTGTGGTGTGTATGTGCATGTTCTTTGGTGTATGATTCCTTTAGCTTGCAGAAAAACAGTTGTTTCTTTGTTGACAAATTCCAAACCATTATCAATTCTTATGGTTTAAATGGTGGTGTTAAACTGATTTTCTATCAAGGATGTAAAAGCTTTTATGGTTTGCAGGGTGCTGCTTTTGCTGCTGATTAGTTGAGTCCAAGTTGACCTGCTATAATCATACACTATTGTGATGCAATATATGTAATTCTCATATGTTGGTGTGTGGTATGGTCACCATAAGTCTATGTGGAGAAGATAAAAAATCTTTGTAGAAGAAGGTGTTGAGTTGGATGGGAAGGACATTCTTGCTTGTCTTGCCATGGGGCAGACATTGCATAAAAATGGCTGTTTGGGTAAAAATTTAACAGGAATGGTGTGGATACCTCTCATCTTAACAAAAGGAGCATGTCCTAGTCTAATGTGCCACAAGTAATCTACACTATTTTCATGAGATGTTCACAGTGGAAAAAACTTAGTAGGTTTAGGACAATCAACATAATTAACAAAGGAATTTATATCACAACAAGCTACTTTATTTCTTGGAATGACAGATGTTATAGATGAGGGAATATGATGTAAAACTTGCTTATTTGAAGCATGTAAAGAAGAACAATTAGGGACTGAAGTAGATGAGGTGACAACAGTAAAACATCTTGAGCAGAAGAAGTAAAGACCACTCCTTGCTCTACCAATCACTAGAGTGCTCTTCAGTGAAGGCCCTACAAGGAACATGAAACATCATTGAAGCTTACTACACTCTTAAGGTCAGATGTCAAACAATGTACTGATATTAGATTAAATTTGAAAGTAGGAAAAAACAGCACATTGTATAAAGTCACTATTGAATTTAAACAGGCATCCCCAATCTTTAACTCTATAGCCATTAGGTAATGTTATTAGGAAAGGGTAAGGCAAAGGTCTCATGTTTGTAAGTAAATTTTTATTGAAGGTCATATGGTTTGAGGCTCCAGAATCAATGATCCATGATTCAGCAGTTAATTTGAAACAATCACATGAGAGGTTACCAACATCAGTAATAAAAGAGTGACATGCCAAGATACCTGCAAAGCTCGCAGCTCCACCCATGATGTTGTCCAAAGTGTCCTTGAAACTGCTAGATGGTCCCTACACCTGAACGTTTTCAAGCAATCTCACCAGATGATCATATTGGTCCTTGGTTAAGCTTTGAGTTCCCTGAACGTGGTCCATTGGTGTATCACAAGTGGTGTGAGCAGTTGCTGCTGATCCAGAATTCATTACCCTAGTGAACTTGAAGTTTTGGGGAAAACCATGCAACCTGTAACACTTGTCTTCTGTGAGTCCAGCTTTCTTACAATAATCGCAGAACAAATTTGCTTTGTTGATGTCTGGAAAAAGATAAGTCATGTTGACATGCTGAGACTGATTTGGAGGACCTCTGTAGACATTTCCATTTGTACTCTTGTTCTGAGAGTAATTAGTTCTGAAATTTTCCCTTCCAGAATTAGCACTAAGTGATGTAGAAGCTCTAGAATTAGAACTAAGTGAGGTAGAGGCTAAACTCATGCAAGTGGATGGTTTGACTTCTCGTTGTTTCTCCTCTTGTACTAAAATAGAGAAGGCTTGTGCCATAGTTAGCAGTGGGTTCATCATAAGAATACTACCTCGCAGTATAGTGTAGACCTCATTAAGTCCCATCAGAAATTGGATAAGCTTTCAATCCTGCTCCGCTTTATGCATTTTGGTTTTACCACCACAAGTGCACAAACAGGTACATTCAGTATTGGGATCCAGAGTGTTAAGCTCTTCCCAGAGTCTTCTAAGCATGGAGTAGTACCCTGTAATGTCCAGATTTCCTTGGGCAAGATCATTGATATCCTGTTGGAGTTGATAGAGTTTTGTACCGTTGGTTTGGTCATACTTATCTTGCAGTTCCTCCCACAATTCCTTTGCGTTGTTGACGTACTGCAGGCTGTCAGCTAAATCCTTTGATAGAGAATTGAGAGTCCACGATGTGACCATGTCATCGCAACGTTTCCACTAAGTGAATGTGAGTGAATTTGCAGCTGGTTTCTAAATTTTGCCATTAATGAAACCTACTTTGTTTTTCACAGATAGGGCGCAAAGAACACCGCATCAGCAGGACCTGTAACCAGTCTCATCGAAAAGCACCGGAATGATGGTAGATTCAACACTTTCTGATGGATGCATGTACAACTGTTGACTGTAATCGACGACTTGGTGAATTGGGCTCTGAGGGATCTAAGGAGCATTTGTGTTTTGATCCATGAGATTGAAAGAGAATGAGATGATGCGGAAGACGAAGAAGAGATCGGTGCCTAAAGCTCTGATACCATGTTAGAATTGTGCATAGATAATCAACAATTAAAAACCTCCATTGATGGAGCTGGAAGGAGCATGAAAGAGACAATTGAGATTGTGATTTAGGGACATTAAAAAATTGACTTCTATTCCACTTTCTTCTAGTATTTATACATGTATGTACAAAGAAGAAAGTATCTTCTAATCAAGATGACAGCTAAGACGTAACAACTAATTTTCTAACTAACTTCTTTTAACACAATAAGCTAACTAACTTCTTTATAACAAAAGGCATATAATATAATTAATTGAAAGCTGATCATGTATCTGAATTTTTTAAGAAGAATTTATAAATTCAATGAAGAGCGCATGATTTGCTCCCAAATTGATGCATTTTAGTTACATTTCATATTTAGATACATACTATTAGATGTATCTGCTTAGCATATATCCGAGATACATGTATCTAGACATGTCATATACATGTATCTAAGGACTAATAAATGGTAGATATTGTAATATCGAAAACTCACTGTAAGATAAGTAATTAGCCCCTAAACTAATGAGATTTATGTTGTTTACCCACTAAAGTAATGACTTGGGGATATCTAAATAAAAGTAGACACCCAATTCTCTTGGGGCCCCAAGCTATAGTCGAGTCGACTATATATATATATATTAAATTTAGAAAATTTTGAATAGAAAATAGGGAAAGGCATAGATTTCCCTCTTTAACTTGTCTCGAAAAGTCAGTTACACGGTTAAACTATCATGACGATCTATTACATACTTTTACTATATAAAAGTGAAATTTTTTACCCCCTAAAACTTGGTAAAATAATTTTTTTTAAAATAAAAATAAGTGCTTCAGATAATTATTAAAGTAAAAAAAAAATCAAAATTCAATTACACTCTACCCTGCACCCTCCTATTCTTCTTCACACCCCACCAATTATCTGATCTAAAATACAAGTTCATGGGGTTTAATACCAGACTTGAGCGAGAATCTATTGACAAGTAAACCTTCAATTTAGGAACAAAATCGATGGCCTTGATCAATGTTGCATCCATAGCTTCCATTCTTTTTATTGCAAAAAAAAAATTTCCTTCTCCCTTCTTTTGCTTCTTCTAAGTTTACTTAGCATGGTACTTATCATCAATCTAAGTTTGGTGGATTTTGATTTGTGTTTGTTGACATGAGTTTCTAATTCACATCATCGGCCAGGTAGAATTTTGGGGATTTTTCAGACGTCGGTGCTACAACGGTTTTTTTTAAGTAAAAAAAAGAAATTTTACACTCTAAATTTTGGGCTGTCTTCTTGGAGTCCATGACTGGAAGTTTCTTCTATGTAATTTTGCTATGAAGAAGATATAATTATTAGAAATTTTTAATAATTAATTAGTGTAATATATAGTTAATAAAATAAAAGTTAATCAATAAATGAAAATAAAATAAAAAGAATATAAAAAATATAATTTATGACATGGCGTCAACGTAGCGATGATGTGGCAGCATGTGTATTAGATCACATATGATGAGAGTGGTGTTGCACATCTTAAGGTGGTAATAAATTCACTTTTGAATAGTAAAGGTGTGTAATTGGTCGTCATGATAGTTTAAGCGTGTAACTGACTTTTCGGTATAAGTTCAGAGGGAATTAATGTCTTTTCTCTAGAAAATAGAATAGTTATTTTACCTCATTTAATGTGGAATTGTTGTAATAATTAAACAATAGAATAACTTCTAGGTAATTGTAGTGTCCTTTCTTACGTGGCTACCTACTTAGTTTCATCATTTATATTCTAACAATTAACATGAACCTACATTATTATTCCTATGTTCCTCGGTTCATTCTTCCTTTCTTCTTTTTTCTTTTTTTTTCTTCTTTTTTTTACTCCTCCGTAGGAGCTCTCATAATTTTTGCTCCCTTGGTGACTCAAACTCACAATCTTAAGCCTGAAAGTGAGGGGTGTTAAACATCCGAGCAATTCTCTTATTATTGAATATTCTTAAGTCTTCCAAACGTCATACCTTTTAATTATACAAAATCCATTCTTGTCTATTTATAAAAAAATATCAAATTTATTTTTTTGATGTCTTCTTCAAATTTCAAGCATTGCAACAAGTTATTACTATATTGAAGCAACAACATTATTCTGATATCATTATATGAACTTATCAAATTCAATGCAATACTATTTTGATATCATTATATTAACATATCAAGTTCTTGAGCCAAATTTTATTATTCTAACTTGGTCCTACGTCAACAAATTAGGACCTACGACAATGAATTTTGTAGCAACGTTTTGGAAACTATTGCTATGAGGGTCTATTGCAACAATTCTAACAGTTGTCAAAATAATTAGGTGTTGTTGATACTTATCAAAAAATGATTATAAATAAAGATACTTACAGAGATGTAGCACTGATATTAGACCTCGTAAGTAGTTATGAATGCAGCATGGTGAAGCTACTAGACAAAGCACTCGATTCAAGTCCCAAGTCTACAATCATAGAGCCTCATCAGTTGGAACCGAAACTTTTTTTTTGGTTTCCCACCCGATGTCCGGAGCCCACATTGGAGCCCAATTAAATTTGGATCGCACACTGTAGGGCCCATTCGGGGGTGACGCTCCCAATATGATTTTCTCCATACTGTGAGCAGGCGTGTTGGTGTTGAAACCAAAACTATCACATCTCAAATACTGGAGGGGCATAGCACGGGCCCAACATAATTAGTCTATTATTCTCTATAAACAAAGTATTGTTGGAAACTATTAATTTATACAAGTGACCAATTGCAAGTATTCAACTAATTCAAATTATGTGTTTGTTCGAGTGATCTGAAAAATTAAAAACAAAGTTTATCCAAACCATCAAAAAAGAAAGAGACATGAACTGTTAACACAAATTAAACAACTTCAAAAGAATGAAAGAAAAGAAGAATTGCTCAAGAAGTTGCGAGGAACAATATACTTTTACAATCTATCATTCAAATTCTAGTTAGAGTCACAACTTTCACAGGGACCGACAACTCTTCCAACTTTTTGTACATATTTGATTTTTAGTGTCCAGAAATTATTATCGGTTGTTCCTGTAAGTTATTGGAGAAAGTGTATCAATAATTGATGCGAAAGATCATGTACTTTGTTTTGTATTCTATTTTTCCAAGTAAAAAGGTCAGTAATTCATGCTACCTAAATTACTGCACTTAAGATGTTGTAGCTTCTAAATCTAATAAAACAATAATGAACACTTTAAAGTAAATGAAAGATGATGGTACCAGAGGAAGGGAGTAAATGAATCATGTGAAGCAGACAAATTGAAGTCAAAGTGAATGTGTCAATTCCGTGGCCATCATATTGAATACCAAAAAGAAATTGAGTAAATTGGTAAAACTTCATAGAAAATGACCCTTTTTTTTTTGTCTATCTTGCCCTTTCATGTGCTCCTTCATGCTGTTCCCCTTCCCATTTTGTCGTCCCTCTCATCCCACTTCCCGTTTTGTTGTCCCTCTCTTCCCAATACCACTTTTATCCAGCTTGATCTGGAAAACAGGTAACTGACATATTAGTGTACTTAATTTTGAAACAAAAGCACTTGGACCCTGAAGTCTACCATGATAGTTAAGTAGTACAATGAGGAAGAGACTATGCAAATCAATAATGGTCAAACAACAACATACCTTATTGAACCTTATCACTATCTTGTGGATGTAGAGATACTCTTTCCTAAAGACCAAATCACTGGTCCCGATAGTTATTGTAGAGTAGTGAATCAGAACTGCAACATTAAGAAATAAAGACAAAATAAAATCAAAATGAACTAACCACATACATCCTGCTTAACTAAATCACTCATTCTAATACATAAATCTCTCCTGAGTAACAAAAAAAGGGCAGATAAGGATTAAAAAAAATTAAAATAATGAAATAAGATGTTACATTTCTCAAGAGTTAAAAAGAGGAACAACCAATTAAGTAGTTGATTCAGATTGATAGTGATCTACAATACAACCAAGTGTCGCAACAACTCAAAATATCAAGGAAAACAAATCAAGATTAGGGATGGCAATGAGGCGGTGCGGGGCGGAGGCGGAGTGGGTTGAGCTTAATCCGCAAAATTTTTAATTTGTCTCGCCCTGCATAACAATTTTTTTCATTTCAACCAGCCCCACCCCACCCCGCTCCATTGTCATCCCTAATCAAGATATCCTTGCAAATTAAAGGCACTAATAAAAGTGTGACAGATATTCTCATGACTGGTGTGCTTATCTATGGAAAAATCACTTCCACATGCTTTGTCTCAACAAAACACCATGTTCAAAAGGAAAAATATATTATAACCACACATTTCTTGTTACCGATAAAGATTACTTATGAGAAAATCAGTTACTAAGAGAATTCGAAGAACAATAGGATAAGAAACTACCCTTTCGCTTACTTTCTCAAACACTTAATAAGGTTTTCGTGTTTTTTCAACATTCTTCCGAAGTCGATTGTGGAGATCAGCAAATTCACCCATTTGACAGTCATCACTTGTAGACGCACTGAACTGATAGAAAGCTTCACATCAGGGGTGTATAAATAAAAATTCCTTCTTTTCATATTTATCTGAACTGATTAAACCTGTCGCACAACAAATGGGTCCAAGGTTTTCAATGATCAAAGGAAAGAAAATCTACATCAAAGGCATGTTATATGAAGTATGTGAAATAAGGATTGTAGAAACGAAGGAGAAATGAAGATTTGGTTACCACTTACCATTCTAAACAATTGTAGACAAACAAAGAAGAAGTGAGGATTTGATCACCGCTTACTGTTCAACTCAACTGTAGAGAAACGAAGAAGAAGTGGAGATTTGATAACCATGTACGGGTCAAATCAGTTGTAGATTTCAAAACAGACAACAGAGAGAAAAAGAGAACTAAAACAATAAAACTTGAAATTTCAATTAAAAAATCAACGAAATAATACCACTTTTGAAATTTCTATTTAAACCCTTTGATGCCAACTTCTCTTTGCTTTGCCAGAGTTCACGATAAACATGGGAAAATCGATTGTCAGATTCAAAATCTAATGAAAATGAATTGTGTCATCAATACTTTTCATTATTACAAAAACAAATAAATAGATATCACAAGCAAATATATACATGTAAAAAAGCATGCATTAACACATAAAAAAAAATAAAAGACGACTAAAAATACCAAACAATTTAGAGAGATCCAAAAGAGTAAGAGAAAAAAAGCTAACCTTTTGGGGTGTTAATTAGTTGAAGTTCTCAAATGACTTCTGAAATACATAAGTGTATCTGGCAAATACAAAACATATTAAAACTATCTGCTTTTTCAAAATATCAATATTTAAATTCAGACTTCTTTTCGGAACTCTAAAGAAAAGAAATGAAAACCTCATATTTGCACCATAAAAGATCACCGAAAATAAATCCTCAAACAAAAAATAAAATAAAACAACACAATATATATATATATATATATATATTAACATGTGTACATTGAAAGAACTTTAAAAGTATGCAAAACTGAGATATTTTACTGCATAATTGTGCAAAGAAACAATGACATTTTTTCGAACATCTGATGTGCGTTAAAGATGTAAATATAAAATCAGTGTAAACATTAATGCATGTTTGCACTCTGCCACATGACACAATCTCTAAAATCAATAGCTTGCTTGGATTGACTTTTACTTTTTAACTTATAAGCCAAAGACCATCCTTAGAAATCATAACTTAAAGGCATTTGACTTATTTTTATTATTTTAACTTAAAATCAAATGTTTGTACACACTTTTTAATTTACTCAAGCACTCCAAAAATGCTTAAAAGCTATTTAGTCTTAAAAGTATTTAAAATAAGTCAATCCAAACGGAGAAGAAGCAAGTATCAGCTATAAGTGAGCATGCATATGTAGAATTAGGGAATAGACCAAGCAGAGACAAAAAGAAAATTGAAATAAAAGTAAGAAAATTCATACTTTGGTTAGTAACTGCAACGAAAAAGTAAAGAAAAATAAAACTCAATATTGTCCACGAATGCCCTGGTTTAAGCAAAGAGAAAGGTTTTGAAACAGAGATCCAATTTCAAAATTGAAATGCTAAAGAAGAGGGGAAGTGAACAAAATTTTTGAATTCATGATCTAACCACAGAATAAAATGTATGTGAAAAAATATAGAGGTTAGCTACATGTAATTGTAATATCCACGTGTCCTTTTATAGAATTACCACTGTTGTAGTAATTCCTAGAAAAGTTTGTACACTCCTTTTAGCACATAGTACAACATTCTATCGTTGTGTTCGTCCTATTGTTAATGGCTTTTATAATAGAGTAAATAATTAGTACAATTTACAATACTCTTGTAGCAGTGTTCGTACACACAAAGTGCCATTTCTAAATATTAGTAATGCATTTTTAGTGGATGAAAACACTCAACCGATATTAATGAAGTAAAACTATAAACCAAATATTGAGTATTCCCAATTATGAAAAAAGTGATAAGAAAAAAAGTAATTAAATAATTAAACGTCAAAATTGTATATTTAATCTCAGATAAGCGGTGGGAAAGTCCATTCTAGTGGTGCCTGAAAAAAGGAGTAATGAAAGTGATTGCAATTTTGTTTTTAAAAAATGATTTTATTTCATCACGCACTATCCCAAATTGATGAATTTGCATAGACCATAAAAAGCTAAATGCAACAATAAGAAAGGATCACTATACTATACCATTTATTGATCAGGTACTAGACAAATTAGCTAGATAAGAGTATAATCTTTTCTTGAATGATTATTAAGGCTACAAACAGATTGACATTGCTTTAGAAAATCACATTTACTAAATATAGGATGTATTTTTTCATCTGCAGGCAATTCAACTTATGCAATGCACCGGCCACATTGTAAAGATGCATGATGACAATATTATTGTAGAGACGATGGAGAAGTTTGTAGAAGTGTTCATGGGATACTTCTTTATTTACACAAATTTTATAATGATATGTTTTCAGAACTTAGACATGTGGTTGGAACAATGCAAAAAGAACAATTAAATGCACAACAAAAATAGATGTCACTGTTTGGTAAACAAAAAAAAATGTAATGGGGCACAAGATATCCAAAGAGGTCTTAGAGGTGGAAAGAACTAAAATTGAGGTAATTAAAAGTTGGTATCCCCTATATATATTGGTGGAGTTCGAAGCATTTTGGTAAATGTTAAACTCTATCATAGATTTATCAAAAACTTCTCAAAGTGTCAAGGCCCCACTAAGTTACTGCAAAAAAAAAGTCGTGTTCAAATTTAATATAAATTGTTCAACTGCATATATTTGAAGAGTCAAATCGAAGATAATTGATGTTTTCACTAGTTATGATTGCACCAGAATTATCACCGTCATTTGAATTAATGTGTAATGTTAGCGACACAAAAATAAGCACAATTTTTGAGTTAAAAGGAGGAGAAAATTGGCTATTCAACATACTATGACAACAAGGTGTTAGATGCAGCTCAGACTAATAGAAAAAGAGTTGTTTATCTTTGTTTTTTCATTTAACAAATTTAGATTCAATATACTAGATTTAACAAATACAGACATAGTAAATCTCCTTGTAAGTGACGTTTATCACTTAGGATAAGCTTCCATCAGAAGAAGTTGAATCATGATGTTTAATTTTATATACGGAAAAGGACCAAAACTACCCTTGAACTATAGGAAAGGTTTAAAAATATCCTTCTTCCATCCTTTGGTCTAAAAATACCCTTTCATTCACCTTTTTGGGTCACCTATACCTCTCCACTCACCTTTTTGGCTCACTTATACTTTTTCATTCACCTTTTTGACTAACTTATACCTTTATGACTAACAATCAAAGTTTATTTTGTTTAATTTTTTTTTAAAAAAATATTATTTGTCATTTTCATAAAATAAAAATCTCATCTCTATTAATTTTTTCCCCATAATCTATTCAAATTAAAAAATATATACCTCTTCAAGACCTCATTTTTTAAAAAAAAAATCTAGTATTTTTTGTATTTGCTCTAAATTTTTTTTTTTAAAAAAGTTTGTTTCAAATAATTAATATATTATAAGAATGTTAATAGTGCCACAATATCTATCTTCCTTTTTAAAATAAATAAAAAAATTTGTTAACTTAATTTTTTTGCTAATCTGTGATAAATACTTTTCAAAGAAGAAGTTCCACAAACAATTTTACTTAAAAATTAACTCATTAAAAAAAAGAAAAAAAAAACAGATGGACGGTTGTAGCCATAGTGAAAATTTAAGTAGGAAAATAGAGAAAAATGTGTGTAATGTATTTATGGATAAAATAATATTCTTATAATATACTAATTATTATAGCCTTTTTTGAAAAAAATAAAGTAGTTATAAAAATGATTTAGCTAGCTAACAATGCTATTTCTGCTACTTCACTGCCAGATTGTGAGAGTTTTAGCCAAACAAAACTAGAAAAGAAAGAGAAGAAGAGAATAAAGTGCTGATGCTACTATTTTCTTGCTAGACTGCGTAAGAGCTTTAGTCAAACTAACGAGAAGAAGAGAATCTAATTGGCGTGTTAGCAACAACCATCTCCTAATCATGCAAATTAGAATCTACATTTTTAAGTTAGTATTTTCCTCACAAGTTTCAACTTGATCAAATGCATCTACTTGTTGTCCATCTCAAATTGAAGTAATCAAAGTACATTCTTTATGTTTTGCTACCATTTTTATTTGTGTTAAGTGCTATGTTTCTATTTCCTTTTTTTATTTGTAGCAAATGGTATGAGAAACTTTTATCCGTTACTCTTTTCGCCCCTTGAAGGATAGTTAAGTGTTTCAACAAACAGAAATGACGATGCTGATAGGCATCACTTTAAGTTTGTAAGCATTTCATTTGTTTTATTTCGAGAGATATACAAGTTCAATGTTGTTGCCACCATTTTCTATTTCTGAACTTCCTGCAGGAAAACAGGAACTCAAAATCCTACAGGAGGAGCATGAATAAGGAAATACCTTGTGGACGCCCAACTGAAGATTGCCACAACTAGCTTAATGCATCAATAATGGACAAATTTCAAATATAATTTAACTTGCTGGCAACCAGGATGAAACTACATTTGATTCTGCTTGTTCGATATGATAGATTAGTGTGTCATCCTCACAAGATCCACTTTGTAGTGAACGACTCAGTATGATGGACATAAGGAGCTTTAGCATTGTCAGATGTTCTTGGAGTGGCATTTTTCAATTCAATATATGTTTTAGAGAAGAATGCAAACTGACATATACTCCAAATAGAGGGCAAGAGGTGGGCGTAGATTGAAATTTTGATTTAGAGAATTACAGGACTTGGACTTCACTTCTACTGGAAAGGTATCATGCCGGTTAGATCATCAATCGAAGTAAGAGTTGATATATTTTGA
This sequence comes from Solanum pinnatisectum, assembly GCA_035578085.1. Lineage (NCBI taxonomy): Eukaryota > Viridiplantae > Streptophyta > Magnoliopsida > Solanales > Solanaceae > Solanum > Solanum pinnatisectum. Next base: position 44,920,154 of record CM069083.1, on the reverse strand, counting down.
TATTTCTATTATTCTTGTAATTCAAAGCATCGTCCTCTTTGTACATATCCTTTAGGTGTTTTTTAATTACTTTAGGAAGGATGTATTCTTGAATTGCAATTAGCAATATTTGTAGTTATATGTGAGTCAATCTTATCTGGGGTGAAGAGTTACTATTGTAGGGGGCTTTGTTTGCAATGCAAATAGCATAATTGCTTACGTAGTGCAATCACAAATGTAATGTTTAAAATTTAAATATCATGTGTTTATATTATTGACTTTTTATCAATTCTCGCCTTACCAATATCAGTGAAATATATGTTGGGCCGTGCGCGCACGGGCAACCATGGCTAGTGCATTTAGAAAAGATTGAAATGTAAAGCTCTATGATGTATTGTGAACCTACTAAACTACATACAAAATCACACAAGTATATCTTCCTATCACTTACTTTATAGTAAAACTTGTCACTTGCTTGCAGAGTTAGAGCACAAGCCATATTGGGTTATCAAGAAATTATCTTGAGCTCCCAAGTTAGCCGAAGCGAAAATACTAGTTTCACGTGCTTAAAGAATTTAGGCTACAAGTCAGAAGAGTTATCAATAGTGAAATCATTTATGCCACTTGAAAAATATTGATCCTATAATTTTGAGGGCGTGTAGGACATTCTTTGATAATGTGATCTTGTTTTTTATAATAATTAGGGGGAACCCATTGGTAGCCCCCTAAACTTGGCACCAATTTTCACTTAGACACCTCAAGTAGGCTTTGTTCATTTTAAACACCTCAAGTAGGGGTCCGTTGTGTCATTTTGACACTTTTTATATTTTCAAAATCACATATTAAGTGCGTACATCCACACGCTCTTATGTGGAAAAAAAAATGAATTGATATTTGACACGTGAAAATTTTATTTTATTTTTTAAAAACTCAATTTTACTTTCTTTTTATCTTTATTCCAGATCCCAAACCCCATGCCCTCACCTCTTTCTTCTTCTTCTTCTTGCGTTTGGATGTACGCACTTAATATGTGATTTTGAAAATATAAAAAGTGTCAAAATGACACAACGGACACTACTTGAGGTGTTTAAAATGAACAAAACCTACTTGAGGTGTCTAAGTGAAAATTGATGCCAAGTTTAGGGGGCTACCGATGGGTTCCCCCTAATAACTACAAAATTTCTTGCCACAATTGCTAGTAATACGATCATGTTCCTTGTAATTATATCATTCAATTTTATTCACACTCTTGCCCATTCCTTTACATTGAACAACAAATGCAATTGTAATATCATTTTCTTGCTTGAAAGCATTTTATGTGACAACACAATATCTTTGATGAGTCCTAGATTTGGACTCATTTAGGGCTTCATTTATATAGATTTAGTGTCCTCAAATGCTTAATTTGTGCCATAAACTGATGTTAAATCCTTGATTTTTAAGTACATGGATTGAGGAACACTAATAGGCAAAAAGGAATAAAACAAGTTGAAGAAATGAAGAAGGACGAGCCTGAGGATCACCAAGAGCACTTGGCGTGTCGCCGAGTGGTTCACCAGGCCACCTAAAGTTCCACTGTGCCAAGCCCTGAAGGAAGAAATCAAGTCGGCGACGAAAAAGAGCAGTTGTTGAATTGCCGAGCAGACCCGCGATGAAAAGATAGATCACCCAAGTTACAGACCTCGAGGATGCTGAATGCCAAAGCAAAAAGGCGATGGAAGAGGTCAAAGGGCAGCTCACCAAGTGGTTCGGCGAGACCGACTTACTTCGCCAAATGGCCCTTCGTGGCTTATTTTCGGCGACTATAAATCAGATTTTTAACATTAATTTAGTATCAAATTTTTAATCTATTTTAGTCTAGAACAACTTTCTCTAAAGTTTCTAAGTAGACTTAAATGTTTTGAGACTCAATTAGGAGATTTTTGCAAGTGGGTTTCGAATTTTCTGCACATTGGAACATTGTAAAGCTTGAATTACTCTTACCCAGTTGATGACTAATCGATTTGGTAACGATTTTTATCTTTTTATGATGTTCGGCTAAAACCTCAATTCTTGAGGTGTGATCATGTGATTATGAGTTGAATTAGTTTATGAGTATTGTTAATTGCTAGTTTAAATACTATTTTGAAGTGAGTTTAATCATTAATTGAGGATTAATTTATGAATTGTAGTTTTAAATGCAGTTCTATCTTTGTGTTCTTGGCTTACTTAAGAGAGAAGTTTTAGAACTAAGATTATTGGTTAATGATTTATGGGTATTGGGTTGAGCTGGGTTTAGCTTGAGAGAGTGAATCCTAAACCCAATCCTACCCATCTAGCTTGAAAGAGAAGATGAATTAAGCTATGGGTTTTTCTTCATTGTTATGTTTGTTGATATTCGAAAGAAATCACCTGATTCGAGATAGTTGTTTGAGAGAAAGCTATCTCCCTTATAGTCTAGCCTAGTTACTGATATTTAGCTATTTACTAGTAGTTGCAATTACTCATATGCCTATATTTGCCTGTAATCGATCACATCCTGGGATTCTTCTCCCTATTGTTAGTTAGAATTTTTTGTGACTGTTTGTAGTTGCTAACTAAAACCAAAACCTCCATATGACATTCATGTCACCCCTTTAATTTGATTAATGTTCTTTTCGATAATTTCTGTTCCTATGGCTGATTAGACCGCATTCATACTTCTTAATTGAATTTAAAACACGTACCGCCCTATGGGATTTGACCCCAACTTATTTAGTTGGGTTTTATACTGATTTACGATAGTTGACACCTAGAATTGGATGAGTGTGTTTGAAACGTCAATCAAAATGGCGTCGTTGCTGGAGAGTGGTGTTGTTTGAAATTCTTTTGGTGAAGTTGAATTGTGTTCTTTCTAATTATAGTTGAATCTACTTACTTTTAGTTTTGGTTTTTTGTTGCTTGTTAAAACAGAGGAGGAAATGAGCGTTAACGGAAGTAATGGTAGCCAAGTCCACCAAGTTGATTTTGAAAACCTCAACGATGTTAATGACCCAAACATCAATGACCCAGTCCAAATGGGTGGTGTTGGGGCCATTTGTTTGCCTCCAGCTGAAGGAAATGATGTGTTTCACATCACAAGCACCATAATTCACCTCATATAACTGAAGGGTTTGTTTGGAGGGCTTGCTCATGAGGATCCCCATGTGCATATCAGAAATTTCATTGATGTATGTAGACCGTTCTTATTTAAGAACAAATCACAAGAATCGGTCCGGCTGAGGATGTTCCCATTTTCTCTGATGGTCGAGGTAAGCAAGTGGTTGGCTGAGTTTCCAATAGATTCTATCACTTCATGGGACAAGCTTATTACTGCATTTCAAGTGCGATTCTTTCTCCCTTTGAAGATGATGACTCTTAGGGATAACATCCAAGGTTTCAAATGCTTGGAAGGTAAGCCAATCCATGAGATATACTGAGATTTAAGAAGCTGGTGATTTAGTGCCCAACTCATGGACTTCCTGATAATGTGTTGTTGCAATATTTCTATAGAAGCCTTGATTCGGTAAACAAAGGAGTGGCTGACCAACTTTCTCCTGGTGGTTTAATGCAACAGCCTTATGCGGTAGCATCCCAACTCCTCGATTGCATGACAAAAATTAATCGGGCATGGTACACCCGCGAAGATTAAGTCTCCTCTTACCTATAAAATGACAAAGGGAGCAAATCGAAAAAGATCAAGAGAGAGACCAAAACATAGAGGAGGTTATCGTGCAAACTACCCAAGGAGGAGGTTATCGTGCAAACTACCCAATTTGAAGCAAAATTTGAAGCGTTGTACAATGATAAAGTGAACTTCCTAGCCAACCAAGGAGGAGGTTATCATGCAAACTACCCAAGGCCGGGTGGTAATCAAGGATAAAATAGAGATGAGGGCTGGAGAGACCGTGACAGAAATTGGCGTGATCAAAACGTCATCTGGAAAGAAAGAAGGAGAAGGATAGGTATGTTCCTCCCTATGACCGTCAAAAGCCCAAAAATTCTGAGGGTGGCCGTACGAAAGATATGCTCTTACGTATTCTCAACAAGGTTGAAGGGTCCGATAAAATGTTGAAGGAAATGAAGGATGATATATCAACTTTTAACCAGATGGTGACCTCTTATTTAGTCTTTATTAAGCAGCTCGAGACCTAAATGGGTCAAATTTCTTCTCATCTGAACCCAAGACAACAAGGGGGGGGGTTGCCTAGTGATACAATGGCAAACCCCAAAAATAAAGCTTAAATGGGTACTTGCGTCATGCCACGACGTTAACTAAGGCGCTTCTTGGGAGGAAATCCAAGTTTTTAATTCTTAAAGTTTGATTTTGAATAACGAGTGTTGATTATGCAGGTTGAAAAGTGGAGTGTGTTTGAGAATGTGCAGTTTGGCGAGCCAAAGAGTCCAGTCGGCGACTCGTCGAAGAGGTCGATGAGCCCTACTTGGATCGTCATTCGACCCACAAAAATCTGAAGTGAAAGTCTATAAAACTCGGCGGGCCAATGGCTGAATCAGTAACTAGCCGAACAGGTCGACGAGCCCGATTTTATCCGTCGTTTGGACAACCAAATTGACTGGAGGTCCTGTAAAACTTGGCGAGGTAAGTCACTACTCGGCGATGCGTCGAGTGGTTCGGCGTGGTCAACTAATACCACCGAAAGGGCCGCGAACTGAGAGGTTTTAAAGGGCCAAACGGTTTAAAAATTCAAAATCTTTCATATTCTCTCATTTCTAACCTCTTACACTCACACCCACACTTTAGATTTCCCATATTTTTGCTATTTTAATTGCTTTTTGCTCTTGATCTCGTGTTTGGATTTGGATTGCCTTGCCGCCTAGCTTATCAAACTCTAAATTCGACAATTAGGTTGGTTTTCCGAACCCAAACTTTAGATTAGTAGTTGAACTTGAATGCTTTTGGTAAATGTGTGTTTGTTGTGTGTTGGGCCTATGCTTAAATCGTGTTGATGTGGTTAATTGCTTATTTAGTGTTTCGAAATTGTGCCTAATTACTTAAAAAGATGATTTCTCAAGTTTTGTGTGTTAAAATTGATCATAAATTGTTGAGTTACGGTTATTTTATGTTGGGTCTAGTTAGGTGAAGTCTGAGTAACCCAAAATTGAGCCAACTAACGTAATTTACCCAATGATAAAGTGGTTGACATCATTCTTAAGGGCAAAGTCGTCAAATGGCCAATTTTGGCCAAATCGAGGGAAATCTAAGTACTCCGAAGGCATGGGTCTAATGGATCTGATCCTAATTGCATAATATGTGTGTTTGATTTTGTTTTTGGGGGCTGCGGTTTTGATTTTGGGAATTGGGGTTAAAATTTGGCACGTTGGGCAATTTGGCGACTGGGTCGAGCTCGCCGAACGGTTTGGCGGTTCGCCAACGTCCCCATTTGATCGCCTTTAATTTCTTGATCTGTAACTTTCGACAGAAAGCCTGAGTTCATGTTAAAAGGTCCCTTGATCGCTCTTTCTGTGCCCCTAACCCCTAAAACACACTGTGAATTTCGGCGGGCTAGTCTAGGCTCGTCAAGTGATGTCGGTGATTCATCGAAGGGCTTTGAAGATCGCCGACCTGTCACATTTCTGGAAATTTTTCAGGCCAGGCCTTTCGGCTAGCCCAATCTGGCTCGCCAAAGTGATTCGCGACTCGCCGACTGGTTCGGCAAGTCTTTCTGCAATTTAAATTCTACAACTCTTCTTGAAATTTTTCTAGCTCTTTTCGATGTGTTTTGCAGATATGGCTAGGACCAATTGGGAGAAAAGTGGAATGCCGCATCGTAAACTAGCATAGGGCATTGTGATCAATGAGGGAGCAACTGCTTCCTCTAAAAAAGGCAAGAAAGCACATCCGAAGAGAGGCAAGGGTAAGGGCAAAACGGCCGTAGCTGAGAGACCAGAGCACAACTCCGGCTGTGATGGAATTCTGTTAATTCTTAGTCCTCATTCTTCTAGCCTGAGGATGACCAACCACTTCAGGATCCGTCTAGGATCTTGGAGTCTACCCTTCCTGCTGCTGATACAGTGCCAGCTCTGGCATAGTCGGTGGTTCCAGCACCACCAGTTCAGGGTCCTCCTCCCAGGTTACTCAACAGGCTAAAGGTCGAGGGACTAAGGACCATTTTGGATGAGAAGAGATTGTCCACGGATGGTGTGGTGGACAGGTACCCTTTGGTGTGGGACACACTCCGATACCATAGGTTCGATATATTCACCCCGTGGCCCATACATTCCCACCTGGGTCTGAGAGTTCTACTCTACATACAGTGACTTAGTACCCTAGGGAAAAAAGAAGGCAAGTGCCTTCAGACCGGTAGAGTCTGTGATAGTTTAGGGGAAAATAGTGGGATGCAACAACGATCATATTAATGCTACACTTGACAAGGCTACAGATATTAAGCATGACTACCATAGCATGATTACGACACAAACTCTGAAGGACCTCAAGGGATGGCTTGCTCTCCTCATTTCTGACACCACCCCAAAGTGGATTGAGGCCGGAGCTCCTATTGAGAAGAAGGACTTGAACATAGCAGCTCGGTATTGGTTTAGGTTCATCAGCAGCTCTATCATGCAGTCACAGAACGAGTCCATGCTCTGCCACCCAAAGATCACCTGTCTTAGATCTATCATCGCCAATAAGCGGCTGAACTTGGGACTAATTATAAAGCAGGAGATGACCATGAGGGCCAAACAGCGCCAAACATCACTTCCTTTCCCAGTGCTTATTACAGAGTTATATCAGCGGGCTGGAGTTCCTCTTGACGAGAAGAAAGACATTGAGGTCACACCCACATCCTCAATCGACATCTGGCGCATTAAGGCCAAGTACACACGAGATGAGGCAAATAAGAGGAGAGCAACTCTAGTGGATACATGCTCGGAGGTTGATGTTGAGTCTATACCTGCAGAGGCAGCTTTGCCGACTTTCGCCTCCGAGCCTTCAGGTACATCTATTTCCACTCCTTCCCAGGGCCCAGGTTCTACCACTGCCTCCCAGCTTTCTATTTCAGGTACCACTACCTCGAGGCCTTCAATCCCTCAGGCCATGCTCCTCAAGATGGGGCACCTAGCCCATTTTGTATATGTGCGGGCTTCCCGACTAGAGGTCGAGGTACCCTAGATGATTGAGAGAGCCATCACAGCTGCACTAACAGTTCTCCAGGCTTCTATTGATGCTCTCACAACAAGAGTAGTGATTTGTGAGAGAGGACATGGGGTGACTACTGAGGTTACGATTTTGAAAACTGAGGTTTCCGAATCTTAGGAAGGATGTGGACCATCAGAAGTCCACAGACTTCACTTTACCGTTTGAGTCGGCAAAGGCTCCTAATGCTCCGGGTTCAGATGTCCCGGCTAGCTCTGATATGCATCCGACTAACACCGGAGATGAAACTGTAGAGGATGTGGTTGCTGTTGAGTCAGGGGAGGAGACATATGAGGAGCAACTCGATGTTCAGGAGGTGACTATTTATTATAGCTGTCAAAATGGGCTGACCCAACCCAGCCCAACCCTAACGGGCTAGAGAGTTAAATGGGTTGGGATAGGTTGACCCTTTTAATTAAAGGACCTATAAAATAACAACCCAACCTAGCCCTAAGCGTGCCAGGGGTTGGGACAATTTGACCCTTCAACCAAAAAATGAACAATATTACTCTCTTAGAAAGAGTATCTAAGAGTATCGAACGTTGACGTCTATGAACACAATATCAATACATACAAATTTTTATTGAATCACACATTTTGGTAAATACTTACAAAAATACATTTATGAATCAGACACTTTGGTGAATACTTACAAAAATACATAATACTCAACGTAAGATTTAGCGAAAAAATGTTGATCATTCCACCATTCCTCCCACAAAAAAACTAGCTAGTTTAAAAGACTATATTTTTTATTTTTAAAAATATTTATTGATAAAAACTTTACAAATAAAACACTACTAAAAATATATATAAAAAATATTTTTAAATATTCATAGCCCACGGGCTGGCCTTTGAGGCTTGCGGGTTGGGCCTACGAGGCTAGCAGGCAAAATGAGGCTTGGCTAAAAAGCCTCGTTCCTAAATGGGCCAAAAAAATTAGGCCCAACCCCACTTAATTCAAGGGTTGGGTTGGGCCAGCCTAGCGGGCAGAGCCTATTTTGACAGCTCTACCATTTATGAAGACTCGCCTAATTTAGAGGAGCACAATCAGTCATTCAGACATCATTGGCAGACACCTTTATAGTAGGCTCTAGTGGAGCCAATTTTGATGTTACCTCAGGCACTGATGCCCAAGACCAGAGTGTAACCTCGGGCATTGATGCCCCGACAGACGGAGCGACTATGTAGACATGATCATTCTTTACCTCCCCCTCTGTTGTTTTTTGTGATTTCTTTGTTTTAGTTACATTTGAGGACAATTGCTTTTCTTTTGTGGGTGGGGTGAGATATTTCCATACCTACCTTTTGTGATTATGTTTTGTTTGTATATATTGGGTTTTTGTGTTTTAATTGTGTTTTTGTGGATGTTTGAGCTTATGGCTCCTTGTTTTGAATAGTTTTTTTGTGCCATATATTTTGTGTATGATTGCGGATGTTCTTTTGCAAAATTGAGTATTGGTTATGATCAATACCGATGACTTGAATAATTCTTTTAATTGAACGGAATGAATGTGCGGCTACGATGAAGCCAAATGAAGTTGCATAGACAATGTGTGGACTTTTTGCATCTCGTTGTGACTAGCCGATTATCGAATGAGCCTCTTGTGATGAACAATGCACACTAGCTAGTAAGTGTGGAGTCTTGTTTGATATTGATACCAATGCCTTGTGTGATGAGCTTACATTGAACATTGTGTGATGACACCTAGAATTTGCCCCATTGGTCCGGTTGACTAAGTGATGCAAACACTAGAAATGATCTTAGGCAACAATTTTGAAGAGTGAAAACAATTTGACAATATACCTTTTTTGTGGCCAACCTTGTGAGATGTGTGGACCTTGCTTGAACCCCCTTGAGCCTTGTCCCTTTTCTTGGAAGAAACTTGAACAATTGTGACCCCTCTTTATCCATTCACCTATAACTCTCATGAAGTGTGATGTGTTTGAATAGACAACTTAGGCCAAAAGCCTAAGTTGGGGGTGTGGTAAAAAAAGAAGGAGAATCAAGAAGTGTGAGAAATCCCCCTTTAAGAATGGTTTTGAAAAAGATGGAACATCACCATGTTAAAAGAAAAAGAAAAGAACAGAGAAAAGAAGCAAAGAAAAAGAATGAAAAAGTGGTGAAATAAATGATGAAAATTGCAAAAGAAATGGGGTGTTCGGTAATTCATAAGAAATTAAATAATGGGGTGGATTATGAACATGGTTGAAATGTTAAAGAAAAGAAGGAATGTGATGTTCAGGCCACACTTCACAAGGGTGGAAGCCACTAAGCCTAAATGACCATACCTTTACACTCAGTCCCATTACAAGCCTTGAAAATATCTTTGTGATCTTGAGTGAGCTGAAACGAGTGTTGATTGGAAAATAAGGGCAAACCTATGGGTGAAGTCATGCATGTGTTCATCTTTGTGAGTGTGAGAGTTGTATGTGATTCCGCAACTATAATTTGTTAAAGAACTTTGTGTGAATATGAAATCATCCTTGTTGTGAGGGCATTTGAGTATCTTTGTTGAGCTTGAACTTACATTTGAAGCAAGTATTGTGAACTTGAGCATCTTTGATAATTGTGAGTCATAATTTGAATCTTTAAGTGCACAATTGATCATTGCATGAGTAAGTTGAGTCTTATTGTGTGCATCCATGTTAATTTACTGTTTGAGATATCCTTTTTGAACTGCTGAACTGGAGTTTTACTTGAGGACAAGCAAAAGTTTAAGTTGAGGATGTTGATGAGTCCTAAATTTGGAATCATTTGGGGCTTTGTTTATATAGATTTAGTGTCCTCAAATGCTTAATTTGTGCCATAAACTAATGTTAAATCCTTGATCTTTAGGTACATGGATTGAGGAACAAAGCAAGGACACTAACAGGCAATAAAGAACAAAACAAGCTGAATAAATGAAGAAGGACGAGCCTGAGGATCGCTAAGAGCACTTGGCGTGTCGCCGAGTGGTTCACCAGACCGCCTAAATTTCCAGTGTGACAAGCCCTGAAGGAAGAAATCAAGTCGGCGATGAAAAGAAGCAGTCGGTGAATCGTTGAGAAGATCCATGATGAAAAGATAGATTGCCAAGTTACAGACTTCGAGGATGCTGAATGCCAAAGCAAAAAGATGAGGGAAGAGGTTAAAGGGTGGCTCACCTAGTGGTTTGGTGAGCCCGACTTACTTCGCCAAATGGCCCTTCGTGGCTTATTTTTGGCGACTATAAATTAGATTTTGAACATTAATTTAATATCGAATTTTTAATCCATTTTAGTCTAGAATAGTTTTCTCTGAAGTTTCTAAGTAGACTTGAAGGTTTTGAGACTCAATTGGGAGATTTTCGCAAGTGGGTTTTGAATTTTCTGCACATTGGAACATTGTAAAGCTTGAATTACTCTTAACCAGTTGATGGCTAATCGATTTGGTAACAATTTTTATCTTTTTATGATGTTCGGCTAAAACCCCAATTCTTGGGTGTGATAATGTGATTATGGGTTAAATTAGTTTATGAGTATTGTTAATTACTAGTTTAAATGCTATTTTAAAGTGAGTTTAATCATTAATTGAGGATTAATTTATGAATTGTTGTTGCAAATGCAGTTCTATCTTTGTATTCTTGGCTTGCTCGAGAGAGAAGTTTTAGAACTAAGATTATTGGTTAATGATTTATGGGTATTGGGTTGAGTTGGGTTTAGCTTGAGAGAGTGAATCTTAAACTCAATCCTACTCATCTAGATTGAAAGAGTATATGAATTAAGGTGTGGGTTGTTCTTCATCGTTATTCTTGTTGATGTTCGAAAGAAATCACTTGATTTGGGATAGTTGTTTGAGAGAAAGCTATCTCCCTTATAGTGTAGCCTATTCACTGATATTTAGCTATTTACTAGTAGTTGCAATTACCCATATACCTATATTTGCCTATAATCGATCACAACTCGAGAATTCTTCTCCCTATTGTTAGTTCGAAGTTTTAATGATATAACATCTCGCCCACGCTTCCAGAACTGTCCTATACCTTGCCGGGGTATGGAATCTCTCAACTAAGTGAATCCATTAGTATAAGCTAAAAAGCAATAAGGAATCATCTAAAAAGTAAGACCCTTTTCTACCCACATTGGCTACATGGTTTATGTAGACTTGAGTTATCTGAACTCGTCCCCATATCAGTGCTCAATACTACTCCAAAAATATACTCAGCTCATATATTTAAAAACATAACTCTCTTCTGTATTTTGAGAGTATTACTAAAAAATCTTTCTCTTAAAAGAGATGTTACTCAAACTGCTCAAAACTCTTTTGGAAATCTCAGTTTCCCCCTCTTTTAAATGTGAAAATATTTACTCTTGGGAATACTTAGTTCCTATATATCATTTTAAAGAAAATGAACTCAAGTCCACTCTTTCTCAATCAAGGTGCTAAAGTCTTAAAACAAGTTTAGAAAAATTTGTAAAAAGACTTTTCAGAATAAAGTTCATGCCGAATTATGGACGTGAACGACTCAATTCAAGGTTTCCAATAACTATACATAGAACTCAATACTCGAGACTCAACAGCTCAGAACTCAAGAATTTCAATGGTAATACTCATTTCAAGAATACTCAACTTAGAGAGTTCATGCGAAATTATGAGCATGAACAACTCAACTTATGGACTTCAGGATACTACTCATCTCAAGAATGTTCAATTCATAGGGTTCAAGCGGAATTATGGGCATGAATAACTCAACTCATGGACTCCATGTGTAATATGTAATAGTCCCATGATTAGGAATAAAATCTCAAAAGAATTAGAAACTCAATTCTCCAAGACTTAGAACTCGAAGATGGTACTCATCTCGAAGACACTCAATGTAGTTCATGTGGAATTTATAAGCATGAACGACTCGACTCAAGGGTTTAAAGGACATTATGGAACTTATGCATATGACTCTCTTCATTCTCATACTTACTTCCTTAAAACTTAGTTCAAATGGATAATTGTTCCCAAATGATTCACAATTGAACTCAAAGACTTTCTTGAACTCTACTCTTAACTCTCTCTTGAATATGAATTATGAATTCAAGAGTTGTGGTTCATGATACGAAGGATCTCGTGATGATAAAGTAGACTCATGAATACATTCTCCTCATTCTCATACTCACTTGCTCAAGTCTTGAGACAAGTTATTAGAAATTGTAGAAGACTCCTCAAAAGACTCAAAGGGACTTTCTAAAAAATGTTCGAAAGAACTCTCAAAACTTGACTTTCAACTCTACCTTGAATTTGATTTATGAATTCAAGATTGTGATTTGTGATAGGAAAGATTTCATGATATTTAGAACTGTTTTTAGATAGTTAAACATGAGAAATGATAAATAAATCACTATCTGAAAGCAAGTTCGCTATGCGGAGTAACATTTTTATATTTGGTCGCGAAATAACTTTTGAGGCAGAAGGGTCCGTGACCTCTCTGCGACGCGGAGAGAAAAGTTCTGTTTCTAAGGAATAGGTCTGCGATGCAAACCTGGTACCCAGGTTTCGCTCGATTTTTTCCTTCTTCGTTTTCTAACCCCAATTCGCCTAAATTCGATTCTTTTTCTCAATTTTTCTTTTAGATTCAGATACCCAATACATGTACACAAGAATCTAATCAAACACAACTCAAAAATCGACACGATTTCCTCAAGAACTTATCAATCTCATCTAAACTCAAGAACGAAAGCTTATTTCAAGAACATTATTCAAGAACATCAAACCTTCAACTTTCTAGAACGAATTTAAAGATGAAATTAACATGATTGGTGTGTGGGTGAACGAACCCAATACTATGGAAGCTTACATACCTCTTAGGATTAAATCCATGGCAAAAATCTGTAACAACTCTCAAAAATCTTGATGAACGCCTTGATCCTTTCCTTTTTTTCTCCTCTTTTCTCTTCTTGAACACTCAACTAAAACCCTAGGTGTATATTAGGATTATAAAACTAAACCTAATAGGATTAGACCCTTAAAACCTTACTAAAAATGAATTAAATATGATTGGGTAAGGAAAAGACCAAAATACCCTTTACTATTTTCGAATAACTTTTCTTAACTGGACAATTTGACTTCAAAAGGGTATATCTCACTCATCCGACCTCGAAACTTAGCAAACTCGATGGCGTTGGAAAGATAATTCAAAGGCAATTCATTTGATATCTTATGGGCCACCTAACTCATCATGTACTGAATGCTATGATCGTTTGAAGTTGACCCAAAACTTAAAGGAACTTAGGAATGACTTAAATGATCTCTCTTTAGTTCTTCTTGGAACTCAAGGTGCTACATCTAGTGACCTTAACACTTATGAAATTTTAAATTTCTCGGTAAAATCCTACTCACAACGAAGGATGGTTCAAGTCCTAGCTCAAAAAATTTCTGGGGTGTTACAATATCTTCCCCTTGGGATTATTCGTCCTCGAATGATGGTTGGACTGGGTATGGAACCGATTACTCTTACTAAGGTCTGAGTCTAATGGTATGCTCTTACTATATTCACACTTAACCCAAATCCTTAGGTTTGGGTTCTATACCTTTCTATAAGGAAGTCTTATCCCAAGACTATTACTCTTTACCACCACATTGGCTCATATAAAGAACCATCTAATGTTTAACAACACCACATTCAAGCTTAGTACTCTAACAACTCGATGGACTCCTACTAACCAGCTCCTTAAGAAATTCTTAACACTTGACTTGATTTCTCATCTTATCATCTCCCCCTTAGGTCTAAAGCTAACACTTGAAAGCTATGGACCTATTCCACATTGACAACTCAATTATGCTATCTAGGCACACATTGAAAATTATAACTTAATTAGAACCTTATCTGGTAACATACCATCTCGGCACGCCTCTTAATGTTCTTGTAACTCTTGTAACTTAGCCACACTTCACTACCCTTATCTAAACGTTAGGGTCTCTTACTTGTACCACTCATATTTATTGCAGCTTATCACCTCAATTCCTCACCTACTCTATGTCAAATCTTCTAGATCAAATCTCAAGACTAACATCATTACCCTCATGTTGCCACCCTTTTGATCAAAACACTCATCTCAAATACAAGCTTAATGTTTATTACTAAACTCGAATATCAATATGATTGCTCACTTATTGTACTAACTCACCACTACTAAGCACAAATTTCGAAACACTCGTCCCTTAGAACCTTATGACAAGTAGTCAATTTTTATCTCTCAAATAGTTCTATCATTCTCTGAATACTATGGGGTTCTCCTTTCAAAATTCATAAGCCTAGCTTCGGTCTATCACTTCATGAATACTCCTGCTCTTCTATTCAACACCTACACTTGGTAATTACCTACACAATGACACATCATAACAAACTCCTTTCTAGCTAAAACATACTTTAACTCTTGCTAACTTGCAGCTCTTACTTTGCCTCTTATTATGGAATCTTCACAACTCATCACTTCTTACTCTACCCATAAGGGAAACCTCTTCATTAATAACTTACTAGGTGGATGGCTATAGTAACATATAGCTTGTCAAAACACCCTCTCCCTTTCTTAGATGTCTATACCTTTGCATGTTGTTCCCTTAACTTAAGGGCACTTTCGCTACTATTGCTCATAATCTCGTAACTCATGCTAGCTCTTTGAGTGAAAATACTACCCAAGCTCTAATCATACTTCCTCATAAAGATCTTAGCTAAAACAAGGATTAAGGAAAATAGTACAACTTGCTTTTAGCTCAAATGCACGATTCATATAAATAAGAGTGCATTCCTTCGAAACTCACACTTAACTCACTCATGGGCTTCTCTCAAGCCCTTATGGGGTCTCATGACTTCCTCAATATTTTTCCTAAGAACAATTCATCGAAAAGGGACTGATTTTCCTTTTCAATCACCTTTAGTATGAAGGGTAGTCGAATGAATCTGAGAATCACACGAGTATGAGGTAGTCAAATGAATATGAGAATCATACGAGTATGAATAAGTCTCTATGACATAACACTATTGCACGATTAAGAGTATGAAAGAAGGGAAACTTTTCTTAAATGTCTGTAATCCCTCATTTATAGAAGTTGGGCCTTCACAACCATAAAAAAGATCATACTGACACAAATTCATAGACACCTTAGAACACTTGAACTCTGTGCTCTAATACCAAGTTTGTCACAACCCGAGTCTACACCCTGGACGTGGCCGGCACTTGAGAACCATTGCTGGTCCTTAAGCGAGCCCTTATCCTGGCTGACTACAAGCGGAAGACTAACTCAAGCAGGCAAAAGCTTAAAAAAAAACTAAATTTAATTCCAATACTTAACTTTAAAATAATCTGAACCATACTGAATAGATAACTTTGAATAAAACAATATATTCAACTCACCATAAATAGGCAACTTAAGTCTTTAAAACATTTAACAAAATAAATTAACAGACTTCTGAAACTCTATTGTCTATCTATGAAGCCTCTAAAGCCTCTAACTGACAAAGATGGAAGTCGGGACAAGACCCACGACATCCTAACAACTGAAAAGTAAATGAAATCCTCCGAAAGCAAGAAGGCTCACCATAGCTAAATGGAACTGCAAGTGGTATCAACGAAACGCCTATTGATAATCCTGCATCATGAAACGATGCAGGCCAAATGGCTAGTACATAGAATGTACGAGCATGTAAGGGAATTCTAAAACATAACATAAGCTTGAACTTGATAAAAAGGAAACATACTTACCTCTTCTCAACTCACTCAACTCAACTCAACTCAAAGAAACATAGTTGAACTCAACTCAAGGAATACTTAAGGATACTCAAAACAACTCAAACTTACTCAACTCAAAAGTACTCAAGGGTAAGATACTCAACTCAGAAATAAGGTTCTCAACACAGTGAAATGGGGCTCAACTCAACAATAAGGTACTTGACTCAATGAAGCACAATTCAACTTGAGATACTCAAGAATAAAGAAACAATAAAAGATGCAATATATGGAAAGCTTTTAAAACAGTAGATAGCAACTCAATAACAAATCAATTTGTATATAATAAAGTAATATAATTCTATGGGAGTTTCTCTAACCGACAACCATCACTATAAGCTATGTGATGATACAACGTCTCGCCCACGCTGCCAGAACTGTCATATACCTTGTTGGGGGTATAAAATCTCTCAACTAAGTGGATCCACTAGTCTATGTTAAAAAACACTAAGGAATCATCTGAAAAGTATGACCCTTTTCTACCCACGTTGGCTACATGGTTTATGGAGACTTGAGTTATCTGAACTCGTCCCCATATCGATGCTCAATACTACTCCCATGCTATACTCAACTCATATGTTTAAAAACATAACTTTTTCTGTGTTTTGAGATTATTGCTCAACAATCTTTCTCTTAAAAGAGATGTTACTCAAACTTCTCAAAACTATTTTGGAAATCTCAATTTCCCTTATTTTAAATGTGAAAACATTTACTCTTGGGAATACTTAGTTCCCATATATCATTTTAAAGAAAATGAACTCAACTCTACTCTTTCTCAACTCAAGTTCTCAAGTCTTAAAATAAGTTTAGAAAAATTTGTAAAAAGAATTCTCAGAATAAAGTTCATGCCGAATTATGGACGTGAACGACTCAATTCAAGGATTCCAATAACCATACATAGAACTCAATACTCGAGACTTAACAACTCAGAACTCAAGAACCTCAATGGTAATATTCATTTCAAGAATACTCAATTTAGAGGGTTCACGCGGAATTATGGGTATGAACAATTCAACTCATGGACTTCAAGATACTACTCATCTCAAGAATGTTCAATTCATAGGGTTCATGCGGAATTATGGGCATGAACAATTCAACTCATGGACTCCATGGGTAATATGTAATAGTCCATGATTAGGAATAAAATCTCAAAAGAATTAGGAACTCAATTCTCAAAGACTTAGAACTCGAAGATGCTACTCCTCTCGAAGACACTCAATGTATGGAGTTCATGCAAAATTTATGAGCATGAACGACTTGACTCGAGGGTCTAAAGGACATTATGGAACTCATGCATACGACTCTCCTCATGCTCATACTTACTTCCTCAAAACTTAGTTCAAATCGATAATTGATCTCAAAGGATTCACAATTGAACTCAAAACTTTTTTGAACTCTAGTCTTAACTCTCACTTGAATGTGAATTATGAATTCAAGAGTTATGGTTCATGATACAAAGGATCTCGTGAAGATAAAGTAGACTCATGAATACATTCTCCTCATTCTCATACTCACTTGCTCGAGTCTTGAGACAAGTTATTAGAAATTGTAGAAGACTCCTCAAAAGACTCAAAGAGACTTTCTCAAAAATGTTTGAAAGAACTCTCAAAACTTGTCTCTCAACTCTACCTTGAATTTGATTTATTCATTCAAGGTTGTGATTTGTGATAGGAAAAATCTCGTGATGTTTAGGAGTGTTTTTAGATAGATAAACATGAGAAACGATCAAGAAATCACTGTTTGGAAGCAAGTCCGCGACACAGAGATGCATTTTAATATTTGGTCGCGAAATAACTTTTGAGGTAGAGGGGTCCGTGACCTCTCTGCGACGCGGAGAGAAAAGTTTTGTTTCTGAGGAACAGGTCCGCGATGTAGACCTGATACCCAGTTTCTGCCTGACTTTTTCCTTCTTCGTTTTATAACTCCAATTCGCCTAAATTCAATTCTTTTTCTCAATTTCTCTTTAAATTCAGATACCCAATACATGTACACAAAAATATAATCAAACACAACTCTAAAATCGACACGATTTCCTCAAGAACTCATCAATCTCATCTAAACTCAAGAACGAAAGCCAATTTCAAGAACACAATTCAAGAACATCAAACCTTCAACTTTCTAGAACGAATTTCACTGAAATTAACATGATTGACGTGTGGGTGAACGAACCCAATACTATGGAAGCTTACATACCTCTTAGGGATTAAACCCATGGCGAAAATCCGCAACAACTCTCAAGAATCTCGACGAACGCCTTGATCCTTTCCTCTTTTCTCTTATTTTCTCTTCTTGAACTCTTAACTAAAACCCTAGGCGTATATTCGAATTATAAAACTAAACCTAATAGGATTAGACCCTTAAAACCTTACTAAAAACGAATTAAATATGATTGGGTAAGGAAAATACCAAAATACCCCTTACTATTTTCGGATAACTTTCCTTAATTGGACAACTTGACTTCAAAAGGGCATATCTCACTCATCCGACCTCGAAACTTAGCAAACTCGGTGGCTTTGGAAAGATAATTCAAAGACCTTTCATTTAATATCTTATGGGCCACCTAACTCATCATGTACTGAAGGCTATGGTCGTTTGAAGTTGACCCAAAACTTAAAGAAACCTAGAAATGACTTGAATGAACTCTCTTTAGTTCTTCTTGGAACTCAAGGTGCTACATCTAGTGACCTTAACACTTAAGAAATTTTAAATTCCTCGGTAAAATCCTACTCACAACGAAGGATGGTTCGAGTCCTAGCTCAAAAATTTTCCAGGGTGTTAAAGATAAGAGGTTTAACTAACTCTAATATCTATATCATCATCAAGTATCTTTAATCTTTCATTCACTTAACTTTGTAGGATCACTAGGAGCAGAATCACTTCCGTCTATATGGCTTCACAATTCTTTTCCAAAGATAAATAATTATAATCATAATTAAAATTAAAATTTCCTTAAAGAATATTTTATTCTAGTGAAAGGAATATTGAAGAATTCAAACTAATGTAAAGTCATGCTTTTGAATACCTGTAAAAACTAGAAGCATTATGACTCAAGAAAACCATAAGATAACCAGGATCAAAATCTCTAGGGGTTTAGGGACTGATTGTTCACCAACAGTCAACAAAATCAAACTTTTCAACAATTTTTTAAAAAAAGAATCACTTGTGGACTCTTGAAACACGATAACAAACCAAAGACTCTAAAACCGTATCAAATTTCTAATAGCGTCTCTCAAATTGATAGTCTTGTCATTAAGTAAAAAAAAAATTCATATAACATCCCTAACGATCAGCTATTCTATCCCTCCAGATCTATTATTCTATCATAATTTTTGTTCTCTTTATACTACATTAAATTCCTATAATTTACACGTATATACAAAAATATTATGTCTATTTTCCATTAGAGGGAACATTTCCTTTTGAATATGAGATGGTGCATTTGAAGCCATATAGTAGACCAACATAAATGAAGTCTCCGGATATGACTTAACATCAAATGGGCTGCTGAAAACATGATATAGGACTTCAGGAGGAACAACAAGAACTTGATTGCACAACTTGTAAATAATCAATATAAGCACAATAACGCGCACACAGGCTTCAATCTATTGTCAAGATTTGAGCCATAACTTTGAATTATGCTCCTTCCTGCATCACAATCCATGATAGCAGAGACCATATTCTGATGTATCGATGATTTCAAGCTACATGAGTTGCTTCATACATGAACTAGCACTTGCACAATTTACATTCTTGGTAAAAGCAATAAGCCACACAAGTTTTAACAAGTTCTTTCTTGCTTTTCCCATCTCTAGCATCCCAATAGCATATGATACAAGCGGGAAATTATTCTCTTTCCATACAACACAAATGAGCAATCTCGACTTAAACACAGGTCAAATTCAGGCCTTTTGAAGTAGCTATGCAAGGACATTCACTTACAATGCTTGTCCAGTTAGTAAGCTAGCTCTTCATATCTATCAGGGATTTATTAGCGAGATTTACAATGGAATCAGCAATAACTTTGGCACTGGATTTCATGTAACCGCCTGAAAATGTAATTAAAAAGATCAGTTACAGGTAACATATGGCACAAGTCCACCAAAATGATTAAGCAAGGTGCAATAGAGAATATGAGAAGGGTTGACCTGATGTGAGCATGATGAGGGGGATGTTTCTCTCTCGAGCAAACCTGAAAACTTTTTCATCCCTACTAGCAATGCCATCAGGACTGATCTGCACGGCCAAATAGGTAACTAACAATGACAGTACACACAAAAGATTTGGCATAAACTCAGTATTCTCCCTTTTTTGGCACAGAAATGAAAGAAGACTATATGGTCTGCAATTGTATGAGGAATATATCTGGCAGCTTCATTCATACGCAATGCGTGCTGGGACTCTCCAAAAATGTTGCCCCCATCAATGTCGGATTCTCCAAAAATGCACTATTTTGGAGGATCTAATATGAACTCAATAACATTTTTGAAGAGTCCGTGCAACTTAGTTCTTACGGAAACTGAAATGGCTTCAATCAAATCAAATAGTATTACTACACATTCAAGGCATGCACCTGTATTTGGCTACTTGACAAATTTGAAAAGGGAGGAGCATTACGGATATTTCACCTTTCTGTGACCAAGTTCTAGTAAAATTCAAAGACACAAATCCTTTAGGCCCAAGCAAATAGCAATCATACTTTATATGATACATTTTCTATAATGAGACATACAGAGATGTTTACCACCATTTAATTATTTTATTTTTTGCAATTCGCAATCAGGAATCCAAATTCATTTAAATAATCAAAAATATAAACATCAAAGTATGACTTCTCCACCAAGCTAATATTCACCAATTACTCAACTATTTTCTCCACCTCTTGTATACAAATTGAACTACTATTTAAAATTACTTGTCCAGTTATGATGTCAGGTAAAATTAGACGGAGGGAATGTACATGCCTACTGCATGTATGTTCCATAATTCAGTTCTCAATTGTGTCTTATGCTTGGAGCAGAGTTGGGATATCTCATATCTTCACCCTATCTTTCAAGAGGAAAACATGTAGTTTATCCTTTTATATTTTGATTTAAAGGAAAAAAGATTACATTCTTCCATCCCAAAATTTATGATTATTTCTTGTTATAAAAACTCTTCCAATTAGCTGTATAAAAAATGTTTTAAGATTTTATAAGCTTATAATAATTAAAAAATCTAGAATTTCATCTCCTATGTGGCTATTCCGTAACGACAGACATGCAAGCCACAAATAGCTTGTTTCCCATCGGTGGGTCGTACCTTCAACCTGCCAAGTGGATCCCCATCCAAGATATCAGTACCAGCATTATAAACAATGAAATCAGGATCAAATTTCTTCTCTGCAACCTGGAAGTCCATCAGGATAACAATCAGTCATGTATACAAGGTAACTCAACACAATAGCGGAGAATTCACTGTGACACAAAAAGTATCTTTTACATACGTCTGAATGTTATTGACAAATAAAAAAACACAGAAGAATCAGTAAACAGAGGCATAAATGCTTTTATATCAAATGATTCCTTTACAACAAAGAAGCGCACACACATTTCACAGAGGTATGGTTTTATGTCAAAGCTCCAAAGATATTCATCCCACTGCACAAAAGCGAATGTCTTTTTTACACAGTATTATAGGAATAAAACCAAGATTTTGACTCCTTTTTTTTTTTTTTTACAGAATAGTAACAGTATATTCATCAGTAAGGAAATGCTAGACGTCATATTCACAAAGTAGATTAAACAAAACGATAACCTGGTTCTTCTTACAAGGCTCGTACAAAATCTAGTAAAGATTTGAAACTCTACATATCTTTCTTTACACCTAAAATATAACTGTACTCAGTTCATAAGGGAGCTTTTGACTATTCATGATGCACTTTTCAATACCTTTAAGGGTTTCTTTGTTCCACCGACTCCATCTCAACCAAAAAGCAAAGAGCTACGCTCCACAAGCATTATTCCTAGAGAGTTTTAGGCGATTCCAATAACACTAGATATTGCATAATTAATTCATAGAAAATCGTTGTGTTTTTTCTAAGACTGGATTGTAGAATTTGTGTCAAGAGCAATGGTCAGAACCAAGGTACATTAGTTCCTGACGTAATCAAATCACCTAAACAAATTAAGGTATTAGTGACAACGTTGACATAATAATCTGCAACTTCACCAGTAAACTATTTGCAGCGTTTCTAACTGTAGCCATCTAACAAATGAACATATGGAACTTTTGCAATGATAGGAGGAAATTAAACATTTCAATTAACCAAAACAAATATTGCTTTTATGTCGGAAGATAGTACAAAACACAAAATGGAGGATTTGAGTTCAAATAAAGTTACAAAGTTGCCGTTGCATCACTCTCTAGATCAGCACCAGAGAAAACCCATCGATCATTATACAGCTACATACATAAAAAACCAAATATTTCCGCTCCATTGATCCTTGGAAAATCCTCCTCATTTAGAGCAAACAATAAAATTTACAACAGCTGAGTTCACATGAGGACTTAAAGTTAAACAGTAACCAATTAGAGCTAGACATGCTAGGACAGGTCACCAGCACATGGGCAAAACAAAGTTCCGCAAGTGTCTAACTTACAACAATGAGTTACACTATTGAGTAAAAGAAGATGTGTGGAAAGTGGTGACAAAAAGTCTAAGTACACACCTCAAGTGCATGATCTAGCTTAGTTAAGTATTCATCTGTCGCAGTCCCACTCTGCCAAAGTTAGTAGCCACAGATGTCATAGTAGTTCGAGTAAAGAAGTAACTTGTTTTATGGACTTGAATCTAACCTTAACTTCGACTCCTAGATCAATGTAACGCCTGGCTTCAAAATCCTACAAGAAATAGAATAGATTCACAACAGATCTGATCAGACACTGCTACCGTTCGATGCTATCAGCGCAATTGAAAGAGAATCATAAATCAACAGACAACTGTTTGGGTAAGGGGTGGGGCATGCGAGAAACAAGGAAAGGAGAGGAAAGTAACTGTTCATTCAAGATGCAGCAGATTATTCAAGATGGAAACTCACAAGTGGATAAATTCCGGGATTGTACATATCAAGGATAAAGACTCTTCCTGCATGCATCCAACCAACACCAATTAATAATATTAAAATGGCACACAAAATGCAAGATGAATGATAAGAAACATACTGTCATCAGAGAAGTCCATTTCATGGCCGTTTCCTTGGTGTGCATCAAGGTCAATTATCATGACTCTACAAGAAAAAAGTTCATTATTGATTTCATTGAGATGTCATGACCTTCAACTGTACATAGCCACACATTATACATGAATTACCATTCGATGTACCTTGAGATATTTAGACGCACAAATGCAAAATGTATACAAAGAGATATATCAGCATAAACACAAAAACCGCCTCCCTTCTCTGATGAGCAATGATGAAATCCACCACCAACATTAATAGCCCATCCTCGTTCTTTTGCAAGCTTTGCAGCCAAAATTGTTCCTCCCACCTTCAGAGAATTATCAACAAAATCTGAACAAGAGAATTAGGAAAAATATAATGATCTGCAAATGACTAAATTCACCTGCTTGTGGAATGGGTGAAGCACTTTCTTTTGCACAAGGCAATTAGGAAGCATTGCAACAGGAGGGACCTAAAAGGTCTAGTCATGAGATAATAAAGAGTATGGAAACAAGAAAACCAACTCTTAATGCGTAACAAAAGGTATGATTCTGCACCTACACCGACAGCAGCAAACATCAGTTCTGACTTTTACCTCAACAATCATGGAGACATTCAAGCTGCTGTTCAAACTTTTCAGGTATGATTCAGAATGCACCTACACCAAAAATGTATAAGTCACCCATCAACATTGCCAGGTACAAGGACAGTCCGTATTAATGCTAGTCCCACTGACTACAGTTGACAGATAAGTAGAGTTACAGCACCTAGATTGGAAAAGAGACCAAGAGCATCCTAAAGTGACTAGTAAATTCGGTACATGCAAGAAAAGTATAAGTGGATGTGTTGCAAGTATAAGGCTTCCAAAGTAATTATTTCAAATAGTGATCCTCAAAACTTATATAAAGTGAACTCAAGTAACTGGTGGATGGAATAGGAATATCATATATGATGGTATCTAGGTTTAGTTGAATGGAGGTGATTATAACTTAGATACCAAAGCTACTGATACCGTGCTCCTCAGAAATTTGTCAGTTCATTGAGTTGATTAAACTAGCCCACAAAGGTGCAAGCACGAAGAATACATGAATGTGCTCAGTGGAGATAAAGTGAAAGAGCATGTTTCAAATTGACTCAACCAACTGTTCGAAAAACAATACAAAAGGAATTAATAACTCAATAAATCACTATGATGCTATTAACCAGTAGAAGTTGCTACCACTAGCAGATCATCTTTTGTTGCCTCCACGGGCTCAACTAGATGCTTTTGGTCCGTGATACCTTCCTTAGTGAGAAACCGACAGATTCGACCCCATTTAGAAGAGTCAAATGGATGCCTGTGAAGTTAAATTCTTGTATGAAGTATCCAGTTAAATTCAAACCTAGATAAGGCAGTAGCTCTTTTAGAATAATCACAATATCTTTTTAGAAGGAAAACTAATAGACACTGCTCCCTCAGAAAATAATAAACTAGATAGAAATTCAGCACCACAAACAAGGATAACTCACCTGACCTGCAGGGAATGCAAGGTATAGACGTGAGGCTTTGCCATTTTGTCAAACCCATGCCCTTCATATGTAGGTGCTAATATCTCTATTCTCAAGTTTTCACCCCCTACCCCCACATGTCCTTAATAAAATTCTCTTCCAGACGCAAGCGAGAGTTTGGGGGAGGAGAGGTTTTAGGTTGTTTGTTGATGAGTGACACAATGTTTTAGTTTCAATAATGCATATTTATACCTTTCATAGGCGCCCTTGGCTGAGAAATGGTAGAGATAAAATTCACACAAAAAGGTGAAAAATCAGTGGGAGAAGAGATGTTTGGCTTCAAATTGAAGCAAAGGAAAATATCAAAACCATGATTCCAGTCCTCTCTAACCAT
Source organism: Solanum pinnatisectum (assembly GCA_035578085.1). Taxonomy (NCBI): domain Eukaryota; kingdom Viridiplantae; phylum Streptophyta; class Magnoliopsida; order Solanales; family Solanaceae; genus Solanum; species Solanum pinnatisectum. The sequence goes on along the minus strand of CM069083.1, from coordinate 44,895,202 downwards.
TTCCATTTTACAGGATGGAAGAAAAGAAGGTTACGAAAAAAAAAACTAAACTAAAGAAACGGAAGCTCTACGTAGTGACAGCATTATACAATGTATACACAAGATGAATGCTGTCACATCTGGAAGTTCAGCATATAGTTATCAAGACTGAATGAGTAAAATTAGAAAAGATCGCATGATATGATTGTAGACATTGAAATTTGCTGCAAGCAATGATTATCACATATCCTCTAAAATCAGCTTGTCTTGTCCATAAGTGTGACAATATGATAATTACAACGATTGATTGTGATAGAAAGAGACGAGGTAGAGATGATATCACATTAAGGGAAGTTATATCTAGTAATGTACAAACTCTTGGAATTAATACGGATATAACTAACCAGTGTTATCAAAGGCGAAAAGCGCAAAAAAGCTCTAAGGTCCGTGGGGGCTTTAAGCACAAAGAAGCTCTAAGATCCGTGGGGCCTTTAAGCGCAAAGAAGCTCTAAGGTCCGTGGGGGTTTTAAGCGCAAAGCGCAAATAAAGCGTGGGCTTTAATGAAAAAAGGCGCAAAGGGAGAAAAATAATACAAATGTATATGTTTAGTCCAAGACTAATAACTATAAACATGAATGACAAATATAAGACCAAAGAAATTGAATTTTTTTAATGATAAAGTGAAATATCAATTGTTTAGTGTCACTTCTTCATAAGAGGCTCATTGGCAAGGAAAATTTTGTCTTAGAACCTTGATGACAACACTAAAGCGCACATAAAGCGAGGTGAAGCGCTATAGACATTTTGAGCCTCGCTTCAGGGCTTAAGCGCGCCTTTGATAACACTGTAACTAATAAAAGAACTGACTCATACACGCAATAAACTCTCGTAAGACAAATTGTTTAGTGTTGAATGCAATGGACTTAACCAACGAAGACGGAATGTATCTGGATTAAATATAGAGATACTGTTCATTCAGTTTGGAGTCAACTATACTTGTGCTATCTCTTCTCCTTTATTTATCCCCTATTACACTCCTTTTGACCTTTCATAACATTAAAATTTTCTTCCACTCAGGTACATAGACTTATTTCCAACAAATTTGCATAATTTAACGCTCCCTTTCTCATAACGTCATGATTTACCAGGAACAGATGTCAATCCGTTCCAATCACTAGCAAATGCAAATTGACATTCAAGGCTACACACCTTAGACCTAACCAGTTTTAGTACTTCTATTGCATTTCTAGAATTTCACCAATTATTTTCTCTCATCCAAAACTACACACCTTAGACCTAACCATTCCTAGAACTTTACTCAATTATGCTTCCCTTTTTAGGTATAGTTAGCAATGATAGTCAACAAAATTTTTTCTGAAAGGTAGCATAAACAGCAGTAATTCTTACAGTTTTTCAATCCCGAAAAAAGCAATGTCGTAGGATGGCGAGTATATCAACGGAACCTGATCGAACAAAAAAACAAAATTAACACCAGAGAGATTCCTCAAAAAATTACTTCAAAAATTAAAGGCGAGCGTGTTTCGGTTGTACCTTAGAAGGAGGCACATCGTAATATAGGTGGCTAGAAAGAATACGATGACGGCGTAGAGTTTCAGCGTCGTCAGTTTTGGAGGAAGAGGCTGTGGACGACATCGGGTGAGAGGCAGAGAGGAGAGGAAAGTTGCAGAAAGTGAAGCGATTGAGATATTGAACAGCTTTGATGGCGATGGTTTTCTTGTATTGACAAGAGAGTTTGAGGTCTGAGTGAGAGAATCACAAGGTTGAGTGTTGACTCTGCTGAAATGGAACAAGTATGTAATGTCTGTATATACTCACAACGGAGCTTTGACACCTGCCATGAGTTGTTGAAGGACCTGGACAAGAATTTTTTAATTTATCCCTCTTCTAAATAGTTTGATCAAGATAACTAATGAGATTCAAGTTAAAGAATTTTGTTGATCAAAGATAACCCTCTCCAATCACAAGGTTGTATATTCTTAAAAACAAACTCACATACAAGCAAGTATATTCATATGCCTGTTATAAAATGAACACAATAAATTGAAATCAAGAAGAGTAGAGATAGAGAGAAACAGAGTAATAGTAGTAGTAACTTTCTTTTATTATTAAATGCTTTTACTTCTTATTCTTGTTATTTCATATTATAAGAGGGGATATATATATATATAGGTGATAAAACTTGGCCACAAAGTTTACTTGGACACAGTATTTTACTTGGACACAGAGTATATTGTGTGGACATTTATTTTACAACACTCCTCCTTGAATGTCCATGTAAAAGAAAAATTTAGTGAAAGAAAAAGTATAGTAATATGCTTTATTTGTTTCCTCATTAAAAACCTTTACCAGGAAATACAGAGCATATTCACTCCCCCTAATGAAAACATTACTTAATATCTTGAAGATGACATATTTTGATCTTATAACACAGCTTCTGAAAGGTTGAAGTTGGCAATGTCTTGGTGAATACGAATTGTTGAACAATTCTTTCATCCTTATTTTGAAGATCATGAGTAAGAAAAAGAACTTCGATAAAATATATTTTGATTAGTCTCCTTTGATGTGTAGACAAATTGCTCATCTGAATTTATAGTAGCAACAACCAAGAACTGAAAAATACTTTCACTTGTATGAAAATTAAATGGATTGTCTTGTGGAATGATTTGATATGACAGTATTCCGACATGAAAACAAATAACTTTCTTCATGTCAAACTTCATACTTTCCTACAATTTCATGGTCAATAAATCTTGACACAATTAATTAAAATAGATCATTTATATCGATATTTGATTTACTCTAATATCTCCACTGATAAGAGTGACGTTATATTTTGCATGCATACTAATAAAATTATTTACCATGAATAATAATAGCAGGATACATAAGTGCACCAATTGCACTATGACATGGTACTTTCTAATCATTTTAATGAGATCAAAATTGATCTTTATGTTATGTCATCTTACAACCATTGAGGTACTATTCAATGGAATCGCTTTATAAAATTTTAAATTCTTCAAGGATTTTCATATAATAGTTACTGTCTAGCTAGACATGATAATCATTCATCATGTGTATTCAAGTTTTTCATATATTGTCAGACTAAAAGGAACCTCATTGCATCCACCTTAGGAGTATACATCTCCATACAATAATGTCAAGACTTTAGCGAAATCTTTTTATTTTCCAATGCACAAGACGTACTTTATATTTTACGATTTTACTTATTGCACAGTAATTCATTTGTACCCCACCAACATTATATGAACAATAAATCCAAAACATCACTTTTTCAAGTGAAATAAAATATGCTTGAATTGTAATCTCTTTCGCCAATCATTTATCTGTCAACTCTTGACAGATTTAATATCAAGATCCTCATCACCATTTATAATTTTGAGCGCTATATTATATTCAAGATATCGTCGACGATTATTTGATATCGATTCTTGTCATGCCCCAGATTCATAAAAACAATCATAAAAGAGTCCTGAGAGGATTACCTTAGTTAACTAAGTGTAAAACTTGAAGAAACACCAATAACCACAAGTTTATATCTTCAAAAACTAGATCCAAACGCAGCTAATAGAAGGGAAAAATGATTGCCACGTGTAGAGATCACGTTTCTAGGCACGGAGGCAACCTTTAATGGTAGAAATCATCAAAAACTAACATTCCTCATGAAAGAACTCCATAGGAACCCTCTCTTAAGCTTTCTTTCTGGTTTGGAAGTTAAAAGAAATGTTTACATGGCTTAAAACGTTGATTAAGCCGACATACCATATTTTTTACCCGACTCGAATCCGATCCAGATTTTGCCCCGACAGTCCGTAGTAAAACCCTCACAACTTTTTACTCTGATGTCGGTTGGATACGGGGTTTTGTGCGTTGCAAACTAGACTCGTAGGGCTTCAATTTAATGAAAACATCCAAGACATTTGACCCAAATTTCAAAGAAATCTTTAAAAAGGAACTTATGATAACTTTCGCCAACTTTTATTTTGCCACTTACCTAACTTCAAAACTTGAGATACAACCCTTGAACACTTAAAATATGACATACCACATCATTCTTAATTTATTACCTACCCTCCTTGTCTTTCCACGAAGATACGAGTTAATTTAGACGTTTTGAAAAGTCGGGGTGTTACATCCTTCCCCCCTTATAAACATTTGTCCTTGAATTAAAAAATATGAGTCACACAGTTAAGTCCTTAGGAGTTTCCAAAATTTAGGCAGAGTATCCGTTGTAAATGTGACTATCCAGGAATGTGAAACACAAAAATTCTTATCTAGGCGTCTCAGAGGATGACATAAATAGCTAAGCATTATATCTCCTCAATAATAGTGCGAGCAAATATACAACGACAACACCAATAATAATAAGCAACAATATAAAAAAACCGTTTGGTATCTAACCTCACTGCACTAGTATACACTGATATGCCATCACCTTGGGGTAATGAAACAAGTGAGGATATTTGGACCTCATGCCATCCTCAGCTTCCTAGGTCACCTCTTCTCTATTCTTGCTTCTCCACAATACTTTAACCGAAGCCACCTCTTTGGTCCTCAATTTACGGACCTGCCGATCGAATATGGCAATTGGAGTTTCCTTGTAGGACAACTCCTCTGTGATATGAACATCCTCAACTGGGACAACTCGAGAAGGGTCTCCTACGCACTTTCGTAGCATCGATACATAGAAAACTGGATGAACAGATTCTAGCCCCGAAGGCAATTCTAACTCATAATCCACTCGTCCTACCCTTTGAAGAATCCGGTATGGCCCAATAAATCTTGGACTAAGCTTGCCTTTTTTTTGCCAAATCTCATAACACCCTTCATAGGCAAAACTTTTAAGAATATCCAGTCATCGACACAAAACTCTAAGTCCCTTCGTCACACATCTGAGTATGACTTCTATCGGCTTTGAGCTATTAACAACCTCTCCCGAATGAGTTTAACCTGCTCCACTGTCTATTGTACTAAGTCGGGTCCAATCAACCCTGATTCACCTACCTTGAACCATGCAATGGGGGACCTACATTTTTGCCCATACAAAGCCTCATAAGGTGCCATCCCGATGCTAGAATAATAATTATTATTGTATGTGAACTCAGTAAGTGGCAAGGGGTCATCCCAACTTTCCTTGAAGTCTAGCGCGGACGCCGTAACATATCCTCGAGTGTCAAAATTGTGCACTCAGCCTGGCCATCTGTCTGAGGGTGAAAGGTTGTACTAAGATTAACCTGTGTCCCTAGTCTTTTCTGGAAGGACTTCCAGAAGTTGGCGGTAAATTGCGCTCCTCTATCAGAGATAATAGATATTGGGACACCATGTAGCCTAACAATCTCTGTAATATAGAGCCTTGCATAATTTTCGACCGTAAAAGTAGCCATGACTGGTAAGAAGTGGGCTGATTTTGTTAGTCTATCAACAATTACCCAAATAGAGTCAAACTTGTGACGCGATCGAGGTAAGCCTCTAATAAAATCCATAATAATTCCACTTCCACAAAGGAATGACTATCTCTTGAACTAACCCATTGAGCTTTTGGTGCTCAACCTTCAACTGTTGGCAGTTAGGGCACTATGCCACAAACTCAGCAATGTCCTTCTTCATCCCGTGCCATCAATAGATCTCCTTAATATCATGGTACATCTTCGTTGAACCAGGGTGAATAGAATTACGGGAATGATGTGCCTCTTCCATAATCAGACGTCGAAGCCCTGCAACATTCGAAACACACAATCAACCACTATATCTAAGGACTCCATCTCCTGCTATATCAAATGATAAAGACTATTGATCCTGAGCCTTGGCTCTGAGCTGCTCTAAGCTAGGATCCTCTTGTTGCCATGATTTTACTTCTACAGCTAGAGATGATACATTTGTGTCCTGGATTGTAACCCCACTATCTTCTGTCTTTAACAATCTGACTCCCAAGCTAGCAAACTGATAAAGCTCTCGCGCTAGCTCACGCTTCTCAACACTTAAATAGGATAAACTACCCATAGATCTTCGACTGAGGGCATCGGCTACCACATTTGCCTTTTCTGGATGATATAAAATATCCACGTCGTAGTCTTTCAATAACTCAAGTCATCGATGCTATCGCAAATTTAACTCCTTCTATTTGAAGATATATTGAAGGTTTTTATGATCTATGAAGATGTCAACATGAACGCCATACAAATAATGTCTCCAGTTCTTTAACGCATGCATAACTGCAACCAACTCTAAATCGTGGGTCGGATAGTTCTTCTCATGCTTTCTCAAATACCTTGAAGCATATGTGATAACCTTACTATGTTGCATTAGAACACATCCCAACCCAACACCAGAAGCATCACAAGATAATCGCATAGCCTTTCGAACCTTCCAGAATGCTAGAATCAGCCGATGTTAACTCGCCTTCAGCTCCTGGAAACTATACTCGCAAGCCTCAATTCACTCGAACTTAGCTACTTTTTGAGTCAGCTTCGTTAATGGTGTTGAAAGTGAAGAAAACCCCTCTACAAACCTTCTGTAGTACCCAGCTAACCCTAAGAAACTACGAACTTCAGTTAGAGTCATGGGTCTGGGCCAAGTCTTTATGGCCTCAATCTTTTGTGTATCAACTGCAATGCCTGCATCTGATATAATATGGCCTACGAAAGCTACAGAGTCCAACCAGAACTCACACTTAGAAATTTTGCATAAAATTCTCGGTATCAAAGAACCTGAAGGACTGCTCTCAGATGATTTGCATGCTCAGCTTTTAAACGTGAATACACCAAAATATCATCAATAAATACAATCACAAACAAGTCTAGATACAGACTGAATATACTATTCTTCAGGTCCATGAACATTGTTGGGGGATTAGTTAATCCAAAAGACATTACCAAGAACTCAAAGTGACCATATTTGGTTCTAAAATTGTCTTTGGAACGTCTTTCTCCCGAACTCATATCTGGTGGTACCCTGATCTTAAATCAATCTTTGAAAAGCACTCATCACCTTGTAACTGATCAAACAAGTCATCGATCTTCGGAAGGAGATATTTATTCTTTATAGTCGCCTTATTCAGTTGTCGTTAATCGATACACATTCTTAGTGAGCCATCTTTCTTCCTTACGAATAACACTGGCACACCCCATGGTGAAGCACTAGGCCTGATAACGCCTTTATTCAGCAAGTCTTTCAGCTGATCCTTCAACTCCTTTAGCTCAGCAGGAGCCAATTTATAAGGAGGGATAGATATGGGTTGTGTACCTAGTAGCATATCGATAGCAAAATCAATTTCCCGTTCTAAAGGGATACGAGAGAGCTCGTCCGAAAATATATCTAGAAACTCATTAACTACCGGAATAGACTGAAGAGCCGGTGGTTCTGCATCTATATCATGAACGTGAACAAGATGATAAACAACCCTTAGTAATCATCCTCCTCGCCTTAAGATAGGAAATAAACCTACATTTCGGCGTTGCTGTATTGCCTTTCCATTCCCAAACTGTCTTTCATGAAAAGTGGAATCTAATAATCTTTGTCTGACACTCAACATTAGCATAACAAGACGCTAACCAATCCATACCCATAATGACGTCGAAATCGACCATCTCTAACTCTATGAGGTCTACAGAGGTTTGACGGTCGATAATTTCTACTGTGCAACCTCAATAGACTCTCCTGGCAATAATAGACTCACCAACTGGTGTAGCTACAATAAAGAGTCGATCTAATAATGACTCTGCTACTATACATAACTTTCCCTCAATAAATGGAGTAACATAAGATAGAGTAGATCCATGATCTATCAAAGCATAAACACAATGGGAGCAAACAATCAATGTACCTGTCACAACATCTGGTGATGACTCTGAATCATGTCGGCCGGCTAGTGAATATGTACGGTTCTGTCCACTACCAGAACTAGATGTTTCTGCCTTTGCTTCTACCTTTACCTGTTGAAGTTTGGGGTCCACGCCCTGTAGACTGTGCTGATAAGGAGGAACCTACTACTGACCTGGTCGACTGACCTATGGTCGGGCAGTTTCTCCACCCATGCCCCTCTTGTCCACAAGAATAACAACCTGTAGAGCCCTGTTTACACCTCTCGAAATGCATCTTACTGCAAGTAGCGCAACACGGCGGGGCTGTCATAGCCTAGCCTGAACCCTTCTGCTGTTGAGAGCCTGATGCTCGTGAACCCTCACCTGGGCTTGACTATCCCTGACGATCAAATCTACTACCCTAGAACTGCTGTGATGGAGGTCTAGGTGGCCTAATAGAATATCGGGGTCTGGGACCACCTTGAAAATATCCCTGTGAACCAGCGGGCCTAGCCCTCTTCTGTCTCTCTCTCTCGAGACCCTCTCACTCATGTACTGTAGATGTCGGCGATCCTCTATGCCTTGTGCAAAGGCCTAAATTTGCGAGATAGCCATATTATCATTTAGTGCAGCGGTAGAACAACCGTCGATATAGTCTGAGTCGAGCCCTCCCACAAATCTACCCACCCTATCATCCATCGTATCAACAAATGCTGGTGCATATCTAACCAATGAATCAAATCTTAGCCTGTACTCTCGGACACTTATGATGCCCTGTCGGAGGTTCAGAAACTGATCCACCCGGCCATCCCTAATCTCTCGAGGCAAATAGTGATCTATGAAAGCTTCTGTAAAGCTATCCCAAGTGGGTAGACATGCATATTTTCCCCTAGATTTCTCCCAACTTTCGTACCACAATACTGCAACATCGCACAATCGAAATGCTGCTAACTCAACTGACTCAGTCGCTGAGGTATGCATAACTCTAAAAATCCTATGAAGCTGATCAACAAAGTGTTGAGGGTCCTCTTTGCGATCTTTCCCTATAAACTGTGGAGGATCCAAGGTAAGAAATTCACGAACTCTCAAACTTTCGGGCCCTTCAGAAGGTCTGACAACATCTGGCGGAACTGGTTGGCGTTGTGCAACTACTAACTGTGCTAACATACATATTGCACTCTTGAAATCCTGATCAGATGGAATAGAAGGAACTAGAAGTGGTACTGCTGGTGGAGCCGGATGTCCTGTTGCCCTCGGAGGCTCTTGAAGCGGTGGAGAAGCTATAGGGGGTTGAGAAGATGTCTCCCCCTAGGCCTCACAATAGGCTACCTCCAACTGTGGTACCTTACTGGTACCCTCGCCTGCAGCTTTATCTAGCCCCTGGCTAGCTGTGGTCTGTCTGGGGTCAGTTATCCATATCTGCATACAAGTATCATTATAAGCCAAAAACCTCAACCGTTAAGACACCGCTCTATAGCACGAGGTGGGCAAAACAAGGATAGTCATTCTAACATGCCCGGTAGCTTCTTGTTTATCGAATGTGGTGCATAACATATTTATAAACAGGACTCTACTAGACACGGCTTACAGACTCCCTAGGATACGACGTTGCTCTGATACAACGTTTATCACGCCCTAGATTCAAGGGGTGCAACTAGCTCCTAATGCCAAAACTCAGGCTCGAGCCAACCCTGCTGAACTATTTGCTACTAGCGTATGGCAGCCACACGCATTCAAGAAAACAAACAAGTATATCTCAGCTTAAAATTAAGATCTCGGCCGACAAGGCCCCTGTAAACAGATCCATAAAAGAAACAGCTACTCCAACAGTTCATATAAAGAAATAGCCAACTAGCACATAAGTCGTGATTGGGCTGTTGAGGCCACCAGGATCTCTATACCAAAACTGAAAGCAAGTATATATCAAGATAATACATCAAACAACTAACAAGCTTTAGCAAAACCAACAAATTAGGCCAGCATGGCCATAACATAGTTATAGAACCCACAGACTAGTCTGCAAGCCTCTAAGAGTAATAAAGATTGGCAGGATAGAGCCCCAGCTTACCTATAAAGATATATACAACAAAAGCTAACAAACTTCCCAACTCTGGCAACTCCGGAGGAAAGGGGCTAGCCAATCGGATAGAAGTCAATCCTAGAGCTAAGGAGGTCTACTAGGTGGTCTGTCGAGACCTGCAGGTATGAATGTAGTACCCCCAGGCAATGGGGAATCAGTACGAAATAATATACCGAGAATGAAAGGCAATAAACCATGAGCAGGTATCATAATATACTGGAGTAATCCGATAAATAAATCAAGAATAAGATAAGTGTACTGACCTGCTCCTAAATCTAAACATATAAAAAAATAATAAAACAACAACCTAACCAAGCCCCCATAAGCTCGGCAGGTACAAACAACACACAAGACCACCTACTCAGGCCCCCATAAGCCTAGAAGGTGCCAATCACTCTATATACTCCTATCGGTAGTCCCCTAGCCCCGTAGGTAGTCACATAGCCCTCTTAGGCAATAATATAGCCCCGTAGGGAGCACATAACTCTTTTAGGCATCAATATAACTTATAGACAACTCATAGCCCTCTTAGGCAACAACATGGCCATGTAGGCAGCACATAGCCTTCTTAGGTATCAATATAACCCCATAGGCTACTCATAGCCCTTCTAGGCATCAATACAGCCCCATAGGCAACTCATAGCCCTTCTAGGTATCGATATAGCCCCATAGGTAGAACATAGCCCTTCTAGGTATAAATCACATTCATGCAACTAACCACAATAGCCCCAATGGAAACAATAACAATTCAATAGGCTAAAAGCAAGCAATTTAGCAATAAGCAACCTATACGAATAGCCTTTAAGTCGTGTCCACCATAGGGACGCCACTAACTGAATATAAATCCCGACAAGGGAGGATTATATCCACTCGAGTAGCCAACAATCAACAATAATGGCTATAAATATAACAACGATAGCAACCCAATTACATTGCTCCTAAGCTTTTAGGAAACATGTTGTAAGAAGGGAATAGCCTTAGCATACCTTTCCAATGAACGCTCGAAAGACCGTAGTTCCTTCATGAAAGTTGTTCCTTATGTCCTAAGCTTCACAAACACTATATATATACATAGATGGTACACACCTATAAACAGTTCATAATTAATCTTAAATCGGCAGATTTTGCATATTGCCCCAACTTGTCGAAACATCCGTAGAAATTCATAAAAACAATCATAAAAGAGTCCTGAGATGATTACCTTAGTTAACTAAGTGTAAACTTGAAGAAACACCAGTAACCACAAATTTATATCTTCAAAAACTAGCTCCAAACACAGCTAATAGAAGGGAAAAACGATTGTCACATGTAAAGATCACGTTTCTAGGCAATGAGGCAACCTTTAATGGTAGAAATCGTCAAAAACTAGCCTTCCTCATGCAAGAACCCCATAGGAACCCTCTCTTAAGCTTTCTTTCTGGTTTGGAAGTTAAAAGAAATGTTTTCATGGCTTAAAACGTTGAGTAAGCCGACATACCACATTTTTTACCCGACCTGGATTCTGCCCCGACAGTTCATAGTAAAACCCTCATAACTATTTACTTCGATGTGGGTTGGATACAGGATTTTGTGCATTGCAAACTAGACTCGTAGACCTTCGATTTAATGGGTGATAGGCCTTCTAAATCTTTATATATTGGGAGAAAACATCCAAGACATTTGACCCAAATTTCAGAGAAATCTTTAAAAAGGAACTTATGATAACTTTCACCAACTTTTATTTTGCCACTTACCTAACTTCAAAACTTGAGATACAAACCTTGAACACTTAAAATATGACATACCACATCATTCTTAATTTATTACCCACCCTCCTTGTCTTTCCACGAAGATACGAGTTAATTTAGACGTTTTGAAAAGTCAATGTGTTACAATTCTAATGTGACAATACTTATCAAGATCACTTTATTTTTTCATCATTTCTAGGTACCTGAACCTTGCCAAGGTGTTTATAAAGTGGTATGTCATGGTGCTCTTTCTAAAGCATTTGCCTCATTATTATGACCATCTTGATCATTTGCTCCTTTTCTTCTTCAAGAAGTTTTATCTTTTGAATCAATTAATTTATCACGCTTCAGACGTGCCAAAAATTACGTCCTTCAAGGACTTTTCATTGGAACATTTATAACTGGATTATAACATAGGGTCAGATATGCGTCTGACAATTGCCTTAAAATATCTCTTCAATAAGGATCATACCAATGATAATTCATTATGTATAACTTATTTTCCAGTTGCTTATCTCCCCCTAATGTTAGAGAATCTAACGTTCACCCAACCTTATTTAATCATCTTTGTGCATTCCGTAATGGTGGAGCAATGAAATAATATATCGCACATTTAAATTTCTAGATGAGTATTATTTGGTTCTTGATCCCGAACCAATTGTGATAGGGGAACCTTGTTGACTTGATACGTACAAGTGTTGCTACACTTTAAATAACACATCTCATATCAAATTTCTTTTTGGGAGTTTTGTTCTCATAACCAATGGTTTAGTTATAATTTTTATAATTTGAAATGTGCTCTTGATTTAAATTCGAGCAAACAACCTTTGCAAAAATCAAATTGCAAGTTGATGATAAAGCACATGTGACCATAACATAGATGCATCTATATAATAGTAAATGGTCCACATGACAGGTGAACGGGCCCATATTCACCTTTCTATATATTTCAAAATTCCAGGAGATATAATCTCAACCTTAGCTGGTGCAATGATAATTTTATCATGAGAACAAAGAACACACGAAAATTCTTGAAGAATTTATTATTTCTTCAATATATATAACCACATGAATTCTCATTTATTTTCATATCACATTTGAACCGGGATGGTCATCAACCGATCATGCCAACTGATATTTATTTCAATAGACTTCTAGTTTATTTTGCATGTGATTTCATTATCATGCCCATACTTATTTAGCACAAACAATATGTAAATATGGGTAATCTTTCACGTAAATATTTATAACCCACTTTGATTGTAGTAATATGAAGATCTTAAATCTTTTATATTTTATAGTCTCAATATTTTTTTTTCTTTGAAACTTAAAAAGTTTCTTTCGAGACTTACTACAATTTCAATATCATGAGCAATTTTATTTCTTTGGGTAGTAGCACAATAGCTCACCAAAGCTCATAATTAACATTGGATACTATCACATATTTCATAACATTGTTTGTGTGGTAAACATCTCTTTCAAGGAGAAACTTATATCATTATTGTCATGGTCAAAATCATTACAAGTAAGACCTTTTTTTTCTTGATTTACTTTTGTCACTAGTATCTCCTCCCTTTTGTTTAATATCAGGCAAAATATTCTTTTACGCACGGAGATACATAACCAATGACAAATTTTTGGGGCAAGAAATAATTTCTTTCTTTTGCCATTTCGGTAGTTTATACTAAAACATACCATAATATTTGTGATATACTAAAAGTACTTGATCAATGATCATTTACACCAAAATAAATTTTTTTATTTCTCTCTAACCTCCCATAGGGGTGAGTTGTGGTATTTATTAAATCATATATGAGTATCTCTTGACACATTCACTTTCAAGAATGGTCCACTTTTCATGATACTTATCACAAGTCACATTCTCTTCAAGGAATTGACTATAATCATATATTCATGCTACATAATTATTCCTTTCATTAGAAGTTCATTGTCATGCTTTGATATTTATCATATTCATATGACATACCTTGAAATCACTTTTGAAAGTCAAGTGTATCACTACTTTTTCATCCTTTTCTTTGACGGAGGATTTATAAACTTATCAAATTATTAGGTCTCATAGCAAACATGTTTCTAATGACCTTTCATATCATTTGATGACAAAAATTACCTTCACTCTTTGAAGGACCATTTTGAGAACTCATAATGTTCTTTCTTTTATAATTTTCACTATGATGAGTATTATTATTTTGTCCATTCATGTCCATATTCATATGTCCAATCATAAAATAATCTTGTCATCTTTCAGACTTTTATTGTATTGCTATCACATTTACTTAAATGAATGGAGCATATTCAGTGGGACGGACTTCACAATTTATAGCAAGAGCATATTGATTTGCTGGATCATCATTATATATCAATATATTGCATTGGGACTTTAACCCAATGTCTTATCCATACAACGGCGTGTTAGGTCAAAATACGAAGGGACTTGAACCCAAAATCTTATCATCATGGTGCATTGAAACTTTAATCGATGTCTTACCCTTTGATGCGGTGAAATTTGAATCCACCGTCTTACCTCAATCAATGGCATCATATATAGTCCAAAATAAAATTCATCCTTGGGCCTTTAAAATATTGCTACTTTGTTATTAATAGCACAAATAAATTTAGTCATAATAACACTTCAAAAAAGATCATATACAAATTATTACCGAAACAAAGTTGATCCTCATAGGTGGCCTCTGAATACTATTTTCAACTTAAAAGTTTTATGAATAATTCACTTATTGAAAGATCAACAAATTAATTCTCAACATTGATTTCATTTGTTGCTAGTTAAGAAAATTTTTTTCTTCAATTGTAATTCATAGATAAAGCAACTAGAGGTAAACACTAATAATCACAATAAATAAAATGATATCTCAAATTAAATTCAACTTATGAGGATAATTATTTGGCCCATCATATATATTTTATCTTATTTTATGATTCAAGATATATCCAACCTCATTCAGAATTGTAAAGATTATTATTTAAAAATTGACATAATAATTCATAATAAAAGAATCCTTCTAACTTTTCAAGATTAGAAATCATTCAAATGCATATTTTTAATGGAAAGAAAACTCAATATGCTAATCTGTTCTGCAACATAGTGACAAATGAAATGAAATCTTTTTAAGGTGTTGAATTATTTTCGAATCAGTGAAATGATGCCTTCATGCTAGAAATGAAATTTTAAATATGTGTAGATGACTATTTTATAATGACAATACATATATATTTGTTTATTTGCACATAACATGTCAATAATCTCACTTTATCTTTTTGTAGATTAATTAAAGTGGAGATCCAAAGCTAAAATGATAAGATAATTTTTTATTATTATTATTATTATTATTGTTATTGTTATTGTTATTGTTTTTGTTATTGTTTAGTTGGGCCAAAATAAAGCATAAAGAGGAAATATACTTTTAAAGAGAGTGAAAGAAAATCACAAATTTGAAAGTGAAAATATCATAGCTATTGCTGACTAAAAAGCTTATTTTAATTAATTATATATATTAAAATTCACCAAAAATCAAAGTTATACCATACAAAGATTTATTTACACTAAGATATAAAAACTACACCGACAATAATTTAAACATAAATATCTTTTGCATAATACTAATAAGTTCCAAACAACTTTTTAAGAACTCTTGTTATCAAATAAATGTTAGATTCAAAAAGGAGATAGAGAAAGGTGATATTGTGACATAAAATTTGCTCATAATTAAATGATTGGTAAAATACATACCCGATACTTATCATACCGAAACATCTCTCCAATTTTGCTACTCATCTCATGTATATCTTTGAGATAGATCAGAGACTCGTGCTGATAACGTGTTATAAAATGAAGATAATAAATTGAAATCAAGAAGAGTAGAGATAGAGAGAGACAAAGTAATAGTAGTAGTAACTTTCTTTTATTATTAAATGTTTTTACTTCTTATTCTTGTTATTTCATATTACAAGAGGGGATATATATATATATATATATATATATATATATATATATATATATATATATATATATATATAGGTTATAAAACTTGGGCACAAAGTTTACTTGGACACAAAGTATTTTACTTGGACACAAAGTATATTGTGTGGACATCCATTTTACAACAATGCCGAGTTTGAATAATGTCCAAATTATTTCACTCCAAGATAAAAAGAAAAGTCCAAAAAAAGTAAATCTACACCATCCCCAACATCCGGAGATCTTTCAGGAACAAACGCCTTTTGTCTTCTTTTTACAAACTTCGAGGTATCCTCGAAAATGAATATATTTGAAAAAATGATTGAACAAGAAAATAAGTAGTTAAATGGCCTAAAGTTTACCTAGTATACTAATATCATGTATACAAGGAATACCAAAATAGTAGCTATAATTCGTAATTAGGCAAATTATAGCTACTAATGATATTATGCTCCAAGTTATAGTTGTTTATGATTTTTTTCTCTAAAATTAACATTATGCCCAATCTTCCTCGATTTTTAAAAAATCCAACCCAATTTATTTCCAATAAAGTTATATTCCATGGGCAAATTAATTTCCAGAGCACCAATCTCAAGGTTTTTATTGAGTTATAGCCTAATTTATCTTATCAGTAATATTGTTCCCTAAAGTTAAACAATTCTCTCCAAGGAAGCATTGCAAAAGAAGATGGAAAACTCATTTATTGACCATTAATCCATCCAAACACAGATCAGTAAAACCACACCCCTACAATATGCAGCAAAGTATGTATCTCCTCATGAGAACTTCAGTAAAAGAAAGGACAAGAAAGTATGAAGATTGGACCTTAATAGATGAACCTTGGATTAAAACTTCAACAGCAATCTAAACAGGACATCAACCACTGAATTGGAAAACTGATAACAACCAGATACACAAATTCATAGCAAAAATGTATGTACATGGCAATTTCTTAAATTGTAACTAGATGCTAGGTTTGGGCAGAAATACATTTGACGATTCACCAATCGATCTTCTTAAATCACCATCTAACACAAAAAACTTTGAAGATTGATTGTGAAAATGAATGAGATGCCTATGACAGCTTAAGCCATCTAGGGGTCGTTTGGTAGGCCCCATTAAAACAAATAATCCATGTATTATGTATGGTATTATTTATTATTATGTTTGGTAGAAATTTGAATCATTGTATAACTAATTCATGGATTAGTTATACCTCCTACATGGTATTATAGGATGTATTACTAATACCTTCCATTTGGATGTATTAGTAATACATGAGATATAATACCATGGGATAAGTCTATGTAAAAACAAAAATATCCCTCAAATCATTTTAATTATTTTCTTGATTTTATGTTTTATATTTGTACTAGTAAATTTATTTAAATAAATTAACTTACAAATTATCTAGAGAGAGTTGTTTGTTACTAAATAAATCTAATACAAATTAATACAATATTTAAAATGTGAGTTGTTTAACATTAACCAATTTAAAAGGCAAATATATCACCACATAACGTTTGGATCTAAATTGTTTCTAATTATTTGTATTTTGAACAATTTATAAAATTGCATACATATTAAAATTACAATTTGCAATTTTTATGGGTAAATGTAGATGATTTATTCAATTTTACTATTGTTTACCGTCTTTTTTCAATTTTAAAAGTTGATAGTTTATCTTTTTTGAAATTGAAATTGATATTTTGTAAGTGATCAATTTACAAAGACGACAATTATTTATCCTCAAATAATTTAAGTGGAAAAAAAGAGGCAAACATGACAACAAAATTGTTCTTCTCATAGCTAGTTAGAAGGCCATAAAAAAATATTATCCGGCAATTATTAACCTTAACCCAATTACATAATAATTCAAGGGTATAATTGAAAAGAAATTTTTTACAAAGTTTTAAACCAAACACTAGATGAGGTGGGAAACAATGAACCAAACACTTGGTATATATAATCCCTGCATTACTAATCTCAGCATTACTAATCTCTGCATTATTAATCTTTGTACCAAACAACCCCTTATAGTAGAAGAAAAGCTGCTGGCTGCTGGCTGCTGCTTTAGACTTGATGACCAACATGTCCTGTTATAATGGAGGACATTGCTAGCGATGGCACAAACCATTTAGCCAGATTAACGGAATTCCAAGCGCCAATCATATTTCCATGCTATGGCTAGTACGCAACTTGTCACAACAAATGGGATTTCTCCGAGTCTTCAACCTGTGTGTGGAAGACAAAACTTGGGAATGAAGTAGTGATGTCCCTGTAAATGAATCACAAGAAACAATATTTAGAGGTTTCCTTCTGGGCTCTGGCTAATAAATGCAACAGTTTTCATGGAAAGTACAGTAAGATGTAGGAAGAGAACATAGAAAAGTTTTGACTTCTCTGGTTTGCTACCAAAGAAGGAAGCAAAACAGCACAGTAGAAAAAATTTTCTTTTAGCCTTATGCATACAAGGTATTCTTCCAGTGAGAGGAGAGAATTTGACCAAGCAAATGACCCACCGAACAAAAGAGAGTTCATAAGGCAGAAGTACAAAGAAAAAGGAATACACATGATAAAGGATGTTTATATCTGGTGTCCAGATTTTTTAGATATTCAAAGGAGATAATCAGTAGCTACCACAAGCTTCCTTCTTTCTTTGTGTTAAGAATTCTCACATCAAAAAAGGGATGGAAATTTGGTCTCCTTAAATGGACTTTGTTATATTCTAGGTATTTTGATGATCCTCACAAATGCAGGGACTTGGTCCTTGGCAAAGTACTTTCATCCAGATTCAAAGTGGTGCACAGTTGTAAAAGCTATCTTTATAGCTGTCTTGTCAGGTTGGTTGGTGAGATGTGCAGCGTACTTCACCAATAGGAAGGGTGGACGAAGTTGTTTGTTTAAGTGGTCAAAACCCTTGTTGGTAACTGATATATACAACAATAAACAAACAATATTATTCATTCAAGAAAAGAGAGAGCTAGCAAGTCTTTTTCAAGAACTCAAGCATCAAAGAACGCAGCAACAAGGGACCTGGTCCCGGAAAGTCTGCGTACGAGAAAAGGACGAAGAGACAGCTGTCAAAAAGTTGCCAACTCTGATTTGGTTGGTGCATAACTTTTCATAACAGCGGGCTCTCAGCCAATAGCCTCATCCCAAGGGTTTGTGTCCACTTTGATATAGTCTCTTCTCCAAAACACAAACTCAAGATTTGGCAAACAAAGTTGTGAATTTCTGAAAATTTATAAGCTCAAAAAGAAAAGGCCATCTTCAAGGAAGAAGAATGGTCATGCTCAACAAAGGGACCTGATAGAGTGCTGAAACGTGTTTGAGCTTTGTGTCATCATTTTATAAGGTTCATTTCAATAGACACAACCTCAGTGCTTACATTGTAAATTTGTTCCTATTCTATAAAGGAATCAGATCTTTGTCTTGGTTGCCTAGTCAAATTCTAGATCATCTAGGAGCTAGTTGATTTAGTGGGCAGTGTTGTATCTGCTTAGTTGAAGTCTAAGTCGATTGGAACTGGAAGTTCCAGAACAGGTGGCTGGTATACCACAATAATCAAACTTCCTTTTCTTTTTTTTATTCGGATCGGATTTATGTTGGCTTCGTTGGGAGGCTCGTATCTAGGGTCAGATGGCTTAGTGGGCACTGTGGTATCTACTTAGGCTCAGTAAGTAATAGGCGTATTACTTAGTGTTGAGATTAAGAGGTTAATCTCATTGGTGGATGTAATCTGTGTTTCACTTTTGCTTGAGACACAGGTCGTGGTTTTACTCCCTTGAGCAAGGAGGTTTTCACGTAAACTTTTGTGTTTTCTCTTTATTGTTTACTCTTCATTACTGTTCTTGCTGAGTCAAGGGACCTGGTTCGTTGACTGATAGTGGACGCACATATTCTATCAGGTTAGTTTTTGGGGTTGAGTTAAGCCCAAGATCCATCTTTACACTTTGATTGGGGTTCAAACCATCAGAATTTTATTTTTGTAATTAACCTTCACCAATTCCCTGCAAAGCCAAATGAGAATCTTGGGGGGAGGGGGATGGAGGTGGGAGGTTAAGTTACTCCTTCAGTTTTCCCCTTCCTATTTACCAAAACAAGTGCGGCGAAGAGAAATAGAAGACAACAAGAAAAGAAAAGAATGCAATTGAGATCTAATATCAGGTGGTTTGCAAGGTCGTTGAATCAACAATAATAAGAGCATAGCAGCCATGATATAAAAGAACAGTTAAACATACTTCAAATAGGGCAGAGTCATGTTCTTCAGCAATGACGGGTATCTAATAACGAACTCTTTCCAGTCCTTCTTATCAATCTTACCATCCCCATCAGCATCGGCATCAGCAAATGTCTATCAGAAACATGGAGACATAAAGATTATGATATGCAGACATGGGTTAGGAGAAAAGATTCACCTTGACAAAAGCATACCTTATCAATAATTTCCTTGACCAGTTCATCAGATAGCCTCATTTCAGATTCCATCAGAATTGCAATTACCATTTGCTTA
Source organism: Solanum pinnatisectum (assembly GCA_035578085.1). Classification (NCBI taxonomy): domain Eukaryota; kingdom Viridiplantae; phylum Streptophyta; class Magnoliopsida; order Solanales; family Solanaceae; genus Solanum; species Solanum pinnatisectum. The sequence goes on along the minus strand of CM069083.1, from coordinate 44,875,062 downwards.
ACCTAAATGAGGAAACTTTCAAATCAATTCATGGAAAAATTCATCTAGAAATAACTTGGGCGTCAACTTTAACACAGAACACTGCAAGTAGATTACAGAGGTAGACCTAAGCTATGCACCAGGTTCTGCTGATGCACTTTTCTGGGAGCTGCCTCTTGTATCTCTCCCCCCTAGGGGCGGAGGCAGCATATAATGAGCGGGGTCATCCGACCCCCCTCGGCGAAAAATATTACTATTTATACATGATTAAAATTATTTTTTAGGTATATATAATAGATGTCGAACCCCCTTCCACTAGTTCGTGTGTTTACTTCTCAGATTTTGAACCCACTTATTAAATTTTCTGGCTCCGCACCTGCTCCCCCCCCCCCCCAAAACCCCCCAAGAAAAAGGACTGAAACAACCTAGACTAAACATTCCCACTTTCAGTTAACATAAACTCAAAGGCTACCTCAGGATTTTAACCTTTATTGCATCAACATATGTACAAACAATCATTAGCTACAACAAAAGGAAAGGTCAAACACTTCGGCCTAACAGGAATGAGCAGCAACGAAATGAGAAAATGAGGTCATGTACTTTCCTTGTACCATTATTGCACCAATATACTCACTTGTATTTCAAATGCACTGAATCAACAATAGAAGATAAAAAAGAGTGTGCTCTGGATTAATAGAAGGATAACTGATGACTTTTAATCTAGTTCTGGATCAGCATTGTATCAGCAATGGAATTGATCACATAAAATAGGAGTTTAGAAGCTTCCAAGTTAAACATGCTTTCTAAGCATATAATGTTATCAAGAACTTGTCACTGCAGCCAAAATATTATCAATCTCAAACTTGTGCTTCATCTATATCAGCCGTAACATCTTTTAATAAGTTGAAGTAAATGACTTGTGGGAAAATACCCTGTATGAACCTTGTGTAGGCTCACTCTTCTCCCACTTCCGTTGCTCTCAGAGTAGTATGATATTGTCATATATAAATAATCCAGTTTAAGTTTATCAATCAATCACTTCGCAATATCATTCCCATCTGACTTCACAAATCAATTTGTATCTGAAGTATTTTTTGAGACATCATCAGTCAGATCTATATTCTAGTTTCAGTTTCAGAATCAATCAACTTTCTACGTTTACATATATTATATAGTTTATAGCCTGCAATATGTGAGAGAAATTTATACTCCTTCGCTTCCAGTATTTTTGAATAGAACTTAAAACACTAACATCTGCAAACTAAGAGTGCAGGTTATCAGCAATTGTTAGATCCGAATAGAAGGAGTAGTTATTTAGAAAGCATCTGGTAATATCACATCTTTGGAGTAGAAAAGAACTTCAAAGCTGTTGACAGAAATCCTCAAACTTGTTTACTTACTTCTTCTCGCTCAATGAACCCAGTTTGTCGTAAATCATACAACCTAAAGGCAACTGCAAGAGAAAAAAAGTGATTACAATGAAATACACACGCCAGATAATTTGAATAGAGAAACTATTAACTAAAAGAATGGTTTACACGCCTTACAGTCTATTTTGTCGTCTATTGGCGCATATGGATGGAAGATATTAAGTGCATGGATAAATTCCTCAAACTCAATGACTCCATTCTGCTTTTCATCAAAAAGATAAAAAACCTGCAGAAAAGGAACTTGGAAAGTTCATCAACACGAAACTAAAGACAATTTCTTGACGAAGAAATTAAGGTCAGACAAAGTTGATGCAAGGCAAATATCTTTTAACTCTTTCCTCATTTTTTAGCTATCCCTGATATATATTTCAACTGTTAGAAAGTAGCATGTCCTCAATACAGTTAAACAAGATATTACATGTAAAGAACCACAAAGCTAACGGCACAGTTGACAAATAACTAACCCTACTTATATAGAATATGGCAAACTTCAGATGATTGATCCATCTAACCCACCTAAATGTACTTATAAATGACATGGACAGCCAACTATAATAATGTGACATATTCATATCTATGAAGAACCCCAATGTTGGCAGTTCATATATAGACCCAGCAGATAACCTATTTTTTCAGTTGAAGCATCAAAGTGCATGTAAATTGGCATGTTTAGCATATTCAATTCTAACACAATCCATATATAATGTGCTAGGATTATTCTCGTGGAATGGAGATAGATATCTCAAGAGAGAACACAAGATGAACTAGGACCAGAAGTTTTAGTGCATTTACCCGGTCCAAAAAGAGATTCTCACCATATGGAGTTTGAAATAAGGCTAGCTGAAGCTCTTCCTGGAAAAAGAAAGCAAAATATAAATATAACATAACAATAGTTTCAAAACTCTGCATATACTTCAGTAAGAAAAACTAAAGAGGGAAGGGAAAAGACCACTCAAGGATCTAAAAACTGCAAAAAAGGTGATATGCGGCATATGCAAATTTGTAAAAAATGAACAAGAACACTGTTATCATCTATCTGAAGATGAAGAAAGAACATAAATAAGAGGAAAAGAAAGGTTCAAAAAACTAATATTCATCCTCTTTCCTTCATTATAGCAGAAATGTCTAACATAAAAGCGAAACTTCACGGGAAATGCAGATAAAAGTTGAGATAGATGTCACTGAAAGTTAGGACTGAAAATTGCACAAATCTCCACCTACATATTTCTCTTTGTATGAAGACTCGTTCAATTTCAGGATAAGATATATTACTATGTCAGCAGATAAAGCACACACAAATAAATGGTGCATATTGCAGAGAATTTATTTAGCTCAGCCACACCCAATAATTAAGCTCTATAACCCAGATCTCCTTTCCAACTTAACCCTTACATCAAAATTAAAACCCGAACGCAAGCCTTGCTGGGCGCACCTTTACTTCCAACACTCAATACAGATCAAACAAATGACAAGAGGGTTTCTGATGCACAATTGATTTGTGAAAAGACTAATCCAGGAGACTACACGAGGAAGATAAGAAGCTGACACAGGAAAATCGAGAGTTTAGTTGAGACAGAAATATTAGAAGACAAAAAGAAGATATTTTGTATTTCATAAGATGCCTTACAATGACTATTACAATCATACTTATACTCATATGAATGGATACAACTAATCAAAAGAACGAGTAACAAAATCTAATAGAAGTCCTAACTAACTTTCCAATGAACAGCAACTCTGACTAACTTTCCAGTGAACAGTAACTCTAACTAACTTCTGGACTGTAACTAACTAACAGTTTCCTGTACTCACTCAAGGAACCTGTTCCTTACTCTTGATGCTTGCACCAGCTTCCCTATCTCTAGCAAAACTACATGTTAATAATACTCTGTCATCCTAGTTTCGTTCCAAGAATCAAATAGATTGGACTTTCTTTTTTTCAAATAAAGTAACTTTAACAATGAGCATCATCAACAAGAATCAAACAATATTCTGAGTAATTTTTTACTTTTTCATCATTTTGGACGGTAAGTTGCAATATATGTAATTTTTTTGTAAAATTGCTAAATATACTGAATTAGTCCAAGTGCACTAATATCCAAAAAAATTATCACAAATTACGAATTGGAACAGAGTGATAACAAAAGCAAAACCCTAAAAAAGGACAAATCACCTTATGTATCAAACCATCATCGATAATTGAACAACTCAATTTCTTAAACAACTCGTATAATGCTTCCACTTCATTCACATTAACTGAAAAATGAAAATTCACCAAAAAAATGATTCAACCTATACAGTTCCAAATCACTTTTCGGGTTAAAAAAAAAATAGAGAGAAGAAAATGGAATGTTAATTACATCGAGATTCACCGGCAAGTCGAGCAAGGTCCGCGTAGTCGTACTTAAACTTGTTCTTTGGAGGGTAGTAACATTCGAAGCAACCAGAAACAGCATAGATACAAGCTTCAATGAGTGCAATAATGGGGAAAAATGAAGCACAAATTTTCTCTGAGATTGTCAAAGAACTCCAACTCTGAAGAATCCACAAAACAAAAAAAAAAATGAAAATTAAATAGAATTTTATGTGAAATAAAATGAACTGTTGCGAATTACCAGAGAACTTCCGGTGGGATCCATTGATTTGTATCACATTCTCGCTTGTACCAGCTTCACAACATTTCCAATAAAGAAGATAGAGAGGAGAGAGAACCATAATGATCAAATTGTTTTTCTATTAAAAGGGAAATATTGAAAACAGACTAGTACTGCAAATTATTGTTTCTAAAAACATTATTTTATTTGATTAATTAAACTTAATACCTCTCGGTTTATGATATGCGTGAAATACATTACTAAATTTTCACTAAATTTAAAGATATTTTAAATACTTCTTTCGGTTTTGTATTAAAAGTCACATGTTCCTACAAGAATTTGAAACACTTGTTATGTCATATAGAAGATAGGGGTATATCTAAATTTAGTTTGTCAAATAGAAAAGTATTGGCTATCAATAGTTTGAGAACCAAACTAATAATTTGTGTCAAGTTTAAAAAGTATTTTAAATATTTTCTAATTAAAATAATATAAGCATTTGTTAGTATATTTACTGATTAAAAAGTAAAGGAAAGGTCATTAATTTTTTTTTAAAACTAAAATAATAAAAATAATCAAAAGACATAAGTTTATAACCTCAGAGATTCAATAACTCTGTCAATAACATTTTAAATATATTTTATGATTTGAAACTCTGTCAATAACATTTTAAATATATTTTATGATTTGAAGGAACATAATACATTTTGGTATTTTATAATATTATGATTGTTATATATTAACTTGCCAACTAAATATTAAAACGAGCATATTAACGCCTAATAATATGATTAAATACTAAATATATTTATATGGACAAAATCTTAATATTCGGAAAACATTAGTAGTATTAGTATGTTCTTTAATAATATATTTAAACGCACTTTTGTTTAATGTCAGTGCAAGATCAGATCCACACGACTGTGCCACTGCCAAGTGTTAAGGTCGTTTACGTAATAAAGTTTACTTCATCTTATGGAGTATATATTTTTCTAATTAAAAGTACATACTTTTAGACCTTGTTTGGATGGTTGTTACAGCTCGGTGTATTGTATTAATTAATGTATCGTTAGGCAAAACATCACGTTTATTTTGATGGTTTGCTTTATCATATTATATTATCTAAATTCATTATTATGTAATATGATTACGTGATTATCTTAATATTTTTGTCTCATGATATCTTACTTATTGTTTAATACTCCTTTTATTTTATTCTTAATCCTAGTTTTTTTTATAATAGTTCTACCTCATATCCTATTTTATAGGTTTATCATTCAAATTATTGATGTGTAATATTATAAATTTATTATTTAAATTATTTATGTGTAATATTATAAATTTATTATTTAAATTATTGATGTGTGATGTTATATAACGATTGAACAACAAAATAATTTATTCAAAAAGTTATTTTTAGTAAAAAAAAAAATAGTATAATATCAATATTATATTATAAAACAATACATTAACCCAGTTATTTGCGGCAAACACAAATTTTGAAAAAGAAAGGGAATTGTCTAGTAAGGTTTCCAAAACAACAAAACAAATAATGTATGAGTCACAAGCTTAACGTGACACGCACAAGTTTGGTAGTTAAAGTTGTCTACTGATTTATTAAGGTTTCCACTAATTGATTGGTGTGATAATGTATTAAGGTAGCATTTGATCATTCAATATTTTTATTAGTCAATTTTGGATGAAGTTTCAACTGTGTTTGATCATAATTTTTGAAAAATATATTTTATTTTTTTAAAAAAATAATATGAAATATAATTTATAGATGTAAGCTCTAAAACCTATTAAAGATATTCATAAGTTTGAAGCAGACTTACAATTTTATAATGAACTAAATAATACATTATTCAAAAGTTTTAATACAATATTTTAATAAAAACTACTACTAATACAACTATCTCACGCAGAGTTGTGTACCGATCGGTTCAATTTGATTTTGTAATTTATCGGTTATCAGTTTGTAAAAATGTTAAAACCGTTATAGAACCATTAAGAGATTGGTTTACCGATCGGTTATCAATTTATTGATCATTGGTTTAACTATTAAGATTTGACCAAAAAATCATTAAAAATAACTTAGAAACAAAGTGACAAATCAAATGAACCATATATATGAGTTGATATATTGCATATTGGGCAAAAGAAAACACTGACACATCGTAGAATAATCGAGTTTTTGAGACAACAGAAATAAAGGTACGAAACTAAGCATTAAGTCAAACACTTTATATACGGATGGGATGAATATAATTTACAGGTTAGCCTAAAATTCTTCTATTTTTGCTTAGTATATGATACTAAGTTAACAAGTTATTTTTCTAGTGCATGTGTGTGATTTGATTTTTTTGGGTGGAACATGGACTTCCTTAATTCTCCCTATAACTATTTTCAGCAAATTGAGACCGAGTTCATGTGTTTTAGGGTTAGGGAGTACAAATTGTCGCATTCAACCTAACGTGGATGACAAATTGGGTTTCTTTTACATTTTTTTTGGGGAGAAATTAAAAAGAAAAGTGTGGCGCATAAATTAAATGAATTATTAATTCTATTCTTTGATGAACATGCAAATGTTTTTCTATCGACATATTTTTTGGAGATTAATTAGGTTATTTAGATTCAAATGTTTTGAAGTTAAATTCTACAATTGTAGTTAAGAGAAGGGATATGATGACTTTGAAACAAAAAAACTAACAAGAAGGAGATCATCAATGACAAAATTAATAGTACGTCCAAAAATAGAAAGCTCCTGAAGTTTTTGGGTTCCTACTTCCTCCTCCTAAAGTTCAATTAGAATTCAAAGTAAGCGGATTGCCAACTCTTCTGGAGATTTTCCTTTTTCAATAGATATTAAAGACTTTATACCCACCTTTTCTGTTTAATTGAGTACAACAACAACATACTTAATGTAATCTTACAAGTGGTGTACGAGGAAGAGAGATTGTTTTCAATAGACCCTCCTCGGCTCAAGAAAAAGCATATCAAAGCAGGAGGAGAACAATTTTTGCAGTATACTAATCTGCACAATTGATCCCGCTATCGAGCAGGTGAAGGATGAAGGAGTGAATGTTACTTGGATAAGAATATGTCATAAAGCATGTAAGTGGCATCATATTGTTAATTGAGAGAGTTTGGACTTTGGAGGTTGAATAAGTATCCAACATGATGGATACTTAAGGTAAAGTGATTCATATGGGAGACTTTGGCGGTGGGTTCATCGGCTAATGCCAAGGTATATATTTTTTTATTTAAATTTGGTATAACAATCTATTTCATGAAGTTGTATAAAATTAAGAGTTTGTATATTTTATACCGTAGTCTGATTTATAAGTTAAAAATCTTCATCTCTAATCATAAGATGTTTTCATTTAACAGTAGTAGCTGATTTTCTGAATCTGAATTAACAAAATTTACTTTGTTACGTATTTTCGACTGCAGTTGTAATCACTTTTGCTGTTATTTTTGGATGTTGCTACAACTGTTTTATGATGTTATGGTATTGGTTAGTTAGTTCAAATGGCCTTATAAGCTGTCACAGAAAGATTCTATTGCCTGTTTTTCTATGCATCGTTGATAACTTTCAGAATCTATCTGATTCATCTATTTTTATTTCTTTAGATTGAGTAATTTTCAAGTTTATTTTTTTCTTCTACAAAATTCAAAGTGGCTTAATTGATGGTTCATCTGTACATGTGTGACGCCACCTTAAGGACAAGGTTGAGCCACAAGGACTATATATTTTTGCCCCTCTTGAAAGAGAGAAGATTATACATGTTGAGATCTATTTCTACTTTTAATTGTGATGATTTTTTATTTTTTTTTACAGGATATTGACAATTAAATGGCATAATACTTGAAGAGGCTTGAGAGAAAAGGCCCTACGTTTCTTATCCATTGTTAAAATGAAATCTTTTTGAATTTAGAGAATGTTGGTTTCTTGAGAGATGGATAATTAATAGCGCCAAGTAGCAGGAAGTGGTTATAGTGGCGTAATTGGCAGCCCTTCCGCTCCATTTTTGTTTCAGAGGAAAACTCGAATAGTAGCAGGGCAATAACTATAGGTTTGCAAATTTGATTATCTTAAACTATCACATATTCTTTAGTGATTGTATCATATTCACATGTTTAATCAAATTTGATGAAAATATGCGGACCTGTTTGTTTGAAATTTTGGTTGTGTTGCATACCTAAGAGGATGTCACTACGATCCTCTATTACTTCTCAAAATTGCTTATTTGACGTGAAACTATCACACCTAGGGGTGTACAAAGTCAAATCAAATCGACGAATCAAATTAAATCGAAAAAAATCGATTTGTGATTTGGTTTGACAGTTGAAAAAAAAAATCGACCACTCTTGATTTGGTTTGGTATTAAAAGAAAAAAGTCAAATCGAATCCAAATCAAACCGACATAATATATATATATATATATATATATATATATATAAAATTTTATTTTATTTATAGATAAAAAATATTATTTATAATCTACTTTGTTAATATATTTTTAGTTAGTTTATAATTTTTAATGTTTATATATTTTATTTCAAATTCGGGATGAAAGTAGTATATACTTTGTTGATATATTTAAAATATATTATGTTTGTTTTGTAAGAAATTGACACATTGTAATATAAGTGTATTAAAATATGTGATAAATGTATTATTCATCAATAAAACTTGTATTATATATGTTTTGTAAATTGTTCTATGTAATATGTATTAAAATTGTATTATAAATGTATTAAAAGTGATTAAATGGTAAATATTTTCTTAATATAGTATATTTATGTAAGTTTCCCATATTTTATTTTGTATTAAGATCTGAAGTTACAATTATCTTGTTATAGTTTTTCAAATTCGAAGTCAACAATTTACTTTGTAAATATTTTGTTTTGTATTCAGTTTGAGTGTATCCTTTAATCTTATTAATTTAACATAATGAACGTTGATATTTCAAAAAAAAAAATGTTGTACTCATGTGAATTACCGTCTTTACGAAAATTTATATCCATTTAACATTTCTTAAGTTTAACTTATCACACAGGTAAGTGAAAATATACTTGATCTCTTTTTCAAACACCGTATAGTTGTAAAAAACCAAAAAAACCGAAAAACAAAAAAAAATTCGAAAGAACCGACTAAAACCGAAACCGAAAAAATCGAATTTGCGTGGTTTGATTTGGTTTTTAAATTTAATAAACCTACATAATTGATTTAAATTTTTTTTAATGAAAAACCAAACCAAACCGACCTATGTACACCCCTAATCACACCTTATCTGGAATCAACTTGCCTAGTCTTAAGCCAACCTTATCACTTGATGCACTCTACTTTATTTGCAAATAAAATTTTATGCCGCCACCAAAAATCATTTGAAAACATGCTATAACACACAAGTGTTACGGGCGAATACGTCTAGTTTTAAGTAGAAATACAACCACAAGAAAGAGCCATTCTTTGTTTTTATAATTATGGATAAGAATGATTTAATGAGGGGTTAGTTGTGCAAATATATTATAGTTAAAGTAATGATTAGCAACTTTTTAAAAAAAGATAAAAAATTATGATAAATTTTAATTTTAAAAGAAACTAGAGTTGGCTACAGAAGCAAATGCCAAATCATCAACATTATTAATAAAGTTGGAACCAAAAAAGGCCACCGCAAAACCAGTTAGATTAATTACCTCTCATGGTTTAGCATATCTTTATTGATATAATTTATTTTAACGCACTCAAATTCAGCTTCAAGCGAACCGATTTGCTTTCTATAACTATTTTATGAGCATTTTTTGTTCGTCAAATTGAAAATCAAATTATTAAAGATAAAAATTTAATAAATCAATAAAATAATATCTTATTAATTTAACATATTTAAAAACCAAAAACTAATAAATTGAACCAATAATACATAAAATCGAACCAACCGATGCATATCCTTAATTCCAATTATCCGTGACGGCATTTTATAACTAGTCATGTTATTTCAATTTATGTGATTTGCGACTAGACAACGAGATTAAAAATATGAAAAAATTTTCTAATGTTCCAAAACTAAAGATAAATAGTGTCATTCTTTTTTCAATGGATTAAAAAAGAAAGTGTGTCATATAAATTTACAAATTCTTCTATACTTGACAGTGCAGAGTTATTAAACTCTGTGGGGGTTCTTCACATATTAAGGATTAACAAATTTTAATCTTGTAGCAGTGTGATACAAGAACCTAGGAATCCAACAGATTTTTAAGACAGTAAGTACCAAAAATAAACCATGCTAAAAGAAGAAGTGAGAAAGCCAATAATGCTACCAAAAAAGGCCATCCCACCATGAAAATGCCAAAGCATACAACTAGCATAAAAGGTGAAAATGATCTCAAGATTGACATGTTGTCAACCCAATGTCCTTTGAACAATAAAAGAGCACCAACATTGATCATGTTCCAATCCATTGATCCACCATAGCAGAGCCTGTTCAAGCAATAAGCAAGAAAAGAATAGCTGTTGCAAGTGAATAAATTGTACGATTTGTGCTCAAAATGACGAACGCTTGATTGGATGGCATCATCCCAAGTAATTGCAGACCCAAACTCTGTGTGTTTATAGCCATGCTTGCATGTGTGTGCAGCAAGGTTTCGCGGAAAGCAGCACTGTCCAATTATTCAGCATGCAAAAATTCTTGTCAATACTTTGTTGGTAAGATCAAATTGGCCTATTTCTTTATGTGGGGTAACTAAGCATAGTGTTTCAGGTGGAAGTGTTGGAAGTTATATGTGAATATAAATAGTAGGGGTGATGCGTTAAGGAAGATAGGGGGAGAGATTAGTGAGTGACATAATGCTACAACAAACAATTGAAAGGCTAAGAGCATGCCACAGTAAATTGTACCTGTTTTCTGTCTAGTTGAAGGTATTTGGCCACAGAACCTAATGCAAAATCATCAACATTAACAAAGTTGGAACCAGAAAAGGCCACGGCAGAACCGTCCTCTCTGCATATTCCTACATGTCCAATGAAAGGTGCCAACCATGAGACTACTGGTAGAGGAGTCCAAACTAAACAACAGGGGAACTTAGCATTATCCGGATTTATTTCATCAAGAGGCCAAAATTCATGCTGAATATCTTGGACTGCTCTTATGCTCTCCATTTTGTAGGCAGGTTCCAAATCCATTAAAGAAAGTCTTCCTGATGGCATATGGCGACATGAAATTTTGCAGTCATGAAAAAAAGGTTTCTGTGAAAAGAAAAGGAGTAAAACAAAAAATCAGTGAAAGCAGCTATAAAGAAACATTAGGTGCCAATTGCACTATGCTATACAACTGCACTAATCGATCCGCATATGTAGCATAATTGCATAAACATCCATGACTACTGATGGTTAAAAAAGTTTGAAAAATGAGTTTAGCCATTACAAAATTAATAAGACATTTCATTAGATGCAACTAAAATTCAACAATTCCAGAAATGCAAAAGTTCTCTTGGATATCCATGTAAAAAGGTGGTAACTGATCCCATTTATGCAAGCATACAGTTAAAAGATGGTTTCAGCAAAACTTCCATCACAGCTTAGAATATTTAACTCTCTTTCGATTGTTTTGAATGCATAATTTGAATGCCCCAACTTAACATGGAATGTTAACAATGATTATATCTTCATTATGATCTGCTCTACATCTCTACTGCAACATAAGTTTTATGTCAGTTGTGCTTCTTCCATAGTATTTCTTAGCTCTCATATGTTGTATTTTGGTGATTCTTGTGAATGACTAAGATTTTCTGGAACTCTGAGTTGTTTCACAACTTCAATGAAAGTATTTCTTTGGTGATTCTAAACCTGCACTTCTAGGTTTCATTTTTCTGGATGGTAAAAGATGCTCTCTTTTTTTTGATAAGGTTAAGGTTTATTGACTAAAGTACCAAGAAGGTACCAAAACCAAAAGTTACAAAAGACTGCTGGGAATATCCAAACAGTCAATTACAACATCTCCCAAGAAACTCCAAAAACTCCATATATTAATCTTATCATCAATGAAACTACTTTTACACCAACAAAATAAATTATGTAAAAGATGCTCTCTAGAAGTAGGTAGCTAAAGAAGCACTTGGATCTGCCTACAGCCTTGAATAACGACAAACAAATTATAGGGAGTGCTAAACCTTATGCTTTGTGTTTCGATCAGACTGGATGATTTCACATTATTATTTCTTCACTGATAGTCAAAATGTAATTGTATTACTAACACAGCATCCAGAAAGTGCCTGAATAGTTACAAATTACTTGAAGGTAGAGAGGTTGTTTCATATACACTCTCGGCTCAAAGAAAGATGCTAAAGAAAGCAGTAGGAACAAACCAAAAAGAAAACAATAAGATGATACAATGATCAAGGCTATAGAAACAGCCGGTAGTAACAAATAAATCTAAAAACACGAAAATACAGGAATAATTGTAATGTACGGGATGGTGCTTTATGTATAGATCCGTAAATATCTGGACGACCTACTGCTGCATTTTCATGCGTTACCCAATTGTGGTGAATGGAAGCTGGTCCTGAGCACGTACAGTGGATAATGTTGGGCACAGTAAAGGACCTGTTAGAAAGATGGACCTTAGAAGAAGGAAAGAAGACGTAGGACACGAGAAATAGCCCATTTAGCCCTTATATGGGTCCTTTGGAAAGAGAGCATGGAAGAGTTCATGATAACTTTGTATATTTGAGGAATAACCTCCTGTTTTTGGTTAATATCTCTGACAGTTTGTAGGTTTCTCTACTTTTTGGTGTATTACTTCTACACAGAAGTTAACCAACATTAACAAGATTATTAATTCAGCACAAGATTTATTTTGTAAGTGTAATCAATAAGATGTTCTGCATTATATTCGACGGATTCTGCACTAATGTAACTGCCTTATAGCTTCTTGTTGGACACTTTGACAAGTTGCTAAACTAGGACCTGATATAAATGTATTACGGCACCCATCAATTCAAGCAGCAAGTGATAAGAGAATCATTAACTTCATAGTGGTTAGAGTTGCATTGCATTCCCTCCCAAAAAGTCACACACATTTGCAGGCTATCTTACTAAATAACAACAACAACAACATTCCCAAAGTATTCCCATAGAGTGGGGTCTTCTCTACCTCAGAGATGAAGTAGAGAGGCTGTTTTTGATAGACCTTCCGCTCAAGACAAAAACAGACTATAAAAAAACATAATGGAAGTACAAGAGACAATAGGTAGTAACAATACAACAAATAGTAGCAAAACAGTCAAAATAATACTACAATCAGACTACACGTATCTTACTAAATAACAATTTATTTCTTTACCAAATTCGTTAAAGTTGATCAACATTTGAGTTAGAGAATTGAATAGGTTTATTTGGTCAATACAGGGCTTTGTCATCTTCCTCTATCAATCAAGACAACACAAACATTCTCCAAGGTGAAATCAAAGCTGTTTTTGAATTTCAAATCACCAACAACATTGTTAAATATGTTGCACAGAACCCTATCTAGCTCAAGGATAGTCTGAAAAAACCAAAAAAAAAAAAGAAGTTTTTCTATTGCTTCTAACTTTCAAGAATCTAGTGACATCAACTACATTAATGAAAGAATTTAAAGAGCTCACAAGTCTGTATATGGCAATTAATAATTAAAACCTTAAAACCCCTTTGTCTTACTTACTCAGAAAATGAAATCTTGATGGATTCGAAGTTAAACAATGGAAGAGTAAACAAACTAAAAAATTTCAAGAATAAATGAACAAGGGGAAAATGGAACCTTCAAAATGAGGCAAGAAATCAAAGTGATGAAAACAGCTTTTGGTTAGCCCTCTTCTTTGATTGATGAAGCACACAAGAAAGCAATGCGAAAGTGTGGAACATACATATAAAAATATTTGCTTTTTCACATTTTCCACTATATTCAACATTATTATTATTATTATTGTTATTATATTATTGACTAACTTTATTTTGTTTTGAAAATGGGGGAAAGATAGAATTTGGGTTAGATGCATGAACTGGGGCCCTCCCTAGACATAAAAAAGAGAAGCATCATGTGGTTCCCACTTTATCTGTTTTATTTGTGTTGTTATATAAACAAAATTAAATGCTCCATTTAGATGGATTATTTATTATCCTAGCCTATCTACTTTGAAATTCTATGTATTTAGTCCAATATTTTAAAAATACCATGTTTTTATACCTATTTTTCAAATGCCAATTTTTATAACATGAATACAAGTATTCTTTTCACCAGCATCAGCTCTGCTCGATCATAAGACTAACTAAAGTAATTACTCATTTTTTAAAAATTTGTATTTTATATACATATTGTTAACAAAATTTTCATGTACCGTTAAATTTGAAAAAAAAAAATCTGAATAGAAATATAATACGTAATATTTTACCTTGTTTGATGCGAGGTTGTGAAAAACAAAATAGTGTAATTGTAATATTTTTTTTACGGGGCTATATATTTTGTTTGTCTTATTTATTTATCTTTTTCATTCCTCTTTCACTATTTTGATTATTATTAATATTAAACTCTCTCACATAGTCAAACCTTCTATTGTTATCTATTATCTGTTTACAAAAAGATTAAATTTGTTTTATGATATCTTTATTCAAATTTCAAGCAAAATAACCAGTCATCATTATATCAAATTCAGCGCAACATATTTTCGATATTATTATATCAATTCACAAATATTTGACCTATATTTTATTATTCTAAATTTATATTACGTTTTTCATTTAAAATTTTCATTGTTTACATTCTTACTTATGTTTGCATCGTACCTGTGGTGTTCAAAATCAAACTGTAACCGATAAGCCAACCGCGAAATTGGCCTATTGGTATTGAGTTATCGAATAAATGGTTGGTGAATGGATTCAAAATTTATAATTAACGGTTTATTGTGTGACGGTGGATTATTCAATTTCCTTATTGGATATACCGTTAACCCTTTAAGAGTTACCATACTTACACTTTTATCTTAGATATATTAGCCTCATTTAATATTTTGTCATAATATATAATTATATTTTGTTAGTCCTAAAGCTGTAAAGTCAAAAAAAAAAAACCTATTTACTTTTCTGTTGTATTAACTGTTATATTACTATTAATCTATATTTTTTACAATATAGAAGAATTTTATAATTTAACTACATTTAAAATAGTGAAAAGAAGTCCTTTTTTTAGGGTGCAATTCATGAAAAATAAAATACAGAAGTTAGCCGATCCACAGTCCGATAATTACTAATTCGTTAACTAGCGGATTAGTAAATTTAAAAAATGATACCTGATAAGGCAAATTGTTAAGTAAAATTATCCGCCTGATAAGCAACCCTAATCGTACCATCCTTAAACCTCATTTGTATGATACACCAGATATGTTATTGTTATTATTATTATTATTCAATTTATATATTTCAATTAAAAGGAATCTCTACAAAATTGACTTTAGGCAGTCGAATGTTGTTGAGACAACCCTACCTTTGATCCCAATTTACTAGTGAATATATTTGTGCTTTGTGTGGAATTGTAAAATATATTTTATTTTATAATTATAAAATTGTTCCCAAATCTATATGAAAAGCTTCGAAGAAGAAATTGTTAATGCTAAATGGTCAGAAAATTTGGTCAGAATTTGGTCAAAAATTTAAAAAAACTATAATATTTTTTTTATTTTAAAATAAACTGATCTTTTTTTCATTTTTTTAGATAAAATGTATTAAAGTTAAAAGAGTAAAAATATTTTAAAAGGTAAAATAACATTAAATATGGCCAAAAGGATTTTTTCATTTTTTTGTTTGTAATAGCTAATTTTCTTGGGATGAATCGACCATAGGATCTTAATTACATTCAACTATAGTAAGTGTCATCCTGTTTATTGTAAGAAACTTTATTGACCCAACTTTTGGAGACAATTCTTTAAATGTTACTATCTTGATTGTAAACCTATTTTGAATTTAGTGGAATAGTTTTGGAAAAATCCAACAAAAGTAAGATGTTATTTTTTGACTTTGTTGAGCAAAAAGTGAACTAATTAGAGTTGATTTATATGATGGATAAAGATAAAATTTGTACTCATAGTGCTCAACTTTAGAAAAAAATATTTAATAGTTTGAGTTCAATTATGCATATGCTTCTTTGATTTTCTAATAATAAAATTTTGATCATTTAAATAAACAAAAAGAAGAAAAGGAAAATTGACTAAAGTCAAAAAAGATATAAAGGAAATTCCTTTTAATACACGTCAAGACTCCTTTTTATTGATTTTGTTTGCGTTTTTTTCCTTTCAAAAAGATAGTTATTTGTTGTTGAATAAAATTGTACTAACATTTTTAAAAAAAATTCTAATATGAATTTGTATGACACACTAATACAAATTGAGTGTCCTACATATTGTTGAAGTTCCATAAATAGAGGCAGATCTAGGATTTGGAGGTAGTGGGTGTCACATCATTCAAGTAAGATAAATGGGTCGGTTTCTCCATTTTTAGATTATAATTCGGGTTATTGATCGTTTTCAATTTTTATAAACAAATTGATCAAACATGCATGTTAGTAATATTTTCTTTTAGATATTCTGAGGTTAGAGATAACAAAACAATTCAATTTTTTATTTTAAGGAATTAGAGGCCTTATTCTCTAAAACTTTGCGAGAATAAACTTTGCGGTAAAAAGGATTTTCCACATTAAAAATTCAAACTTTTATAAGTTGTTGAAATATAGTAGAGAAAGAATAAAAATTATAGTTTCAACCCCGCCATCTTACTTGGCAAGAAAGTCGATAAAGATCAAAAGAACCTTTAAATTAAAAGAACTCTAACATAATAATATTCATCATTTTTAAAACTTAAAAAAGATACTATTTAAATATATTTTTAGTAATATTTATGTGACGTTCATAATTCAATTGTCATTAATTGATAAAGAATACACATGTAATACTCACATTAAGAGATTAATAATTAGTGAAGAGAGTACAAAAATTAAGAATTAGTTAGAAGCAAAAATGAGTCGATTTGAATTATTAAAGAATAGCATATAAATAAGAACCAATGGAAGAAAAACAAAAATACTAAAACCCTTTCCACATTAATAGGAAAAAAAATAATTCGAGAAGCTCTTTGAGAAAGGAAAAAAAATTAATGCCCAAAGCAAGGTTCAAATCCGCATTGTGAATGTGGCAAATAACATCTTCTGCCAGCTGCACCTTTCACAACTTTATTTATTGGGTGGCAAAATTAATATAGATTGATATCTTATATGTATATGCATATATATGCAAAGTTTTAACCGAAATCACTGGGTGTCGTGGCACCCCCACCATTACACGTAGATCCGCCCCTGTCCGTAAACATCAATGCTTCATGAGTAAAAACATTTTAAAAAGTTGTAAAGCGTACAATACTTTTAAATAAAAACGTATAACGTTAATAATATCATGCTCAAAAAACAAGAAAAATTATATTCTATCAATGTAGTTACAAGTATTTTGCACAAGTATGTGCTTAATGAGTCACAATGCAAATAATTGAACTGCCTAATGCACACAATACATGTGTGGGAGACATTTTTATAATCAATTGTTGATTTTAGGATTTTTGTTGACGCATAATTTCTTTTTTTTCGTTGAGTTAGTATATTATTAGCCTTCGTTATTTTCAAAGATTGATTTTTTCTTGCAAGTTTTTTTCAATTTAAATATATTATTTAATTAATATTTATGTAATTTTAAAAAAAGTATACACATCGATGGTATTACATGCTTAATACACATGATATCTAGGGGTGTTCACGGGTCGGTTTGGATTGGTTATTGGTCAAAACCAAAATCAAATCAACTTAATCGATTTTAAAATTATCAAAACCAAACCAAACATAATATACATTTATAGATTTGGTGGTTATCAGTTTCGGTTTGGGTTGGTTCGGTTATTAACCATACCCAAAAATAAAAGAAACAATTCATTCAAAATGTGAAAAAGTGACAACAATCCACTCAAATGAAAAATAGTTAGAATGACTTAAATTACTGAACTTTAGATCACTAAATTTATTATCAATAAAGCTTTTTTCACTATGTTGGCCTAGAAGGAGAGAGACAATAACATTTTCTGTCCCACAAAGAATTGTCCTAAACACTCATATACATGAAATCAATAAGATAAATGTTTCATCTTGGACAATTTTGCTTTCAATAAGTAAATTATAAAGAATTTTTAATGAAAATATGTATAAGATCTTTAAAATTGTTTATAAAAATAATATATTTATAAGTATGTATATTAATAAAATATATGTATATAATTCATCGATTCGATTCGGTTATTTCTTCGATTTTTTCGAATAAAACCACAACCAAACCAAATACTATCGGTTTTCAAAAATCTAAAACCAAACCAAACCAAACCCAAATAATATCAGTTTTATTTTATCGGTTTGGTTCGATTTTTTGGTTTGGATCGATTTTTATCCAAACCGTGAACACCCCTACACATATCTATGGGATATATTATAAGACTAGATACGGGACCATGTCCCAACACGGGGCCCAATATATATTACTAATTTTTTTGTCTCAATTTATGTGATATCATGAAGCTTGAGAACTTATCAAAATTTTTATATGATTTTAAAAATATTTTAAGTTGTTAATTATTGTAATTTATAATACTTTTTTTTACATAGGTTTAAAATAATAGTATATATTATTCTCTTTATTTTTAATTTATGTGGCATATAACTTTTTTTTTGTCTTTTAAATATATTAAATTATTAATTATTGTAATTTATAATACCTTTTTAACGTTATTTCAAATAATATATGTTACTTTTCATGTCCAAAGTTATGTGACATTGATAGATTTTTTGGAGTCAAGTGATTTTTTTATATGTATTTTAATTTTTTTAAAATTATTAATTATTGTGATCTATAATACTTTTGACGTCAATTTCAAATAATATATGTTAATCATCTAATCAATTTTATATGGTACCAATAGAATGTCAAGAGTCAATCGATTTTTTTTAATATAACTTTTAAATATTATGTTGTTAATTATTATAATTTATAGTATTATTTATATTATTCTTAAATCTATAACCAACAAAAAAGAATAAGAGAAATAAATTTAATACAAAGAAAATACCAAAATAGTAATGAAAATATATATATATATACACAAATGTTTAAATGAAAAAATGAATAAAGAACCGACATTGTAAAGTGAGCCAATGGTTGGGCCCACACAATTCAAGAGAAGAATAATCTTTTGATAGGACATATAAGCCATTAGATAAATATTGATTGGTTTTTGGGTCCAATAAAGAAAAGGTACAATCTTAAAGCAAGAGGATACAAAGGCTTGTCTAAAGAAAAAGTAGGAAGTTACGAAAATGCCCTTGTCATACAAGCAGACATGCCTGCTTGTAGACTCTTCTAGTAAGTAGTAAAACATCAAGGACCTTTGTGAAATGTTGTAACCTTTTTACCCTTTAAAAATAGATTTAACATGGAATAAATTATACTTTTATTTTTTTATTTTTTTATTTTTTTTTTATATTTAGAATTTTGAAAACAACTAGGATAAAGACAGCTTAGATCAAATATGCTCAAAAATATTCTGAATGTACAAACTAGAGGACATTAACATTTTTTTTTTGGTTTCTTTTGGCGCAAAACTAATTTATTTATTTATGGAAACATTGTCCTTCAGCTTTATCATAATTTATTGTTGTCTATTAAAGAGCTTTAAAATTTTAATTATTAATTGTTTTCTTATTTGAACTATATAAAAAGCCCTAGTAAATATTTATAGGCTTTATTTAGTGTTTAAATACATGTGCATGCATATATACATTTTCGAGGAAGAATTTCTAATTAGAGCATTAAAACCTTTGAACTCTTATTTAAGAATTAGATACAGAGCTTCATGCTAGCACGAGCCTAAGAAATGTTATTTTTTATATTTTAATTTATGTGATATAGAATAATTTAGAGTCAATCATTACATAATAGTTTTAATTTCTGCTTAAAAAAAGGTACATTTATAAAATAATAAGGTATAAACTTGTTAAATTATGAAAATTATGTAAAATATAAAAAATATTTTTGGTCAGAAGCAGCTACATCAATCATCAACTGCCTGCTTCTAATGGCTTCTGTATGGTAGTAATTTTTCCACATTTGTTCTTTACTAGGATTTTAGTAGTTAAATAATGCTTTTAACAATATAAAGAATTTGAAATTAATTTATATATCCTAATAATATAAACAATATTTATATTATAAGGGGTTGTTTGTTTTGAAGATACATTATGTTGATATTAATTATTCTGCTATTATTTCTTACTGAATGTTTGATTTGTTGTATTAAAAATAATATGCATTACATACTTTCTAATACTAAATTGATTATTTACAAAAAAAAATACCCCATAAGTGTAAGCGATGTGAAAAGTTAAGTATAAATTTTTTTTGAGGGGATATTTTTATCATTTTAACTATTTTATCATGGGATAAGTTATTTCATGATTATTATTCCACCTAGAAGTAGGAATAACTTATCTTAGTACTAATTATTAATTCTAAAATTACTCCAAAGTTTGTAACTAACAAGGAATTAAAGGGAACTAAAAATTTATCCAAAGATTATTTTCATACATCCATCACACCAAATGTGTTAAGTATATTTATAAATATTGATTGAGTTATTGTTTAAACTAGTTATGCGTATCAGCAACCCCTTCCCCCTTACAAAGACACATGGTTTATTTTGTGATTGTGGTTATCTTCTATCTTTATATGCTTTGATGAAAATAGTCTAATCTCCTTTTTCTTTTTAGTATTTAAGCAAAGGTAATTTGTCAAATAAACCAGTGTGGCCAGAGATGGGATGTACACCACACAAATAGCAACGTAGCATATATTTTTTATGATTATGGTATCCTAATCAACTTTGGCGCACCTCGACTAATTTTACGGAATACCTACCATCTCCCACCAGTAATAGGTAACTCTGTCCATCAAGGTAGGACAAAACAAGTTACAGATTACAAGAATTCATCATCATAAAATAGCTAATTTTATATAAATGGTCAACCTACCACAATCATGCTCTCAATATACTTAAAAAGCCCAAAAGAACACACACACAAAAAAAAAGAAGATATCTTGATCCATGGAGCTTGAAATCAAAAGTAGTGGAACACACTTCTTTCAAGTAAAGCACAAAATATAAAAAAGTACACAACATATCTGAATTTCTATAAACGAAGGAAATCATTTCCCCTTTTTTCAGAAAGATTATTGTCAACACTTCAAGATAACCAAACATTGAGAAAATTGTTTAATCAAGAAAACAAGTTTTCATAAAATATTTCTTTCACACGAACACACAGCCTTAAAGGAAAAATAGAATCAAAATTGACTATATTTATGCATTTCCAGAAACATGAGAATGGAGAAAGGAAGAATATACATTAACTCTATTACTGTACACATAAGGTCACATGGTCCCATATATATATATAAGTATATGAAGAATGCCTACAGTTGGTTATTAGGAACTAAGGATCAGCAGGTTCACCACCACAAAATGCATCTGGTTCAAATGATCTTGCAGACTCATCATCGTAGACTCCTGGTACAGATCTACCACCAACTTCTTCTGATGGTATATAACTATCCTTTTGGCCATTCTCAATATTGACAAAAACAATGACACACACAAGCAATGATGTTGCAAGAACCACCAAGGTGTTCTTTAATCTACTCAGGACAGGCTTCACCTGCATGGTAGGCCAGAAAGAGTAGTCACTTCACAATTCAATCAGTTTGCACTCAGCAAGATGTCCGTCCCACTGGGACAAATTCAATCGTTGTCAGCTTAGAAGCATCATTCTTTCATTTAAAGGTTTAAAGTCACTTAATTATAGGAATTATGAGTAATTTGAGTCTTTTTAATTGAGCTGTGATGCATCGAATAGGGTATGGAAATTTCATAATGTGGGCTTGGCAATGCATGGAACAAGATCTGCTGATTCAATTACTAAGATTTCCCTTCCTTACTAGAAGATGCGATAATCGAAGTCCACTAGAAAAATCTGCCCGAATAGCTATACCTACATAAATAATGCAGCATCGTATTTCAAGCAACCATGAACAGTAAATAAAAGCGCTAGACCAATTTACTCAGACTTACAATATCTTTTATTTAGCAAAGAAATTGTACCATAATGTTGTCACTCAAGAAAATTATACCATAATGTTGTTGCTCACCAAAGTAGTTTATCCAACAACTTGACCAAGTTTGAATTACTTACAGAAAAAGAACCTAAAAGGCGGTCCCGTGCCAAAACTTCAGGAGTCTTCACCCATATCTGCAATGAAGAATTTCCTTTTCAATACCAAAGGACATGGAAATATTCTCATCAGAAATTAGCTAAAGACTAGATTATTGATACTAGCAGATTACATGCATGAAATCAGTATTTAGCCTAGAAGCTTATATTCCTTTACCCATATCTCATATCTACAAGGAAAAAATCTCCTTCAAGTACCAAAGGATGTGGAAAACTTCTCATCCAAAAAAAGCTTAACACAAGCAAATTCTATGATGCAATCAGCATTTAGCCTAAGCTATATTCTTCCATTCAATTCAAGGTAACCGTTTCTGCAGTATTTCCTCTCCCTGAAACAACAAACTCCATGGGAAGTTTGGCAACATATATACAACAGATCTGCAAATCGGCTTCACTATAATCTGAAGACGAAAAAGAGTGCTTCACAGAAAATTATAATCACTGACCATCCAGGGGCGAATTTATAGGTAAAATATGGGGCACGTGAACCCGTGGTCTCTCCGTAAAACTAGGTATTCTATGTATATATTTTCAAAAAATTGGTATAATATTATCCGCTGGCACTCATGCTACAAGAAGGCTAAATGGTGCACTTGGTTGAATGTTTGAGTTATTTACCTAGAGGACTAAATGATTAGTTTTCACTTAATACATTTTTTCCTTTATTTTAGTGGTGCCATGTTTTAGAAATCCTAGATTCGCCTCTGTGACCACCTAGACAATAGTAGTTCTAATGTAAGTGCTGTACAGTAAAATATGAAAAAACCTATTAGACTAACACTTTCCTGCTTATTATATTTATCTATTAGTAGTTGATTGCCACCTTAGACTTCTGCAACATTTCTCTCTTTTCACTGATCATGTGATGTCCTTTGGATTTACAAATTACTCTTCCAATCAACGGTGCTGTTTTTTTTAACTATTTTAAAATGACAGACTGTCTGACTTCATATTTCAAAATCATATCATCCATAATTCTATGCCTTATTGCCTTGGTTAATTTAGCATGACAAGATAAAGTTGAAAATGTAATTTTTTGTAGTCTGCAAAGGTACACTTACTGAAGATAATTAGTCAGTTATCCCAAGGAAAATTAGAAGTTAAAGAACGCAAAGACAGCAGCAAAAGGAAAAAAGGAAGTGAAAAAGAGGTGGAGACAAATAGTTTTGTTTTTATTTCAAGGATAGAAGTGTTCTAACAAAGAAGGATATGATTCCCATTTCCCACCAATCATAAACAAATGTAAGTTGAGAATTCACATCTACCTGTAACCTTTCTTGTTAACTACCCATTTCTATATCACCTCCATAATTGGAAGTGATAGTTCTACTTCTACATAATGCATTTTCCTCGCTGACAACTTCCACAGCCATTTTTTTTCCATTTTCCAAAGAGTGCTAGTTTAAAAGACCAAAGACAATAACCAGCGAATTACAAATCCACCCATTTCAATTAAGCTTCTTTCGCCTTCCATTCAACTAAGTCTTCTCCACTCTTTACCTTCCCATTGGACATCTTTCATCAACTTCATCAAACTCGCAGTAATTCAGGACAATGGCATATAATATGTGGAAAATTATAAAGGATAGTTATTTTGCATCCCTTGATAAATAATGTGTTTCCACCTTTCCAACCTTTTCTCTTATCTTACAATTACAAGCCTCTAGAGATCTACATCTTTAAACTTCCCTTTAACTAAACATTCCAAATATTTCGTGGGTAGTGAGACCACCCCACAACCCACTGCTAGGGAAAATCCTGAGCATTCTGGAGGAATCCCACTGGAATCAATTCTGACTTCCTTAAGTTGATTTCCAGGCCTGAAAATTGTTCACCTCATTCTAAAGTTCTGAATAGATACCAAATCTTCGACATGCGTTCATAACTAGAAGAAATAGCAGAGGGAAGAGGCAGCCCTATCTAAAGCCCCTATTATTTCAAAGAAACTAAGAGGCTCCCATCTCCCTTAGAGATATACAAGATCGAATGTCTCCACTTCAATCCAAATCCAATTCTCAACAAGGGGTACCTTAGAATAGTTCCAATTAACCTGATCATAGACTTTCTCTATGTCCAGCATAGATAGGATCTCAAACATCCATATGTAAGGAATTGAATTGACCAACTTGTCAGCTGTAAGGGTTGCATCCAAAATCTGTCTTTTCTCCTACAAAAGCATGTTTTTCATAGACAAATTTATCCAAAACTCGGGATGTTCTGAAGGAAAAGAGAGCATTGTACAACTGTAGAAGTTCAGATATCTATGGTTTTGGCTTTCTGGTGCAACATTCAGGGTGTACAAAATTGTTTGAATGGCAACACTCAGACCAAGAACTAGTTAGCTAAGGTGCAGCTGAATGTAAAGTCAAGACAGTTATTACCACTCCCAGAAAAGATTGGACCTAAACTATGTTGGGGTCTTGGGGACATCTTCTTTGCTTGGTTAATAGGTAAAAGTTAATAAGTAAAATTGAAGGGCACACAACCTTTCACTGCTTCACAACACCTTTCCAATCCTATTTGAATTAAATTATAGGGATCAAGAGTCGTTAATGCTTTTGATTCACGATTTAATCCTGCAATGTTGCATATTTCTTTAAAGGATAAGAAAACTATACTATAATGAATTTGAGGGGTACTACTCGATATGTCAGCAAATAGAAACTCATTAGACAATGAAGCAGTTTTTCCAGTAATCTTCTACCTCCATTTTATGCCATTCAGGCATATTTTATTCCGACAAGCACTACTAATTGTGAATGGGCGGAGCAACAGTAAAGTTGTCGACTTGTCTCTATATGATCATGTCATGAATTTGAGCTATGGATTTCTTGAGTCAAGGTGGATGCCTACATCACACCCTCTTGGAATGCAGCCCTTCCCCAAACCCTGCCTGAACACATGATTTTTCGTGCACCAAACACATTTAGACATTTAGTACAACTAATCCTAATAAAAATCAGAATTTTTCACAAAAGAAAAAAAGTAAAATACTATCTGAAGCCAAAAGTCAAGTAGCATTCATTAGAGAGTTAGTTCATGAAGTACAATCCCATTAGCTAAAGGTACTAACTTTCCAAACAAATGACATAAATTGAAGAAAACATAAGAATTAGTACCTGGCCATCATACCATCCTGTTTCTTCATCTATAACCAAGCAAACCCAAAACAGAAAGTGATTAATTGACATAAAAATAACAATCCAACAAGAAAAATAAGAAAAAGAAAGATCAGTACATTCAACAGTGGCACTAAGCAATCTGTTACCAACATAAGCCCAACCAAGATACATCCTCACAACAGCCAAAGTAACAACAATAAGGCCACCAGAAACAGCACCCAAGAACGGTTTAAGGGGTTCGGGTATGGGTCCAGCCGACCCGAATAAGTTAACGGGCAGACCCACAAAGAGGGCAAAAGCAAGTCCAGTAGCAAATAAACGGGAACAGTACTCAACCAAGTCACTAGAAGCCCATGAAAAAGGGAAAGAATCAGAAAGGGCTTTGAATTCGTTAACAGGCTGCTGGTCTAGTGGAACAGGACACTCAGTTTCTGGTAAAGGGTTGTTATTTCTGAAAGATGAAAAGGGTATTCTTGGAATAAACTTTTGGTTATGAAAATGGTGGATTTTGAGATATTGAGTTGATGAAGAAGGAAAAGAGAAAGGTTGATGATTTGGTGAAAATGGTGTTGCCACTGATATGGCCATTTGCTTCCCTGTTTCCTTTAGTTGCTAATAAAACCATAGGGAAGTTTGTACATTTTTGTTTCTTTTTTCTTGTAATGTTGAACTAGTGTTGCTTCATCATGAAAAAAAAATATATGGTGATAGTGAATGCAAAAAATATCTAGAGTTGAGTATAATTATATTTTATTTTTAGTTTTGTACTTAAAGTTATTGGAAATATGAGTTTTTCATATCTAAACTACTATTCATTAGTTTGAAAAAACACACATATCTCTTTTATTATACTCTCTTGATAGTGTGTGTACACTCTCTTTTGTTAAAAGAAATAGTAAAATTATCTGCACCTCGCACAGAAATTTAATACTACAAAATTTATAAAATAATACGTAAAACCATAAATAAAACATTTCACTTATATTTGTCTAGACTAGGTCCTTAGAGAGATGTTAAGTATTTTGTTTAGGAAAAATCCTTTTGGCTAGAAAATTTGATCAGAATTTGCCCGAATGGTATTTTACCTATGTTGTTTTTATCTTTTTGAACATTTTTACCCTTTTAATTTTAATACTTTTTAATTAAAAATGGGAAAAAATCAGTTTATTTTAAAATTTAAAAAATATTATAATTTTTTTAAATTTCTGACCAAATTTTCTGGTCATTTAGCATTACCCTTTTATTTATTCTTGTTAATAGATATTCTTGTACTCAAATGTTCCTATTGGATGAGGAAGGTGGTAGGGACTGTCTAAAATTAGAGTAGGTGTCCGCAAATTCATTTAGTGAAATCCCACAAAGTTGAGTTTGTTGGCAGACGGAGATTGGGGATGGTTAGAGTGTATACAAATTTTATTTCTGTCTTTTAGGTAGATAGATTATTTTCGTTAGACCTCGGCTCAAGAAAAAAATATGTGAAAATTTTATAATTGACACCTATAGGACTAATAATTATAAGTTATAACAGTATTCTTTATCTTTCAAGTTATAATAATAGACAATTGTTATAACATTTTACGAAATTAAAAAAGGATTTAAAACAGTAAAAACCAATTAGTTTGAAAAAAAATAAATTAAAAAGAGAATTTGAAAACATTGATGATAATTAATAGGAGACATAAAAATAGGAGACTCATAAAAAAATATTTAATTTCCTTATTTTAGTCGAGATAATTATTAACATTTTCTCTCACTTGTTGGTATTTAGTTAAAACAGATTTCTTTTTAAAAAAAATCGTCCGTTTTTCTCTCTTCTCAATATTCTCTCTTGTTAGTTGTCGCTCTCGTCTAATTTGAAACTGCTGAAACTTCTCTTGACCGAGGAATGTAGACAAGTCTTTAAAAACGTTCATATTCGTGCATGAAGCCTAGTGGGTATATTGCTTCCTTGCCTAAAAAGTAATAATTTTTTATATTAAATGTAAAAATAGTAGGTCACAATTTTCATACCAAGTTTAAGCCACCTTCATGCCAATATCAAACATACTTCATCCCAAATTTATATACCTAATGAAAGAATTTTAAATAAATTTCCTACTAAAAGGTGTAGCATTTCATCAACTTCTGTCAGACAACAAATTGAAACAATTTTGAGAAAAGATACACCAAATTTATATCAATTTCATAGCAATGCATATCATATAGATGCATAAATCATACCAATTTCATGCCAACATTAAACAAACTTCATGCCAAAATCATATGCATAAAAAAACAGTTTGAATTATTTTTTTCCTACTAACCAGAGTGTTGCATTTCATCAACTTCATCCAGACACCAAAATTGATACAAATGTTAGAAAAGACGCACCAAATTTATATCAACTTTATGTCAATGCATATAAATATTGATACAAAAAATCATACCAATTTCATGCCAAAAATATACTCAGTCAGATCATTGGATACCAATTTAATACATAACATGAGCTATATAATACCATATAAATTTTATCCACATTTCAACAACTTTATTCAGGAAACAATTTAAAAAAAGTGAAGTAGCAGAGCCATGTCTATTTAAAAGCATCGGTACGCAGTAGAGAAGAAGAATTGAAAGCAGACGCTTAAGAAAAATCAAGCCAACCGGAACAAAAACTTGTTCTTCTGGAAATATAAAGATGCAACATACACATAAACATATTCGATCGGAGAGAGAGTGAAATTACAGCGAGTGAAGGGAATCAAAAGATGATTAGCATTCAGAGCTGATGTTGTTGTGATAGAAACATTTGCAGTAAAAAATACCTAAAATTAATGTAATATTACGTGTGAAAGGTAAATCCCTAAAAAGGGGTAATAGATAATTATGATTGATTCTTTATTTATAGGAAAAATTACTGAAATACACGTCTTATGTTTCTCTTATTTCCAATATTCCCTTCTATTTCTAAAAACCTCTAAAATCCCTTATTTCTCTCCTAATTCTAAATTATTTTATAATGTATCCGAGCTACATATTATGTATTCGATTTGTTTTACTTTTCCAAGGATTAATGTAATTACAAACTAAATAGGGATATATTGTAATTTCATATTAAAACTATGTGATTCCTAAAATTTATACTTTTGGATAAATTACATATATACCCACCTTTATTTTTCATAATTTCCATTATTCCTTACTATTTCAAAATATTTCCAAAATCCCTTATTTTCCCCCAATTCTCAAGTCAGCCGGATACATAAGTGTCCAACCTTAACCCACATTTCCCCTTCCTTTTTTCACTCCTTTAATCTCTCCCTAATTTCACTCCACAATCTTATCGGTTACAATTTTCATCTCAATTTGAATTTCAAAAGGATTCTCTCTCCGGACAATCTAATTCAAACCACTTAATCGGTACATCTCGTCTTTTCCATTTTCGTCTGCTCCACTGTCGTCTTCTTCAAAAAAAAAAATTATCCATCCTTATTTCCTGATATATATGGATCATGCTCCTTTAAAAAAAGGGTATAAAAATTTCATCTACAATTTCTTGACATACTCTATCCAAGGTAATGATATTTGATCTATTTCTACACTATTTTTGATGTTCAATCTTGCATCTAGTAGTTGATTCAAATGTATGATACTGAAAAAATGGTAAAAATGTTTCATCTATAATTTCTTGACCCACTCTACCTAAGGTGACGATTTTTGATCTATTTATACGCTATTTTTTTTTATGTTCTAGTAGTTGATTCAAATGCATGATACATTACTGAAAAGGTAATTTTTTAATATTGCAATGTATCATCATTCGGTTTAATTGTTTGATACATAAACCCTAAGCTTGTTCATACATAAAATCCTAAGTTTATCACATTGCAATGTATCAAGTTTTAAATGTAATGTAGTTTGCTGAATTATGTATCACCCACAACATTTCATGTTCCTGATACAAAAATATAATGTTTATAGTTATTCTCAATGTATCAAGTTATAATTGTACTGTAATATGATGAATTATGTATCACTCTCAACTTATGATATATAATGTGTTGTAATCTGATGATTTAAGTATCAATCTTTACATATCATGTACTTGATACAAAATAATATTATTAAAGGTGTCATTTTCAGAATATGAAAGTATAATGAGTATCAGATTCAAATTTATGATACATTATACATTATATTAAGTTACAGTGTGTGTCATATACAAAATATTAATACTATCTATCAAAGTGAATTATCTGGTCATCACTGGTTGCTTACAAGGACAAGAAAACTGTAAGTCTGTTGGAAACACAACCCCGTTTGATGTTGAATTTGTACAAGATATTATGCAACAAGGAAACAACACCCTATATGACTTTGCTTTGAGTTATACGTTCACTGCGATTGTATAATCCATCTTCTGCATTTGGAAGGGACTACAGATTGTTTGTAGTTGCTTTTGCTGAATTTCTTAGCAAAGAAATTTCAATCTCAACTAATGATTTTCGATCTGATTATTTTCGTTTAAGATATGGAGCAATTCTATGGAAATACGGTAGCGAAAAGGCCGAGACAATATTTGTTAGTGAAAATGATGATCCATAGAAGCCCAAGGGCCAATTCACACCACCAGACCAAGATGATTTGATCAATATAGAATAGTCATTAGGTATATGTGGACATACCCATTTGAATGTTTTACTATTTTTAAGATATATTAAATTAAGTTTTAGAGTGTTTCTCTAAAAATTTGGTTATTTTGAATTTAAATTTCAATATATATATATAATCTCAGTACATATATTTTTTTAACTTTTTTTATTGTAATATAGTGTTTGCGGTACATAATACAAAATAAGATACTTTTAAAAATTATCTGATACAAAATAGCTTCATAAATTTAAGTATCACACAATTTTATTGTTCAAGATGTTGTTTCTTAAGTTGTTAATACACTTGATAGCTAACCACTGCAACATATATTTTAACACGTATCAATTACATAAATTAATGTCTCAAATATATTACTTTGTCTTTCATATGTGATACTTTAACATAAAATTACAGTAAAAACAGTCCTATACAATCATGATGTATCCGATACATTATTATCAGATACATTCTTAGAATTTTCAAATATCATGATATGTATAATTTCAGATATCATGATATATGATGCTTTCAGATAAAATATCCTTCAATACGATTACAACTATCATGATTTATGAGTTACTCAGTATATATGAGTTATCATTATGATTTAGTAGTCTCTAATTATTATGTTTTCATATTATGCATGTTTCTGTTGGGACTAATACTTAGCACCGAGAGGAATTTAGACGTAAAAGTTTCCATTAGGGTCCATGGACCTTTAGTAGAAATTTCCAAAGTCCTAGAACTGCATTCCACCAAAGGATTTGTCTCAAACAGGCATTAGCTTAGCGGATGCATATTAGCTCAGTGATCAGGTCCCTAACGATGGTAAGTATTAGACACTCTTTTTTCGGAAGCAGCATATTAAACTCCATATAGTAGCTCACATGGTTTATGTTAGTTTTAGTATCTCCCACGATCAATAAGTTTTAAGTATTGCATGATCAAGTATTCATATATTTTAGTTCAATTTATTCAATTTTCATGTTATTTACTTGATCATTGCATCAAAATGTTTTACAGATCGGGTATGTTCAAATATCATGTTTATTATGCATATTCCTCATATTCAATTCATTCTAAGTACTAACCACATACTTTTTGCCTATATTATTTGATAATATAGATTCCAATGCTCATTATTAGACCCAAGATTAATAAAGCTCTAGCTAGCTTGCAGTAGTTTTGATGAGTCCTCATCTATCTGAGGATGATCTCGTTATCTTTGATTTAAGTATTTTTCCTTCAGTTTTCAGACATACTGGAGTTAACTAGGGGTTTGTCCTAGAAACTCATATTAGTAGAGACTTTCAAACAGACATTCAATTTGGCGTATGTTAATCTCAGATAATGTGTCTATTTTAGTTTTATTTTGATAGACCTATTCAAGTATCTTTCGCTTATCAATTATTGATTTTGTTATCTTAGTGTCATGTCATGCCATGAGGTTAGCTTGGGGTCACTTGTAGATTTAAGTACCGTGTCGTATCTAGGGGTAGTTTTGGGGCGTGACAAACTTAGTATCAGAGCATTAGGTTCAAGTGTTTTAGGGTGTCTGAAAGTCACATTAAGTAGAGTTTTCTTCATCTATGAATGTGAGGCTATGAAATGTTTCAGGAAATACTTTACTCATTTTATACTCTTGGTCGTACAATAGAGTGCAACTCTATAAATTTTACAATCCCAAAGTACAACCTAGACGTGACATGGCAAATAAGACCCTGAGATATCCTAAAAAAGATACTTAACATGAGCATGACATACGAGAAATATAATAAGAGAAAATAAACAATATATGTCTCTAACTCATAAGATGACATAAACGATGCCAACAAAGTACATAAGAGAATATGCAGAATAGTACTAGGTCTACCATAGCCTATCTAACATCATAGGAGTGGTTGAGACGTAAACCATACGCCATGTACAAGTCAAAAAACTGAAAAGACCATAAAAGCAATAAAAGTATCCAAGGTTTTGCCCTCAAACCATGAGGACTCACCAATCTAAGTGATCAATAGCTGAGCAACCCACTTAAGTACGTTTGAGTGGAGGAGCGTCAAATCCTATATTACGAGACAATATAGGCACAAATATGCATTATTACTATAAAAATACTAAGTATGGGGAAATAAACATAAACATAAACATGATATCATAATGGGTTAGAAAAGTGAATTTTCAAAACCAAGTAAAGACATAAGGAAGTTAAAGGTAAAAAAAAAGTGTACACAAGGTCAATACATCTTAAAATCATAAAAAAACTTTCGTAAAACCTTTGATGAAAACATAATTCATTTGTGGGATATTTACCATTAACCGACAGTAAGACCGTGTGAGCTATAACATGAAATCTGGTAAAACCCTCACAAAAAATGAGAGTTTACTTAATAAAGTAGAACTCTATATCATTTCATTATTGCTAAGGTGGATTCACTAGTTAGGTCATTTAAGACAATCCTACGGAGGCACATGGTTAGGGACAAGAAGATTGCTTCTAGAGACCCGACCTCTACTAATGGGAGAGCCTCCATCTCAAAATTCTCTCTATGCGAAGTAAATCCTAACGGAAAAAAGGCATCATGATAATTTGGATGAAGACTACTAGTCCAATCATAATTCATATTATAGTATATCCTTTCAAAATCATGATTTCATAAAGTTGTTCATATAAGACATTTTCATTCTAAGTATCTAAATCATGATTTCTTTCATATGTGAGAAAATCTTTACAAATCATTGACATTTTATCTTAAAATCACCTTTTAGTCACAAATCATTATTTTTATAAAAACATGCATAATTCATAAGTTCATAAGCATAATTCATATCCATAAAATATGCATAGGCATGGGTTCATGTGAAATCAATGAAAATCAAGTAATTGTATCAAACCATGCATAATAATATTGAATATAAGTAATTGAATCACAATAAATTGAACCCATGGAGAATCACATGAAACCCTAAGAGAATCGGGTGAAATTGAATTGGAGATTTGAGTTTTCTTTTGGACCCCAAGGGTTGAAAGAGGTCTGTTGGTGAATTTTCACATACCTTAGCAATTAAAGCCAGAAATCAATGGTGGAAGAAACCCTGAAGCCTTGAAACCCTACTTCTTCACCTTGGAGCTCTTGAGAGAATTTAGAGAAGAAACACTTGATAGATTTTATGAGTTTGAGTAAATAGGAGGGAATAAATATTGTTTTGAAGAGTAAAACGGTTATAGAGATAGTTATAGGTTCAAAACGACATAGTTTATGGGTTAATTAGATTGGAAAAGACTAAAACACTTTTAATTAAAGACTATCGAAAGACCGTACGACTTTGACCTATTGTTTGTATGAGTTTTCACCAATCATACTGGTCAGTGATAGAACACTTAGTAGACTCAATAATTCTGATCGCCTTTCACGAGACCTTCCAATGACCCATCAAATATTCTACGGCTCGTAGACCCTTATCCGTAGATACTTCCCACGATTTCCAAGTCCAAAATACTTCCCACGATTTGTCTTACACAGACCATAAGAGTTCCTATGATCTGTCTTGTTCATCCGTAGGTCATCATCAAAGACTTGACATATTCCAAATTTAATTCAAGTTCCATGAAAAGCTTCATACGACTCGTAGAGCTTTCTCTGAATCGTAGATAGGTTCCATGGGAACTACACCAGTGTATTTCCTGAGATTTTTCCTTTCCAATTCAACTTTACAATTTTTGAGGTGTTACAATTTATCCCCCTTGGAAATATTCATCCTCGAATGAGACTCAAGCTATCATGAATAGAGTAAGGAGAGAAACTAACAACTCAACATGAATGCAATCACATCAAAATGCACATAAACAAGGAAAAATCACTCCAAGATAAATTATAACTCAAAATAAAGTTTTGCATGAGCATTCATGCATATGGAAACATGAGAATGACTAAAACGTATGAATTCGAAAGAATGAACTATGATGAACTCAATGTCTCAAGCTAGAATAAGAGCATAGGGAAAGAGATGAGGTACTTGGTGTTCATATAGACTTTGGATTCTCAAGTAGCACCCTCAACTAATTGATTTTTTCAAAGAACTTTATGGAAGAAACTTCTCTATTTCTCTACGATAAAAAATTTCAACCGAAACCTCTACGTACGAAAGATTTTCCTTAACTCCCAAAATTCTCAATGGAACTATAGATATCGGATCTCCAACACACTTTTTAAACAAAGAGACATGAAATATCGAATGTATCGATGCCAAATTGGTAGATAACTCCAATTCATAGGCCACTTTGCCAATATGCCTCAAAATCTTATATAGACCCACATGTCGAGGACTAAGATTTCCTTTCTTTTTAAATATCATCACACTCTTCATGGTGAAATTTTCAAGTAAACCTAATCATCAATATTGAATTGAATCTCTTTTCTTCTAACATCGGTAAAATACTTTTGTTGACTTTGAGTTGTTTTAACCTTTCACTAATAAGTCAAACCTTCTCTATAGCCTCATGCACCAACTTGGGCCCTATCAATGTGACTTCACCAAATTCTAACCAATCAATATGAGACCTACACCTCCTACTATAGAGAGCCTAAAATGGAGCCATTTGGATACTTGAGTGATAACTATTATTATAAGCAGATTTTTTTTGAACAAAGGCAAATGATCATCCCAATTACTCTCGAAGTCAATCTCACAAGCTCTCAACATACCTTTCAAAGTCTGAATAGTACGCTTGACTTGTCCATCGGTCTGAGTATGAAAAGTTGTGCTAAGCTTCACTTGAGTACCAAAATCCTTTTGGAAAGACCTCCAAAAATGAGATATAAATTGAGTGTCACCATCAGAGATAATGGATAAAAGCACTCCAGTAAACTTACCATTTTTCGAATATAAAGCTTGACATAATATTCGGCTGTAAATGAAGTCTTCACAATGAGAAAATGAGCCAACTTAGTCATTCGATCTACAATGATCCAAATCGAATCAAACTGATGATGAGTACGAGATAAACCCATAATTAAGTCCAAATTCCAATTCTTCTCAATTCCAAGTAGGAATGCTAATATATTAAGCTAAACCACTTAGTTTTTGATGCTCAACTTTCAGTTGTTGGCAGTTAGGACATTTAGCCACAAGTTTTTTTAATATCCTTCTTCAATTCATTCCACAAATTGACCTCCCGCAAATTGTGGTACATCTTGGTGGCTACAGAGAGGTGTGCGCTTCTACCAAAATCTGATTCCTCAATTCATGAACATTCGAAACACATAACCAACCTTGGTAACGAAGAACACCATGTCCCCCCGGGGATAAAGCCTCAATGGTTTTTTTTAGAAACCAACTTCTTCAAATCAATCCTGACCAGGTCAAGATCTTACTTAGCCTTCATATCTAATACAAGAGAATATTCTCAACCATTCTGAACAATCACACCACCTTCATTAGAATCAACCAAGTGAACACACAATTAGGACACTCTATGAACATCACGAACTAACTCTTTCTTACCATCTTCAACATAAGTAACACTACCTATCGATAGTTGACTAAGAGTATCCGCACTTACATTTGTTTTACCCGGATGATAAAGGACTTTCATGTCGCAATTCTTCAATAACTCAAGTCACCTTCTTTGGCGAAGATTCAAATCCTTTTGAGTGAACACTTACTTCAAACATTTGTGGTCGGTAAACACATCCACATAGACACCATATATGTAATGTCTCCAAATTTTTAATGCAAAAACCACTGTCGCCAACTCCAAATATAGTTTGAAGCATAAGCGATGACTTTCCCATGTTGCATAAAACACAATTAAGACCAACTCGAGACACATCACAATAAATCACAAAACCATCTAATCGTTCTAGTAATGTCAATATAGGGACTGAAGTGAGTCTATCCTTCAACTCTCAAAAACTCTTCTCACAAGTTTACAACCTAGAAATTTTACCTTCTTTTGAGTCAACGTCATCAAAGGCAAAACAATAGAGGAAAATTCTTCCACAAACCTTCTATAATAGCCGGACAAATCCAAGAAACTCTCAATATCTCAAACAGACAAAGGTCTAGATCAATTCTTAACTGACTTAGCCTTCTTAGGATCGACTTGAATACCATCATTGGAGATAATATGGCCAAGGAAAGCAACATGCCTCAACCAAAACTCAAACTTGCTAAACTTAGAAAATAATTGACGATCGTTGAGGATTTGTATAGGGGTGTTATGGTATCGTATACACCGAATTACCATGCCATACCAAAAATTTTAATACAGTAATTTTGATATTATGATATTGATATGGTATACATTTTTTTGGTATTCGATACAATATTTGATCGTTAGAAATAACCCAAAATATCAAATACCATATCGAAGTATATAGTTACATAACTAACATATATATATTATTAAAATACTAACAAATATGCAACTTATTATTAGTATAAACTAAATGTTTAGCAGTTAAAACTTTGACTACTCTATTTTGATTGAAATGTAATTGATTAACAAAAGGAGTTGTTTGTACTTTATTTTGAATATATATATTTCTACATGTGTAATGTGTCAGTATAATACAAATTGAGACTTATTTTTTAATTTTTGAAGTCATAATACTCTATTATACGAGTATATATTAGTCGATGTTTAAGATATTATGATTATCAATTTATTAATACTGAAGCCGAACTTCAAAATAACGGACCATATCAAATTAAATTGGTGTGGTAATAGTATAATATTTTAAAAATTGAATATCAAAATTACAGTATAGAAATTTTCAAATATCGTATCATACCATACCATGTCCACCCCTATCATCAGGTTCTTATAGTCAAGTTTAAGTTGTTTGGATACTCACTTTCTTTATTTTATAGTAATGATCTAGACTTATGCATTTTATAGTTAAATTAAGCATTTCTATAGTTATAAGTTTTTAAACTATTTATAACTTTTGTGCAACTTTTTAGATATTTGTATTTATAAGGTGCTCAGTAGATACAAAATGAAGATTTTGTATGTGCAGTATGAGAATTGGATCATATGTTTGCACCGCATGATTTGATTATTCTATTTAACTATGCAATTTAGTATTTTAATCCTTATATTTCTTTCGTTTTATTTTATGTGCAATTTATTTTGTCGTCAATATTTTAATTTGGTATTATATGCACATTAAGTTATTCAAAAAATCTAAATTTGAGAATAAATGTAGAAGCTGTAATTATAGTCTCATAATTTAATTTAGAGTTCACCAGATTGTCATATTTGAATAATCTGATGCAGGTTGCGAAAATGGAAATTTTTCATCAAATTATACTTTTGGGTTCATATATGTATATTGATCAGTGATTGTACATGCAAAAATATGATATGGTCTAAAATATATCTTTTTCACGTGTATAAGGAAGCATTTACGTGCAAATTATTATTTAGGTAGACAAATGCATTTCAAATCTAATATAAAAGTTGTGTGAAATGTTCTAAAAAAAACACACTTTAAAGAAACATTGTATTCTTTAACATCACAGAGTAACATATATGCATGTATAATATAAAGTAACTATTATAAATAGTATCAAACTATATATCTTAATTAATATTGCAACTTTACAAATATTAAATCCATTTTGAATGCAAGTGTAAGATGATTAAAATATAAGATTAATATTCATCATCCTTAGAAACTTGTATTTTCAATATACTTTAATTTCTATTTTGAATATCTAACATATTAGTTGAAATGGTGTAGAAGATTATGATACTAATTAATAGGAATATACATGCAACGCACGCACCTAGAATTAGTTAGAGGGATATGGATAAATAGAGGGATGTGAAAACATTACAAAGCGTTCACTAAAATGAGTTAGAAGAGTAAATAAAACTAAAATTAAGTTAAGGAAAAAACTTTTATCTAATAGATATAGGGCTGGGGATAAATAGAGTGATTGACAAACATTACAATACTAAATAGAACTAATCATCTTTCTTAATCTTCATCTTCATCTTCATCTTCCTCTTCCTCTTCCTCTTCCTCTTCCATGTTCTCGTCCTCCTCATCATCCTTCAAATCGTCTTCTCCCATTTTTTTTTAATCTTAATAAATCTTTCATCATCATAATCGTCTCCAAAACCTATTCTTCTCTCTAGCATCGTCGTGATCATCTGAACATGACGTGTCTGCATAATCTTTCTCTTATGAATTGATGTCAGAGAGAAGGAAAAAAATCTGACATGATGTTAATGATGGTTTAGGAAGATAACTTTGGTATTTGAGAGAGAATAGTGAATTTTAGGAATGGGCTGAATTCATAGGCAAATTGTTATAAATTGGAGGTGTAAGATTATAAAAAAAATGAAGAAAATATTGACATGAAGATAGTGTTTTTTTTCTATGAAAATAGTATGAACGTCTCTGAAATGAAAATAGTATGATACACTAAGAAATGAGAAAAAAGAGGCAAGACAATGAACAAGGATGCACTTATAATTATCCTATTAAAATACTCTTTATTTTAATAACTAATTATAAAATAATCATTACTTAAATTTAATACTCATGTAAAGTAATTATATTCGTTAATTAGGTCTTAATGACTAATTCATAAAATAATCATTAATTAAATTTCAACACTCATAAAATATTTTTATACATCAATTAAATTTTATGTTGTAAACATTTAGTTTGATAGTAAAATTAGCTAGTTATCGAGAAAAAAATTAATTAGATTACGTCTCAAATCAATTGCCACTTTAATTTGAGTACCTTAATAAAGATACATCAAAATTGGCAGATTGAATTCAATAGTTCCTCGAGAAAAATGAATTCAACCCGTCTCCATTATTGTATCACTAATGTAGCACCCGAAAAAAATTGGAGAAAAAATTTATTATGTTATTTGCTTGATCATATGAAATTATGCAAAGGGTGCATTGAAATAATGATAAAATGATCTCCATGTGATTTATCAATCATAGAAAAATAATTTTTAATGCTTGCGACGGTAAAGTATCATATTTTCATGTTGATATTTTTTCATTGTGAAATATTTTTACGTTTTTTTTTTTATCATAAGAATTCCCGGGACAATATTAGTTTTTGAAGAATTTCCGGCAAATGCTATATTTGAGGTTCAGATGAGTCTTTGTGCTTTACAAAAAAAGTTATATTTTGATATAACACTCAATGCTTTCTCATAATATTTAATATTTCTAATTTTGTGTCAATCAATAAAACTATATTTAAAATAAACAGGGAAAAGGGTCTGAAAAATACTCTAACTTTTGCCGAAATTGTTGTTACGATACCAAACTTTATGGAGGACCTTTTACTCCCTTGCACTATTTAATAGTGTATTTTAAAGGTATATATGTGCCCACGTAGACACATTATTCTTTAAAATGATGCAATATTTATGATGTCCATGTATGCACATATATATCTTTAAAATACACTATTAAATAGTACAGGGGGTAAAAGGTCATTTGCAAAGTTTGGTATCGTAACAACGATTTCTGTCAAAGTTGGAGTATTTTTCAGACCCTTTTCACAAATAAAAACTATTGATTGATGTTAAAATAGATATTATAATTTAACATTGTAATTTTTTTTTGTCACTCAAAATCATAAAATATATTAGAATCAATAACTATCATTTTCTTCTAATGTGTAATAATAAATCTCCTAATATCTTAATATACATACTTTAGGTGATAAAATGAAAGTAAGGTACTTAACTTTTTAAAAGTATAGTATTACAAAAACTTAATAAAAATAAAAAATATAAAATTTATGTCAATCATTCATATCTATTTATTTGACATATGATTTATGTGAGTTCATACTAACATAGGAATCTAAGTAATATGATATTTTTTCTAATGTTTGCTTGACTAAAAATAGGTGTGATTATAGTCACATTTGATGTGCACTCGCCTTATCCCACTAGACAAGTCAGCCTAAAACCCAAAAAATACGATAGCAATGCAGAAAATAACTATTAATATCATAAATGCGGATAACTTAGTCAATCTCATAAATACCCCCAAAACTTGGTTATTATGTGTACAAGTCATTAATGTATTATAATAGAATTGAAGATAAATACTTGTTATTAGAGTAGAACAAGAACATATTAAAGGAACAAAAGGATCTATTGAGATGACAAGCAGCTATCTCTCAAGTCTCCACAGTACAACCTCGGACGAAGCATAGAAGAAGGATAATCATGAAGGTCCGGGCTCATAACCTACACAAGTGTAGAAGGGAGGAGTAAGTACCAAACAACACGGTACTCAACAAGCAAACCACTAAACACGAGATAAAGCAAAATAGAATCCATGTACTCCTTTCATCCCCACCAAACCTCGAAAGACTACAACATACACAAAGATCAACCCAGCCTAAAAATTTACAATGTACATATCACATAGTTTAATAGATACAACCCAACAAATACAGTTTAATAGATACAACCCAACAAATACAGATTATCAATTCTCACATATCAAGTTTCATCACTCACAAAACTTCACAAAACACTCATAAGTTCATGAATAATGATAAATGTGCAATACAAACAAATGCATGAAATGTGATGCATGTATGTCCTATAAATATATAAAGGCTAAAAAAGGTTCTAAAAGAATATTGGGACAAACATCAAATCTCATAGCCACATAATGAGTTACGAAGGCCAATGTAGCACCCAGATTAAGCAAAACATATACATCAAGATGAAAGACTTTCAACATACCGGTCACAACATTCGAAGAACCCTTATGATCATGTTGAGTCCGAAGAACATGAAACCTATTCCGGTGAGAAGCACCCGAACCAAAATCATTAGGCTGAACTTGCCTACCATCCCTTCCTTTAGTAGCAAGCAACATACAATCTTTCATTTAGTGACCACTCTTTGCACAACCATAACAATTATTTGTACCAGCTAAGCACTTTCCTGGATGACTCTTACCACACTTTTGGCTTCTTAAGGCTTAGGGTTAGACACTCTATCTTTGTTGAACTTTGGAGACAGAACATATGAAGAACCTTGCTCGGAGAAATTTTATCGAAATTGAGCACGACCATGTCCATCGAACCTAGAATGAGAAAAATCACCATCACTGGTCCTTGCTCTTTTTGACTCTCTAGACTTCTTTTTTAGCTTATCCTATTCGATTTGTTGGACATACATCATCAAACGAGAGATATCCATTTCCTTAATCAACATGGCGATACGACACTCTTTGACCATCATTTTGGACAAACCTAATACAAACTTACGCATCCCTTTCTTAGAGTGGGAAACTATAGTCTGAGCATACTTAGACAATTGAGTAACTTCAATACATACTCCTTCACACTGATATTCCCTTGACGAAGGTTAATGAACTAAAACACTTTTGCTTCCCTCATCTCAAGGGGAAGGAAACGATCAAGAAAAAATCATTTAAATTTACCTAAATCTAGAGAACTCGCACCAATTGTCCTTTCTTCCTTTCATTGGTTGAACCACACTTGAGCAACACCCTTAAGTTGATAAGCGTCAAATTCCACCGGTAAAACTCCCATTATATCCACAATCTTATGAATTTCCTCAACAAAATCTTAGGTATCTTCATCAACTTTGGAACCAAAAAACTCTGGGGATTGATCTCGGTGAAGTCTCTCACCTTTGTTGTCGTCGTACCAACATTTGGGTTCACGGGAGCAATGACCTCTCTATTAGCTTGGATAGTCATAGCTTGAGCAAATGCTTGTAAATTGTATTGAAACTCAATATGAGACACTTTTTTTGCCAAAGGAAATACTGACACTTAAGAAAACTTGGGCTCCATATTATCAACCGCATTCCTTCTTACGTTAGCTCTTTGAGGAGTCATATTCTAAAAAGCATCAGACATGAGTTAAGAGAAGGACCTTTATAGAGATGAACTCTATGACACAACTTTAGAGTTGTGAAAGAAGTGAAGTTTCATAAATGCCTTGTAGCCTCTTATTCATAAATATGGTTCACTTCACACTTATGAATAAGACTCTACTCAACACGGCTTGTTAGAAATCATAGGTACTTTTCTAAAAAACTTGATGCTTTAAATACCAAGTTTGTCACGACTCCAAAGTACACCTAGACGTGACATGACGAATAAGACCCACAGAGATCCTAAACAAACCACTTGACATGAGCATGTCGTACAAGAAATGCAATAAGAAAGAATAAACAATATAGGTCTCAACTCATAAGATGACATAAATGATACCAACATAGTACATGAGAGAATACACAGAATACTACTAGGTCTGACATAGTATTTCTAACATCATATGAGTGGTTGAGATGTAACCCATACACCACGTACAATTCTGAAACTGAAAAGACCATAAAAGCAATAAAAGTATACATGGATTTTCCCTCGAACCATGCAGACTCACCAATCTAAGTGACCAATAGCGGAGCAAGCCACCTAAGTATGTCTGAGTGCAGGAGCATCGAATCCTGTATTACGAGACAATATAGGTACAAATATGCATTATTACTATGAATGTACTAAGTATGGGAAATAAGCATAAACATGATATCATAATGAGTTCGAAACGTGAATTCGCAAGACCAAGTAAAGACATAAGGAAGTTTAAATGCCAAATCAAAAAATGTATACAAGGTCAATGCATCTTAAAATTATAAAGAAATATTTCATAAAACCTTTGAAGAAAATATAATTCATTTATGGGATATTTACCGTTAACCAACAATAAGACCATATGAGCTATAACATGGAATTCGATGTAACCCTCACACTTAGGGGTGTGCATTATTTGTATTAAACTAAAAATCAAACCAAACTCTAATTTGGATTGTTTTTTTTTTTTTTTGGTTTTGGATTAATAATTTACTTTGTTTGATTTTTTGGTATGGTTTAAAATTTTAAAAAATATAAACCAAAAAACCAAGGAGAGTCTATTTGCCAAGGTAAAACTTCGTATCATTCATTATTGGTAAGGAAGATACACTGGATAGGTCATTTAAGACAATCCTATTGGTGCATATAGTTAGGAACAAGGAAATTGCTTCATGAGACTCGACATCTACTAATGGGAGAACCTCTATCTCAAAGTCCTATCGATGCTAATAAATCCCAACGAAAAAGGACATCATCATAATCATCGTCAAGATACTTGGAAAGGAAACGATTAAGACTACCAATTCAATTATAAGTCATATTAGAGTATCTCCTTTGAAAACCATGATTTCATAAGCTTGTTCATAAGACCTTTCTTTCTAAGCATCTAAATCATGATTACTTTCATATGTGAGAAAAACTATCATTGACACTTTATCTTAAAAGTATCATTTACTCATAAATCATTACTTTCATAAAACATGCATAAATTCATAATCATAATCCATAAGTTCATAAGTATAATTCATATCCATAAAATAGGCATAGGCATGTGTCCATGTGAAATCAATAAAAATTATGTAATTGTATCAAATCATGCATAATAAGATTTAATATAAGCAATTGAATCACAATAAATTGAACCCGTAGAGAATCACATGAAACCCTAAGAGAATTAGGTGACATTGAATTGGAGCTTTGAGTTTTATCTTAGAACCCAGTGGATGAAAGGGATCCGTTGATGAATTCCCATATACCTTAGCAATCATAGCTCATGAAGCCCTTGAAATCCTAGTTCTTCACCTTTGAGCCCTTGAGAGAATTTGGAGAAGAAAATCTTGAGAGATATTATGAGTTTGAGTGAATGTGAGGAAATGAGTATTGTTTTGAAGAGTAAAAATGGTTATAAGGGTAGTTATGGGACCAAAACGACGTATTTTAGGGGTTGATTAGGTAGAAAAAGACCAAAACACCCTGAATTAAAAACTATCAAACAACCTTACGACTTCGACATACGAACCATACTAGTCAGTCATAGAACACTTACTAGGACTTAACATTTTTGATCGATTTTCATGAGATCTTCCTACGACCCGTCAAACGTTCTACGACTTGTAAACCTGAACTGCAGAACCCATGTTTCCTAAAAATTCTCTAAGTTCAAAAAACACTTCTAATGATTTGCCTTCTACAAACCATAGGAGTTCATACGACCCGTTATGTTCATCCATAGGTCATCATTAAAGACTTGACATTTTCCAAAATTTAACTCAAATTCCATGAAAAGCTTCGTATGACTCGTAGAGGTTCCTACGAACCGTAGATAGGTTATGTGGAACTGTACTTATACATTTTTTTAGACTTTTCCTTTCCAATTCAACTTTTCAATTACTGAGGTATTGTAATAAAGTTTTCTTCTAACTCATTTTTTACACGTTTTCAACATCATGCCTCCTAGAAGAGTCTATCTTAGAAGGAATATGAATGAGGAGAAACAAGCACATATGGCTCCAACAGATCCTTTGGGTGAACATGTTACTCAGGCTGAGTTTAAGGCTACTTTCTAAGTAATATCCCAATCTTTGACTGCTCAGGCCAACCAAAAAGTTATGGCCTTTATTAACCTGAATATTGGTACGACTGTAACTAGAGTTGGGGACTTTATTCGAATAAACCCTCCAGAGTTCCATGGGTTTATGGTAGACAAGGATCCACAAGAGTTTACTGAGCGTATTTAGAATATTACTGGAATTATGAGTATCAC
Source organism: Solanum pinnatisectum (assembly GCA_035578085.1). Classification (NCBI taxonomy): domain Eukaryota; kingdom Viridiplantae; phylum Streptophyta; class Magnoliopsida; order Solanales; family Solanaceae; genus Solanum; species Solanum pinnatisectum. The sequence goes on along the minus strand of CM069083.1, from coordinate 44,830,238 downwards.
TCCAATCGAGAGTGCAAATTTGGTTACGTATAATTTGAATGGAGTGACTAAGATTTGGTATAAACTATTAAGGAGAAAATGTTGTCGATGCATGTCCATTGGTTTGGGAAAAGTTCAAGGGTGCTTCTCTAGACAAGTTCTTTCCACCTGAGTAGAGAGAGGCTAAGGTTAAAAAATTCATAAATCTAAGGCAGGGTAACATGACAGTGAATGAGTATTCTTTGAAGTTTACTCGATTCTCCAAGTATGCTTTGACTATGTTGTCCGACTCTAGGGCCCGTATGAGTAAGTTCGTATGAGGGATTGCCCATTAGTCACAGACAAAGGCAAACATGTTTGTCAGCAGGCTCAACCTTACGCTTCAACATGTCACCTGATTCAGTAGGGTACCTCATCTAGGACTGGTGGCTGACAACGTCAAGACAAGTTTTATGCTCTTCATACTCAATATGATTCCTTTGATGTAGTCACAAATATGTTACGAGTCTTTCAGTTTGATGTTTATGCCTTGTTTGATCCAGGAGCCACACTTTCTTTCGTTACTTCTTAGATTGCTATGAAATTTGATATCAGTTATGAAACATTATCAAAACCCTTCTCACTCTCTACTCATGTTGGTGAGTCAATTTTAGCTAAATGGGTATATGAGATTGGGTACCAGGCTTATAAGGTATGTGGAAACCTAGGGACCATTATAGGTCATAACTATATTGAAAAAATATAAAACTCTTTACTATATATGTATGTATGAGAGTAAGTCCTATGATTTTTTGAGGTATGTTATTGATTGGTGCAGTGATTATGCATCTATAAGGTGAGGATGAATATGAAACTCATTTGACTTGTTGCATTAGGACAAGTGTGTCAAAGTATCTTTTTGCATTATGATAAGTATGTTGAATTATCTTATTGTATTATGGCAAGTATATTGAATTGATTTGTTGCATTTTAACAAGTATATGATGATTTATATTGATAAAATGTCTAGTGGTGTTAAAAGAGTAGTACCCGTTTAACTTTTGCAATTTGAATTCCCTTATAAATGCTAAGTGTGGTTGAACTATCTTATATGTGATAAGTCTATGGGTGTGAATTGTGAATATGTCAAAGAAGTGGTGATGTTGTGATGAATGTGCTATGTGTGTTAACTGTGTACAAATGTTTGTCTATATGTTATATTACTGTGATTATATATTTGCTACTAATCTTAGTCAATCCTAAAACACTGATGCTACTTCTGCACTTTATTTTGAGTGCAGATTGTGATTTAGAGGTGTCTATCATACCTCATATTTAGTTGAGTTGCTTCTAGATTTGAGGATGAGCTACTTCTATTTGAACTTTCGCAAATCCTTTTATTTGTTGATGTCTTTCTTCTTAGACATTGAGACTCCTCATTTATTAGTTATTACTATTCTTAGACTTGTTAGTTAGATATTCTAGTACAATGACTTTCGGATACTAGATTGTAATAATTAGACTTTTGCATTTATCTATTTATTTAAGATTTAGACTTTATCATGTTGTACTTACGATTTTTGACTAGATTATTAGATGACTGCACGATTTAGGATATTAAGTGTTAGTTCACTCATTGGGGGTTGATGTCGGTGCCAGTTATGCGATTTGGATCGTGACACTTTCACCATCGCAACCTCCAAAACCCCAACAGATAGTGATGAACATAAATCATCAGAAACTCAATTTCGAATCAAAACAAAATTTAATATATCAATTTTTTATTACAATAGCAGATCAAACTTTAAAAGTTCAGTATTTATATCTATTTTTAATTGTCGATTACCTAACTATCGAAATTGAACTTTAGAAATACCAAGTCGATTATCAAATGCCCACCCCTAGGTATCTCTATTTTATTATATATAAATAATGTTAACGAGTAACTGAGATGTATTGATTGACCTATGCCTATAAATTTACAATGTTAGAAATTGAGAGTAAAAAATTAACCTCTATACATGGATGACTAACATGTTAAATATTAGAGAAATAATGAACATACCTTGTTAAAATATATTTTCCTTCAATTCGATATTATTGTACAAAAAATTGATTTATCGAACTGAACTTTGAAAGCTCATTGTTAATATCTACTTTCAATTATCGAATTATCAAATCAAACTCTGAAAATACCGAATGCCCACTCCTAGGAGCAAGTGTATTTTTGACTTAATTTTAACATGTATATGAACTAGATAGTAGCAACTCTTATTGGAGGGAAGAGAGAAAATAAAAATATGGAGTAGTTAATTTAATTCCACCACCATCCCTTTCCCCTTTCTCTCTCTCTCTCTCTCTCCTTAGCTTGAAGAAGAAGAGTTAAGAGTTTAGTACTAGCAACCAAGAAGGCAAGAACTGTACAAAGTTAACCGAATCTTCCTTCTTCCCCCTTCCATCTCCCCCCATCCCCAACCCCACCCCCCTTTTTATACCCACCCTTTTTGCCCGTATCCCCAAATTCTCTCACAAATATTGAGTCTTTTTTCATTCTCTCCCTTCCATGATACTTCACCATGTCCAAAATGAAGCATTTACTCAGAAAACTTCATATCGGCGGTGGTGTGGCCGATAATCCTCCTCACCTTACCCCTCATCACACCTCTCCTACTCAACAACCACCTCCTGTGCTTGATCCGAATCAGCAAACTAACCGGTTTGAACAATCTGGGTCAACTTCATCTTTGTCTCCTCAAACGACGCCGCCATCAGCAGCATTGCCCAGAGTCCCTGAGATGAATTCGGGTTCGGCTTCTGATTCTGCTGATTTTAATTACTTTGAGGAGGAGTTTCAGGTTCAATTGGCTTTGGCGATCAGTGTTTCTGACCCAGATTCTCGTGAAGATCCGGAAACGGCCCAGATCAAAGCAGCCCAAGAGATAAGCTTAGGATGTTCGCCTTTGGAAAATCCCGTGGAGTTCCTTTCACTTCGTTATTGGGTATATTCGAGTCTCCCCTTCTGATTATTTAATATTTTGATTGTTTTTACTTAATTGCTTTTGCAAATTCTCAAGTTAGGTTTAATTTCCATTTTTTTGCTTATGGATGCTACATTGAGGAATTTGCTTGTTGTGATACTTTACATGGAAAATACTGAAACTCTGCTTCAAATTATCCTAATTTGCCAATAAATTATGTTAAAATTGGACTGCTTGACCTTTGATTTTTTGGGTTATATGGGGGACAACTGACTAGGTAAGGGGAATAGTGTGATTGGAAATATACTCCTATGAAAGACTCCCACTGATACCGTTTGGTTATACACCTCGGTCATATCGAACTGCACACTTGTGCTTCTATGTGATTACAGTTTTAGTTTTGTATTTAGTTTTAGTTTTTGTGAGATTTCACTGGTATGTTGTTATTGTATAAGCGTACTTCCATATCTAAATCATATGCCTCTTGTACTGGGATCAAGCTATAAGCTCAGATATTTGAACTTGAGAGTCAATTAAATTTGCTTAAAATTGTAAGTAGCCATCTATTCAGTTCATTGTAAATTTGTGAGTATACACAGTCCTCATCTCCACCTTACACATGTTCTTTGTGTTCACTTTGATGTATGACGTAATCATCAATCCTATCGACCCTGGGGAATACAGCTAGAACAGTTTTAACCTACTAATTTTTGGTTTGTATACGTGTCTTCGCCTAAAAACTTTTTAATTCGTTCTATTTTTCTCTGATAATCATCTACATATAAAATCATTTTAATATTCTTTATATGAATACAATGAGTACAAGTTCCAACTATGAACTATGGGCTCATACTAATTGCTTTTATTCGCTTTCCTCCTACGCCGTTTGGTTAAGCCAGCTGTTTCAAGTGACTCCACTTTCCAAAAGTTAGATATCTTTTAATGCGTCACTCAGTTGGGATCTTGTTATGTTTAAGTTTTAGATTACCTCACTATAAATGCTCTATCTTGTAACCGTCGTCATGTTAATTGGACCACTATCCTTCCACCTACATTTGTACTTTATTGATCCATTAATGAGAAACTCCATCCGTGCACGACTCTTACTTTTTTTTGGCTGATACTTGATTGATAAAGTAAAAACTTTCCTTTAAATGTTAATTAAGCAATAAAACAACAAGTATCTAATTTCTAGCTGCTTCACTATCACAAGTTGTATATTTAACCCTATTTGGAACTTTTTTATTTGATAACCATGGTGTTCGGGCCAGCTTGTGTGCACCTCAACTAATTCCACGGGATACATGCCACCTTCCACAAGTACCCGCTTGCTCTGTCCACCAAGGCTAGGACAGAGGGAAAGAAATCATCTAGTGTTTTTTTTAAATCTTTGTTGGGATTTGAACTAATACCTCATGATTCTCAACTCACCCTATTGACCACTAGGTCACACCCTTGGGTGCACTAACCCTATTTGGAACTTAAAGTTGGATGCAATATATTCCACTTAAAATGCTTTACCAATTTGAAGTGAAAACAATTTGATTCATAACTAAAACGATATAACATGCCTTTAACAAGTAATATGATAGGTTACTAATACAAAAATATTGTTTTTTTTTAAACTGGTAACTTTAATCTATATATCCACATGTATACTACAACAAAAGTGCAGTTACCCTTCAAAAGTAGGGAAAATGTATAAGTACCCCCCAACCTATGCCCGAAATCCCAGAGACACACTTATACTATACTAAGGTCCTATTACCCCTGAACTTATTTTATAAATAATTTTCTACCCTTTTCGGCCTACGTGGCACTATCAACGAGATAGCTTGAAAAAATTGTCAACACGCGTTGGGCCCAGAAGATAGTGCCATGTAGACCGAAAAGAGGTAGAAAATTATTTATAAAATAAGTTCGGGGGGTAATAGGACCTTAGTATAAGTGTGTCTCTGAGATTTCGGGCATAGGTTGGGGGGGTACTTATGCATTTTCCCTCAAAAGTATTACAACTTACAGTGTAAAACAGTCTTAATCTAAACTGCTGCGTATAAACAATGTAGCACATCAAAGATGTCTTCTGCTCTAGTTAATATATCTTGTTTACACCAAAAATAGAAAAGAGCTAAGCAATTCATCTTGATCTTCTGTAAGCTATTCTGCCCATTTTCAAAACTCCTGTTGTTTCTCTCTGTCCAAGTTGTCCACCAAATACATGCTTGGACAAGTTTCTATCTCTTCTCCTTATCAGAAGCATTTCCATCTCTATTCCAGCTGCTTAGGACTCCTTTAATGCCCCCTTTGAAAAGATATAAATATATAAAAGCTTATAGGTATGTCAGATACTAGGAATTCAACATAATTTACTGTTTTGGTTTCGAGTTTCCTTCTTCTGTACATAGAAGGAAACAACTAAGTCATACATTCAAAAGTATTGTTCAGACAATGCATCTTAATGTTTCAGCTGAATTATTCAGTTTAATAAACACCAACCATTTCTTAAAAAAATAAAATGGATATCAACCTTCAGATGTTAGACTTCGAAATTTTAGTTTTATCAAATAGTTCCTCTATAACAATTAAGAATATAAGCTTGGAAGTCAAATTGAATTGCATTCTTCGTCATATGTAGTAACAACACATCAGTGCAGTAACAAATAGATGTGTTCTCTCTCTCTTGCTGCACCGTCTTAATTAGGTGTTATTAGATAATAAAATTTTTAGTAGGTGTTTGTGTTTAGCTATTAGTTGCTTCATATGGGTTTGACTTAGTTATCTTCAGAAAACGGAGTTTTGTACCTTCGTTGTTTTAGCTTGGATTATTAGGAGAAATGAATTTTATAATGTAGGTTTATTTGATTCAATCTGATTGAAACTCAAATTTCTGAACATTAAAACATATTACCCAACCCTAAGACTTTTTTTTGAGAAGTTACCCAAACAAACATCGACCTTTTCTTAAAAAAAATAAACAGATATCAACCTTCAGAGGTTCGACTTCGAAATTTTAGTTTTATCAAATAGTTCCTCTATAACAATTAACAATATAAGCTTGGAGGTCAAATTGAATTACATTCTTCTTCACCTGTAGTAACAACACATCAGTGCAATAACAAAATAGATGTGTTCTCTTTCTCTGCACCTCTTAATTAGGTGTTATTTAGATAATAGAAGTTTTAGTAGGTATCCTTTCTCAAAAAAAAAAAAGAAGTTTTAGTAGGTATCTGTTCTCAAAAAAAGAAGTTTTAGTAGGTATTTGTGTTTAGCTTTTACTAGTTGCTTCATGTGGGTTTGACTTAGTTATCTAAAGAAAATGGTGTTTTCTACCTTTGTTGTTTTGGCCTTGATTATTAGGAGCAACGAATTTTGTAATGTAGGTTTATTTGATTCAATTCGATTGAAACTCAAATTTCTGAACATTAAAACATATTACCCAACCCTAAGACTTTTTTTTTTGAAAAGTTACCCAACCCTAAGACTTATTTTTTTTTTTTTTTTTGAAAAGTTACCCAACCCTAAGACTGGTTTACTTCTCACTATTTGGGATCGGTTTAGGCAGTGATAATCTGAAATAATCTCAAAGATCTTCAATCAGATCCTGGGGACCTCAATTTGTAATATCTACATAGATGTAAGTGTCAGGTTTGGTGCACGTTGATGTACTTAATCTTCCTATTCACTTAAGTTTACAATTGATTGATATCGTAAATGTTGGCGCTTGCAGGTACAAATCGTGTCATTACATGTGAGCACTAGAAATTAAAATAAAATTTTCTATGTATGACCTTTTGCATAGGAGGTCTTGTCATTCTAGGAGTTGCTTAGGGGGTACTATTTTTGAGCTTTCAAAATTAATAAAGTAATTTAATTTATGGGATAGTGCTACTTATATAGTTGATGAACGGTAGGTCTTACTAGTTGCGATTTACTCTTTCCTCCAAATCTTTAGGCTAAACTAGCTATTTCAAGTGACCGCGCTCTACAAAAGTCTGATAGCTCCCTTTAATGCATTAAGCAATTGGGATCTTGTTACATACATTTAAGTTTTACATTACCTCATTTTAAATGTTGTATCTTGTAAACCTAAAACTTGTTAGCCAGAGAATTAGTCTGTCACGACCTAGACCGTCGTGATTAGCGCCCACACTAAATCCCTGGTTGGCGAACAATATCTTACCAACTACCAATGGCATAACCAATTCATTTAACACATTTAAAAGCATTTGAGACGAGAAATAAGAGTTCTCAAATATAACTGCGATAAAGTGCAGAAATTTAACTATTACAATCCCCAAGATCTGAAAGTCATTATACAAGGACTCTAACTAATAATGTCTAGGAGTAGCAAAAGCAAATAAAGTAAAACAATGCCAGAAAGGAAATAGATGTTGGTCATCTTCTGTGGCGGCCTGGATAGGAGTAGCTCACCTTCAAATTGGAAACACTATTGTGCTAGATATAGGGGCACGTAGAAGAGAATGGGTCATAAACTGCACTTAAAGAAAAGTGCAGGAGTAGAATCAATACAAACATTATGTACTAGTAGGCATCATAGGCCGACTCTGGTTAGTAACAAGTATATACTAATAAACCAACAAAACAAGTGGACATGTACAACAACACTTAATCAATAACTCAGTAATTCAAGCAGTCAACACCAACCTGTAAATAACCTGATTCCCAACATATCAATGTCAAACAATCACTAGACATATAAGTCACCAAAATACATATAATAGTTATCACAAAACTCTGCAAACATAAAGTAGTCACACAATCATGGAATTATATCCTCACTAATCCACATCTGTTCAGAGTGCCATATACAACACTCACAACTGTCACTAATCTGTACACACATGATAAGGGACTTTAATCTTGCCCAACTGTCCATGACCTGTAGGGGACCTTAGGTGTCCATGTACCGTACATGCATAGTACCCAATCCATCATACAACCGCTTTTGCGTAAGCTCATATTGAACTCGAGCCACTCATATATATTCTTTAAACCTAAATATATCTCACTATGTTCAAGATAACGACAAGTACAAAATGAATATCACAAGTGCATCACAATATCATTTAAAGATATGCTTCAACAATTTAACAACTTATTCATACAAGCATTGTCAAACCAACAAATATCAACCAAAGACTATGTATGAAGACCAATCAAACATGCTTTATTGACTCACAACGCATACAAGCGACTAATCAAAGTCTAATTGCAAATAAACCATAACCTACCTCAACTGAAGAACTGAACAAGCAAGTTATTTCATGTGAGCCTTCCCTTTCCTTAATGCCTCAGAATGCTCAAATTTAAAACAAGCAAATACAAGAATATTCAATCATCTATTCTTCTAACAATAGCTTTGGAAATTCAAACCTTCTTAATTCTACTCTTTCTCAAGGTTTAACACGTTACCCATAGGTTAATTCATCATACACTAGTTTTCCAATTATCATATTAGCCTATGTCATGGAGTTTCTACTCTATTAACCCCTTTAGAGTGGTTTTCATGCTAAGGATCCTTGTTTATTAGACTCTAGGTCCCTACAACATCATAAACACATATTACAACATCAATTCTATCCTAAGAAGTGTTAATTAACAACTTACAAGCAAAATATACACTAATTACGTCAACCCATAGGTTTTCCCACAATATTTATGAACTCTAGGGTTCCAACCCATAATCCACCATTTAAATCACCCTTTTCGATTCTAGGATGTTAATAAATCACTAGGTGGAATAGTTGACGAAGTAGACTTACCTCAAAGAAGAAAATAGCCCTAGCATTGGAAAAATCGTCTCTATAGGGTTTTTGGGACACTTGAATTAACTAACTTTAGCGCCTATTCTACCTCGTTTCGTCTGCCACAACGTCCACTTCTTCACTACAGCGGACCCACTATGGTGACCGTTGCCTCGTTATGATAACCATTGCCCCGCTATGGTGAGTCGTGGCGATATAGCTCACCCATGCTACATTGAGTCCCTGCCTACTACGATGGTTTTGCTACAGCGCAAACCCTACCATTGCAGCAGAACCCCCCTTGTCACGACCCAGGGGTACACCCTAGATGTAACATGGCGTATAAGACCCTGAGGGACCCCATACAAGCCACTTAGCATTCATAACATAAGAAATAGAAGATAAGAGATTTAAAACACATTTCAAGTCCAATAGTTTATAAAAGAAAAGCAGAAGTCTAAAACACTTGTCTCAATAGCCATCTAATACAATAGAATGAAATTGGGCCTAGCCCATACATCATGTTCAAACTGAAATACAAGAAAGAAACTAATCAATGAAAGTCCGTCCTCGAAGCACGAGGACTCACCAAGCTCGGAAATCAACCAAGTCAACCTCTAGACACGAAACTGAGAACCCTGAATATCGGACCCTACATTTGGGAAAAATGTAGGCAAGAGTATGCGTTAGTACAAAACAATGTACCAAGTATGATAGCCATGCATAAAACATTTAAATCATGCTAAAAAGGGGACATTTCATGACATGCAATTGACCAAGCTAAAACATGATATAAAAGGGTTAGAAACATGTTTCATAAAACATGGTCAATGCAAGCTAACATTCTTTAAAACCTTTGAACACATATGAGATACTTCTTGAAGTAACCTTAGTTCATTATTCCTGTGGGGAATTAGCCTTAATCGACATAGAGACCATGTGAGCTATAACATGGTCCCCGGTGTCTCCCACATCGAAAAGGGTTGTCCTACTTGCCAAGGTAAGGACCATGAACTTCTAGCTTAAGTGGATCCACTAGTTAATGTCTATCTAGACAATCATCCTATGGGGGCACATAGGTAAGGGATAAGGAGATTGCTTCTGAAACCCGACCTCTATTAACGGGAGAGCCTCCATCTCAATATCCTCTCGGTGCTAAGCATAAATCCCACGGAATAGTCATTTCTTACTTGTTCTTATTATCCATGGAAGGGCACGTCATCTTGCCAATCCATGCTAAGTCATAAGTCATCAATGGGAAGGTACAATTAAATATCCAATCCAAGCTAGGTTTCATTAGGATAGCTCCTTATCATTGATTCAATCAGGTGAAAAGACCTTTCAACCTTAGAATCCTTACTATGTGAGAAAAACTTTCACAATCATGCTTTCATGTGTTTATGAGAAAATCCTTTCAACAACACAACATTAACATCATCATTGATACTTCACTCTCAAAGCATACTTGAAGCATTTACATAGATTTCAAAAGAACATGCATAATTTCATAATCTCCTCTTTCATACTTCAAAACCCACATCACATCATCATAATTGGAAAATATGGGATTTACATGGGTTCATGGGAAAACATCATAAAATCATAGTAATTCATCAATTCATGCATAAGAGATCATAATTCAATCATTTAAATCAATAATAAAGAACCCATGGCAATTGAAGAAAACCCGAACTCAATTGGGGAATTCTAATCTTTGAAAATTGGAGAATTTGGGAACTCCATGAATAGAAGGAATTCATGGATGAAAACCATCATACCTCAAAGCCAATTGCTTATCTTCAATGGAGGAATTGAGACTTGACTTGAAACCCTAGGTTGAACCCTTCTTCTTCTTTAAGTTCTAGAGAGAGAAGTATTTTGGAGAGTTCTTTTTGGTGAATTGAGAGAATGATTTCTATTGGGAAATTTGGGTGTTAAAATACTTATATAGGGGTCTTAGTGAGGGTAAAACGATGTAGTATTAGGCTAGACTAATTAGGAAAAGATCCAACTACCCCTAAACTTAACTGCTAACCCACCATCTACGACCCTAGTCGACGGACCGTGGACTGACCTACGGCCCGTCCTAGTGGTCCATCGTTCGAATCAGAGAACTGGATTTTGGCCTTTGAACCACGGGCCCCAACCATGGACCGTGGTCTGACCGATGTTTGTTAGTCAGGCCGTGGTTTCATGGTTCCTTGGAGACTGTGGGTGCCCAGTCTACTGACCATACCCACGGTCCGTGGTCCCATCCATGGCCGTGGTTGGCCTTCATGGCTGGCACTTGAAATCCCTGAAAATTGCCATGTTGCCCTTTTTCGAATACGGGGTGTTACACCCCTCCCCCTTACCTAGAAACTAGATAAAAATTGAGATAAGCACCATCTCACAACACAACTCTCAACTGTAAGACATCACGACACAAACCAAACGCGACAACCACTACAAATGTTTGCTACGAACTCACTTGTAGCCTCAAAATCTCTTGCAGAGGTCTCAATTACTAGGTCACCTCTTAACGGAACACAACAACCACAATTCATCACAATTAAACAAGAGTTTTCAGTTTTAAACCTCCCAATCTTTGAGTTCTTATTAGCTCATTTCATTATGTGGACTCTAACAAGGGTATTATGCTAATGATTAGATGGGTCGTTACATAAGATACCAATTAACGTATCGCTGTCCCCCAACAGACAAGAAAGGGAATAAGGAAAGAATTACCCGACTCAGCGAAAAGTTCGGGATATTTACTATGAATGTCTGATTCAGTCTCATAAGTGGCCTATTCCACGGGATGGTCCTTCCACTAGACCTTCATGGACGCAATATCTCTAGACCTCAGCTTACATACCTCTCTATCTAAGATAACCGCTGGCTATTCTTCATAAGACAACTTTTCCTTAAACAAGACTAAATCCTAGCAAATAAAATAATTACCATCACCATGATACTTTTTCAACATATAAACATGAAATACCGGTGAACTCCCCACAAACCTGGAGGCAAATTCAATTCATAGGCTACCTCCCCCACACATCTAAGAATCTCAAATGGACCAACAAAGTTTGAACCTCCCTAGTCAATGGATGCTTTGTAACCTCCAAACAAGCCAGACTACCTATACTCTCGGACTTCTTACTTAGAGCATCAACTACTACATTGGTCTTACCCAGATAATATAAAATGGTTACATCATAATCCTTGAGCAACTTCATCCACCTCTGCTGCCTCAAGTTAAAGTCTCTCTAAGTAAATACATGTTGCAAACTACAGTAATCCGTAAATACCTCATAACAGACACCATAAAGGTAGTGTCTCCAAATCTTTAGAGCAAACACTACTTTAGAGCAAACACTACTGCTCCCAACTTGAAGTCATGATCAAAACATCACCCAAACAAAACGTGAAGCATCATAATAAACAACAAAATTTGTACCCTCCATAGTCAATGCTAAGATGGGAGCCGTTTAGAAAGCTCTCCTCTCACTCATCAGTCCACGGAAACAACACTTCTTTCTGAGTCAAACGAGTCAACTGGGAAGCAATAGAAGCAAATTCCTTCACAAAAAACAGTCCCAACTCTTTACTGCCTCCACTTTCTGTGGATCAATCATTATCCATTCCTTCGTAACCACATGCCCCAAGAGGATGCATCTTACCACCAAAACTCACATTTGGAGAACTTTGGAAAAAAATTCTTTTCAACAACCCCGAAACAATGCTCAAATGATTCTTATGCTCCTCCTTACTCGAATATACCAATATATCATTAATAAAAATTATCACAAACGAATCCAAATACGGTTTAAAAGATCCCATTTATCAGGCTCATAAAAGCAGCTGGGGCATTAGTAAAGCCCAAATGACATAACCAAAAACTCATAGTAGGGGAAAACTCTGTATACGAGCCGTATACTAAAAGATACTAAAAAAGAAAACCTATATCAAAAAAGGAGACCCAATCTTCTATACAAACCGGGTTCTCATAGGAACACCAAAAACAAACTAGAACAAAAGACTATTTTCCAGCTTTACAATATCTTGTTCAACCCCTTCAAATGTTCTTCTCTCTCTCTCTCTCCAAACAACGCTCAACAACTTTACAAAAAAAAAAAAGAAACGATTTCGCTTGATTTTTTGTACTTATATAGGGACCTCGTGAGTGCACCAAAAAGAAATACTCCCTCTATTTCAATTAGTTTGTCTTACTTTCCTTTTTAGTCCGTTTAAAAAAGAATGTCACTTTCTATATTTAGTAGCTCTTTACACCCAACATCCTATATGACATATTTAAGACCACATGACATATTTAAGACCACATGATTCAAAGGGTATTTTGGTTCATTACACACATTTTCAGTTTGATAAAATTGTACCACCGAAACTTAAAGGTAAGTTCTACGAGTGGTGGTTAGATCGACTTTTTTTTGTGTGGACGGAGTGCTGGTCAATCAAGAACTTTCATATTCAGAAGATACAAGTTGAAGAGATGGATGTGTGGACATACTAGAAGAGATAGGATTAGGAATGAGGATATCCGAGACAAGGTGGGAATGACCTCCGTAGTGAGATGGTTTGGGCATGTGAAGAGGAGATGTGTAGATCCCCCCCGGTGAGGAGGTGCGAGAGGTTGCATATAGTTGGTATGAGGAGAGGTAGAGGTCGGCCGAATAAGTATTAGGGAGAGTTGATTAGACATGACATGACGCAACTTCAACTTAATGAGGACATGACCTTAGATAGAAGGGTATGAGAGGCACAAATTAGGTATAAGGTTAGTAGGTGGTTAAGTTTTGTCTTGCTTTTTGGTGCAATTAGGCTTGGTGGGAGTCTGGTAGTACCGTGTTTGTTGTAGTATTAGTCATAAACATGTAGTCTCTTGCTTTTGATATCTACTACCATTTGTTGTCTGTTATGTTTTAGTTACCGCTTTATTCCGTCGTTGTTATTATTCTTTTTTTTGAATGCTTTGTACTGCTTTCCTTATCAATTGTCATGTTCTCTTCAGTGTCGTATTTTTTTTTCATAATTGTTTTGATTTGTTGCACTTGAGGCGAGGGTCTTTGAAAATAGTCTCTCTACCTCCACGAGGTAGGGGTAAGGTATGCGTACACTTTACCTTCCCAAGACCGCACTTGTGGGATTGGATTGGTTATGTTGTTGTTGTACGCACATCTTTAGTTTAAGACCACAAGATTCAAAAGCCTTTTATTTTTCTAAAACTTTGTGCCGTGTAAAACTAAGACAAAAAATATGAGTAGGCAGTAAAAGATAGGAGGTTATTCCTCAAAAGCTTACATAATTCTTCTCTACTTATCGAAAGCTCTTCTATTTCTCTCTCTTCATATCTTCCACATTAGTGCTAATGGTGCAACACCCCATGCTTCATGTTTTCTCTTTCGTCTCTTAAGGGTCTAGTTAAATATTTGCATATTTAACCGTGCCTTATATCACTCATTGAAGACCAACACATATCAGTATTTCACACCACAAGTAAGACTATCCGATAATGTAATAGGATGTGATTCGTGTCTTTTCTGGAGCTTTTACTCATGAAGTATCTACTGATGTATGTAATCTCCTCTTCCGCGAGTTCTCAGCCGTCAAGATCACCTCCTCACTGCTAGCCAAGTGAAAAAGTACGCTTTTCTCAGTATGCCAACTTTTACCTGCCCAAAAGCTTCTCATAATTGGACTTAAAAGAAAAAATGTCATTATTCTCTGTCCTCCATCTCCATGCTTCATGATTAGCCTGTATAATATTTTGTTTGTGAAGTAATCCAATTCAATGTTAGAATTTTGCCATCTCCCAATCTCGCAAGTTCCTCATGAACCTCAAAGCCAATGAACTTAATCGACCTTGTAGCATTCGCGTCCCTTGGATTGTCATCTCCTTTTGGCATGAAATCTGTACGTATTTGGAAAGATGATACTAAAGTGTTGTTCTCACATCACTTGTGACCTCAAAATTTACCCTACTCCTATCACCTATCCTGCATGACACATTGACACATTCCCATCAAATCCTCCCCCCCCCCCCCCCCCCCTCTCTTTCAAGATATTTCTCTAAAGCTGACATTAAGTGTTGCATTTTTAGTCCTGCATTCTCCTTCCAGTGCTCTATATTTCTCCTCAATCACTTCCCTCTAAAAAGTATTCTCCTTTACTCCAAATCTCCATAACCACTGATAGCATCCTGTTAAGGACCTTTACATCTTTAATCCCAAGTATTCCCCGACATTTTGATGCCATGACAGTCTCCCAGTTTATCAGGTGAAAATATCCCCACTAGAAACATCCCATAGAAAAAATGTTTTTTTCACTTTCTTAGAATGGAAATTTTCTCATGTTCTATGCTATAAAGTTTTCTGTTATATTAGTGAAAGGTAGGATTGGACTAATGTTGACATTATTATGGATTAAAATACTCCAAGAAATTAAACATCATCACTATTGGATGCAAGTGATCTTTAAAATGTAGTCCTTACCTTGATCCTAGTTCCCATTGAATTAGAACATCCAACATTGACAAAGGCAGTACTATAAAAGTGATTATATACATTAATTTACAGCATTGTGTGTATAAACAGTTAGTTACTTTTAGCAGACTGCAGACTTTGGGTTGTCGCTATTTAGTGCTTTGTTTCCTGTGTTCCTTGCTTAAGTTTTGCATCCGAAGTTTGAATTGGTTCTGAGCCTTCTACCTGGTGTTAATGCAGAACTATAATGTCGTAAATTATGATGAGAAAGTGATGGATGGATTCTATGATGTTTATGGAATTAATTCCAGTGCGGCGATTCAGGGAAAGATGCCTTTGTTAGTGGATCTAAAAGCAGTTTCGGTTTTGGATAATGTTGCTTATGAAGTTATCTTAGTAAACCGTGCAGCTGATATGGAACTGCGGCAGCTTGAGGAGAGAGTGTACTTCATGTCCCGGGAATGCCGAGCTTTAAAGAAGGTCCCGGTTACAAGCTTTTTAGTTGAGAAAATCGCTGACCTTGTTGTTAATAGGATGGGAGGTCCTGTTAATGATGCAGAAGAAATGTCAAAGAGGTGGACTGCAAGGAGTTATGAGCTAAGAATTTCATTAAACTCTATCATTCTTCCCCTTGGCTGTCTTGATATTGGACATTCTCGACATAGGGCCTTACTCTTTAAGGTGACAAGAGCTTCAATCTCTCCTTACATTTCTTTACTAGATTGATATGGATAATTAGCTTGCTTTAGGATAAAACATACTATTCTTTTTTTTGGGTTCTAGTATCAAATGATTGATACTCATTACCATGAAGTATTCAGTAGTGAAGTATTTCCAGGCTAACTTCCTCATTTTTATCATCTGTAACTACCAAGTAACACCTACTATTTACTTCAGATAGATCTTTGCCTGTCTTTCAATCAGGGGCGGAGGCAGCATATAATGAGGGGGGTCATCCGACCCCCCTGGGCGAAAAATATTACTATTTATACATGGTTAAAATTATTTTTTAGGTATGTATAATAGATGTCGAACCCCCTTCCACTAGTTCGTGTGTTTACTTCTCAGATTTTGAACCCCCTTAATTAAATTTTCTGGCTCCGCCACTGCTTTAAATGTTCAGCAGTGGAATTCATGCTCTAGTATAAGGGCATCTGGCATCTTATTCAAAATGAGAAGGCAGTGCTAATTCTATCATTTAAAGCTATATTTAGTCCTTTTTTGACCGAATGGAAAATACGGAAAATCTCTGACTTCCAAGAGTGGATGATTGACTCTCTTTTACACCAGTTTATTGTTTAGTTGGTTCCTTTTCTAAAGGACTACAACATTTTCTCTGATTTTTGTTAAGAGTCTTCCCAGACTCGTGCTTTTAACCATACCATTTACTCTGCTGAATAGGTACTTGCTGATAGAATCAACCTACCATGCAAGCTAGTTAAGGGAAGTTACTACACTGGCACTGATGACGGAGCAGTTAATTTGATCAAATTTGACAATGGAAGGTAAAGAATCTTTTGGTGGCACATTTTTCCTGGATGTTTATAGTGTTTGCTGAAAATATCAATTTGTGTTTTAAATCTTTTCAAGAGGTGAATTTAGTTCTGCTTTCTCAAAATTAGTATTTCTAATAAAATCCTTCATAGTGGCTGTTGAGTTTCTGATGTCTCCTCTCTCTCTCTCTCTCTCTCTCTCTCTCTTAGATCTTTCCACCCTATATTTCTAGTTGTCGAAAATCATGTAGAGCAGGGGTGAGGTTTGAGGGTTTTGGATGGGTAAATTCTAGCTTCAAAAATGATGCAGCACCCTTTTACTCTGTTTGAGCAGATATGCTTTTGATTTTAACACAAATTTGGTGAGGTTTCTGCACAGAGAATGCTGCTTGCTATATTTACTAACATTTTTTTTTTTAATTTAGCGAGAATAACCGTTTTATCTTTTTATTTTTTTCATGCTTTAATTATCAAGTAAATGAAGTTAAGGCATACTTATATTCGTCTTTGTAAAATATAGTATGTTTATACTAAATAAAAAAGAGTACTGTTAATTTCCCTCTGTTTTCTCTTTTTTCTCTTGCAAGTTTAGTCAAAAGTTTGTTGTCTAAATCTTGCTGCTTCATGTAGGTTATTTGCTGTTTATCAATCTTTTGCCTTCATCTTCTATTTAAGTTCTTTAACCTTCTTCTGTAGAA
Organism: Solanum pinnatisectum; assembly: GCA_035578085.1. Taxonomy (NCBI): domain Eukaryota; kingdom Viridiplantae; phylum Streptophyta; class Magnoliopsida; order Solanales; family Solanaceae; genus Solanum; species Solanum pinnatisectum. The sequence goes on along the minus strand of CM069083.1, from coordinate 44,812,861 downwards.
TTACAACCATGAAATTTAGGAAATTTCCAGTAGTGACCTGACTGATTATTTTTTTTATTGTGCAGTGAATATATTATTGATTTAATGGGTGCACCAGGTGCCCTGATTCCTACTGAGGCACCAAGTGGTCAATTACAAAGTTATGCAGTAGATGTGCACAGTGTAACACCACTTCCTTCTGGCGGTACTGTCATTTCATTTCCTGTATTTGACACACAAACTGGGACAGGATCAGGTTCAGTTACTGCTGCTCATGGAACTGCCAATACATGGATTTCAAGGGAAGAACCAGCTTTCTACCACAATGAAGCAAAGGGGAATTGTGGAAATAGTTCAGGTAGAACTGGAAGCACCCAGTTTGAGCATGACTCTGGAAATCTCCTTCCATTGTCGGCTAGATTATGTGATGCTTCAGCAGTTTCCCATGATAACGCATCCATTGCACAAATAACGCAAGCTAGAGAAGCTTACGAGAATGTGAACAGTCTTGCAGAAAACTCAGAAGTTAAACTCCTAGGTGTTTCTCCAGAGAGTCAAATGTATTTGCAATCAGATCTGGTTTTAGGAGTTGTTGCTGGAAAAAATCAATTATCAGAGGAAAGGGCTGTTGATACTAGACAAAGTTCAGAAATTAACAAGCAGTCTCTTGTAGCCTTCACCGGGATGAAGTTCCCTTACAGTATATCCTATAAAAGTGAACAGGAGTATACTGTTACTGCACCGAGAGACGATACATTATATGATTCAGGTGAGAATTTTGCACGCGTTGGATGTAGAACGAATGAAACAATCCAAATTGGACAAGGAGAATGTGTGGGTTTCTTATTTATCCATTTTCTTGAATCTTTTAGAAGAACAATCTGAAAGTTGTTTTACTTGATGAAGGTGATAAATTCTTTAGGGAGAAGTTTGGAAATATTTCAGATAACGATTGTACTTACAAAGACAAAGAATCAGCTACAAAAGCAAGGGAAATAGTTACTTGCATACAGTCTAAGTCTTATGCGGTGCAGAAAGAACAGCTTGATCCAATGCTACGTGGAGTGGCAGAGTGGGAAATTCCATGGGAAAATCTCCATGTTGGTGAACGTATTGGTATTGGTAAGACTCAGTACTTTAAGTTCATCTTCTGTGATCGGACATGGATTGGTGATGCAACATTGGAGAAAAGTTTGTGCATATTTATCTAAATCAAATATAAGCTTTCACTTTTTGGCTTTCTGTTGTGAATGTATGGGTACATGTTGCTATCTTCTTGTTAAATGATTGAAGAAAAATGGCAGAGTCAGACAGAATAGTTCTGTATGTTATTCGTAAATTATGTAGTTCACAGTTCATATGCAGTTACTTACCGAATGATGCAAGGTACACATTATTCTATTGACTTAAATAAAAATAAAGGTTTGTACATAGAAATGTGTTCTCAGATTATAGAGCACAATCATACTTTACTCCCTGTAGAAAGGCCACTTCTAATTATGTTGTTAAACTAGGTCATAAGCATAAAAAAAGTTGTATCATTTTTCCCCCTAGTGTTTGTGATTTCAGGCTTAGTCATTTTAAATTCTCCAATTTTTGTGAATATTCCTATTAATAAGTCATGTGTTAATTTATATTATATGAATAATAAGGTCTAAATTACAACCAGTTTCAAAAAATAAAAGAAGGTCTAAATGATAAGTGTTCAGATGAAATTTGTTAGATTCTTTCCTTGTCAGAACTAGGTCTGCGTTAGTTTAATTGTGATTATGCATTGGCAAATCGTAGCTTGCACATTGGGTTAAGGTGAATTGGTAGATGATATGACCTTTTATTTAATGGATGTGCCAACTATTGGAAAGGGCTGAATGCATTACCTTTCTTCACATGAACAATACAGTACTCCTGCCATCCCAAATTCAGTTGTCCAAATTTTGACCATTTTATGGAACGGAATTGTTATATATTTTGTGTAAGGAACAGATGTTGGAGAGTTCTCACAGCTTGTTGATTTCATTCTAAACTGAATATTTTGTTGAAGATGTAATATCCTTTTATGTACTTTGCAGTATCTCCCTGGTACTAGCTTTATTAAAATACTATTATCTTATGAAACATATTAACGCCTTTTCAGTATCATATTACCAAAAGTTATCATAGTACCTTCTTTTCTTAAAATTATCAAAATACTCCAATTCTGGAAGGGGTATAATTGTGTGAGTGCCTCCAGTAGTTTTGTTTGACTAGAGACTTTTAGCACTTTGCTAAATATTTCCCCCTTCCCTTCTTTTTACTTACTTTTAGGAAGCAGATTATTTGTTCCTTATTAATGCAGTTTAACATGTAAATTAGTTATTTTTTTCTTGCTTAAGTGAATGTAAAAAGAAAAATATCATTAAGGTTGGATGCTCAATATAATAACACTGATGTGACTTTTCAGGGTCATATGGCGAGGTATACCGTGCAGAATGGAATGGCACAGTAAGTCTTATTTCTGATTGAATATCTATTCGTCTACCCTGAGTAGAAATAAGAACCATAGCACATTAGCTCTAAAGTTTGACAAGTCACCAATTTTCTGTGCTCCATTTTCCAGAGAAAGCAAAATGGATTTGTCTTTTTTCATGGATCAGTTTTCTAATTTTCTGAAGGGTTCTTTCAAATTAGAGATTATTTTATATTTCTTTTATGTGTCAATCTTTTCCATGAATTCTGAAATCGTAGGAGCTATAACACCACTGGATGTGTGCACACTCTCTTATCATAAGAGGCGTGTGTGCACACTAGATATTAAATGACTTGACGAAATATTTAGGCACCATACACTTTTCATCAAAATTGTTTCAAAAAATGTCATTCCCAGAGGATAATGACAAAAAGAAAATAGGCAAAAATTGAGAAATCATTGGGTCATATGTGGTTCTCATGATTCCAAGTGGAAGGATAAGAAGAGTTTCCACTCTACTTTACTTTTAGTGGCACTGGTGCCTGTAAATTTCTCCCTGATTTCAATTTATGTGACGTAGTTTGACGCGGGATGAAGTTTGAAAGAAAAAAAGACTTTTGAAACTTGTGGTTTTACACGTGTCATAACATTTGTGTAGCTGTAAGACTTTTGAAACTTGTGGTTTACACATGCCCTAACATTTTAAGGAAGAGCTCATTTCTCATTAAGAGTAAAATGAGAAGTTTAAAGTTGAATTACTTTCAAATATAGAAATGTGCTATTTTTTTAGAATTGATTAATAAGGGAATCCTGTCACATAAATTGGAACAAAGTATGTTGGGAATACAAGATGATGGTAAGGGTAATTTAGAAGCGCCATTGAACTTCAAGTAGACTCAAAGCAACTATTTCAAATAATATTATGCATAGTATAGACAAGATTTTCCTCTTAGATCTCTGTATGTAGCTTAATAGATAAGCTGATATTTCCTTTCACAAATTCCTTTCTTCCCATAGTCACTTTGCAACCGAATTCTCACCCATGAACTTCATTATGTCCTCTTTCCTATTTCTCTCCTTACTAAAGCACCTCACAAAATCTAAAATTGGTTCAGCCAGATTCTAATTGAGCATTTTGTTCCTGATTAAAGACATATACACTTGGCAGAAAACACTGACAACCCCTTTAACTTGCCAATAAAATTCATTTTGACATTCAAACCATGGCATGTTCCTATTAAGCACCTGCACATGATTAAATATTTCTTTTTGACACTTTTGGCTCAAAGTTTGGAAAATCTTTTGCGCCTGTTCTCGAGTGCTCATTCCATAGATAAGTTAATCACATAAATATATCACATCCTTTAATTATAGACATCAACCTTAGTTGGAACATGCATGAGGTTTTACGGCCTATTGATCTAATGTGAACAATCAAAGGAGGTGAGATACAACTAGGTAACTTATCTATGTAATGGGTGCTTGCGAACACACATAGAAGCTTTTCTAAAATTGAGTCGGAATTGTCTAAATGAACACTTTATCATGTGTTCGGGTACTCAATCGGAATAGGCAGTAGTTTGAGTGTCTGAATGAAATTTATTGGCAAGTTTGAAGGGTTTTCGAAGTATTCCTTCTGCCTATAATACTTCCTTTTTTGATAAGAATGCATATATAAACACATACATATATACGTGCTCACATAACGAGAAATATGTGTACATGTAATAGTGATGGTCTCTCATTACCAAATCAATCTACCCCCAGCTTCATGTTTCAACCATTTTCTTTCATTCTCCATTTGATCTTAAAATCACAGACCATGCGCTCCAATTCTCCGTAATTGTATGAGCTATTTTGATTCTCCTTAAAATTGAAGAGATTGTAAAGTAGTTACAACCAAAAATGGAATTAACAGATGAAACACTATGTTTAGAAACCATGGCAAGGAAATCCCATTGTCTTGGTTTTTCTATTCCTTTAGCCAAGTCCCCCCAAATTAAACTTAATCAAATCAAATAGACTATGCTCTCAAACTAAATTCATTAGATGGTGAATAATCAGGGAGAATAATGAAGAATAAAGGGGAATAAATGTACTACAAATTTTGGGTAAAGGCTGGGCATAGTTATAGCAATCAAATTAAACCTAATCAATGTAAACTAATCAAATTAATATGAAATTATGAATCATGTGATAATCTTAACACTCTCCTTGAAGTATTTTTGTCATAGGCTCCAAACGTGTTGCAAATGTATTCAATTCGAGGAATTTTGTCTTTGTAAGAAAATCCACTTGTTGATCATTTAATTTGATGAAGCTAGAAGCAATTCATCCGGATAAAATTTTCTGTTCTTAAAACACAATCCACCTCTGTCATGTTCTTTCATGAGAAAACTAGACTTGAGGCAATATGATTTTGACATATTGGTTTTATCTATTCAACTTTACTTCACATCTACTCTTGGAGAAGTTATTTCTTTACTAAATTGGTGACAACATCTTGGTTTTCACTCTTCAAAGAAATTATATTTTCTCTAATCATGACACAGTATTTAGAAGTAGCTTATCTATCTAATCAAGAACTTGCCCAATACAACTATTCTTCAAATCCCAAGCTATTTGGGATCTGTTATATATATGTCCTTACCACTCATTTCGTTCTACTTGGTCTTTTCTTAGGATCACATCCCAACATATCCTAATATAGGATAAATAGTAAGAGCGAAATATATGCACCGCAAGTTTAGTCAGTATAAGAAAAGAGAAGTTAAGGTGAGATTAGACGGGATTGTGGTTGTCTAAAAGCAAACAATTCAAATATCTTGGTTCGTTCCACGAGAATGGAATGATAGATGAAGATGTTAAACAAAATCAAATCAGATGGTTGAAATTCAAATTTGCTACCAGGGTGTTATATGATGGAAGCATGCCTACCAAAATGAAGGATAAGTTCTATAGAACAGTTATAAGACCAACAATATATATGGGAGTGAATGTAGGGCCATTTAAGTCCAACATATCTGTAAGATGAGTGTTTTGGAGATGCATATGCTCATACAAGATTAGACAAGATTAAAATATACCACCTTCGCCAAAAAGTACAAGTAGCACACGCTAAAGATAAAATAAAAGGTTGCTTGAGATAGTTTGGTGATGTCCTGCATCAATCTCTAGATGCACCGGCTCATAGATGTAATACCATGGTAAGTGAATGTGTTAACTAAGATCACGTGGAAGGAAGTTATCTAAACGACCTATAATTTTTCTTTGGAAGTCTCATGCAGACTTAGCGAAACTTAGGGCACAGTGGATAAAATAAACATTTATACAGGTGATGGAATTAGTTGGGAATATGCTTTGGTCGTGTTAGTACATTTATTTTAGGTTTCGTGCTTTCTAGCATTCTTTTAGCCCTATCTGAGATTTTTATGCCTACAGAAATATAGACAACTTCTGGTACTCTTTCTATATTTTATTTTTAGCCCTATCTGAGATTTTTGTTTTTTTCTAGTCTTTGTGTTCTCTGGTATCTTGTCAAATCTTTGTTCTGGTTAGTGGCTAGTGGTGTCCTAGAAAGCTGACATGTGCTGATCACTCACTGTCCATACATTACTTTGAACTGATAAAAGTAATGAAAGAAATAGACTAGCATCCCGCACCTCGGTAGTCTGTGCCAGTAGCATGAGAGTGGTCTGGAATGTTTACTGTAGTGATTGTATAATTATCTAACACTCTTTTTCTGTAAATTTAATTTAATGGAATGAATCTTTCTATATTGCAGGAAGTTGCTGTGAAGAAATTCATGAATCAGGATATAACAAATGATGCCCTTGAACAGTTTAAATGTGAAGTAAGTTGTAACCAGACAATGATAATGATATCTCTGTACTATGAGTTCTCCTGAACTTTAAGAACTCTTTGTGTGTATTGCATTTTGCAGATTGAAATTATGTTGAGGCTGAGACATCCTAATGTTGTTCTATTCATGGGAGCTGTAACTCGTCCCCCAAATCTCTCTATATTGACCGAGTTCCTTCCCAGGTTGAGAACTCTTTGCTACATGCACATCTACTGACATACTACACTTGGAAGTTTGCCCATTTCTTAAATGTTTAGTCTTGGCTTTCTAATTTTGGCTTATGGGATTTCAAACCATTCGTGTGACAGGAAATTCTGCATTGTTGTCGGTTTGTAGTGGCTTGTACCTTTTACATTTGTGTTCTCTCAAATCTTTCTTTTGGGAGAGCAAATGGTTACACAGTTTAAAATGTGCAAGAAACTCCTATCTCATCTGAAATACCTCCTAGTTCTATTGCCATTGATGCTGAGATATTTAATAGTATATCACATTTGTTATTGAGTAATATATCAATTTTGTGTCTCTCTGCTGAAGTGTATCTGATATCTGTAGTTTTGGTGCAGGGGAGGTTTATATAAGCTACTGCATCGTCCAAATATCCTTATTGAGGAGAAAAAGCGTATGCGGATGGCACTAGATGTGGTATATATTTGATGCTGAACACCCCCACCCCCACCCCCACCCCTCACGGGTTTGTTGTCAGTTTTAGTTTTCTGTTTGCTAACGTCTCAACTTCTTGTAGGCCAAAGGAATGAATTACTTGCACACAAGCAACCCTATCATTGTGCATCGAGATTTGAAGACTCCGAATCTTCTGGTTGATAAAAATTGGGTTGTTAAGGTGTTGTCTGACTTGAATCTTGAAATAGTTGCCTGTAAAATTTGTAAGAAGTAAGCTGCTGTTTATCCCTCAATAATCCATGCTTCTTCCATGCTTGAAGGTTTGTGATTTTGGGATGTCTCGCATGAAGCACCACACATTTCTCTCTTCAAAGTCAACTGCTGGAACGGTGATTGCATGCTCACTTTTTATGACTCAGTTTATGCCATCTTTCCAGGCCTCTTTCCTGCTGTCCACTACCCTTTGAGAACAAAAACAAGAACTAACAAAGATTATGGTCTAAATAGGTTGAGAAAAAGATAAGATCTGAAACCGTCAAATTTTCTAATGGTATTCCATTAATTGCAGGCTGAATGGATGGCACCAGAAGTTTTAAGGAATGAACCATCCAATGAAAAGTGAGTTTACTCTTTATTAATACTGTTCTTGAGGCTGAACTTTGCTATGGTTATTAGTTTTGGATTTTCTTAGATGAGTTTGGTTTGTCTGGTTTGCAGATCTGATGTGTACAGTTTTGGTGTAATACTCTGGGAGTTAACTACTCTTCAAGTGCCATGGACAGGGATGAACTCAATGCAAGTTGTTGGAGCTGTTGGTTTTCAGGGTAGACGCCTTGATATTCCTCCAAGTGTTGATCCCATAGTTGCAGAGATTATAAGCGAATGTTGGAATCAGTACGTATCTATTGAACTTTGATACAATTTCATTTGCAAATGATTTCCAGTGTGTTCATGTCCAAAAGAATGTGTCTTCGTTTAACTGGCTAATACCCTTCTTTTCTGCAGAGATCCCCAAGTGCGCCCCTCTTTTGCGCAGATTATAAGTCGTCTTAAACGTCTTCAGCGTCTTAATATCCAGGGATTTGAAACTTGTACAAATCAGCATTAAGGTTGACAGGTTAGGCATTGTTGTAATAATAACAGAAGCTTGTTGCTGGGCCCAAAGTGCCAGAGCAACTGAGAATTGATTGCAAAGTCTTGTAGATGCAAAGAAGCACTCAAGAAAACCCTGGATTGGAAGCAGTTGGTTCATTCGAAGTGGGGACTCAACGCAACCAATTCAGAAACAAGCAGATATCTCCAAGTCAATGGCTGCACGAAGTGCAGTAGTTGAAAATTAGGTCATAGTGATCGTTGTATCCAGTCTTGAGTTATGTAAAAGGAAAAAAGAAAAAAAAAAATCCGTTTTAGTTTTAGTTAGTTTTAGGCTGATGAATGCACAGTACCATTGAGATATGTAATGAGTTCCAAAAAGGAGCAGCAGAAGAAAAATCTCAATTCTGTGAAGGTCGTCGAAGGAAGCAATTGTAAACAGTCGGTCTCTTCAGGTTGTACCCAACAGAAGAATAAATGGAAATGAGGAAAATTTCCTACATTACCATCTTCATTCTCTTTGTTGTGCTTATATATATAGTGAAGTGAAGACATTTTTGTGTATAGTAATACGGTGTACAGTAAGTACAGTGCTAAACTTATTTGCTAGACGTTGAACCACCAACTTGAGTAAGGAGCCTTTTTGCCTGCTGATTCGACTCATTGCTAAAAAGGTTATTGAAATCTCCCTACCACTTTTGCAGGTGAACTGTTCTGTTTTGGCTTGGTAAATGCTTTTGTGAATAAGTCATCTTTCTCTTACATTTGTGAACAAGCTCACACTTGGGATCTAAACCTACAGCCTAAATTCTCGAATCAACTTATGTTAATGTGATTCGACAATTCTTAACAAATAATTTTCCCTTCTTTATCTCATAAATCCAAGAGTCGACCGAACCATAAGGCCGCTAAAGCCTTGACCTTAAGCCCCAACATCATTAAGGCCTCAAAATTTGTCAATGTACATTAATTATTCAAAGGTTTTAAGTTGTATGTTTTCTGTTGAATTTGGTTTATACTTATTGAATGAATGCACAAAATAAGATAAGTGTTTATCTGTTAAAATTAGTACATTACATGCCCTTTTTTTTGGTTCTCACTCCTCCACATACGTTCATTTCATTTTCCCTGTTTAAAATGAGTTGAGTCTCCAATTTCAATTGAAAATTTTCTAGTCAATTATTTTTTTCTTTGCCACGTTTAGTTGATTCATACACCATAAAGTAAGCCCTTTGAGATTATAGAATCAAGGTATTTTTTTTACGGCAAAGGGACCGATTTACCCCCGAAGTTTAATAAATGGTACGTATATGCCCTCCGTTATACTTTCCGTCCACATAAGCTCCTGCCGTCCAATTATAGGTACACATATACCCCTCTCACTAACGGACCCCTAATTTCTTACACGTATCTTAATCCTATTGAACTACCCGTTTGACCCTTTTTTTTAACCCATAACCCAACTATCTACCCCATAACCCAATACCCACCCAATTTCCTCTAAAAGGATTCCTAATTAAAACACCCAAATTAACACACCAAAATCTGTCCCTTTTCCCTAGTCGGAGGTCCCTGATTTTGGTGTGTTAATTTGGGTGTTTTAATTAGGATTCCTTTTAGAGGAAATTGGGTGGGTATTGGGTTATGGGTTAAAAAAAAGGGTCAAACGGGTAGTTCAATAGGATTAAGACACGTATAAGAAATTAGGGGTCCGTTAGTGAGAGGGGTATATGTGTACTTATAATTGGACGGGGCTATAATGGAAGAAAATATGCGAAAGCATGTACGTACCATTTATTAAAGTTCGGGGGTAAATCCGTCCCTTTGCCTTTTTTTTTTATGTAACCTCAATGAATTCAAGCATCCAAAAGAGTTGCAACATAGTAGTGCAACTCAACTTGATTTTCTCCAATTTTAAATTTTACTATCTTTTCTTGTCTTAATAATTGAATATATTTAGTGAAATATATTGTTATTGAATTAATAAAAACTAATCTTTGAAAGTTAAAATTAATAGCACTCAAATGTCCGAGAAGATTAAAGTTGCAGAAATGAGGATGTTGTGATGGATGTATAGTCATACTAAGAGGAATATGATTAGAGATAAAGATATTTGGGACAAGGAGGGAGGAGGATCAATGGAGGATAAGAAGCGGGAAGTGAAGATGAGATGATTTGGGCATGATAAGAGGCAAGACAGTGATGCTCCAATGTGGATGTGTTAGAGGTTAGCTATAGATGGTTTCAGGAGAGCTGGGGGTAGACCAAAGAAATATCGTGGAGAGGTAATTATACAAGGCACGACACATTTTCAACTTACAGAGAATATGATCACATACATGAGCTTGTGGAAGATAAGAATTAGGTAGAAGGTTTATAGGTAGTAGAGTGTTGTCTCACTTGTCATTCCATACTACTAGTCATAAAACATTACTACTCCAATTTTTTGTCCTTCAAATTTTGTTACTATTTGTTGTTTCTTATACTTCGATAGTCATATTATTTTGTTGCAATTATTGTTCTGAATCATGCTTCCTATAGTGTTTTATTCATGGTTTCTTCACTAATGTTATTTTATTTTTTCGTACTACTTTGAAATGGAAAAATCACCCCACATATATATTTAAGGGGCAATATTACGGGTTTTAGATCTATTTTAAAATTATTACTTCTTATAATATTTTAATCGCAGATCTATAATAGATCATCTTTTATTATAAATCAATTACTTTCACTTTATTAAATAATTAGTCTTTTATAATTATATTTTAATTAATATGTGATATAAATTAGATTAAGTGGTTTGAATCAGATTGTCCGGAGAGAGAATCCTTTTGAAATTCAAATTGAGATGAAAATTGTAACCTATAAGATTGTGGAGTGAAATTAGGGAGAGATTAAAGGAGTGAAAAAAGGAAGGGGAAATGTGGGTTAAGATTGGACACTTACGTATCCGGCTGACTTGAGAATTGGGGAAAAATAAGAGATTTTGGAAATATTTTGAAATAGTAGGGAATAATGGAAATTATGAAAAATAAAGGTGGGTATATAGGTAATTTATCCAAAATAAAATGGTTTACATCAACATACCAAGTTATATTGTTACGTCAATTGCAAGAATCAACTAAGATTCGAGGATTGAGAGAAGTAACTACTGAAGAACAGTTAAGAACAATGGAAAATTAGAGAAGAAGAGAAAAAGGAGAATGGAGATTTTAAGAGAGAATGACTTGTATTGTATATTCATGATCAAATCTCCTTTACAATCCAGAACTATATAGGATTTACAATTGAATTATCTGAAAGGAAAATATCTACTAACTGTTTCAATGGAACAGTAACAATGTAACTGTACTCTAACAACTTTAACTAACCCGGTAGTAACTAACTAATTGCTGATGTGGATCAACTAATTCCCTGAATTCATGTTATCTATCCTAATTCCAAATATGTGTAACAATACTCCCTTTCCCAAACAGAGCCTCGTCCTCAAGGATCAAGCTGAGGAAATCTGACCTTCAAGGCATTGTAAAACTCCCAAGTTGCATCATCAGCTGGCAACCCTTCCCATTTAACTAGAACTTGGGCTACAACTTTATTGCCCCTTTTCACCATTCTTCTTTGTAAAACTACCTCTGGCACAGGATAATGAGGGTTAGCAATATCAAGTACATGAGGGTAGGAAATGAGATCAGGAACTTCATGGCATTTCTTCAATAGTGATACATGGATAGTAGGATTAATTTTCACTGAATCTAGGAATAGAAATGTGTAAGCCACTGGTCCGATTCTTTTGAGCACCTGAAATGGACCATAATACCTTGCAACAAGTTTGTGAAACTGTTAATATGACACAGTTATCAGCTTATATGGCTGAATTTTGAGATACACTCAATCACCAACGTTAAACATCTTGTTACTCCTATGAAAATCTGCATGTTGCTTCATCCTAAGTTGTGCCCTCAACATATGCTGCCTAAGTAGTTGTAGCTTCAATTCCCCATTGAGCAATGCATTATCTACCTCGGTTGAATTTGACTCTCCTGATAGGTAAGGTAAATGTAAAGGGGGTGGTCTGCCATAGAGTGCCTCATAGGGAGTGGTCTGAATAGAAGAATGATAAGAGGTGTTGTACCAATACTTTGCCATGGCTAAATAAGAAAACCAATTAGTAGCATCCTCATTACAGTTACACCTTAAGTAGGTCTCTAGGTACTTGTTTAACACTTCAGTCTGGCCAGCAGACTGAGGATGGTAGGCTGATGAAGTGTTTAGTTGGACTCCTTGGAGAGTAAATGAGTCTTGCCAAAAAGAACTTCAGAACACAACATCCCTATCACTTGTGATTGCATCAAGTAGTCCATGTAGCCTCACAACATTATCAATGAATACCCCAGCTACAGATTTGGCAGTATAAGGGTGCTTGAGAGGCATAAAATGAGCATACTTGCTTAATATGTCCACCATGGCCAAGATCATTTCATAACCATTTGACTTGGGAAGACTATTAATAAAATCCATACTGATTTGTGACCATACAACCTCAGGAATAGGAAGAGGCTGTAATAGACCCGGATATGCTGCTAAGTCACACTTTGTCACGACCCAGGAGTACCCCTTAGATGTGACAAGGCACATAGAACCCCGAAAGGCTCCATGTAAGCCACTTAGCATATCATAACATAAGACATAAGAAATGATGCGGAATTTAAAAACTTTTATCCATACAATCAAAGTCTTTTATAAAAGCAAGCGGAAGGCTAACTTGTCTCAATTAGCCATCTAATGCAATCTTTGAATCAAAAATAGGGTCACAGCCCTTCAACATAATTCGAAACATAAAATGACTCGAAAGAAACTACTGATGACTCATACGTCCTCGAATCTTGAGGACTCACCACAAACTCAGAGAATATTCAATCCAAGCTTGAACCACAAAAAGATCACCTTAAGAGCCGGAACTTATATTTATGTGAAAAATGTAGAAAATATAGGTTAGTACAAAAATGCACTAAGTATGATAGCCATGCATAAAAACCTTTAAATCATGCTAAAAAGGACATTTTAGTTGAAAACCATTCTATATGCCAAGTTTGAGAATCATCATGAACATTAGTGTAAAAACATAAGACATAAGCATATTCAACATAGAGATCATCATAGCGTAATAAAACATACCATAAGCACCCTCAAAGTCCTACTTATGCAGTGCATAGATGAAGTCCCATACCCCCATCTATACTAAGTTAAGCTTCTTGAGTAGTCATAGTTCATAGTTCATGCCATCATAGTCAAAATAAAACCATCTCATAAGTAACCCTAAGTTATACTTGTGCAATGCATAGATAAAGTCCCATACCACATCTATACTAAGTACCACTTTTAGGCCACCATAATCATACTTACCATTCTTTGATCTCATTTTCATTAATACTCATGGACAAGGAAACCTTCTCACTTACTAAGTCATATCAAGGAAAGAAACTCATAGCAACAATCCACATTAAACATACTTTATAAGCATATTCATTTCATAAGTCATTATAGCATAAAGGAACACACCATAACTACTCTCAAAGCCTACTTGTGCAATGCATGGATGAAGTCCCATACCCCTACCCACACTAAGTAGTGCATTCTTGAGAAGCCATAGTTCATTATCATTCATTGTGGGGGTAACCCTTAACCGACATAGACCATGTAAGCAAATTATGGAATCCTAGTGTTACCCACACCGAATAAGGGAGTCCTACTTGCCTAGGGTTGAACCATCAATTTTAGCTTAGGTGGATCCACTAGCTAGCAACCTATGTGGGCATATAGTTTATGGGATACAAAGATTGCTACTAGATACCCCGCCTCAACTCACGTATGGGCATACATCTCAAGAGATTGCTACTAAATACCTCGCCTCAACTCACTTATGAGTATCCATCTCAATCAATATCCACTCGGTGCTTAGCATTATTCCCCACAGAGTATTTAACATTTCATTACTTGAGTTCATTAAAATAGGATATAGAGATTGTTACTAGATACCCCGCCTCAACTCATATATGAGTATCTATCTCTATCCCAACATTCATTCATAAGATAGCTTATAGATTCAATAGGTGAGAATAGCCTTTCATCCCAAGAATCCCCATATTATGAGAAAACCTTTCACAACATGTCATTATCATTCATAAGTGTACTATTGAGAATAGCCTTTCAATCAACACAACATCATTATCATAATCATAGAACTTCATTCATACTTCATTCATAAGTGTGTGTATGTGAGAATAGTTTTTCAACAACCACATCATTTCATCATAGTTACAATTACTTTATTCTCAAAGGATCATGGATCACAATTCACCAACACATCTAGAATTACTACAATAGACATGGATGATAACATAATTCAAGTAATCAATTCATAACATTCATAATTCTACAACATTCTACTAACATCAATCAATACCCACACTTTAAGATCCAATTTGAGAAATTAGGGGAATTCATGGATTCTTGAAGAATTCATCTTAAAATCAGTAAATAATCATCAATTAGATCATAATAATAAGCAATTAAAATATTAAAATCATTTTTGAAGTGAATCCATGACTTAGAGTGAAACCCTAGCTTTTGGGGAATTTCAAGTTGTGAAATTGAGTTTTGAAGGGACTCTATGGGTGAAGGCTACCCATAGATGAAAATCTACCACACCTTAGGTGAATAAATCCAATAAATTTGTGTGAAAAAGCCTCCTTCTTCAAGCCCTAACTTGATCTTCTTCTTCTTTTTCTTCCTTGGGGTTCTAGAGAGAAGATTTTTGGGGGAAAGTTGGTTATGATTTGGGGTCTTGGGATTTATAAGGTGTAAGGGTTAGTTAATGGCTTAAAAACTCTTATATAGGTCTATTAAAATAATATAAAATGACCCCACAACAAACTAACTAAAAAGGAAATTACTTAAAACCCCTCACCTTAGCTGAATGTGAGGCAGCCTACAGGCTCCATCCACGACCCCAACCTACGGGGCGTGGACTGACCCACGGCCCATACTAGTTGGGCGTGGGTTGGGGGACTGGAGCTTGTCACATTGGCCTCATGACCCACGATCCTCTCCTACGAGGCATGGATGGACCTACGCCTCGTAGGTCACCATTTTGGGGTGAACTTTAGGGTCATCCTCAAAGACTCTTGGTTCGTCCTTGGGGAGTCGTGTTTAACTCCTAAAATCTTCATTCTAAGTACAGGAAGCCATTTTACGATTTTAAGCCACGCATCAAACTCTAAAACCCTTATGTAAGGCTCTAGTTTCACTTACTAGTTTTTCGAGTGTTACAAACTTGTTCCTTTGACAAGTATCACACTTTCTAACAAACTTTTTCACATCAGTTCTAATGTCCTTCCAATAGAAAAGTGTGAGCAACCTCTTCAAAGTAGCTTCCACCCAGAAATGACCCCCTTGAGGGGAAGAGTGCCATAAAGTCATGATCTACCTTTTCAACTCGTGCACCTTACCAACAACTAGTCTTCTTTTCCTTCTCAACTGATTTTCTTGCCAAGTAAATTGTTTACACACTGTTGGATCAACCTTTAACTGCTCAATCAAAGTTTTAAGCTCAATGTCCATTACCCAACTATCTACAATAGCTTGTAGGATATCAGAATTGGTATTAGAAATTACCAAAGCTAACAACTCTGCACCAGTGACCCTTGACAAGGCATCTGCTACCTTGTTCTCTATACCCTTCTTATATTCAATATTATAGTCAAATAACATCAACTTTGTCAACCACAGTAGCTGAGAGTTAGTGTGTATAGTTTGTTCCATCAGGAATTTCAAGGCCTTTTGATCAGTTCTGATGGTGAACTTCTGACCTAACAGATACTGAGACCACTTTGTAACAGCCTGAACAATAGCAAGTAATTCTCTATCATAGAAGGATAATGCTCTATGTTTAGATGAGAGAGACTTACTAATGAAGGCAATGGGATGACCCTCCTGCATAAGGACAACTCCAATACCATAACCACTTGCATCTGTCTCCACCACAAATGTCTTGGTAGCATCTGGTAAGGCTAAGACATGAGCTTTTGTTAGGGCATCGTTAAGTTATTCGAAAGCCATGGTTGCTTTTTCTGACCACTTAAACCTGTCTTTCTTCAATAAATCTGTCAATGGCCTAGATATGACCCTAAATCCTTGGATGAATCTTCTGTAATAACCAGCTAGACCTAAAAAAAACTCTTAACTGCTTGAGGGTAGCTGGTGTAGGCCAATTTTTGATTGCTTTCACCTTTTGTGGATCAATAGAAACTCCTTCCTTAGTTATGAAATGGCCCAAGTACTCTATCATCTGTACCCCAAAGAAACACTTACTCTCTTTCGCAAACAATTTATGTTTTTGCAATTCCTCAAAAACAAATCTAAGGTGTCTCAATTGGTCCTCTAAGTTCTTGATGTATATAAGAATATCAACAACGAAGACTAATACATGTTTCCTCAAGAAAGCTTTGAAAATAAAATTCATAAGCCCTTGAAATGTTGATGGTGCATTAGATAGGCCAAATGGCATCACCAAATACTCAAAGTGTCCATCATGGGTTCTTAATGCTATTTTTGGCACATATTCTACAACTATTCTTAGTTGATAATATCCTGATCTAAGATCAATTTTTGAAAATATCTTGGACCCTCCCAATTCATCTAATAAGTCCTCCATAATAGAAATGAGAAACTTATTCTTAACAGTATACTTATTGAGATCTCTGTAGTCTACGCACATTTACCAAGTTTCATCTTTCTTCCCCACAAACACAACATGAGAGGCAAATGGACTACATTTTGGTTGTATTACGCCTTGATCAAGCATTTGTTGTACTAAGTTTTCAATAATGTCCTTCTTAATAGAAGGGTAGTTGTAAGGTCTCTTATTTACTGATTCAACCCTTTGCTATAACACAATTCTATGATTAAAAGATCCTCTAAATGGAGGTAACTCTATAGGCTTATCAAGCAAATGCTTAAACTCCTGCAATAATTCTAACAACCTAAGGTCCTAATCAGGTTGATTCCTAGTCTCTAGTGCATACCATTGCATCTTAGTGTCCATGTCTGGAACAACTTGTATCATGCATAGAGTGATTACCTGACAGTTTAGCCAGTTTCCCAGCTCCAAGAAGAGTAACCTGCCTTCCTGCACCCCTGAGACAATGTTTCCTCCCTTGATAATAAAATTCCATAGTAAGAGTTCTAAATATCATATTGATATCTCCCAAAGTCAACAACCATTGCACTCCAAGCACTACCCCACAAGAACCTAATGGTAATAACAAAAAATCAGTTGTGAACTCAGCTCCTTGCAGCAACCACAAGATTGTGCACACTTGCTCCACTAGCATGTCATTTCCATTAGTTGCTGCCACACTTTGAGGTAAAGTAGATCTTACTTCACATCCTAGCATCTTTACTAACTAAGGATCAATAAAGTTGTAAGAGCTTCCAGTGTCAATCAAAATATGGAGAGGTTTCTTATCATGGTATCCAGTAACCTTAAAGGTTTTATACCTAGTGAGCCATTTAGAGCATGAACAGAGATTTCCATTTGCTCCAGAGGTTATATCTCCATTGTATGTTCTTCCTGATGCCCAACCTCATAGGGATCCTCCCCCAACTCTTCTATTTCCTCAACCTCTAACAAATACAATTGTTTCAGATTCTTACATTTATGACCAAACGTATACTTTTCTGGTCAAAAGTAGCAAATACCTTTGGATCTTCTATCATTCATCTCCTCTATACTCAAAGTTCTCCTATTGACCTCTTTTGAAGCCATAGAAGTACCCACTGTAGGAGTTGGTAGTAAGGGTGGTTTTCTTTGAAACTTCTGCTCACTAATTCCATACCTTTTATAGCTTGTTAATTCTGCACTGGGGCTACAAGTTGTTTGATAGAAGCAAGATAGGCTTCCTGCATTCTTATTGATCTATACACCTGAGATAGAGTCCGAGGGTTACCCAATTTTACTGACATATTGAGCTCATGTTTCAACCCTCCAATGAAACAACTAATGGCATTCTCTTAAGACAAATTGACCCTTGTCAAATTCCTCTTAAATATTGCTTTATAATCGTTGACACAACATGTTTACTTCACCTTCTTGATCTCCTCCATGGGATCATCATAGTCTGCCCCAAATCTTTCTACAAGAGACATCATATACTCATTCCAAGTTGGTGGTTGTAAGTACTGCATGTACTTCATGAATGACAAATGCCTCTGAACAGCCTCACCTTCAAATTGTAAAGCTGTAATTCCTATCCTCTCATCCATAAGAATGTTCTCCATATTAAAGAACTATTCTATCCTGAATAACCAAGACCTAAGATCTTCTCCAGAAAACCTCAAGAACTTCATCCTTGACCATTGAGAAAACTGAGAATGGTGATAGGTAAAACTACTAAAACTTTTCTCCCTTTGAGACCTTTCATCAAACACCCTCCTAAGTCTACGCAAAGGGTCGGAACAGAATCACCGGATCGGAACGAACTGGTACCGGACTGGAATGGGACGGGACGATTTGATCGGTTTGTTGACCGGTACCGGGATGAACCGGACCGGAACAACCGGGACAGATACTCGATTTCGTCCCGTCCTACTATATACTGGGATGGAACCGCAATGGAACATGATGGGATAAACGGGATGACACATCTAGCTATTTCAAAAAATGATTAAATTTTTTTTAGTTATTTTGATTTTTTGAATTACGAAAATATGAATGTTTTTTTTATTTTCTAAGTTTAAACTTTAAATTAATAGTTTTGAAATTTATAATGTAATTTACTTAAGTTTATTTTAAAGATATTTTTTTTAATTTTTACCTATTAACTTTACAAGTTAAGTTTAATAAAGTTTTTTTAAAAAGTTTTTTTAGCTTAGTTTTCAAATTTCAAGATTTGAATCTTTTGAAGTTTATAAGTTATTACTTATTAATATGTTATAACTTATAAGACTATAAGTTATATTTATAACTTGTAATTTAAATAACTTAAGTTTGTAATTTTACAAAAATAAATAAAAATAAGGATAAAACAATGACACAAATGACAAATTTAAAAAATATCAATCCAATTTATTAAATTTGTATTACAAATTACAATTTACAACTATTAGTAGAGTGCATACTTTACACAGCCACCTCTAGGAAGGGTTCTGTTTCAACTAAGCCTCGAATATAATACTATTAGTTGTATAGTCCCGTAAAGACTTTCTCTAGCTCAACTCTAGATTGACCGTAATCAACTACTGGTCTTGGTAAAGCTTGTTGACGATCTTGAAGTTCCATGCCATCATCACTACCACATCCAATGGCTGAATCTATGAAAAGTTCATATTGACTATCTAACTTTGGAAGTCCTTGATTTCTACGCTCAACATTTATCCAATCTCTAAAAAGCACCGAATTCTCTAAACTGTCTTCTGCTAACGAATATCTGTGGTCTCCAATTTGAAATCTTGCCACGCTGAAAGCTGCCCCTGAAGCTATTGATGATTCTTGAATTGCTAGCACATCCTTCACCATCCTACTAAGTTTTGGAAATTGAGTTCCACGAGCCCTCCACCAGTTTAATAGTTGTGGTATACCTTTCTCGTTTGTAATATTATCTGAACCCTGTTCAAGATATTTAACAAATTCATATTTATTAGAAGAGTCAAGACCAAGTTTATGTTTCACTCTACCATGGGCACCTACTCAAGGCATAGACATTTGAGGATTTTCAACATTATCTAAGGAACAATATTTATCATACATTTCTTTAGCAAGTAATTTTATACTATTTTGACATGTTACCAAATCAGTTGTTCTTCTGGTTTAATATCTAAATTTTGATAAATGAATTCAACTAAAACTTTTGCACCATATTCTTTATATTCAGGGTTGAAAAAAATTGCAGTTAAATAAATTTGAGGGATAGGAAAAAAATAATTCTTAAATTTTGTAATCATAACTTCAATAGCACTAGTAAATAATTCATTTGTTTTATATTCAGAAAAGAGAGATGAAATCTCACAGTATTAAAATTTCGAAAATAGTAGGATAATACATTCCAGAAAAAATTTTAGTAGCATCATAAAATGATTTCAAAAATATTCTAAGTTCATTTACTTCATCCCAATCACTATTATTAAGTTTTAATTCAGGGTAAGCATTATGACTATTAAATTGCATAGTAATAAGTTCTCTATATGTATAAGCAACTTCAAGCATATCATAAAAGGAATTCCATCTAGTTTTTACATGTTTCGGAACTTTTCTAAATGGAAGTTTACACGCATTACAAAGCTCTTTAAATTGATTAATTCTACTACTACTATGCATATGAAAAATATAAAAACAAGCATTATCAACTTTATCACAACTATTTTCAAATAATTTCACACCATCACTAACAACCAAATTTAATACATGCACAACACATCTAACATGAAAAACATATTTACTAATAGGACAAATTCTAGGTTCTAGCATATTAATAACATTTAAATTAGCAGAAGCATTATCTAAAGTAATACTAATGACTTTATCACAAAGACTGAAAAAATCTAAAATTTCCAACACAGTAGTAGCAATATACATTCTAGTTTTTTTCTGTTGACAAATTTTATAACCGATAATTCTTTTTTGTAAATTCCAATTATAATCAATCCAATGCGTAGTAACAGTTAAATAATCAAAACCATTAAGACTACGACCCATATCAGTGGTAATAGCAACTCTACAATCCATTATTTCAAAATAGGCACGCAAAAATTCACAATATTTTTCTTGAAATTCAAAAATATCTATTTTTACCATGCTTCTTGATAAACCTTTAAACCTAGGATTATATGTATCACGAATATATGCAATAAAGCCCGGATGTTCTCCAAAACTAAAAGGTAAACCACAAACAACAACCATTTTTGCAAAATTTTCACGATCATGATCCTTATTATAGGTTCGATGTGTAAGAGGACCACTTGGGTTCGAAGTATTTAATTCACCTTGAGCCATATTTGACCCTCTAGCCGATGCTCCAATGCTAGAATCTTCACAAACACTAAGAGAAGATAAATATGCAAACCACTCTTTACTATGTTTTTGCATCAAATGCTTTTTTAAACCCCCCGTTGAACCTCCACTCCCACCAGATTTATATTTAAAATGTTGTTTACAAAGATTACATATACTAAAAGTTTTTTCTTCATTCAAATAACAAAATTTCCACATGTTTGATTTTAAAGTACGTTGTACCTTGGTCTTACCTCTAGTTAGAACAATAGGAGGACGACTAGTTCCAACCAGAGGATTGTCCTCCTGAGGTGGAACTTCAGTACTATTGAGGTTGGGACTAGTCGGTTTATCATCTAAATCTTTTTCATCAATTTCTACTTCTTCATTTTCTTGATAATTACCATAATGTCTTTCATAAACCTCTTCGGGAATTATAGGAGTATCCGAATTAATTTCTATAGGACCGGGACGAGAAAAACTAGTTTCATTCACATGAGTAAATTCATCATTATTCATTCTAACAAGAGGAAATTCAAATTTAGAAGAACTAGAACCGTTATTATTTTTTGTAAACATATTTTTTACTCCGTGTACAATACCTTTTTTAGCTCCACTTTTTTTAGAGGACTCCATGATATAAAATTATAAATTATAAAATACGAAATTTAACAAGAACAAATAAAATATAACAAGAACAACTTACAAATAAATAAATACAAAAAATAAATATAAGATTAGAGAGTGGAACGAAGTTACCAAACGTTTGTGTAAAGAACAAATGAATATAACCAAAAATTGACAAATTGATGTCAAAACTTGAAGTTTGAAGAAGATTCCTACTCCAAAATTCACCAAATGATTATTGAAATCTTCACAATTACAAAATAATATGATTGAAATTTGGAACTTGAATATTGAAAGCCTGAAACTTTGAGAAAGATTGAGAAATTGATGATTGTTAATTGTTAAATACGTAAATTGTAATTAAAAATATAAAAAGAGGGAGTATATATAGTTTTTAGAAATTGTGATTATGTGTTGGAATTGAAAAATATAGTCGTTGGAATGGAATATGGATTGGAGTTTGGAGACGTTGATAATATTTCCATTGGGGGCTGGGGCAATCAGCATTGGTAAGTGGGGAGTGAGGACTGGGGATGGACGAATGGGGGCCAGTCGGCGGAGCGGGGGCATGGGGGCGGTGCGAGCTTTGCGACCTTTCGAAAAAAATGCTTTGGGGTGGGTCATTGGGAAAGGCCATACTTTTTATTTTTTTTATATATAAATTATAATATAAAATATAAATTAATTAATAAAAAATAATTAACTCGAACCAGACCGAACTGAAACTGGAATAAACCGGTACCGGTACACCGGTATCAAATCGTGATACCGTTCCGTCCCGTGTACCCATTCACGGTGTCCCATTCCATCCCGAAGACTATAGGACCGGAATGAACCGAAATGGTACCGGTCAGGTGCCCAGCCTTACACCCTCCTTGCATCTGGAACTTCCTCCCTTTCTGGATGATCCACTGGTGTTTTTCCTTTGCGATTTCCCCCAGAAATTGCTAATTGTTCCCTTAATTCTACTACAACCTGATCCAATTTCTTGAGACTTCTCCCGTAAGAGTTC
Organism: Solanum pinnatisectum; assembly: GCA_035578085.1. Classification (NCBI taxonomy): domain Eukaryota; kingdom Viridiplantae; phylum Streptophyta; class Magnoliopsida; order Solanales; family Solanaceae; genus Solanum; species Solanum pinnatisectum. The sequence continues at coordinate 44,790,174 of CM069083.1, read as the reverse complement.
CCACTTTTGATAATACCTTATGCGTCAATTCACGGAATTCTCCCACCTCACTGTTACCAGATCCTTCAATCGATCTTGTGTTCTTTGCCATTGTATCCAAGGAAAGTGTAGCTCTGATACCAATGTTACCTCAATTGCAGGAATCAACTAAGATTCGAGGATTGAGAGAAGTAACTGCTGAAGAACAGTTAAGAACAATGGAAAAATAGAGAAGAAGGAGAATGGAGATTTTAAGAGAGAATGACTTGTATTGTATATTCATGATCAAATCTCCTTTACAATCCAGAACTATATAGGATTTACAATTAAATTAGCTGAAAGGAAAATATCTACTAACTATTTCAATGGACCAGTAACAATGTAACAGTACTCTAACAACTTTAACTAACCCGGTAGTAACTAACTAATTGCTGATGTGGCTCAACTAATTCCTTAAATTCCTGTTATCTATCCTAATTCCAAATATGTGTAACATATATGTATGCAAAATTGTGTAAACGTTAGTTGATTATCTTTTTAAAACTCATCTCCACCAACAAAATATTGCTACGTGATGAAAGAGAAGCAGATTGTGGAAAAGATATGAGTGAATTGTGGAAGTTGAAAAAACTGATTAGGAGAAAATGAAAGAAGGAATGTCAAGAATTTTGATTACACGTACCTATTGATAAACTATTGTTATATAGGTATTATTAAGTTCTTTAAATATTATATTTATGTTTTTCTACCCTAAAAAATATCTTAGAAAATTTTTCTTGTATCCAGTCTATAATAGTAATGTCGCTTCAATCCCAAGTGAATTAATATCAACTACAATATAAATAGTACATGTGTCTTTACTATCTTATATTATTCTGTTTAAGCTTACTCAATCTAATATTTATGTAAATAAATTAAAAAGGTAAAACTTATCCTATTTCCAAGATAATATATATAAAAAAATTATGACCAATCCCTCTTTCTAAAGTCTTTTTAGTTTGCAATATATTTCACTTTACTACACCAAAAGAAACCATGGTTTCATTTATGAGTCACGCACCCCAAAAGGTTTACAGTTTACACCATAGCTACGTATGAATTTTTCGACAAATTTTGCTCCAAGAGTTTGTATGAAGGATTTTCCACTGATCTTTAAGGAGTCGTTTAATTTGTGGACTAAGCTATTCCGAGATTATAATTTTTAGACTAATATATCCCAAGATAAACGAAAAGAAGGGACCTAAAGCATTTCTTGAAGAAAGTTTTTGCCTAGCCGTACATGTTGAGTATGTGATGCATTGTGACTCGTTCACAGGTATGTATCCAGTTCAGTTGCATGAAAATATTTTTTGCTAAATTTTGGTATATTTTGAGAAAAATCACATGAAGTACCCACACTCTAGTCACATCCGTTAGGCACAAGTATGTCAAGAGAAATGAAGAATCTGTGCAACATAGGTGATGAAAGAGAGATAGATTGGAGAAAGAAAGGAATTGATGATTACAACAAGTGAGCTGCAATGATCAACATGATCTGTTAATATAGCAGCTTTTCATCAATATGGCAAGAAGATGAAAGTCATCAGCTACCACCAAGTATATGAATATGAAACTTGTATGTACAACAAGATCATCAACGAGGAAGGTGATTTCATGCTTTGTAAAGGAACTTATGACGCACTGAAACAGTTTAGGCTTAAGCAGTTGCAGCTTTTTCTTCCGCCATTTCTGACACTGGAAGAAGGGTGCAGATCAGGTTGCGATCTCCATACACATTGTCCACTCGTCCTGAAATGCAATCACAAGTAGATTATCGTCAATACCAAGATATAAGACTCCCTTTGACCCCTTTAAAAAGTTGTTTTAGCTCACTTCACGCTCATTAAGAACATAATAAATACAAATGTATAGTTTACAACAACAACATACTCAGTGTAATCCCACTAAGGTCTGGTTCAATAAAAAGTAGTATTGCAATCTAGTCATTAAATGCGAGAATTGTAGATTTCAGCAGATACTCTTGAGCTTCTTTCAATCATCTTATTGGTTCTATTCATATAAACTTGCAAATATCTTCTTCCTAAGTTCTACAGATTCATTATATTCATGATGAGAACCCTATGCGACAAATAGAGACGGAAAGAATACATTTTTTCTCTTCTAACACGGGCGCGTAAAACAGATATTCTAATTTCAAGTACACAAGATTTGATAGAAAACGTCCTTTTTAGAGCAGTTCCGTTGTAATAGGACATGGAAAGGGAAAGTTCCTTGCATGTCCTCAGTTGCTAGTAGTCTAGAGGCAGTCATTATGTAGTATGATTACGTGAAAACTAATGAATGTTCAAATGAAATTTTTGTATAATCATTAACGAGAAGGAAAAAAACATTGTGTATGTAGGTATAAGATTGGATGTTTAAAATATAAGGACATAATTTCAGTAGTGATTGCTAGCATGTTTCGGAAGTTTTGAAAATGCGTTGACCAGTAAAGTATATGTTTTGCTGAACACCTCTACATTTCAATGTATCACTAAAGAGGAAAAAAAATCTAATACTTCAGAATTTAGCTAACGTCAAGTTTGTAGGTTTAAAATTGGAGTTGTAATAGAGATGGTAAAGACCTGTAGTTGGCCAGAATTTGGCACTCCTTAGCCAGGGAGCAGGGTATGCAGCATATTCCCGAGAATATGGTTTTGTCCATGCATCTGCCATGAGCATTGATGGTGGATGAGGAGCCCCCTGCAAAACAAGTCTTGGTTAATATCTCCTGATTTATGCAACAGTACAAACAGCAAATGTTTCATTTAAAACTAATTTACAAGAAAAAAAACATATATACCTTGAGAACATTATTGTTAATATCAACATTCCCTTTCTCAATCTGAGCGATTTCTTCTCTGATGGAGATGAGTGCATCACAAAACCTGTCTAGTTCCGCCTGCATAATACACAGCTACTTCAGGACCACCAAATAAAAAAACTATACTGTGTACTACTGAAACTTTTTCCTGTATCATACAATATGCATCCTTGTATTATACCTTGCTTTCACTTTCAGTAGGTTCAATCATAAGTGTACCAGGAACTGGCCAAGACATTGTAGGTCCATGAAATCCGTAGTCAATAAGACGTTTAGCAACATCTTCAGGTTCTATCCCAGCAGTGTTCTGAAAGGTGAAGACTCGCACAAGATTTAGTACACTATTAACAACCAGTAAAAAAGGAAGTGAATTGGAAATGATTCAAAAAAGAAACTACCTTAAAGCCCCTCAGGTCAATGATAAACTCATGGGCACATGTTCCATTGACACCTCGGAAGAGGACTGGGTAGTGCTTCTGTTGATCAAAGCAGAAAATATGATCAGCTAAGCAGACCACCCAAATTGAACACTTGTTGCAGGACAAACATTTTCAACTATGATGAATTAAGACAGGCATAGCAAGCCCGAGAAACAGAAAAGCAGAAAATTCAACTCAAATAGAATATGAGACATAATAGAACAAAGACCTCCAAACGCTTCGCCATGTAGTTTGCGCTCAGGATAGCTATCTTTGATGCATCTGTGAGTCCCTTAGACCCCATCATGGCAATGTAGGTATATGAAATCGGCAAAATAAGTGCTGAACCCCAGGGTGCAGCAGAAATAGCACCAAGTGGCTCACTCTTGTCGGGGGATGGGATCCCTCCAGTTGGTACCTTCAGGAGAATCACAATGATTAAGAAAATTAAACAAGAAAGATAAAACAAAATCCCAGGTCGATGAATTGATAAATATTTGCAAATTTGATAATCACAATATTATCTTTAAGAAACATAAATCTAACAAAGAATGAGGTACCAGGACCTAGAGAGTGTTACGTAGTGAAGTAATTGGTGTTATCAAGGACATACCACAGGGTGTGATGGCAAATATGGTGCCAAGTGCTTCTTCACTCCAATTGGACCCATTCCGGGACCTCCTCCACCATGAGGAATGCAGAATGTTTTATGGAGATTTAGATGACAAACATCAGCACCAATAAAGCCAGGGCTTGTCAAACCAACCTGTAAGAAAAATTAGCAATGAATGAAAAGACTGTACAACATCTGCATTTACGCCCCCATCAAAAAGAGGAAACATTCAACAACAAAGTGGTGTAGTCATTAGCTGAACTAAAAGTAAATTTTGATGATGTAATTGACGAGTAAATAGAAGAAAGGTAGTATGCATAAGTTAAAAAAAACAGATATATTGTCCAGAAAGTTGACCACCAGCCAAGCACCTGATAAAACCTTTAAACCAAGGCAACCAATCAAGAGAAGAGAGCTTCAGACTTGACAACACAGGACATAGTATGACTCACAAAAGTCAGAGCAAACTAAACTACAGCAAATCACACTAGCTCACACATAATGTGGGACAACTATCAAATCATCCAGGAGTAAAGAAGAAGAGGAAGAAAAGGATAGAAAGGAAAATTTGAGGTTCATTAGACATCCCTTTCTTAAGATATAAGGTCTGACTTCAAAAATTGTTGAGCTAGAATTTATAGAGATAAAATGATCACTAAGAAGACTCAATGACAAGTAAAAGCTACAAGAATTTGAAACGATGAAATGTTTACATCCCAGTTTATACGCTCTAGACTAATAAGCTGTAAATCTGAGGAAGAAAAGTTACAGCATGAGAGGTTAGGAGTTGATAGGAGGTAATTACCTGTGCATTCATGTTAGCCCCATCCATGTACACCTGACCACCATTGTCATGGATAATCTTACATATCTCATCAATTCCTTCCTCATACACTCCATGTGTTGATGGGTATGTAACCTGAAATTTGTTCAAGACTTAAGTAAATACAACCAATACAGAAAGGTGTCAGAAAATAGTAGCACATGATTTACCATGAGAGCAGCAAGGTTATCCTTATTTGCCGCAGCAGCCTTCCTCAACTCTTCAATATTAATGTTTCCTTTTGCATCTGTCCCGACAGCAACAATTTTCATCCCACACATTGCAGCACTTGCAGGATTTGTTCCATGTGCTGATACAGGAATGATGCATACATTGCGGTGATGGTCACCCCTTGACTGCAACAAAACTCAAAATTTAATTACACTAGCCGAAAGCTTTACAGAGTCTAATTTATGGTTAAGGATGAAAACAAGGAGAAGAATCTGATAATTAAAAACAAAAATTATAATCCTATGGCCATTAGCATCCCATTATGGTACATCAAGCATTCTTGGAAGATTAAAATTCTATAGCCTTCTACAACTCCATGAAGGATAATAGATGTCAGGTAGTAACTAGATGGAAGTAAAGATCTTCACAAGGAATGGGTGATCAACAGGTGATTTTCCCTAATACTCCCTCCGTTCCCTTTTACTAGTCCTCTTTAATAGACTTGACACTCCACTTAAGGAATAATTTATTTAGGATTTGTTTTACTAAATTACCCATATTAACTATGCTTTGGAAATCTAAATTTGGCTACTAATACTTTATGTAGTTACTTATGATAAGGGTAATATTGGAAGTAGATAATATATATCTCCTGATTTGCTGAAATGGACGAGTAAAAAAGGAAACGTTTTTTTTAATACAACAGACTATAAAAGGAACGGTGTTTGATAAAAATAGTAAAAGCATGTGCAGTATTTTCCCACCAATTTGTCTCTTCAAACGTTTCACAAATACAATATTAATTAAGTTCATTAGGAACCTTAATCTTGTAAGTATTTGCTAGGTATTAACAGAGCTTAAATCAAATCCGAAAGCAAACTATTCATTTAGATTTGAGGAGTACCATATGATATGCACGAATAACCATCAATCCAGCATATTCTCCAGCAGCACCAGCATTAGGCTGCAAGGAGAAGGAATCAAAACCTGTAATTGTACACAATAGGGCTCCCAAATCGTCGAACATTTCCTGCAAGAAAGCATGTAACAGTCTTGATTAGTTCTTCTGTTTCTGCAGTTTCAAGCAGCAATGCATCTAAGTAGTAGCAACCTGATAGCCAGCTGCCTGTTCAGAGGGTGCAAAAGGGTGAATATTTGCGAAGCTAGGCCATGTCACCGGCATCATCTCTGTTGTGGCATTCAATTTCATTGTGCAGGAGCCCAAAGGAATCATGCTATGGCACAAGGAGAGATCCTTTGATTGTAGCTTATGGAGGTATCTCAGCAACTCGTGCTCAGTATGGTACCTAAATCATCAATGTAATAATTAAACTAGCACTAACGTTACAGGATAAAGATGGTTAACCATTGAAGGAGGCCTTACGAGTTGAATATTTGGTGAGTCAAAAATGGAGTCTCCCTTGTAAGTCCAGAAGGAATCAGGTTCTCGACCTCTTGTGCAATTGATTGTGCAGTGAACGGGACCTATTAACAGCATCAAAGATAAGAATACACTATGTATACATTGAGTTGCTACCAGCAGCATGGATAGGGGAGTAATGATACTCACTGGCTTTCCCAAGGCAAAAACTTTAAATAGATCGTCCACATCTTCTAGGGTAGTAGTTTCATCAAAAGATACAGTTATCTGGGGAAAAAAAGGGGTTCACTTAATCATAACATAAATTTAGGAGTATCAATAAGTTTAAAATAAAAAATTAGCTAGACTTACAGTATTGTTGTCCACAATCCGCAAGTTAATGTCATTCTTGTTAGCAACATCAACAATTGCCTTTGCATCAGAACACTTCACCTTCACAGTGTCAAAGAATGGAAGATCCTGAACTTCTACTGTTCCTAGCTTTTTGAGACCAGCAGAAAATGTTCCAGCAAGACCATGAACACGTTGGCCAATGGTTTTTAGCCCCTCAGGTCCATGATAGACAGCATACATGGCAGCCATGTTGGCAAGCAAAGCCTGCATAATAAAAGGACAATTTCATAAGCCAATAAAAGAAACTAAAGTGCATAGTGTCATGCATCAGCCCCTTCCAATGCACATATGGGAGTTAGATAATCTCTTGCAAGAAAATTAGATTTTGATTTGTTTTTACTCCTCACTGCTCATGTCCAGACAAAACATTGTATACAAGCAGAAAGTAAACATTTTTCAAACAAGTTAAAATATTTACTACTACTACAATATAAAAATGTCGTGTAATAGAGAATCTAGGAGACATAAATAAAGGTATAGCATAGATGTTAGTGAAAACAGTAGTTCACTCAGTACCTGTGCTGTGCAAATGTTACTTGTAGCCTTGTCCCTGCGGATGTGTTGTTCCCTAGTCTGCATTGCCATACGCAGAGCAGGTTTCCCTGTTGAATCAACACTGACACCAATAATTCTTCCAGGCATCATTCTCTTGTATTCTTGAGAAGTTGCCAAGAAAGCTGCATGAGGGCCTCCATAACCCATAGGAACTCCAAACCTCTGAGCAGAACCAACAACAATATCCGCTCCAAGTTCACCAGGTGGTTTCAACATTGTCAAGGCCAACAGATCAGATGCCATAACAACCTTCACTCCATGAGCATGTGCATTCTTAATAAACTCCCCATAATCCAAGATTTCACCTTCGGTCCCCGGATACTGAACTAGTACACCACAAACATCACCAGACTTATAATCAATATCCTTAAGATCTACAGTAACTACCTTAAGATCAAATCCATCAGCTCTAGTCTTACAAATATCAATAGTCTGAGGGTGACAATTGCTAGCAATAAGGAAAGTTTTCTTTTTACCCTTAAGAATATTGTTACACATAGCCATAGCCTCAGCTGCCGCGGTCCCTTCATCTAGTAAAGATGCATTAGACATTGGCAAACCAGTAAGATCCGTAATCATGGTCTGATAATTCAGCAAGGACTCAAGACGTCCCTGCGAAATCTCAGCCTGATAAGGAGTATACTGAGTATACCAAGCAGGATTCTCCAAAAGATTCCTCAATATAACAGGTGGTACATAAGTATTATAATAACCCATCCCAATATATGACTTAAAAACCTTATTCTTAGATGCCAATTTCTGCATATGCTCAATCATCTGTGACTCAGTCAATCCACCATCAAACTTAGGTAACTTCATCGATTCGCTACGAATCGATTGAGGTACAGTAGCATCAATAAGTGCATCTAGGCTTTGAAACCCACAAAACTCAGCCATTTTTGTTTGTTCTTCAGGGGTGGCTGAGTTATGTCGGCGTGGGAATGTATCACTTGGTTTCAAAGCCTCAACAGAAATTGATCTAACTTGTTGGGTATTAAAAGATTTTGCATTATTTCTAGCCTGAAATGTGTATGGTGACAATGAAGATACATACCTTGAAGGCCTGTATAATGATGATGATGGGATTTCATTAGAACGACTCTGTTTTGATTGTGAAACCAAACGTTTCAGAATTGCTCTGTTTGCCAATTTTCTAGCACGCTCCATTATTTTTTTTCAAGGTTTTCAAGATTTGTTAAGGAAAAATCAAGAAACACCCCTAGAAAGGGATGAAGATTGAGAAAAGTTGACAAAGCTAAAAGCTTTGGTTTTTCACTATATATATTTGATTGTGTGTGTATGGTTTATTTATGGAACAAATAAAAAAAAGTGGGTGGTGGTAATGGGTTGTTGAGGTTGAGGATACCCTGTTTATACACAGCAAGGTAATATTTTTATATTTATCTGCCCCCCATAAGCCATAATTATATAATTTTTTTTCTTGGGAATTACTAGATCTGGTGGTGGTGGGTGAAGAGTGGAGTGACACTAGGCAGCAATTTGGAGGAAAAAAACAGAAGATTTTTGGATCTTGTTTTTCTATCAACCAGTAGTTTTACACCTTGTTATTATGTAAGGTTTAAATTCATAATGATAAGAAGTTTAATTTTGTGTATTATTGATTTGGTGTGGTGACGTTGTTATCGTCTTTATTTATTATATAATAATTAATTTATTGGATTATTTAAAATCAAATCGAAATCGATAATTCGAATTGGAAAAAAAATATTAATTTATCGATAATGAGTTACTGGTTTAGCAATTTCGGTAATGCTTTGATTTTTTTTATTATATGATTATCGGTTCTTAGCGGTTTGAGGTTTTTTCTTCACGAGTTGATCGGTAACCCAATAGTAACTTAAATAATTATATTTATATTGTTTGGTCTATAAAGTCTTTGATTTAGAGTTTAGTTTCGTACTTTTATTTTTTACTGTCTCAAACTCTCGATTCTTCTACAATGTGATTGTGTTTGCTTTTGAGCAAGGTGCAATATGTCAACTTATGTGCATGGTTCACTTGGTTTGTCACCTTATTTCTAAGTGATTTTTAATTATTTTTTTGTAACATATCTTAATGGTAAAACCGATAACGATGAATAACCGATAAGTCAATATCTCAATGATTTTATAATGATTTAGCATGTTTACAAATCGATAACCGATAAGTCGAACTGATTAACTTCAAAACCAAACCAACCGATAGGCAGCCCTACTTTATTTTATTCTTTATCCTACCTTTTTATAGTAGCTCTTTCTTGTATCCGACTTTTTGTATATAATTATCATTCTAATTATTGATATATGACATTATGTAGCGTTCGAGAAAGATACAATCTATCTAAATATTATATTTATTAAAGCAATATAATACATTATAAAACAAATATGTAACAACCATTCCGACAGAGTGTTTAGTGTTTTTTTCTTTTTTCTTAGTGGATCTCTCAATAATAATGAGAGAGAGAAAAAATACTCCAAGTATGTTTTTGATAAGGTGTAATTTGTATGGAAGGGAATGCGTGGGTGTTGGATTGGATTTCAATGGATATAAATTGAAAGATTTTTCTTTCTTTTATTTTATTTTCCTTTATAGAAATGGTTGTAGTAAATAGTTCAATAAAACCAAAGCCTGAAAATTGTGAATAGTTTAGGAAGATTTTGATGGTTTGGATTGGATTGTTTGTGGGTTGGCAAAGTATACAACACTTGTTGCTTATCTTGATCCATTACCTCACAATTTTACACTTGAAGCCAAAGATCATTATTACCTTTTTCCCATATATATGGAGATATGTGTGGAAGTAAATATTGACGCATGGAAATTCTAAGTGGATATTATCACTCCAAGTGGAACAATAAACAAAAGAATTATTACTATGAGTTTGTGAAAGATCTTGAGATTTTATTGATTGATTCACAATAACAAAATATCATATGAATTATACTTTATGTTGAATTGAAGTGAATGTGAATGGTATCTAAGTGATAGTTACTTCTTCACACAGAGGTATCGCACCTTAGAAAAGATTTTTTTTATTTAAAAAAATCACCATTTTAGTTATCAATAGAATTTTGTAAAAGTCTATCAAATTTATTTTCTTCTCAATTGCTCAAAAGGAGAAGGAAAATACAAGAGGGGAAAAGATGAGTTTCCTTCTTCCTTTAGAATCCTAAAAACATAAGGCATACACAAAAGACACTAAAAGTTTGATGTTAGATAGTAATTAACCTTTTCAACTTTAAGAATGCATGTCTGAATGCTTTAACTTGATCTCAATTAATTACTAAATATTCCAACTCGTCTCATTGTGTCTCGTGGATAACCGACTCTGATGTGACACATAAATTTTAAAGGTATCTAGATGATCATTTTATGGGAGTGTTCAACTGACACAATGGAGACAAATTGAGATATGTATACTCAAAATTGAAGTAAGTAATTTTTAGTTAAGATCAAGTTAAAGTGTATATCCATGCTATGCCAAAAAGGAGCTTGATATATCTTCAGAGTGAGTTCTCAATGACTTCCTTATGCCTCTTTTATATGTCAAAAAGTCAATTCTACGCCTAAGTGTTAAAAGGAATGCACATTAGTTTTGAACAGGCTCCTTAGTAAGCCCGTTTTTAGTTCTGGTGTTGGGCTCATGGCTCATTGGGGGCAGACCGATACTAGATTCGTGATTGACTGTTGATGATCTGCCTTAAGACTATTTGTAGACAGTGAAATTTTATTGATAAATCCATATTAAATTTTGGATTAATTCATAAATTCATGATATATTGACCAAGTCAAATTACTGGTTAATAAAGTCGAATTAATATTTAAGTCAAAATATATGACTTAAATAAAGTCCAAATTACATCTGGGTCAGTCCATTAAATTGACAAGACGAGCCCAACTCATGTTCTTTCAAGCCCAAAGACCAAATTGCTTGGACAAAAATACCCCTAAAACCCTAGCTCAAGCCTATATAAAGAGGTCCTCATAAGACCAAAAGGAAGAAGAAAGAAAAAGAAGACACATAGAAATACATAGAGAATCCTTACTCTTCAGTGGTGATCTGCAAGTCTTCCGCATAGAAAGAAGTCTTTGCTCCAAGTGTTGAGCCGCAAGTACAAAGAAGTCTTCGCTCCAAAATTTGAGCCACAAGTATTCCATCAAATCAAGAACATCATTAAAGAGAAGAATTAGGGGATTACCTATCTTTTATTAACGATTTTTATAAAGATTGTAACCTTCGCATAAATTCAAATACAAATATTGTTGTTTGCTTGCTATTTTCCTTTCCTGTTTGCTGTATTTCAGGATTGAAACTTTAGACGCTTACAAATTGGCATGCCCAGTGGGACAATCTTTACCTCTCATCTCTTCTCTTCAAGAAAATCAAAGTTCAAAAACGCCGAGATGACTTTCAAGAAGATCAACTCAAAATCTGTATCTGCATCTAAATCTGGATTGCATCTGTATCTGCATCTAAATCTAAATCTGGATCTACATCTGTATCCGCATCTGGATCTACATCTGCATCCGCAAAAACTGATGGATCCAAATTCTACATTACTGAGGAAAACATCCTTGATATTACTGCGGAAAGCATAAAACCTGTCACGAGGAACCAAGCCAAATTGCTACGACAACAAGCCTCTCGAGTGCCGTCCGAATCTGCTATTATGTTTGGTTCATCTCCAAAATGTGTAAAGTATCCTACAAAAGCTGCAAAAGAAAACATTGCCGAAATGGTTGAGAGGGTTCTTGCCTAATTGAACCTATCCACATCTAAAAAATCATTCACTTCAGTCAACAATGATGACTTAAGCATTGGATCTACTCCGCATAACATATCTAGATCTCATGTCATGGAAAATTGATGTTATTCTCTATCATCTACAATGGTTATGCAAGTGATGGTGATCGAAACTTCCATTATAGAAGAAAAGCTTGCAAATTTGACGAAAGCAGTTGAAGGCCTATCAAAGTACATCAAAGGTCAAGACGTCCAAATTACCAAGTTGACAAACATGATGGAAAATATGGAGGAAAGAGAATCCACTCAATTATGTGCAAAGCTTCATGAAACTCAGGAGAAAATAAAGTCCTCCGCAAAACAAGAAACAATTATCAACGAGTTTCAAGTGTCTGCTGAAGGTCTGATTCCTATTGACAAATTGAAGGACTTCATAAAAGAGGCTATCAAAGATAAATCTGAGTGCACGTCTAACTCTCATCTCACATATGTAAAGCCGTATTCTCAGAGAATTGATAACTTAAAAATACATATTAGCTATCAAACTCCTAAGTTGTAGTAATTTGACGACAATGGAAATCCAAAACAGCATGTAGCACACTTCGTCGAAACTTGTAACAATGCTGGAACATATGGTGATTATCTTGTTAAGCAGTTTGTTAGATCTCTCACGGGAATTGCTTTTGAATGGTACATAGATCTTGAGTCTAGTTCCATCGATAGTTGGGAGCAGATGGAGCAACAATTCCTTAAGCATTTTTATAGCACAAGGCGTGTTGTGAGCATGATAGAGATTGCAAATGCCCGTCAAAGAAATGATGAACAATTCATTGACTTTATAAATCACTGGAGGAGCTTGAGCCTTAACTGCAAAGATTGCCTTAGTGAAACTTCTGGGATCGAAATATGCATCCAAGGTATGCATTGGGATCTTCGTTACATATTACAAGGCATAAAGCCTAAAACATTTGAAGAACTAGCAACGCGTGCTCATGATATGGAATTGAGTATGACTTCAAATGGAGATCAAGAGTTGTCCAACTTCGAAACTTACAAAGAAAATATAATTGACATTGAGGATGAGGACAAGTTTTCATCCAAAACCGAAATTGAAGTGTCTATGTAAGTCGACGTGCTCCTTGATGTACGAGCCTAAACTGCAAATCATAATGCTCATCGACGCACGAGCTAAAATGCATGTCATGAAACTCATCAAATTCAAGCTAAATTTTCAAGCTCCAAAGTTCCTAAAATTCAAGTTAAGTCTTCAAATCAAAATATTCCTAGCTCATCAAATTCAAGCTAAGTTTACATGGCATAAAGCTCATCAAATCCGAGCTAAATCTCCATGTCATGAAGCTCGTTGAGTTCAAGCTAAGTCTTCAAGTCACGAGCTTCTCCAATTTGAGCAAAATCTTCAAATCAAAATGCTCATTGACGCACAAGTCAAAAATATATGTCATGAAGCACATCAAATTCGAGCTAAGTTTTCAAGTCAAGAAGTTTCTCAAATCAGAGCTGAATCTTTAAGTCTCAAAGCTCATCAAATTCAAGCAAAATCTTCAAGTCAAAATGCTCCTCGATGCACGAGCTTAAAATGCATGTCATAAAGTTCATCAGATTCTATTGAATCTTCAAGTTTCAAAGCTCATCAAATTTCCATTAAAATCTTCAAGTTAAAATGTTTCTCGACGCACGAGTCTAAAATACATGTCATGAAGCTCATCAAATTCGCGCTAAGTCTCAAGTTTCGAAGATTTTCACATTTGAGCTAAGTTTTCAAATCATGATGCTTCTCAAATGTGAGCCAAGTCTTCAAGTCAGAAAAGCTCCATGAAAATGAGTTAAATCTTCAAATTGTTACTTTTGGCCCTCAGAAGTTTAAATCTATATGGTCCAAAAAATTCAATAGGTTGAAAACCTTGAAATAAGTGGCCTAGAAAAATTAGAAGAAAAAAAAAACTCACATGTTTTGCATTGAAATGTAAAGTAAATACATTTTGTTGCTTCAAAATTGCAAGAGTTTTTACACATCATAAGGAAGGGATAAAAAAATGGACATATCATCCCATAAAAAAAGTCTAACTAGAAAAAAAAAGATCAAACATCAAGAAGTGGTTTGTCAACTCGTCTTGAATGTCTTTATCAAGTTCGCATCACCTCTTCATCAAACATCATTGCTTCAAATATTTTTATGAATTGATGCAGCCATAAGCAAGCCTCTATCTTTGTAATGATGGCATATTTTGAAGTTTGATTAAATGAGTTGATAATGTGACAAGTAGTTCCTCTCCAGAACTAAGACAAACTGCGGCAAAATCTCTTTCTCGCCAAAGCCAAAACTTCAGAGAAAGAGGTACAAAGTGTGATTCATCGCTAAGTTTCAATTTAGAGGAAGATACACTAAGTGTTGTTCTCGCCAACGCCGCAATTGTAGAAGAAGATGCACTAAGTGTGGTTCGTCGCTAAAGTCGCAACTGCAAAAGAAAATGAATCAAATGTGGTTCATCGTCAAAGCCGCAACTGCAAAAAAAAAGATGTTTCATGTGTGGTTTGTCATCAAAGCCGCAACTCTAAAAGAAGATGCACCACATGTGGTTTGTCATCAAAGTCACGACTGTAGAACAAGATGTACTAATGTCGTTCGTCACTAAAGCCGAAATTGCAAAAGAAGATGCATCATATGCGATTCGTCATCAAAGTCACAACTGCAAAAGAAAAGACATAAAGTGTGGTTCATCGTCAAAGCTGCAACTACAAGAAAAAAAAATATATATTTCATGTGTGGTTCTTCATCAAAGACACAACTCTAAAAGAAGATAATCCACGCCGTAATTGTAGAAAAAGATGTACTAAGTGTGGTCATCACTAAAGCCGCAATTGCAAAAGAAGAGGCACCAAGTGTGGTTCATCATCAAAGTTGAAACTACAAAAGAAGAGACATCATCGTCGAAGCCGCAACTACAAAAAAAGAAGATATTTCATGTGTGGTTCGTCATCAAAGCCACAACTCTAAAAGAAGATGATCCACGTATGATTCGTCATCAAAGCCACAGTTGTAAAAAAAAGATGTACTAAGTGTGGTTCGTCACTATAGCCGCAATTTCAAAAGAGGAGGCACCAAGTGTGGTTCGTCATCAAAGTTGAAACTACAAAAGTAGATGTATCATGTGTGACCGTAAATGCAAAAAAAAATGCACCAAGTGTAGTTCGTCGTCAAAGCCGCAGTTACAAAAAAAGAAGCACTAAGTGTGGTACATCTCCACCAAAGCCACAATCGCTAAAATATTACACCAAGTATGATTCGTCGTTAAAATCGCAACTACAAACGAAGATGCACCAAGTGATTCCTCGTTAATTATGGATTACCCCTCATTTTTATGGTGTGATATTGAGGCTGTCTTCGGTCCATCGTAAACCTACAAAAAAAAAAAAAGAAGGAAAAGTGATGTGTCTCTCACGGTGCCAATTGCACGAAGCTTCAAATCGGCATGGTGAAAATTGTGGCATATGCTCTCGCACTCGTCAAGATGAATATGGTTGTATTGACTTAAGAGATTCTTGTTCTTTCTCCATGTAGATGATGACAAAATTCTCAATCAATATGCGGCTCTTTGGCGAAGATGCAGAGAAGTGAACTCATGGATGTTGTCCAAAGTCAATTGGATCGCTAACTTTAAAAATATCAATTTTGGTGAATTCATAAGAACTTTGACTTTGATTTTTGGATAGGTTGTAGAATTAAGAGTCTATTTTCTATCGAATCAAGTCACTCTTCATTTGAGCTCTCCTACACCAAGATACAAACGTTTTGGTGAGACTCCACAATCTGCAAAATAATAATGACAGAATTGAAGACCAACTTCAAAAATTTATTCTCGTCAATCCATGAAGAGTTTTACCTTGATTTTTTGATATGTTGTAGACTTTGATGTCTAGTTTCTATAGAAATAAGTCGCTCATCATTCGGAATTTCTTACACCAAGATAGAGACGTTTTGGTGGGACTGTATATAGCTATAAAAAAAAAAAAGACAGATTTGATAGCAAACTTCAAAAATCAATTCCCGCCAATTTAGAGGGGTTTTGATTTTGAATTTTGGATATGTCGTAGCCCTCTGAGTCTAGTTTCTGGAACATCAAACGGATCATGATTTCGATGTTTCTACAACAAGTCATGAACTTTCTACCACAAGCGTGCTGTGCTGAAAAAAGGTGACGAAAATTGAGTTCTGTATGCCTCAAGTTGACAATCAATCATTGTAAGAGCATGTGTATTTCTAGAAATCAAAAGTACATAAATTGTGTTCCTACAAACTATGGAAAAACCATATTTAAAACAAAATTATGATAAATTTTCCTAGGAACCAAATTATGGTAAGTTTCTATAGGAATCAAGTTAGAGAAAACGGTCAAATACCCCCTCAACCTATTACCCGATTCTTAACTACACACTTATACTTTACGGGGGTCCTATTACCCCCCCCCCCCCTAAAGTATTTTAAACACAAATATTGATACACTTAAAACGTCACCCCCAAATATTTGTTGCAGAGTGTAATACACGCACCTATTTTTCAGAATTAAAAATTTTTTTTTAAAAAAAAATCATCACCAAAATACAGCAAGTTTGACGCTTTGTATTTTTTCTCAACCATTCTATTCATCTTCCTAAATCATCCCATTTTTTCTCCATTGTTTCCAAATTTCTCATCTCCTCCAATCCACCTCCATCTCCATCACACCCATCATCCTCCGTCTTTCTAGTTATCATTGTTGAATTCAATAAATTGACATGAATGTTGAATCTTTTTATCATGTATCTTACTGCCATTATGGTTCTCCAGTTGCTTTTTTTTTTTTTATGTATTTGAAGATGAAAATTTGCTTGCCCAATTTCAAATTCTAATACCCACTTTCAATTCCAATCAAGAAACTCACAAATTTCAAATTCCAATACTCACTTTCAGTTCCAATCAAGAAACTCGGGTTGCTACTATAATCGAAAAGATTTCTATAGCAGAAGCTGTAATATCATTTTTCAATGTCGAATTGAAAGTATTTTCCATTGAAATGAAATAAATTAAAGGATTATCATTTTCTTTATTTTGGTTATGCTGTCTATTTTTAAGAAAGATTTGAAGGTGATGGTCATGAAAAAGTTCATTATGAACTAAAAGCGAAAAAAAATGAAAAAATAAAATATTGTATTACCATGGCAGCCATGGCAAAATTTAATTGCAGAGGTGTAATTTTTTAAGGAGGTAATGGTTAGAGAGAGAGAGAGAGAGAGAGTATGTGATTGTAATTAATTACATTTATTTATTAATTATATTGAATTCAACTGAGAAATGACAGTTGTCCAATCATTTAATTTTGACTAATTTATTTTCCTTACACTTGCTTTCAGGAAAGTGAACACACTTGATGTGTCACATCAGCACTTAAGGGTGTATATATCTCTGTTTAAAATACTTCAAGGGGTAATAGGATCTCCGTAAAGTATTGATGTGTAGTTGAGAATTGAGTAATAGGTTGAGGGGGTATTTGACTGTTTTCCATTGGAATCAAGTTATGGAAAATTTCCATTGGAATCAAATATGGAAAGTTTTGAAGGACTCCATATAAAAAAAAATCACGAATGCTTCAAGCCTTGTCTTTAAAGGTTATGACAAGTTGGACACCGTAACAAGCCTCGAAGCAGGGAGCATTTGTAGACAGTAAAATTTTATTGATAAATCCATATTAAATTTTGGATTAATCCATAAATTCATGACATATTGACCAAGTCAAATTACTGGTTAATAAAATCGGATTAATATTTAAGTCAAAATATACGACTTAAATAAAGTCCAAATTACATTTGGGTCAGTCCATTAAATTGACAAGATGAGCCCAACTCATGTTCTTCAAGCCCAAAGACCAAAATTGCTTGGACAAAAATACCCCTAAAACCCTAGCTCAAGCCTATATTAGGTCCTCATAAGACCAAAAGGAAGAAGGAAGAATAAGAAGAAGACACATAGAAATACATAGAGAATCCTTGCTCTTCAATGGTGATCTGCAAGTCTTCCGCATAGAAAGAAGTCTTCGCTCCAAAAGTTGAGCCGCAAGTATTCCATCAAATCAAGAACATCATTGAAGAGAAGAATTAGGGGATTACATATCTTTTCTTAAAGATTTTTATAAAGATTGTAACCTTAGCATAAATTCAAATTATAAATACTATTGTTTACTTGCTATTTTCCTTTCCTATTTGCTGTATTTCAGGATTGAAACCTTTAGACGCTTACACTATTATGATGATGCTCCAGTGGTAAAGTGACTAATTTTTGAAAGAGAGGTCATATATAGGCTACCTAATTGCAGATCGACTTTGATAGTATCAATGCAATATCAATATAAGTTGTGTCAGGTGAGTGGGGGGGGGGGGGGGGACGATTCGAGATTTTCTTGAGTTGAGGTAAGTATGATCCACATTTCTGTGGCTTTGATTCAACCACGTGTTAAAGTCTGATTTGTTTGTTTGCCGAGCGTGAATTTTATCCTATACAAACTTAATTATATCGGATATTCACATCAAATTCGTTATTAAAAATATGGAGAAGGGTCTAAAATATCCTTAAAACTATTGTAATTGGTACAAAAATATCCTTCGTTAACCTATTGGCCACGAAATATCCTTGGGGTCAACCTTTCCGGCACTTTTATACCCTTATCACAAATGATTCTGTTAGTTAAATTAATTAGTCTTTTCATTTAATATATGACACGATCTGATTCGTTAGAAAAATTAATTAACTAAAACTAAACTAATTAAACTCAATCCAAATTCGGATTAACCCAAAAAAAAAACACCAACCCAATTATTCTAAAGGAGAAAATTGATCATTTAGATATTTCATCATCTTCATCTCTTTCATCAAGTTGACAATCCAAAAGGTAAGTCCTACACTCTTAAGCCATAATTTGATACTGAGGTAAACATGCTCAATTGTCTCATACTCAACACAACCATATCCTTTTAAGTTTTAACTCATGATAGTCTCGTGAATTGCCATACACATTCTGAATCTAAAGAAGCTCAATTCAGTCATTAATGGGAAAACCAACTCAGCACAAATGCTGACATAAAATCAAAACCATCCTAAACAACATACAAAAACTAGAAACATGCCCACACAATTTTCTTTTAGTTGGCTCGGTGTTTTTTTGGGTGAATTTGGGTTTGAATTGGGTTTAATTAGTTTTAGTTAATTAATTTTTATAACAAATCAGATCGTGCCACGTATTAAATGAGAAGGATAATTAATTTAATTAATAGAATTGTTTGTGATAAGGGTATAGCAGGGCCACAAAGGTTAACCCCAAGGGTATTCCGTGGCCAATAGGTTAATGAAGGGTATTTTTATATTGATTCCAATAGTATAATGATATTTTAGGCCCATTCTCCGTTAAAAATATGCACATTTTTCAAGAAATCATTAGAAATATGCTTGTTGAAAACTTTTCTCGGCAAACAAATTTGTGACTTTTCCATGGAATCATTAGTTCCTTGTTTCTTAAAAAAGAATGAACTTTTTGTTGGGTATAGCAAGAGTTAATGGGAAATGGAGGGAAGATGAAAAGATGAATTGAAAAAAATTCTCTTATATTTTAAGAAAAGGCATTTCTCCCTCATTAGTGGTGGAAAGAAAAATTGAAGTGTTTAAATAGAGAAACACTTCTACTAGTTGTTAAAAGGGTTGGAAAGAGGGACCCCTTGCGCTGTCGTCGTCGCTCGGCTTCGGCTTTGAAAAATGATTGAGAGATTATTTTTTTGGACAAAGTTTGTTTTAATTATTTATTTATTTAATTAATTAAATTAAATTAAAGTGGCCAAAACGTTTCAATTATTTAGTTAATTAACCGAAAGGTTCCTCTTGTCTATAAATACATTTGATTCCTCAGATATTTACTTACAAAATTTCTGAATTCTTCTTCTTTTTCTGCACAAAACTTAATTGTGTACTTAACTGCCGTTGAGTGGCTCGCTGACATCAGAGTTTTGGGTATTAATACACTGGTGATCTCTGGTGATTGAGATCATTCTATCCTGGGAGGACATGTTCCAAATCAAACCTCGGATACTAGAGGGGAATAATTTCGTTAAGGGGACAGTGTGCATTCAATGGGCTTGATCTTCTTTTCATTCTGTTTTTCCAAATTCTAGTATGTTTTACAAATTTTAGTTTTTGTTAATTAATTTCTGTTCTTCACTGGTTGATTTGAACTTTGGTAACTTAGTGTTTCTGTAAAGTTTTGTATAATCAATAGTACTATTTTAAGCACAGATTGCGTAACACTTTTACATTATTATATAATGAGAGAGAAAGATAAGGTTTGTTGAATAAAAATCTTCTAAAGGAAAACATATAATCATATTCTACTTAAAATATAGATTTTCCCACTTGGGAAATAACTGAAATTAATAAAGAGTGAAATGAAATGATTTCTAAAGGAAAACATATAATCATATTCTTCTAATCTATTATAATTTAATTTATTTACAATTATTCAATCGATGCAATCCACTTATTTTTCAATTTTTTAAGACCGACTAATATGGAACGGAGAAAATAATATACTCTCTTCGTTTCATTTTATATGTCATATCTTTCTATAAATAATCGGACCATAATACTTGTCAATTTATAAAATTTATGCATAAATTACCATATTTTGTCTATTATATCCTTGATAGAATAGTTAATTAATTTTGTCATTTATCAATAAAATTGACTTGAGAAAATATTAAATAAGGGTAGAAGGGTAAAATTACATCATTTTTTAATGCAAGTACAAAGTAAAAAAGTGACATATAAAATGGGACGAAGGGAGTAGTTTTTTAGAAGTATAAGGGTTGGTGAATGGTCCTATAAAATTCGCTGTTAGATATCGGTTTACGTAGGCCGTTGATCAAGTGTTTCGGGGTGGGTGACATTCAGATCAAACGGATGAACTTTCCCTATTCAATATTAAAATAAATTTATCAGGAGTATTTTATTGCTAGATTCTTGTTATTTATTGGAAGGTGAAATACTGAAATCAAGAATCAGTGTACCATAAGAATCCTTTTATCTCTTGGAGTTGGTACAATAATAAAGCAAGCTCAATTATTTGTTTTTAATTTTGTGTCTTTTTTTAATTTTTTAATCAGAGAACTTCATTTTTGTAAGGTCAACCACATATATAACTTGTTTAGTTTGTTCATAAACAATAATAGCATATTCAGTAAAATCTCATTAAATGAGAGTGGGGTTTAAATAGGATAAATTGTTGTACGCAGATTTATTATAATTATCTAATGATATCAAATATTTTGTTAATGCGATATAAATTTTAAAAAACTAGATGTATTCGTAGTAACATAAACTCAATGTGTATATTAACTTGTATAACTAATCGATCTCAACAATAAATTTTGTAATCAATTGAATATAACTAATTAATATATATTATTGTATTGCTTAAAAATGATAAATTGATACATTTAATGTAAATGCCCAGTAAATTCGAATGACTTGGAGAAAACAAAACACGTAGTGTTATTTAAATGGATTTTTTTTATCCTTTTAATGTTTGTCGTCTAATACGCGTTGAACACTTACATTGGGTAAAACTTTTAAAATTTAAATAGTTAAAAATAAAATTGAAAAGTTAAAATAGAACAAGATTGAATTGGAATGTCAAAATAAAAAATTGAAGCAAGGTAGGAGTTATCGTTCTTATTTTTAAAAAAAGTGGAGGATGTACTATTTCCTAAATTTTAAAGGTTAAGGGAGTAAAGCAAAATTTGTGTCACCTTTGAATGAGTTATGTAGTGTACGGTTTAAATTTAATCGGGATTTGAATGTGGATTCCGATCGGATGAAAAACAAAGAAAAAACACTATTGACCAATCAGTGAAGAAGTTAAAGCCAACTCGACAATGCTACGTGATTAGGTGAATCATAGCTTTATATTCCCCTCTTTTTCTGACTTCGAGATTCCAATCATTTGCTTGTCAAAAGCAAATCTATTTTAATCTTCAATATTACTTTAACAACGCCACGGTTGCTAGTGAAATAGGGTAAGAAAAATTATATTTTAAAAATTAAAGAGTTCTTAAATATATGTTATCTAAGGTATTATATGAATTATTAGTAATTAAAGAGTTCTAAAATATATTACAAGAGAAAAATATATTTTAAATAAAAATGCATAGAATAAAAAACTATGTTAAGAGGCATTAGGTGAATTAATTATTAAGGAGTTCTAAAATATATAATAAGATGAAAATATATTTTAAATATGAAGCATCACAAAAGATTTAAAAATAAAATAAACCATACTAAGGAAAAATTAAAAAATTTGCCATCATAATATGACCTAATTTAGCATTAAAAATCATATATATATATATATATATATATATATATATATATATATATTTTGATATCTAATATAGCTCAAATACATTTTCCAGGAATTTTATGATGGTAATATAACGTGGAGTTATAGATTTGCTTTTGCTTACTCTTCATGACTATGTCTAGCAAACCTTCACTTCAGAATGACTTTTTTATTATTATTAAAAATGAAAGCAACATGTATTTTTCAACAATTGTATCATGTGCTTTATTTAATAATATTTATAAGTAACATCTTTATTATTGGAAATTATTTATATCCTTATAAAATTATTTCCTAAAGCAATGGTTGGGAATAATAATAATAAAATAAGCAATAAGCAATTTATCATTGTTTGTTGGGACAAGGAAAAGAAACAAAACAAAGAGATTATAACGGCAAAGTATTCGCCATTCGCGCCACAAGTTGGCAACTATTTTGTGAGTTTCATTTTACATGACATTTTTTTCATAATTAAAGATAGTTTAATTTTAATTTTTTGTATTTAATGAAATGATTTAGATTATAAATTTCAATTTCTTTTGTTTTTCTTAAACAACGTAATAACATATCAAATCAAACAGTATCACGAGCAATATGTTATTAAGGCACACAAGTTGGCAAGTAGACGAGGCAACAATGATCACCAAATTTTATCCAAAGTGTGAACCACGTCTTTTGAGTTTGTCCACCACTTAACTCATTTGCCCTAACCAAAAATCTTATCTTTGTGGAGCAAAAACTACTTTGATGTCTGTGCCCAATTTCATTTTCTTGATGTTAAAGATTACTGTGAATTAACTCCAACTTATATTTTAAAAAAGAAAAGTATTAAAACACTCTTAAATTTGACGTAAATTATTAATTTTATCTCCGATTTAAATTATTGATAGCTTAAAATACTCCTTTATTTGACTAAATAAACTTAGATACACCCTTAATTTGCAAACGTAACATAGCAAGTGGTCTCAAACTCTTGTAGGAGCATAGAACTTTTAATAAGAAGCCAAGAAAAGTGTTGAAAACACCCCTAAATTTGACGGAAAATTAAGGTTGTCGTTCACTCATGTTGCAAGATTGAGGTGTATTTAAATTCAGTAATCAAGTAAAGGAGTGTTTTTAAGATTGTCAATAATTTAAAAATGAAACTAATAATTTGTGTCGGATTTAGAAGTATTGAAAATACTTCTCTAAATATTGAAAATACTTTTATCTTTGAGAAAATGGTCTAAACCCCCCCCCCCCCAACCTATACCCGAAATCTCAACTACACACTCCAACTTTACGGGTGTCCTATTACCCACCTGAACTTTATATTTCTCTATTTTATACACACCTAAAATGCCACAACCACATATATGTTGCTGGGTGAAACTCACGCGTTTGACACGTGGAATATTATTAAAAACTTTTTTAAAAAAAAATTTTTCTACTTTTTTATTTATTGTTTTAAATTCTAGTTTAAGGTCATAACATCAAAGTTTATGGATGTATTTTGATCTTCAAATTTGAAACTATTTGATGACATTGTTGGTTGCTAATTTTTCAAGCTAAAAACACTAAGTTTGAGTGTTTGACTAAGTTCATGGCTGCAATTTTTAGATTTGAACTTTGGAACTCCATGAACACCGACGAGCTTTCATATGGAATTTTTAGATCTATTTTCTGGATTGGGAGCAACTTCCGCTAATGTTTTGAAGAGTTTCATATGGCAAAAAACTGAAACTCATGGGTTTAAAATGTGAACCACCAACTTGAAACCTCCATTAAAGTTGTTTCAAAAGGCTTGGGTTCAAATTCTACTTGCCACAAATGAGTACCGTTTTGAATGGGTAATATATCAAAAAAATCGAAATGTCAAGAAAAGCTTATATCTAAAATTTAGCGTGATTTAAAGAAGTTTGAAGACGACTTTGCTTCAATTATTCAGAGCAACGGGATGAAGAAGATGAAGAAATGGCGTTGCATTTTCAGATTTGCAGAAATTTAACCAGTTATTAAAATCAGTTGAAATTTTATTCCGTATATCTGTTGGGTATTGAATATAGGATTAGAAATTTTCTTAGTATTACAATTTATTAAAGAAAATTAGTTGAGTTTCACTATATTAAGCATATTCAAGCTTTTTGGGGCATAGTTCTTGATTGGAGAAAATGGTCTAAACCCCCCCCCCCCCAACCTATACCCGAACTACACACTCCAACTTTATGGGTGTCCTATTGCCCACCTGAACTTTAACTTTCCCTATTTTATACACACCTAAATGCTGACCTCAACACAAAACCAAATAATTAGGCATGCGTGATTCCACACACTGGGTCCCGCCTCTTCAACTCCCATTTCTTTTTTTTTCTCCCAGTTCCTACAACATAAAAGAAAAAAAAAATCCTCATTTTTAATTTTCAATCCTTCTCCATTAGCATTCACCAATCTTGGAAGGATAAAACTTGATCTTGGATCCACTTCTTCTTTGTTCCTCCATCGAAAAAATTTGCAATTTTTAGACTGAAAATGCACATACACCATAGCATGGAAAAGACCAAAATCTTCTCCCCGGATTTAATTTCAACCAAGAAGTTTGCATATTCAGCAAAATTCCGTGTTTGCATCTCACTAGAGCGTTGAGCATTGGGTCTGATTCATCCATACAAAGCTTATTCAAGTTTTCATTTGCCATTTTCGATGAATTTCGAGAAAATTCAAAATTCAAATTAGAGACCTAAATAAGAAATTAGAGCAGATTACAAACCCTAAATTCAAAATTTGAAGTAGAAATGAACATTAACAACTAAACCTTACTTAATATTGAGAGGAAATTGTGAATTTTTTATAATAAAAAAACAAGGGTTAGTGGTGGGGAAGAAGAAATAATGGTTTATTTAAAGGTGGGGAAGAAATAATGGTAATTTTTCGTCAAAATTACCTTCTAACGCGCCTAGAGGAGGTGTTCTCACCTCCTATGACAGGTCAGCGTTTAAGTGTGTAGAAAATAGGGAAATATGAAGTTTAGGGGGGTAACAGGACACCCGTAAAGTTGGAGTGTGTAGTTGGGATTTTGGGTATAGGTTTGGGGGGGGGGGGGAGGGGTTTAGACCATTTTCTCTTCTTGATTGTGGAGAGTGATGGAGGAGGAATTTTTCGTCAAAATTAACCTTCTAACGCGCCTAGAGGAGGTGAGAACACCTTCCATGACAGATCAGCACTTAGGTGTGTATAAAATAGAAAAATATAAAGTTCAGGTGGGTAATAGGACACCCGTAAAGTTGAAGTGTGTAGTTGGAATTGGGGTATAGATTTGGAGGGGGGGGGGGGGTTTAGACCATTTTCTCTTTATCTTTTAAAAACAAACTAAAAGAAGAGAAATATAGCATAAGTGTGTAGTGTCAGGAGTTTTGACTTTGTTCCAGGCACTTTGATTTTCGGCTGATTTCTGGTTAGAGTTATGCCAGTGTTAATTAGGTAGAATTTAATATATATTAGTTATTTTATCTTTTATGATTTTACGAAACATAAAATAATATATTTTTCTCATAACTTATACTTACATTAGTTATGCACAAAAGAAAAATATGAATAAAAATTAATATTAGCAATACTATGTTTTATGCAGAAAAAGAAGACGAAAAAACCAATCAAACAATGTATAAAGTGGTAGATTCTATGTGAAGATTATATTTCTTCATTTTTTAACTATGCTAATTTTAATTACATGAATAACTCAGTCGGTCCTTCTTAACCAACAGCAGCCAAACGACCCATGAATGTTCAATTCTTCGAGGATTGAATTACTTACTTTATATTAAAATATAGTTTTGCTCACCAAAACATTATAATGTCATAAAATTGAATCTCCAAGGAAAAAATTACTGAAATATACGTCTTATATTTTCCTTATTTTCAATATCCTCTTCTATTTCTAAAAACCTCTCAAATCCCTTATTTCTTTAATGTATCCGAACTACATATTAATGTATCCGAGCTACATATTATGTATCCGGTTTATTTTATAATGTATCCGAGCTAGTTTTTAATGTATCGGAGCTACATATTATGTATCGAAGCTAGTTTTTAATGTATCCAGGGTACATATTATGTATCCGGTTTATGTTATAATGTATCCGAGATACTCTTTAATGTATCTGAGCTACAATTATGTATCCGGTTTGTGTTACTTTTTAAGGGATTAATGTAATTACAAACTAAATAGGGATAAATTGTAATTTTATATTAAAACTATGTGATTCCTAAATTTTACCCTTTCTTAAATAAGTCAAAATAGCCCATATGAACTGGGCCTGGTTCTCTCCTAGGCTAATTTACGCACATTTTCCTGTTTCTTTTTTCTTTTTAAAAGATTATATACTAGTTAGATTTTATCCCTAGATTTAAAAGTTACACAAATATTTCCCTTTTAGACTAACAAAAGACCGTCGTCACAAATCTACATAGTTTTAAATTATGAACTAATATTTTCAGTTTGTTCAAAATATAATTTCTAGATCGTAGTCTAATAGGTCCATAAATTGCTAATGACCATTTACTAAACAAAAAGGAATAACTAGTGAAAATTTATGCC
This sequence comes from Solanum pinnatisectum, assembly GCA_035578085.1. Classification (NCBI taxonomy): domain Eukaryota; kingdom Viridiplantae; phylum Streptophyta; class Magnoliopsida; order Solanales; family Solanaceae; genus Solanum; species Solanum pinnatisectum. The sequence goes on along the minus strand of CM069083.1, from coordinate 44,763,224 downwards.
TCTATTAGTACTTGAGTCTCCAATGTTGTATTAATTAGTTTAATCTTCGAGGAAATGTGAAGTTATCCACCTCATCAATCAAGTAAGAATGCGCCGAGTCAACCTTTTACACAAAGACAATTTTCTAATAAAGGGGAAGAGGCAGAACACAATCAAGTCTGTAACACAAGACAAGATGCGCTTATATAATATTCCAAAGACAAATCATACAAAAAGTGTGCGTAAGGCATTTTTATAGTTTGATACAAAACCAAAGTGGGTATCATACAAAATTTATTACCCACATGCATTACGTTTAGAGTTTAATTTGTATAGTCGGTGTGCTATAAGAATATGTTGATTATGTTCATCACATTCTATACCTAAACACTGCCTGGAAATTATTAAAAAGTCCTTTAACATAAGTAGATAATGTATATATTAATGATGGCATCAATCACGTTTTCCTTCGAGTCTAGAGATGAAGAGTCAACTTCTAATGTGATGCATGCTGGCTATTTATGGACATAATTTAAAATTAAGTTAAATTTTTATTTTGATATTGTGTAGGATCAAAAAAATCTAACACACAATCGTGACACGTGGAGAACAATATTATAAGTTATTCACAGCATAGCTGGGCAAGACACATGATTGAATCATACAATGACACGTAAAAGATAATCGAGGTAACAACATTCACTCTTAAATTTCATTCAATTTGATCATTTATCATGAGGGTTAATGCTTAATAATCAGCTAGTAAGAAGCCATCCCTATAAAAAAATGTATAATCACCACCTTATAAGATCATCGAATTATTTTTTGTTCAATACTTGCGTCTTTCTTTAGCATCATAGTCCAAAGTTCATTAATGTTTATTTAATATATCATCTATGGAGAATTTCTAAGTTCTAACTTCTTTATCTGATTTCTTTGTTTTTTGGCGAAAATTATGGGTCTAAAACAAAAGAGACCAAGTGATCTTATTAGAGCTCCATCTACTTGGGGTCCACTTTCCGCCTCATTGGATAGTCTCGCAAAAATATGAATATATCTCTATTTTAAAATCGTATGGATTAAAAAGTTGAGAAAATTACACGGTTAAACAAACTTATACTAGTTAATTAGTCATTATAGCTAGAGTTTACTTTAATTACCACTCGCCATCAATTCTTTGTTATAATTACGTTGCTTACCTTTTCTGTTTGCATAAGCGTGTAGCTGTCCCTTTCCATATATACAAATGATATTGATTCCTTCTCTTTCTTTATAATCCTTTACCTTATTTTCTCCTTAACACAAATTGAATTCAAAATTTGAAAATTTCAGTTCTTCCCTCTCAAATCACGCTTCCTGATTTTTAGGGCAATTGTTATGCAGTTAAGTTTCTTCCTTTTTTGTGGTTTCATTCTCACTCTTTTGATTTGTATTTGTATATGACTGTAATTTCATATGATTTTTCAGATTTACAATAAGATACAATCAAAATTATGAATGAAGAAAAATCCAAAATAGCTTTGAAAGATATTATGACAAATTTATAAGTACAAATCAGCTGAGAATTATACATATACAGATTTAAGTACAAATCAATTGGTACTACTCCTTTATTCAATTACAGACGAAAATAGCTCATTCATATAGACAATAATTTCACATAATAAACAATTATCAATCAATTATACATATACAAACACTAATTCGATAAAAAAATAGAATATATGAATTATACATATACAAAATATACAAATATAAATCAGTTGTCAGTGTCACTACTTATTTTATACAATTACAAATGTAAATAGCTAATTTATACATACTCCAATTCTATATAAACTACAATCACCAATCAATTATACATATACAAACACTAATTCCACCAAAAATAAAATAGACCTACACGTATACAAAATATACAAATACAAACCACCTTTATACAATTATGTACAAAAATAACTAATTTATACAAATACTAATTCCACATAAACTACAGTCATCAATGAATTGAATCAATCAATAATAATTTTTACAATAACAAATAGAAATCAATTTATACATTTACGGAAGGAAGGAAAGTCATATTTGGTATGAAAGTCTAAAGAGATATTGTTCCATGAATTAAGGGATTGCTTACCTTTTCCCAATCAAAATTACCGTCATTATCTTTTAAAATTTTTGAATTTTCGTTTTGTATAAAATACCAAATAATAGCGAATTATACAAATACGCTTGCCTATAACCATTAAAACGGTAGCTACAACCTGTAAATATGTAAACTATAGCTAAGGAGCCTAATTAAGTTTATTCTTGTGGCTATATGCGAAATTTTTCCTTAAAATTTTAGTGTGTTGAAAACTAGATTAATAAACTTTTATTTTGATAGGTTGTGAGCTTTCTAACTCTTTTTATATTGACAGAAAAGCTCCTAGACAGTTGATCTAAATTTCAGAAAGTTTATGAAAATACAATGATACATTGGGCTACAAAAATGTGATCCCTTTTGTAATCCTAAAAATACAAAAATAAAATTACTTAATTATCCAAATATTTCTATTATAAATATGAATCAACTCTATAATATGAACCAATTATATATTATCTTACTAATTAATAATTTCATACCAAATTTCAAGGCAGATGCACCACTTCTTCAAAATTTCAAGTTAGATACATGCATCAAAGATACTAAATACATGTATCTTCGATACATGATACATTCTGAAATATAGATACATAGGGTGATAGAGCGAGGCGAGTGAAAAAGTCAGTGTATCCCAAATACATGTGAATCACGTTTGGATACAATATGTTTGTGATGAATTATACCTAATTTGATCCACATATATTCAAGATATATCTAAAGGAGTAAATATGATACGGAAGGAAATATTTAAAACTAAAATAAAAATGCATAAGACCTTAAACTAGTAAAATTTGTATTGTTTGCGGAATGATGGATGAAAAAATTTGATCCCTTTGGTAACCCTCCTAACCAATATGTGGGCTTTTATAGGAATAGGAACCACAGAGAGGAATTTTCGCATATAGCCACTCAAAAATAATTTGATTATGCTCCATAGCTATAGTTTGCTAATTACGATTCGTAGCTACATGTTAGAGGATGAGAGAGGCGAGCGAGAGGGCAGAGAGTGGAGACAAGCAAATTATATATGTATATTTGTCGAATTGTATATGTATGTCTGTCCAAAAAATGTATATGTATAATTGGTATACATATGTATTTGTATATCTGGCGAGTAAGATTGGGAGAGGAAGGAGAGAGGCGAGCGAGAGAGGGCAGAGAGTGGAGAGACAATCTGTATATGTATAACTGTCGAATTGTAGTCGAATCTATATATATATATATATATATATGTAATTGATATACATATGTATTTGTATATCTGGCGAGTGAGATTGGGAAAGGGAGGAGAGAGGCGAGCGAGAGAGGGCAGAGTGTGGAGAGAGGCGATCTGTATATGTATATCTGTCATATAATTGTATATATGTAACTGGTATACATATATATTTGTATATCTGGTGAGGGAGATTGGGAGAAGGAGGAGAGAGTAAATGTATAATTTGTATTTGATAATTTGTATTAAAGAAGAGAGGTGAGAGAGAGGAAGAGAGGAGAGAGGTGATGTAATTACAACTAAAATTAAGTTGTGACCCATAATTAATTCAAACCATGGCTATGTTTTCTAATTAACTAGTATATGTTTGTTTATCCGCGTAACGTCCTTAACCACATATTAGTTGGGCCATCACATCAAGCCTTGATAGGTCTGAAGTTATAGCTGCTGAATCTAAGCTTTATGTTATACTCCTAAATACCTATTTTGAGCTGATCTACCAGGGCAAGGCCCGTGAAATTATTTTTTGACCTAATCTTTGCCAATTTTGAATGAAAGATTTGATAGGATTACCTCATTGATTATTAAATTGGAGGATCAAGCAATAGGAGGTTCTATTTCTGGTGTTATGAAATAAGTTACTCCATGTGTTGCAGTAGTAAACTATATGATCATCAAAGGTACATGCGAATACAAAATTTGAAATGTTATTAAAATCTCAAATTAATATATGTCAACTAAAGGGATGAGCTTAGCACTGAGCCGTTTTTGTTAGAAATTGTATTAGTTGATCATATTAGCTTTGAGTGTGTCTGAGATTTGATTAGCATAACAGATTATGTGAATCGTGTTGGTTTGTAAACAATCCTTGGAAGTTAATAAAATCGTTAGTTACCAAAAAAAACTCACCCAACCCAATCCAAAACTCGCATTTGTTGGGTAATTTTTTTTATATTTTAATTATATTTTTACTTTTGGTAGAATAAATACAAAACCCATTAAAAAGAACCTACCTAATCCATCATGACCAAAAGTCATATGCAGGAACTAAAATACTAAACGCACGAATGAATTTGAAAAAAATCATCACAAAAATTATTATTTTCTATATAAGTAGTAAAATAACTATTAGTCCATAAAATTGATTTCTTACTATCCATTATCCAACAAGACGTAATATTTTTCTATATAAGTTAAATAAAAGTTAATAGCTGAGTGACAGTTTGTCCAATTCAATTAAACATTACATTAAATATTTTTATATTAATTTATTAATTATTATTACTTCAACCTTTAAAAAAACATAATTCTATATGACCATCTATGAAATTTACCCTATAATATAATAATTAATACGAAAGGTTAATTAATCCGAGCCGATTCATGGTTTGATTTGAATCGGTTATTGATTAAAATGAAAATCAAATTAATTTAGTTGGTTTTAAATTTCAAAAACCAAACCAAACCAAACGGAAAAAAAAAAATTGTTGGCTTGGTTAGATTTTTTTGGTTTGAAAGTATAAATTTATTGATGGCATATGCATGCATCTCAATAGACACAGACACCTGATACATGAATAATCCACGTGAAAGCAACTGTGGATTTAATTAACCAATACTAGAGTTACTACTACATGATAAAATGGTTCAATTAAGAGAAATTGTGACTATGTGTTGTAAGGTAGGGTAGGTAAAAACTAAAGTAATGGATTTTGATGGACCTGGACTTAGAATTTTAATAGTTGGGCTAAAATTTAAGTGTTGGTGTTGAGAAAATGGTAAAGTTAAAGATTTTTAAAATCTATCAAAATATTTATTTTTTATTTTTGAATACTATATAACAGTTTGGCTATTTTTGCGATTAGTTTTTAGTAAAACCAAAACCAAACAAAATAGTATCAATTTTCAAAATTTAAAACTAAAGCTAATCAAACAACACCAAATATCAATATTTTTTAATCGATTTGAATTGAATCACGATTCAATTTAATTTTTAATCATAATCATCGGTACATTATTGCATTTCAATTCGGGAAGAGTTAAAAACGAAGTAATGTAGTGGTATTTTCCCTTTTAAAAACAAAGGCACATGAAAGTCCTTTTGCGTGAGTTATTGCAAATGACAAATTCTTTTGGAAAATTTCCTTTCAATGGGATGAAAACAATGAACTACAACTAATCACATCAACAATAGTTATCATTCATTATTAAGCACATGCCTCTTGCCATGTACCCTCATTTCTCATTATTTGCTTTGCATTGGATACATTTCTTTCGGGATTGAGGTAAAAAGGAATAATAATCTCGATATAAAATATACGATTATTTAATTATATATTTGGTTAGGGTTATTAGTTTATCTGATCATTTCTACTATATTAATATGAGATAAATTATCATATATATATATATATATATATATATGATGGGATAACTTATTCTATGGAATTACTTTCTTATTACCTTCTGTTAACATATTATAGCAAAATATTGCCATATGTTTGACCTTATCACATTACATTTTTCTATAAAAAGTTTTCAATTTTAAAAAAGAATTATTTCATGCCCTAGAATTATTTTTAGATGCAAAGTGGTTGGTGTGTGATGTTGATTAGTTAGAAAACGCGTGATCATAATATAAAAAAAATAGCAACAAGAACATTGATTATAACATATACACAGAATAACAAAGGTCTTTGATATTGATTTTTATACTTATAAAAATTGTGTTATGCCCTTTTTATTTTTTTTAACCAAGAAATCTTCGAGCATCAATGGTATTTGGTTCGAAAGGAGGTTGAAAAGATTAGAGTAAGAATTTAAAATATATAAATTCTGGACTTTCATTCATTTAATTATGTTATAATATTTTTAATTAAAAATATATACATATTTAATAATTTTTAAAAATAAAATATAAAATTAAAATTAAAATTATTGAATTCAGTCGAGTTCGTGTTTAACACACGTCTAATCTACTCATTAATTTATTGAGTTTTTACCATTAAACCAAAGTCTTTGGATTGTGATTGTAATTGTGCTATGCTAATCCATTCTCACCAATTTAACAGGATATGGACGAAAGGGCTTGAAGCAGTGGCCGGATCTAGAATTTTAAAGTTATGGGTACTTTCTTGGTTTAATATTGGTGGAGTCAAAATTCTCAAAGAAATAGGGATAAGGTTTGATATGGGTGATCTAGACTTCACATGCTGTGGCGGATCTAGGATTTTAACATGTTCAAACAATATATAAAAAAAACATGTTGAGACTGAGATTAGAACTGATGCTAAATAACACTAAAACAAACTCATGAGTCATTGGACCTGTCAATCCACTTGTTTATTGGGTGCGTTGTGTTAATTTTATACCAATGCTTCTTAATTTCTACATAAGATATATATAGTCCAATACAAGAGTAATGGGTGCTCGAACACCTGGCGGACTCTATGCTTGATATTTTGAAGTTCAATTTCGATATTTTGTGGTATAGTAAATCGGTAGCAATAGTTTGTTCAACTTCGACTAATATATACTCATATACTAGATATTATGACTTCGAAAATTCAAAAAGAGTCTCAATTGTATCATACTAACACATTAATCATGTAGAAATATATATTCAAAAGAAAGTACAACCAACTCCTTTTGTTAATCATTATATACATTTCAATCAAAATAGAGTAGTCAAAGTTTTAACTTCTAAACATTAGTCTATACTAATACTAGGTTACATATTTGTTATTTATGTAACTATATACTTCGATATAATATTCGATATTTCAGTATGTCGTTTCTAAATACCAATTTTTTGAAAATGTATACCATAATACCGAAATAACGATATCAAAAAATTTAATATAATATAATAATTCGATATATATCATATTATGTCCATCACTGGCCTACATGAGTCTAAAAATAGTTAAGTCCATATGAAACTTCTTAAAAAGTCCAAGGAATTTCCAACTCATTCATGGAAATATTTTCCAAGTAAAAAGTAAGACGGTTTGACTAATTAATTATGATTATTTACTATACATATCTTATTATAATTGATTAATTAAATCTCTCTATCTAGTTCGATTTCATTTTCATTAACTAACACAAACGCTAATCATTAGGAAAACTGAAGTCGTAGCGGTAGATGGTAGTGGTTGACAATAACGTTGGTGAACAGAGATGATTGTGATGATAGAGGTGGTTGGAGGGTGATGATGGTAATCAGGGGTGGACCTACGTGGATGCCAGACGTTCATCCAAATCCCTTCGGCAAAAAATTACACTGTATATATATGTGATAGATTTTCAATATTTTTGTATATTTATTAATTTTAGTCCACCTCAATCAAATAAGAGAGATAATCTAGTGGTACTGGACTGTGCAACTTGAACTGCGAATGCTATTCCCAGTTTGCGGGTTTGATTCCAACAAGTGTGCAAGCTGCCTAATTTTTATAAATTTAATTCTTTGGATTTTGTGCTTTACACTCTAGTTCACACATTTATATTTTTATTTTTCGAACCCCTTGAGTGGAAATTTTGAATATGCTACTAATGGTAATAGTTGTTAACAATGATGGTGATGATTATGTTGACAAGTGTAATTAGTAATGGTGGTTGGTGATTGTAGATAGAGTAGTGATGAATATTATCCCACATAAGAATATGTAGCTCTTAATGATATTATGAATTAGTTCAGAAATCTTACTCCCTCTATTACATATTAGTTGAATTATTTTGGGGGTTTTTTCATTGTTCAAAATAATTGAATTGTTCAAAATTCAAGATGGGTGTTTGATTATTTTTTTTCATATTTTTCATTTTCTTTAATATAGTTTGATATTTTCTAAGAGACAAATTGCATTACTTATAAAGTTACATTAATGATTTCATAAAGAACAATAGTGAAAAATATGGTTTAAACTATACCCTTGAATGTTTTTCTTAACAAGTGTGCATTGCCTACAAATTCAGTTGATATGGAATAGAGAGTCATACTCCATCTGTCCCTATTTACTTGTCAAATATTTCCTAATTTGATGTCCCTTTTTACTTGTCATTTTTGACAAATCAAGAAAGCACAATTTATTTTTTCCTATTATACCCTCAATTTATTAACATTGAGTTAATGTATTTTTAAAATGTAGTGAGTAAATATATTTGGGATCCTATCAATTAATATGGATAATCTGATAAAATGGTAAACACAATATACCAATCAACATTTTCTTAATAGGTGTGCAAGTCAAAATTTGATAAGTAAAATGGAATGGAGGGAGTAAGTAAAATCTATTCAAACCAAAGAGACGCTTAAACCATATTGAAAAGAAATGAATATACTCCATCCGTCCACTTTTAATTATCATGTTGTGCTTTTCGAAAGTCAATTTGACTAATTTTTAGAGTTAAATTAGATTATATTAATTCGATATTTTAAACAAAAAAAATTAGATATTAAAAAACTATATGAAACATATTATAAATTGTAATTTTTGCATATTAAATATGATAAAAAAATATATCGTAAAATGTTGGTCAATTTTCTTATAATTTGACTCTAAAAAAAGAAACCATGACAATTAAAAATTGACGAAATAAGTGACAAAGGTCCAAACAATTCAGATTCATATCTTCATTAAGTATAAATAAATAAAACTCAATTAATGTTTTTTAAAGATCCAACAAATAATGCAACACTTTGGTTAAAGAAAAATGGAAAAGAGTAAAAAAATACTTTTAAATTATGTGAAATTGAACAAAAATGTTCTTTTGTCTATAAAATAAAATAACTTTTCTAATATATTATGTCAGTTTGGTTTGGATTCGATCTGACTTTTTTTTAATATCAAACCAAACCAGAGTGGTCGATTTTTTTTCCAAAGCCAAATCAAACCAAAAATTGATTTTTTTCAATTTGACTTTACGATTTGACTTGTACACCTCTATTTATAACAATACTGAATGAAATAAATTCCATTTGCATGACAAAAGTCTCTACCTTCAAATTACTAAGAAACTTTGAGGGTTTGTTACTATTAAATATTAATTCAATATTTTAAAATTTAAATTTAAATTATTCAAAAACTAGACGAAAATAATATTGATATTAACATCATTTATAATTGATTGATTAGTTAATTAGAACTTAAAATAGTGTTTAGAAGATTTACATCCCATAATCCTCAAGCACTTGAGGTGGACAACTTAGAACTCTTGTCAGCCATTCATCTTCACCTTCCTCTTCATCCCAGCCCTCCATTTTCTCCCCTTCTTGCATGCTAATGCTTTTCTCTTTTTGGACTTTTTCTTTTCCATCCACTAACCAAGGCCCATTATCATTCTTCATTGTAAAGCCCATTTCAAGCCCAGAAAATACCTCAATAGTAGGCCCACCAAGCCCAACTACTCCACCACCTTCCAACAAACAACTACTAACAGTACTGCTACCCATACCCGTACCCGCCATCTCAATTCCGGCCATTAAAGTAGAACCCGACCAGGAAAATGCCGGCCCACAGCTCTCACCATTCACATAAAATGACGGAGATACCCCTAACATCCCGTTGTTTTTACCGTCACTGCCACCGCCGTTAATCTCTTTCAAAAGCTCATGCATTACCTCTTCTACTTTCTCATCTTCCATAACATACCCTTCTTCATCATCCTCTAAAAATGCTTTTAGCTCCGTTGATACTCCGGCAATGACGTCACTTTCCGGCGACTCTCCAGCAATCATTTTTTTTATTTTTGGGTTTGTCAAGAAAGAGAGAAACAAATGAGTGAGTGAAGTGAGAAGGTGTTGGGGTGGTGGATTATATAGATGGTGGGGGGCAGGGGAAGGTGGGGACCACATGCCACGTGGAAAAAGAGGTCAAAGATGACGTGGACTAAATTTGTCGTAGGTTACTGCAAGTCATGTGACTTTGGGTGAATAGAGACAAAAAAAGCTTCCGTGGATACGTTAGTTATCCATTAAAAGTCAAGAAAAAAAAGGGTATTATTCTGTGTGGTGATGGTGCATATGTTCGTTTGAAACTTTGAATCTTGTCTGTTATTACAGAGATAGGAAGATCAGGCGGTAGACAATTGAGGATATAGGGATGTGTATTTAGAGGAGCGTTGTAGGAGAATGAAATTAAAGAAAAGAGTAGTATTGCCTTGACTTCACCTGTTTACGCCTAAAGCTTAGGTGCCGGAAATGCTTCCTCATTTTCTCAGGCCTCAGCTACTCCCTTTTCGTCCGTTTCAATTTATTTGATCTATTTTTTATTGATTGATGATTTTTTTTTAAAATTTTGTATCAAGTAAAAATAATTAAATAAATTAAAATTAAATAATACATTAAAGGTATTTCATTTTTATCCTCGACAAGTAACTGCTTCAACTTTGAGACGGTATATGAAGATATTTCAATTTATTTTTGCAGTATTAATTAAACACTCCAACTGATAAAATAATTATCTAAACACCTTAAATATTAATATGTTATATCAGTGTCAGGTGTTCAAAAAATGCAACAAAAATAAGTTGTAAATTGCTACCAAATTAAGACGTATAAATATGCACTCTTAAGATTGATATGTTTATTTGCCAGTTGAGGCTTGAGGGATCGTTTGGTTTGAACACAAGTTATGTTGAAATTAATTATGATGCAATAAGTTATGTTGTTGTTATTTTTTATTGGTTGTTTGGTTTGTCAAATATGCATGACATAATTTCAAAAATAAGTTGTTTGTTTACAAGACTATCCTCAAAGAATAAGCTGTTTGTTTATAAAAGAGGGTTTAAAAAGGTGCTTTTATTTTATATTTTTATCCTGAGACAAGTTATTTTGGAACTAGTATTCGACCCACAAATAGAGATAACTTATCTAATAAGTTTCTCTACACTTTGTAAGTTGTAAGCAAACAAAAAATTGAGGGATACTAAAAATTTATCCCGAGATTATATTTCTTTGTTCATCACACCAATCATAATTATTAATCCGAGATAAAGTTATTTAGTTTTTTTCTTGTGGGGTGGGCGGGCGGAGTTATATGTTCTGAAATGATCCACTCTTCTTCTTTTTTTTCCCTATAAAATACATTCCAAATAATTAAAAACAAAATATGGGAAACTCTTGATTTTTTTTTTCCACAAGAAACTCTCGTTTTTTGTGTAATCACATGTTTTAAATTTATTTTATTTTTTTGGAAATCTGTCGGAAAGTGCTACTCTTATTAATAAAATAAAATAAAAGTGGTTGGATGAATTTATGCTTTTAACTAGACTTTCTTAAATTGATATTTTTTTTCTTTTTCATCAAAAAAGTTATTCGATTAAATAAAAAATGTGATTGATGTCTCTAATATGGTTGAAATATTAATAGTAACTTATTGCATACCGTTGTCAGAAAGAATTTCATATTTTATTACAATATGTAAATTATGGCAATTACATTAATTTGATGAAAAGAAAGTAATCTAATGTCAAATTATAATTTAAATTTTGAGAAGTTAAGGTCGTAAAAGTTGGCACAAAATGTGTGCTAAAAAGAAAAATGTCATTTAATTTGAGGCAAAAAGAGTATATATTCTAAATTCGTACGTTAGCTATGTGAAAGTGTCATTGTATGAATTTGCTTTCTCTAACCAATGTGATAAGAATTCTGTACCCCAAAAAAAGAAAAAGGAAAGCAAAAGAGAAAATACTTTTTGTTACTTAAAAAAAAGCAAAATGTTCTTATTCTATTATTCCCAATACTTCACTTTTTCTTGTACTAAAATAGGGGATAAGGAAAAAAAAAACACTCATGCATGCTTTTTATTTTTCTTTCAAAAAAGTGATTGTAGGTGTTTTTTGGTATAGGAAAGTGTGCCAATCACTCTTGTACTTATTTCTCCAAATATTTTGATAAAAATGAAATTATATATTCACATAATACATAAATATGTCTTAACATAACTTCAACTGATATTATGTTTTTCAATTTTCAAAGTGCACAATGTGTATAAAATTAAACAAGTAGAGACACACATATGATACAAAATTGTCATATAAGACACCATGTAAGATGAATGTATCTATTTTATTCAATTTTATACAGGTTAAATGCCTACATACTTAAGCCAGTTGAAGTCACATTAAATAATATATTTATGTATTATGCCTTATATGTTGCTTACACATACTAATAAAAAGAATATTTAAACTTTGGTTCAAACATGAAAAATAAGACCTTCATAAAATGTAACGTAATTTCTAGTGCAATTTTCATGCAATTTGCTAACAACATGATAAGGAAAAAGCAAAAATTTTCATGTCTTATTCATTAATTAATGTTATTTTAGCAGTGTTACCTTTAAAAGGTTGAAAATGAAATGACTTGTGTTTTCAAGCATAATATTGCCTAGAAATTTCCCATACTTCATTATGAAAATGGAAAAGATCGATTCAGCAGAAGTTCAATAATTATTTCCTCTTCTTATAGTCTTTGAACAATTGAAGAAAAATACATCAAGAAAAATTGACTACGTACCTGCTACTATGGTAGTCATTGTCATCATGTTAATAACATCATAAAATGATAAATAAAATCTTATCTCAGAAATCACGCTACGAAAAAATTACTATTTTTCCTCTGAAAAATATTCTTGCAGATGTTATGATGAAATGATCGGTTGGGAAAAAAATATTAGGAAGTTCCCCACTATTTTAATAAGAATCTGTTTTTCACCATACATTTTTTTTTAGTGAGAATATGGTTTCCACTAGTGAGCTAGTTTGGTGCAAAATGATGGGAAAAATAATATTTCTATAACACAAATTTGTCACTGATTCATAGTGGAAAAAATCTTTACTTTAATAGTGTTAATCAACCACTATTTAATCAAAGATATCGAGTATCAATCGAATTTGAACTTTGTAAATTTGAGTTTAGGATCATACCACAATTCATTTGATTTTTTGAGTTTAAAACCAATTATTTATACTTATAATTTAATGAATTTATTAATAAATATAGAAGATTTGAACCAAAGTTGAGCAAAAAAAATCGAAGACGAGTATCTCCATGAGCAATTATTAACTGTCCATTGAAGTTTTATTACAAAATGAAGGATTAAAATATACATGTTTGGGGTAAAATATTTCACTTAAATTTGCATAGGCATTTAATTTATCAATGAAGAGTTCACAAAATCAATTATGTTTTGATCCCAAATTGCACTATATATGAATCCTTTTGTATTCATTCCAATTCATCATAGTTTGACTACATATCTTTTACAATCGTCAAGCTACTGCATTCCTCTTCTTTTAACCAAGCTTGACACCAACTAAACTTTGCAAAATAAGGAGTTCACCCATGCAGGGTAAAGGTAGGTAGGGTCGAGGGGTTTATTTGAATCTTTTTTGGCGAAAAATTACGCTATTTATGTATGGTTATGTTAAAAGATTAGATAATTGCGAGAATTTCCTGTTATTTTTATTGAGTAGAATTGTTGCATATATACACAGTTGTTTACAACCAGGGGCGGGTCAATGCCTTTAAAAATGAGGCATCCGTCTTAGGCCCCAAATTTGAGGGGTCCCATTTTTTTGTAACAATAAAATTATTATAAGTATTTTTAAACAAAAAATAAATTATATTTTGTCATTCTTTTAGTTCGTTTTGAAACATTAAAGAATGTTTCTTTCTTTTTTGTCAATTTTTAAACTTAACTTCCATATGACATGTTTAAAACCACAAGATTAAAAATTTTTTGGTGTATATAACGTCTGCGACACCGCTTTGCTTAGTGATTGTTTAGTCCACAGATTTGACAAGGATGAGGAAACCACTTCTTGCTTTCGGTTGACGACGCACCAATATTTTTGCAACCATTGTGTTTCTATGAGCCATAAATCTACCAGAAAGATCAGAAAATGATACTTGTGATTTTTCTGCAGGTAAAATTACAATGACTGAATGATAATCAGAGGGAAGTTATAAGCGAAAAATGGTGGCATTGAATTCATCAAAAGACACATGTGTGACAGCCGTGGCAAGCTCATCAATGATAGCTTTAGCTTCACGAATAAATTGAGACAATCATTTGTCACCAAGAGTCATGTCTTGCAAGATGATGTGTAATTCTATTCTTCTAGCACTGTTGCTTATAGAAAATGCATTTGAAAGAGTGTTCCAAGCTTCAAAAGATGTATCTAAATCAATCACATAAGAAAAAAAGATCCAACTTAGTAAGAGTTGATCTTCTTGTAACCACTTTAGATACTTAGAATTTGATCCTGATTGATTTGCTATGGTATTGATGACGGTAGAGGGAGGTAATGATGTACCATTGATATAATTGAATAGATTGTAATATTTGATGATAGGAACAAATTGAGTTTTCCAAGTCAGGTAGTTTATTGGTTTGAGTTTTATGGAAAAAGAAAGTAGAGTAGGAGGTAAGGTAGAAAAAAGACTTGGAGTGGTTAATGTTGTCATGTTAGAGGTAGGATCTGAAGTTGAGAAGAAGATAATTCTATTATATGCTCTGATACCATGTTACAAGACATAGTAATTGAAAGAATGCTCTATTGTTTCTATTAAGTCGAATCTTAAATATATACACAATTGTTTACAACAAACTAAAAATAAAAAATAGGGAGATGTTTGTGTCCTAAAATATAGCTAACAAAATTTATCTATGCTAACTAATAGAGATCACTATCCTAATTTATAGCAATTAAACTTTATCTCTAATATGTTAAAATTATATTTTATATAAACGGTATATGCTATACCTCCTTTGACTTCTTCTTGCATTTAATTCTCTATATTTTGAATCTCTAGTGAAAATTTTAACTCTGTTGCTGCACCAAAGCTTGCAACTTCCAAGGAAGGGCTTGGAGGTGGGACTATAGGCAGAATAACAGTTATCAAAGAAAAGAAAAAGTAAAAATTGTCTTTCCTAGTACGAATAGGCAGAATAATAATAATTGACAAGATGTAGTTGCTCGGATGGTAAACACCTCTCACTTTCAATCCTAAGGTAATTATGAGTCGAGTCATCAACAAACCAAAAAGGTGAGAGCTCGTATAGAGGTGTAAAAAATAATTTAAAATATAGGCAGAATGATTTTAATTTATTTTAATTAAATCAATCTAGGGAATTTTTTTTTAATCAAAATTAGTTCAATTATTTTTTTTAATAAAAAAGACGACCTCTTAAGGTCTTTAGGAGGTTGGTATTTTTAATAAAAATACAAATTCTGAACTTATTTGTTCCCCATTTGCTCGACCTCCCTCTCTCTTCTCTCTACCGCTCCCTCCCTCATCCATTACCTTACCACCGCACACCGACACTTAGACTACTCACCCCACCATTCCACCTCTGATGTTGCTCATTGACATTCGCCCGAATTTCACAATAATTTTTTTTTCCCTTTCCCACATATATTAGACGCATTTTATGTTAGATTATAATAGTTTAATTTAAGCGTATACCTATAGTTTTAGTTAAGTGGAGTGTTATGCATATAATTTAATGTATGTATAATTCGTATTTAGAGTTTTGGTAGATTAACTATTTTTAGATGTTGAATTTTAATGGAAAAATTACCTAATTACACAAATATTTTCAACATATTTACTAATTTCCTCTATAGTTTGTAATAATTACATATTGTCTCACTAATATAATAATTTCATCCAAATTTTAAGTTAGATACACCTAGATACATGTATTTTGCTATCAAATACATTCTAAAATACAAATATATAAGGAGAGAGGAGAGACACGAGTGAGATAGGATGGAGGCAAGCGAGAGAGTCAGTGTATTTCAGATACAAGCAAACACACTAGATTAGCAGATACATTCAAGATATATTCTGAAATACAAATAAATATATATAAAGAGAGGCGAGAGAGACAAGCAAGAGGCAGTATATCAAATAAATTACATCTAATTTTGACCCGTGTATTCGAAATACATGTATCTGGACGCGCCAAATTTGGTGGTGATTTCGAAAACACACAAAAAGACATATAATTAGATTGTAAACTAGTGAAGTCTATGGTGTTTGCCCATATTTAATCAATCAGATTGTAATTAGTTTTGAAGTCTAAATTGATTACATTGTTAGTTGTGAACCTTAAAAATGTATCATGAATCATCAAACCTAGATTGTTAGTTTGAACTTTGAACCTTAACTTTATACATTGTTATGTTAAAGTAGAATTAGCTTTCAATTTAATTTTAAACTTAGCTAGAATTGAACGTAGCAATTGAACTGTGAAACCATCATTAAATTTAACTCTATATTTTTGTTGAGTTTAGAATTATAGTAACTTGAACCTTAGATTATTTTCAACAATTTAACCTTGAATTTAGTTAGGAGTGTTATAAATTAAATTTTAATTCATATCATGTAAGCGTTGAATTAGAAAGTTTAACACTATTATGTTTTGAATCTTTAATTTCAGATTAGTGTTAGTTGACCATGCTATCTTGAAATTAGTTTTGATGATTTTATATCATTTGTATGGATGAAATTTGATTGTAGTTGAATGCATAATAGAAATTTTTCTGATCGAGTGTGGATAAAGGAGAAATTTACTGATGGTGTCACTGATTTTATCAACCATGCAATGACACTTAAAGATTTTATAACCTCGATATTCATTAGGTGTTCTTGTGAGAGATGTTAATGTAAGATTTGCATAAAATAAGTGATTATTAAGCTTCATGTCTATGAAAAAGGGGATTTAAATCAAATTATCACGTTTCGAGTAATCAAGGTGAAACTGATATTAACATTAATAATTTTCAAAACTTTGTGGTTGGTGAAAGTAATAGGTCTGTGGAACATAATTATTTTCAGAATTTTAGGATGTTGGACATAATTCAGGACGTTTTGGGATACATTCTGATTTTGAATTTGGAGAAAATATTTAAGAAGCTCCCAATGAAGTACTTTCTTAAGAGCATTTACATGCTAATCATCTTTTATGCGACAAGAGTCCACCCTCTCAATTATCTATTACAGTTTAATTATTGAATATCAAATCAAATTAGTATATTGCTTAAGGAGCAATGAATTCCCTAATAGACCTTATTCAAGAATTACTGTAATGTGAGTAGTGTGAAAATGACTCCATGTGATACTATAAGAATGATGTCAATCTAGCATCTTGTAAGTTTTGCAGTTATACTCGTTATAAATGTGATTCTAATGAAAAGAAAGTCTATTATATTAAGAGATGCACTATTTACTTCTTATACTAAGATTGAAGAAGTTATAAACATCACATAACTCTGCTATCCATATGAGAGATGACATTATGAAAAAACAAAAAGAGGTTATATGCATCAAATAAATATAAAACTAAATGAACCATCATCAAAGGAGAGTATTTATTCCCAATCTAGTTTCCTATTAACATCCTATTCATAATCAGATCCCACAACAAGGAAAACAGCCATAAAACTAAGAAAAGAACATCAAATTATTTGATTACAAGACCAAAATGCAACATTTCTCTTTTCTGTTTGCAACTCCATCTTCAAACCCTACTCTACAAGGTTGCCATACTTGTTACATAAACACCCTTCGAGGAGAAGTAATGACAAGAATTTTTTTTGTAAATAATTGCTTGCTTTGCTGATTTTATGGATAATAATAAGATACAAAAAAACAAAAAAATTACATGCATATATTAAATGCAATAACATTCATGCCCATATTGCAAGAAGGGACATTAGTCCAGCCCCTAAAAATAGTGCAAAGTAAGAAACTACTTGAAGCCTTGTATTGCAGCTCATTCTCTTACTCAAGAAATCTGCAGCTATTAGGTCTACTAAAGCCATGTACACTAGAATTCCAGCAGATATTGAATTAAGGATCCCTTCCACAACCAAAGCTCTTGGGCTATGTGGATCGTAAGATGAAGCAGCTCCGATTCCTATAGCAATTCCCAACGGGGTTGTTATGGCGAAAAACGTTGCCATTACAGTGGAACGCAGGGAACTGAACTGCGCCTGTGAGATGCAACCTCCTAATGCAAAACCTTCGAAGAACTGGTGGAATGACAATGCTACGAGCAAGGGTCTTATTGTACATGGACTTTCTGAGACACCCAATGATACGCCTATTATGATAGAATGTGATACTATCCCAAGCTCCAAGACCTGCAAGGGAAATAATTTGTTTGAATGAACTTATAGACATACAGACATTATGCATCTTGACAAAGATGGGGCAAATCAAACTTTTGCTCATTTGCCGATTAAACAAAAGTAACAACCTGGTCCCAGTCTTATAAAATACACAAGGAAGCAAGCAGCCCAAGAAATCAGATATTATGAGAAATACACAAAGATAAATCTGTGAATACGTAGAGAATTCTGTGAACAACTCGATGCACCACACCAAAAAATATGTAATAAAGGCCACCTGATTGACCAAGGGAAGCATTTAACAAAGTTAAGGTACTATTCCATATGAACTTAGATTTCACATGACAATATATGCAGTATCTCAGAGGTTGGGCGAAAATCTTAAGCACCAAACAGATAGAAATTAACTAGCAGAATACAAATTGTCTATGCCTTAATCAAAATTTACGGAAACAGAAGCTTATAGAAAGCCGCAATCAATCAACTACATATGCCTTTATCCCAAATTAAGTTGGAGTTGTCTATTGAATTCTCTTTGTCAATTCCACCAAAAACAACTTCAAGTTGTTGTAAATTTGGTAAACCATTCAAAATACAAATCATTCAAGAAAATTTACATCAAGTTTCTTTCGCGGCATGAATGATATACAATAAAGTCCAGACATTCTCGTTCTCATAAATGCTGGCATTTAGGAAATGGAATTGATTTCTTTAAAGCCTACAAAACTGATGAGATAATCGAAAACCCTCTGGACAGCATTCACCAAATTCCAACCACAACAAACTTAAGCCAAGAAGTACAGAGAAATGCGTCCAATGACGTGTGAAATAGTTTAAGTAAATTACCTGAGAAACAACAACATGCCTCACTCCACCTTCCTCATCCCCACCACCGAAGCTATGGGAGTGCGAATGACCATGGGAATGCTCCCTCACGTCCCCATGTTCATGTGAATGACTATGTCTGTGATGAGCAGCATGCGCATGCATCCCCACAATGTGTATTGCACCACCTTCTTCTTCACCAAACAATTTCTCATTCCTTGGCTTTGGCTCAACTGGTACAATAGCTGATTCCGACACCAAGTCGGCTGAATCAGTCTGATCTTTTTGGTTTTGTTTCTCTTGTTTCTTTTCATAATACTGAGTCCCAACAAAGTCAACCACCAAGGTAGCCAATGCAGCCATCATAGCGATAAAACCAGCAAAAGGGAATTTTGACCAAGGAGATTTCGGAAGACAAGGATTAGTTAACGATGAAGTGGCACCTGGTAACATGTGTACAAAACCTGTGGCGAGGATGACACCAGCAGCGAAGGCTTTAGCAGTAAAAAATAGATTAGAGTCAGTTCGAAGGAATCGGTGCTTCTTGCCAACTAATGGAATGCCAACTCCACAAATACCAGCTATTAGGATGGCAGAGATAGCCACCATTTTAAGGGTGAGAGCAGCAGAGTTATCTTGGCATCCTTCCATCTCATCAACAGCACTGCCACAGGCAGTATTGGAAATAGATTCAGAAAGTTTCAGCATAATCGTATCTGTTTTGACAAAAAGAATAGTAAGAATGTCGAAATCATTTCAATTTCTACATAATTAACGTATTGAACCAATGAAGAACTATCTTCTTTTCAATTCCTACATAATTAAGAGTGTCTGTACATTTCAAAAATATTTTGATATGAAACATAAAATTCATTAGAATATTGAAGGTAATAGAATCTGTATCCGATATAATACGCGAAAATAGATAACAAGTAAAAAGAGCTGGTAGCGTAGAATTGGCAAGAATAACTCCATTTTTTGACTAAGTACAACCAACACAGCCTTTGTTCTTTCTTTCCCTTTCCCAGCTTTACTATATGAGTGAGATTCAACAGCCAAAACAGACGAAATGAAGTTGCAGAGCAAATGAAGACAAGAATCATACACATCCAAAACAAGATATACAACCAAAAAAAAAAAAAAAAAAAAAAAAGCTTTAATACCAATTCAAATTTAGAAGTCAATACCCCCAACATTTCATAAAAGCAAGAACAGTACAAAATTGATATGTTGGTCAGAATCCTCCAAAAACAGTGCATTTTTGGAGGATGCGAAACATTTTTGAAGTGTCCTTATAACATAGCAAAATTGAACTGTTCTGAACTTCAAAAATAACAACTACTTAAAGCAAAGAATGTCCAGTTTCATCATAAGACTCAAAAATTGAACTACTAATAAACAGGTAAACTAAATTTAACATCAAAACAGTAATAAACTTTCAAACTGAATACAAATAACTAATGAGTAGCCAATTAGAACCTCAAACAAATGAGAATTACTCAAGACATAAAGGAGAAAAAAATTAATCTTGGGAATTGCAATACTAATCTCCATCAGTTACAAACCAAAGGAAGCAAAACCAAGAATTAAAGATTGAATTAATTTTCCCTTTCCACAATCCCCATAACAATTATAGGTAGTAGTTTACCTGATAAAGACCCAGTCTTTTGTCTAATATGGTCCATAAAAAAGGAAGACATGAGATCCTGAAAATAAGAAAAGTATAAGAATAAAACTCACAGCTTTCAAGAATATATAAAAAGAAGTGGGGTTGTGGGGGCACTATAAAGAACGAACCTCAATGAATGACATGGGGTTGAGGGAATGAAATTCTTTCTCCCCCTTTTCAATTAATAAGTTTACACAAACAGAGAAAGCACAAATCTTTGTGTGTATATAGATATATATAACAGATGGAAGAAGGGTTTTTGTCAAAATATTAATCTAACACGAATATTGTAATGATTCTTGAAAACCCCTTTAATACTATCCCAAAGAAAACTGTTTATAATTGAAAGAAAGGGAAAGGGGAAATAGTAGATTAGGAGAAATGGAAGAAACAGAGATAGAGATTTGGATGTCGACATTATTTGTAAAGAAGAAGAGAGAGGAGATAGGGAGACTTTGGAACAGTCGCTTCTAATACAAGAGAATGAGCATCACTCTGTCGACATCTCTGCCTGATGCTATTTAATCAATTCATCAAAAACTTTTTATTGTATATTTTTAACTTTTTCAACAATACACTACTTTTTTTATTATTAAAACTTACATAAACTCATAAATCTTGTTTTATTTATAATCTTTGATGTAAATAATAATTATCTAACCCCTTATTTCGAGTATTTGCGTTCCAATTGGTATTTCAGGCATGTTTATATGTTTATAATATTAATTGGCTAGCTAGTTGACTTTTACAATCGTGACCTAATACAGATTAGATTGACTAATTATGTTTTCGATAAAGTGAGGTAAATTTTGAAAAGCGATGAATTCTAGCTCAATGAGATTGTTATGGGGTACTTTGACATAATGTTCAACTTTGTGATTGAGGTTTTAATGATAAAAAATGGCTTGATACTTGATTATGACCATAGCTTGATTATGTATTCCAAATTAACTCACTCGACCCTTAAGATTCAAGGTATTAATTTATAATCATATGTTGTTAAATATACTCAAACTTGATTATATTTTTCTTTTCTAATAATAGAAACATGAATTTCAAAAGGAAAAATTAGGGATTCTATATGCAATTAATATATTGATAAATGGGGATTACAAAAAATAATGGGACTCTAATTACATATTTGGAGTAGTGAGAGAATGAGTAATCAAATTCTATAATTGATTTTAGGATTTGATCGAAGTGACTTTGAATTTGTTAAGAAATATGAAATGACTCCAAAATAGTCAGCCACACTAATCGATAATGTGTGTAGATTAAGGCGATTAGAGGTTGTTTGAGAGGAGATTAGAGGTTGCTTGATTGATATACTACAAATGTTGATTTTGACATCATGTTGCTTGGAACCACGAAGGCATATTACTTAATTTGATAATTATATTTGCAAGGGTCTAATCCTTTGGCCTAAACATACATGAAGGGTGTAACGAATGTATTCTACACGATCAAACTATAGTTAATTATCCTAATTGTTTGTCTAAGTGGAATTCCTGACGTGTTTCAATAAAGTGGTAATAACAATAATTAAGGACACCCTATTTTTACGTGGTAACATCCATCTCATAAAAAGTGTAAAAACATGATTCGTACATTTACTTTACTCCCAACTTCTCTAGATTTCAATGAGTCTTATAACAATTGATCACAAATAAGTTAAATTTTCAATTGCCCTTTTTAGTGTGAGTGCTTGACGTTTTTGTTCATTGAATGATCACTTTGTACAACTACTAACTTTTTAGTCTTCTACCATATGTTATTTCAGTCTCTTTAAAGTAACTTTTTTTAGACTTTTTTTGAAACAATTTTTCATAACTTGTTGTAACTACATGTTCTATGACTTTCGAAAATCATCAATACTTATGCTCATCTCAACCATGAACATACACTATCTCCATATTGAATCAAGTAGGATTAAAAATTGTCAATTTTTACAAAGTTATCGAACTGATCCAAGTTGTATGCATTATATGAACATAATGCAATCGATTGAAATTATTCAATATGCCGATGTTAGTTTATTTTCGACTTTCATGTTATTTCCCTTTATATTTGTACTCATGATCAGAGTTGTTTAGATGCTCTATAAATGACTATATGTTTTATAATTTTGTAGCTTGGTTTTTGAGTCTTGCGTTATACTTTTAAGTGTTATTTTTTCGTTGCTATTAAGATATGTTAACTATTATCTGTATGGTTTTATTTTTGAACTTCGAATCAAATTTAAATGGCAAAAATGAAAATAGTACATAGCAAGTAATGGTTTGTTGTGTATAGATCGCACTATAAAATAGGAACGTGACACATAGAATTATGTACTATGTATTCATTTAATATTAAAAATGATAATAATTGTCATTTTGTTGTTGCACTTTCATCTTCATTAATTTTAAGTATATCTTTTTTATTAGATATTTTTATTTTTACTCATAAATTTTTTTTCAAATCATGGTAAGTGGTCATAAAAAATCATTTCTTTAGTGTGCCCCTGAATTTCTTCTGCTTCTTCTAAATGGTAGATGTTTATAGATGAATTTAAGTCATGTCTTCCAACGAGTGACGGAGTAGAATTTTTAATAAGGGGCTTCTAAACCTGAAGAAGTAAATACATGAACTAAACAAAGAGGATTCGACATCTATTATATATATATATTTATATATATATAAATAATTTTACATATATAAATAGTAATATTTTCTGTCGAAGGGATTGAGTTTGGATGAACCCGTTTGGCTCCGCCCCTGCTTCCGGCGGTATAAAATTTCGTTTACAATTATAATTTATTGTTTTATCTTTCACATTATCACATCAAATATATATTAGAAACAATAACTATTATTATTTTATGTATTTAACTAAATACTCTATTTGTCCATTTTTATTTGTCATGTTGTGCTTTTCGAAAGTCAATTTGATTAAATTTTAAAGTTAAATTAGATTACATTAATTCGACATTTTAAATAAATAATTTAGATATTCAAAAACTACATAAAAAGTACTATAAAATACAAATTTACATATTAATATGATGAAAAAATATATTATAAAATATTAGTCAAATTTTTATAACTCTAAAATACGTATACACATATATATAACTCACACAGCTAATGCACGTCACTGTCAAACACTAATCAGGTAAGTTAGGTAATACTTCCTAATTTCATTAACTTGACCTCTTACTTATCCATTTTAATATTTAGCCTCTAGATATTTTATTTTACTTATTTATTTTTATAAATTAAAAGGTATTTTTTTTCCATACTACCTTTAACATAAATAACAACATAAAATAGTAATAATCAAATTTTAAATTTCTAAATATTATTAATAAAATTAATTTAATAAAATACTCTTTTATTTAAAATTTTCTTAAGAGGGAATATTTAATTTGACCACATTAATCAGTTTCCACCAATAAGTATATATATAATAGGAACTAATTGTCAAGCTTCCATTATTAATATGAGAAGTAGTGTTAAGCATATTGTCTCAGAATTTATATACTTAAATTGCAATATCTTATACTATGTTAAATTTTAAAAAAGAGAAATTGTATCTCACATTCTCATAAGATATTGTGTTCATGTAAGATTTGAGAAAGGGTTAGACCCCCATCTTATTCTATGTTGATGTTAATTAACCGAAACTATTTCTCCAAAATGTCACTAGTAATTAAGTACTAATATCATTTCTACAAGTAAGAAAAAGTTCTCTTTTTTTTTAATCTTTTTAATCTATACATCATGAAACATTGTGTTTTTGCCACTTTTTTTGTGCACTAATCAGGATTAGTTGCATTATAATAGTATAATGTGCGGCCTAAATTAGAAGTTGATGAATGACAAGCAATAATTAAACAAGAATATTCCTTTACAAAAGAAGAGGTCAGTAATTAAACAAATAGTATTTCTTTTCTTGATTTTTTCAAGGTGGAGAATCGATTAGGTATAACTTGCATCTATTTATCTTGAATTTTTTTTCAATAATAATAAGTCGCATTTTATTTTTCTTTTTTCTTATCAGTGTCTGAAAATGATAGTTAGCAGCACACACATATATATAAAATAAATAATAAAAAGGCATGAATAAAAGCTTCAACTTGTTTAATTTATTGTCTTTTTGCCCTTCTACTATTATATTAGCAACCAATTGTTTGACTAAAAAATTAGTGGCCAATACATTAATATAAAATAGACGGTGCGAAATAGAGTCAATAGAATAAACTAAAGCTACATTCAATTTGTCTCATTTTATAATACGTATTTTAATTTATTTGTCTGATTTAGATTTAATATAGAGTTAAAAAAAATAAAGAAGATACATAGAATATATCAAAGATATGATCTTTTAATCTTGTAATCTTAAACATGTTACATGGAAAGTTGAAATTAAAGAATCACCAAAAAAGAAAAACGTATTCTTTTTTTAAATGAACTAAAAAATTAAGGACAAATAAATTGAAACGTAAAGAATAATATTCTGATAGATTGTGTGCTTAGGGTCGTTTGGTTACTGTATAAGAGACATCTTATACATGTATAAAAAGTTGCATTAGCTTTATTATGTTTGGTAGAAGTTTTGTATTAGGTATAAAAGTCAACATAACTTATACCATGTTTGGTTGGTAAGAATTTAAGTGCGTACATCCAAACGCAAGAAGAAGAAGAAAGAGGTGAGGGCATGGGGTTTGGGATCTGGAATAAAGAAAAAAAGAAAATAAAATTGAGTTTTTAAAAAATAAAATAAAATTTCCATGTGTCAAATGTCAATTCGTTTTTTTTTCCACATAAGAGAGTTTGGATGTACGCACTTAATATGTGATTTTGAAAATATAAAAAGTGTCAAAATGACACAACGGACCCCTACTTGAGGTGTTTAAAATGAACAAAGCCTACTTGAGGTGTCTAAGTGAAAATTGGTGCCAAGTTTAGGGGGCTACCGATGGGTTCCCCCTAATATTATTAAGACATTAAGTACATTAATCACTGTGCATTGATTTTATTTGTAAAAATAAATAAATGACTGAAAAATATAATGGGTAAAAATCACAAAAATAAGAAAAAGGATAAATAAATTAATTTCATAAAAGACGTGTCATGTTATAATCTCATCAAAGACCACAATTAAATAATATGTAGGCATAAATTTTTATAATTATGTAGCTAAGACATAGAAAATAATAATCTACATTATTATATTCACAAAGTAATAAAAATGAAAAGAAAACTTCTAAATACATTTCAAGCAAGAAAAGAATAGCAACAAAAACAAATTGTTACATATGCATAAGAATAAGTAATGATGTCATATAATAATTTATTTCATCTTTAATTTTTTTTTGAGAGAAAAATAATATATAACTTATTCTCATAATTTTTTTGATTGAAATAAGATAGTTATATTAATTATGTTTTACAATAAAAAGTAGGATCATAGAGGACTAAATGAGTAATGTTGTCAATATGTGTACTTAAGTTACTATATATTACAAGTCAAAGTAAAAAAAATCTCTAGTCAAAGTAATTCCTAACCATGCTTCAAAAAATATTCTTCTAAGTCTTCCTTCAAGAAAACATACAATAAATAAATAAACAAATAAAGGAGAAAGTAATACAATACAAGCCTCACTTTTACAATTTCCATTATCAAATAAATATGAATTCAATAAATCAATATATCAATTCAAAATAAATTATTTAATTATAATAATATAAAACACAAAAAATATAAACAGTTGTTAATATGGTACTGTTTTATGTATGGTATTTATGATATTTATATTCCCATCATGTCAAATAAAAAAGCAATTATATCAAAAAAAGGAAGAATAATTTAAACTATACTCGTAAGTTATGAAATTATCAAGACTAAAATTAAAGGGTATGAGTTATGAGTAGTTATTATTTATAAATATATTAAATAAGAAAAACTTAAAATATTAGAAGTTATATTTGTCATTTTATAATAAGAAAAAGGGCACAAAGAAATTCTCGACGAAAAAAATGTCAAATAACTTGAGCATAAATTTAACTAACTTATACATGCTCTTAATAACAACAATTACATGAATGATGTAAAAATCAAGCTAAAAAGATATCAAGAAAATATACAATAAATAAAGGAGAAAGTAACACAATACAAGCATCATTTTTACAACTTGCATTATCAAAAAAAAAAATATGAATTCAATAAATCGATTCATCAATTCATAATTCTTCGAACCCTTATCATTATCGGTATTAATTTCACAAGCCAGTCTTTATTAAAGAATTTTATTCTTGAAGATTAAAACATAAATATAATACCACATGAAATATTTTATATATATATATATATTACAACTTCAAATATGAAATAATAGAATGATCATATTTATAAAGATAAAATGATGGAATACCATAAGGTGTTTTAAATTTTAAATTAAATATTTAGGAGTTATGAATATGAAAAGTATGAGGTATAAATATTATTAAGAGAGAAAATGGAATAAATGAGTTGTGAATGTAAGACTTCTAATAAAGCAAATAAAGGAGGAACAAAAACAAAATAAAGAAGAGAGGAAATAGTGCTTAATGTCTATAGTTACGTGAGAACTATTTCATGAAAATGGATATCAACCTTTGTTGTTTAAATGAATCTCAAAAAATAGTTTTGGATTTTCTAATAAATTATACAAATAGAAAAAATTAAGAAAAATGTAAAAAATTTGAACAAAAAAATTAATGAAATTGGATTTTTTTAACAATTTTATTGTGTATAAGTTATTCTATTAATTATTATATTTATTAATGAAGAATTGAGAAGTCACTCCAAATTCCAATAATGTATTCTCCTTTATTACTTACATTCAATTATTCTACTTTAATTAAGAAAATAGGGGAAAAAAAAGAAAAATATCAATAATAATGGAGAAAAAAAGAAAAAATATGAATGGTGGCCTTAGAGAGGTGGCACATCATCTTTTTTTTATATATATATATATATATATATATATATTATTTTTTATATCAGAACAAAAAAAATTGTACTAATAATATTAAATTAATGTACTCAACTAAATAAGATAATAACTCTTTAAAATATTTACATATAAATATTAGTTATTTTTAATTTTTAATTTTGTTACTTTTTATAAAATTCAAGAGCGAGGTAAATGTTTTTATTCTATTGTTAAAAATAATAATAACATGACATGACATTTCATTAGGAGTGAGGTTTATATTTTCAGGAAAATAGGAATTACTCGGTAATATTGTGGTCCTAAAAGAAACAAAAGTGATTACAAGACAAATTTCCAAACATGGATGATTATCTAAGGAATTTGCTCCCAAATTTCTTTTACGTCGCAATTCAATACTTTCTCCATCCCATATTAGTTGTGTTAGTTAGTTTATATATATATATTAATGTCACGATCCAGACCGTCGTAATTGGCACCCACACAAACCCTCCGGTGGGAGAACCATTACTACAACCCAAACAAACAATTTTTATGAAAACTAAGGCATTTAAAGATACGGAAGCAGGTTTAAATGACTAAAAGAAACACGGAGTTCCCATAAACTCCCCAAGTTTTAAGCAAATAACTTAACCAAACTAATGCGAAAATTCAACCCATAGAACCTGAAAGTCATTGTACCAAATCTCTACTAACGACAAGTCTAAGAACAAGGGGTACAATCCTGAAACTAAACAAACACCTTAAACAAGTAGTCTGAGTCCCAAAAAAATGGACTTAAACAAGAAAGATCCATGGCAGCCTAAAAGAACTGGATCACCCTTGAATCCGGTCACGCTCAATAGTCACCTAGCTGAGCTCTATCAATAGCCACCTAAAGATGCCCTATATTCAATAAAGAAAGAGCAAGTGCAGTATCAGTACACAACCATAGTGTACTGGTAGAATCACGCAGCTATCCCAATAAGTGAAACAAATGCAAGTAACCACAATCATTATAACACAGGCATATGCCAAACATATACAATATCAATTATCACATGCTCAACAATATACATTTATAACAAGTTAGAGCAACATACAGTCTTCCAATATCAATCATCATTACATATGAACGAAATCATCACAAATAGATATACAACACAATTCAATGGTCCTCTCACGAAACCCAATTCAATGGTCCTCTCATGGAACCCACACCCAAACAGTTAGCATACCGAAACGTGGTACGCAATCCAATGTTTATGCTGGAACGTGGCAATCGATCCCATGTTTATGCCTGAACGTGGCAACCGATCCCATGTTTATACTGAAACGTGGTAATCGATTCAAGTTTGTATGTCGGAATGCAACACCCGATCCATTCAACAGACCACAATCACAATCACAATGTATATTCTCACAATCATACAACAAAATGTGATTCATGGCATACAATTATTCAATTATCCTCATCCACAAGTAGTGTGATCAATAGTGCAACATTCGTATACATATACGTATTATAATGAAGCAATTACAAACATATATCACACCAACATGAAATCACAATCATCACCTACCTCGAATCCAAGCTTGAATCCCCTAAGGCACTTGAATCTTCCCTTTCCGGATTCTCCCCGCTTGTTCATGGTCTAAAAACATACAATTAACGCAAGAATCAACAAACGAGGCCTAATTACCCGAATTATAATCAATAATATCAATCCTAGGTCAAATCCTTGATTTCCATACCCAGATTAAGGCTTTTTCCACCATAAATTTCAGATCAAAACCCTCCATCATCGATAATTACTCATGAATTTACATTCTACGGATCGAAACATGGATTTGGGGAGTAAAATCCTTACCTTTAGCCTCAAGAATGGTGAAAAACGTTCAAGAACTCTCCTGGGGTCGTCTCTTAGCCCTCAAAGTCGAAAAGTGCATAATAAAATATTTTTGGGGTTTTATTTTCTACTTAAGTCGCATCTGTCCCACCACAGCAGCCCGCCCCTGGCGGCAGAAATCTCGCCCCAGCGGCTTGCACGGAATCAAGTGAGCTATTTTAATAATTCCAAGACCTCTATTTCACAACACACCTTTGACCAACGACGCTTAGAAAATACCGTTTACGCTAAGATCGATTTCGGGAGTTCTACTTACCCGAATTCAATTTCGTAAAGTCGTACGGATTCCTTAATGACTTATATAACTACTCATGTAATCAAAATCATAATTAGATCTCTCATTCATTACCAGATTAAAAAATACTCCGCAAATCTTTCAAAGAAAGATGGACAAAATATTTTTCGAGAAGGAATTTCTAATCGTATATATAGACAATATATTAATATGTTCTAAAACATATCAGGAACATTTAAAACATCTAAAAGAATTTTCAGATATATGTTTGAAAAATGGAATTATTTTAAGCTTGAAGAAGGCAGAAATAAATCAAAATTAAATAAAATTCTTAGGAATGATTATTTCAAAAAATGTAATAGAATTACAATCTCATATCTCAAAAAATATTATAGAATTCCCTGATAAATTAACAACTAAACAAGAAATACAAAGATTTCTAGGATATCTTAATTATGCAGGTGAATTTATTCCAGATCTAGTAAAGAAAAGGAATATTCTGCAAAAATTGATAAGAAAATCCAATAGACTTGGATGGACTGAAGAGCACACACACAGTGCATCAAACAATTAAAAGAAGAATGTTCTAAATTACCTAAACTTAGATTACCAAAAGAAAGTGACAATTTGGTACTGCAAACAAATGTGTCTGATTATCATTGGGGAGCGTTATTGCAAACCGATTTAAATAAAATTTACAGGTACACAAGTGGTACTTTTAATGAAACAGAAACAAGATATTCCACAAATGAAAAAGAATTATTAGCAATTGTTTAAGGAATTAGGAAATTTTCAGCCTTCTTTTTACCCAAACAATTTATTATTAGAACTAATAATACACAGGTGTCAGAACTAATTTCAAACAAACTTTCATCCGAACCGCAATACAGAAGGTTGTATAGGTGGCAGGTTTTGTTATCATTTTATTCATTTAAAATAGAATATATTAAAGGAGTTGATAATTCTTGCAGATTTTCTCTCAAGAAATGTTCAATATGGGCAATCGAACACAGATCCTGATTAACAGGGTATATGAAAAAATATTAATTGTGGAAAAGTCCATTGATAATAAAAGCCACAAATTATTCAACATCAGAGATGAATTAGCCAGCTTGTCCGAACAAGCAAGGAAAATGCAATACGAAATCAATCAGCTCACGAAGATCAAGCTGAAAACATGAATGAATTCTTATTGTTATGTGAACATTTGGACTTTTGTCCAAAAAAGAATTCAAATCCTGAAGGGAATACTACTCCTAAAAAAGTGGCAGGAGATGTCCCACTAGCACCTAATGCCAAAAACATCTCACCGGTAAGCATGGATATGCCGAAACCTGAGTCTAAGGACAAACGTAAAAGCCAAGCAAATAAAAAAGATGTCGATTCTTCAAAGAAGAAAAATGCACATCAACAAAAATTGAAAAAATTATCTCTGAAAAATCAGAAGGTAGTTCTAACAAAGTTCCATCTGGAACAAAAGTTTTCTCATCTTTTCAGGTTGGAAAGCAAAATCCAAAGGAAAAAGAATATCTTGCATTCACAAGATATATCTACAATCTCCTTGAAGAAAGCGGAGAAATATTTGGAGTCTTAGGAACAACTAGTTTGTTTCCAAGAATTTCTATATTCCCAAACGGATCACCAGGCTTTACAACTCAATTATTTGAATTTGGATACCTAGACAGAGTTTACGCAAAACCAGATCTACAAGAATTATCCAAATTACCAGAACAACTGAAGAACTCAGTAAAAAACTATGCACAAGGTGGAGGAGTCTATTGCAGATTCTTTAGCATAGCAATGGAAAACAAAGATTTGCAATTATATTTTCCAACGATTAATTATATAACGGTGGAAAAATTAAAAGATTTCAATATCAAGGCAACTGGGGTTGACAAAAAAACTTCCCCATCTAAATAAAAAATGGATACAAATAAAACGAGCTTTGGGAATTAAAACATTATATTTTATTCTCAAACATTTTTATAACGAAGATTACAGAGTCTTAGACCATGATCATGATTGAGTCTTAATGACTAAAGAAAAGACCAAGTCTAAAACAATAAAGGAAAAGATCCTTGATATCGAGCTTCACATATTGGAAGCAACGAAATAAACATGGAAGCTTGCTTGCAAGTTTCTAGATCACAAACATTCAACAAAAGAACATGAACCTGAATAAAGTCATAGCCGAAAACAGACAGCTGTAAAAACAACAATGTAAATAGTTAGAAAAGACAAAGCAAAAGACGTAAGCACTTACGTCATGAAGAAAGAGACAGAAGGGAATCTTATCTCGTCTCAACTTTATCTCTTTAGTCAAAAAGAGAAATCAAATCTTGTCGGCCATCAGCAGAGGATGATTGAAGGACGAAAAGAAAAACATCAAAGCTTCCAGGGATACCCCTGTAAAACAAAAATGTAATAATTAGTCCCTCCTTATATCTATAAAATGAGATAGAATTACAAACATATATCACACCAACATGAAATCACAATCATCACCTGCCTCGAATCCAAGCTTGAATCTCCTAAGGTACTTGAATCATCCCTTTCCGGATTCTTCCCGCTTGTTCATGGTCTAAAAACATACAATTAACGCAGGAATCAACAAACGAGGCCTAATTACATGGATTATAATCAATAATATCAATCCTAGGTCAAACCCTTGATCCTCATACCCAGATTATGGCTTTTTCCACCATAAATTCCATATCAAAACCCTCCTCCATCGATAATTACTCATGAATTTACATTCTACGGATCGAAACATGGATTTGGGGAGTAAAATCCTTACCTTTAGCCTTAAGAATGGTGAAAAACGTTCAAGAACTCTCCTGGGGTCGTCTCCTAGCCCTCAAAGTTGAAAAGTACAGAATAAAACGTTTTTGGGGTTTTATTTTCGACTTAAGTCACGTCTGTCCTGCCATAGCAGGACCCAACCCGTCATAGCGTACCCTCCCTGGCAGCAAAAATCCCGCCCCAGCGGCTTGCACGGAACCAGTGAGCTATTTTAATGATTCCAATACCCCCATTTCACAACACACATTTGACCAATGACGCTCAGAAAATACCGTTCATGCTAAGATTGATTTCGGGAGTTCTACTCATCCGTATTCAATTTCGTAAAGTCATACGGATTCCATAACGACTTATCTAACTACTCATATAATCAAAAACATAATTAGATCTCTCATTCGTTACCAGATTTCCCCAGACCTGACTGATTCCGATTTCGTCCAAATCTGGGCTAGGTTAGGAAATTTCAAGTTACTACCAAAAAAGTTTTTTGGCCCCAATTATTTTCCCAATGACTTTTTCCTAATGACGGAATCAGATCGTTACAATTAAATTACTTATTTATTCATTAAGTTAAAATACAATTAGTTAAAAAAAAATTCTCACTTTATCCCTACAATTAATACTCTTAAGGAAATATTATATAAAAAATAATTTAACTAGAAAATAATGAATACATTAAATGTTTTGAATTTCATGAAAATTAGTAGTATTATTCTCAATGTGGAATATAATTATTGAAATTGTAAAATTTTATTATTATTTTGTAGAGGTATTAATTAATCAATAAATTAATAAATATTACTTTAAAGAATGTTATTAAAATTTAATGAATATACCTTATTTCCACCCCCCGCCCCCTAAAAAACAAGTAATACTAAAAAGGAAGAAGAATGGAAGAATAAACAACAATGAAAGATTAAAAAATTGGAACAAAGAGAGTGAATAGAGTATTGAAGTGAATATAAATAAATGCTTCTTGGGCAGTGTTTTTTATTGGGAAGGAAAATTTTTTTGGGCAGTGTAATTTGTTGAAACTATCTAGTGGTTTAAGACTTTTCTTTTAGTAGTTTTACTTTAGAAGGTACTTTGGATACAACAAAAAAATGAATTTACCCTATCACCCTTCCCATTTATGCGAAATTATGACCTTACCCTGAAAATTACTGGTCCTGCCATTTCGTTCCAAAAAAGTGTCTTCTCAAATATATTTTCCGTACCTTTAAATCTAATTGACCTTTCCAAGGACGTACTCTATTAAATGTTCAAGAAAGTTTATACTCTATATGTATGTCCATTAACTGTTGTTAGTTAATTTATTGTATTAATTAATCACAATAATCAAGTTAATAAAAAAAAATTCAATCATTACTATTATTCTTGCTTTTTTCTATTTTTGATACCAAGAAAGTGCTACTTTCAAATTTCAAAAAGTGTTAAATAATTTGATTGATGCATTTGATGCCATTTGAGTTCAAGCTAAGTGCTTGACATGATTTTTCTTTCTGATATAAAAATTAGATTTTTATCATCAAGTCAATTAGTTTCGTGGTTCATAACAATTCTTTTTTTATAAAACTTTATGTCAAATCTTTTAAAAGTTTTTTGTTTACATTTTTTGATATAAAATCATTTAGCCAAGATGGAGACATCATTGCATATTTAATTAGTTTTAATCAAATTGCTAATATGATTCACTTGGTCCCGCTAGAAATTTTCATGTTGATAAATGTGTACTTTTTAATTTAAAAAATGATAGAAAAATAGTTGTAAGTTTTTTGTTTTTCAAACCCTAATCTTGAGATTAAGAGACTTATTTATTCTGTATATGTTGTTATTTTGTTGTTGTTATTTTTCTTTCATTTTTATTTTTATCACTATACTTTTTTTAGAAGAGTGTATCTCAAAAACAATCTTTCGACCTCACAAAAAATTACAGTCTACATACATAATATCCTTTTCAAATCCTACTAATTACACAACTACATTAAATATATCGTTGTAATTCTGAGATCAAGAGCTGACTTGCTCTCTATTACAAGCAATTATGTGGAAAGAGTAGAGTAATTCGTATAACATGTGTTCTTTATTTTTATAAAAATAAGGTACAATACCCATTTAAATATATTCAAACCAATATGTTTATTTTGCTTTTTATAATAATAAGTCCTTTTCCTTGCACTTTAAAAAAATGTCGACATTATGTCAAATAGATTTTGTATTGAAAATTTCAATTTGGCAGTTTCTTCTCTACTTTTCAAAGTATATAACTGGAGAAATTTAAGCACTTTTTAACCCGCAAAATTCAATAATCAGTCCCTACTCTTATAAGTAGATAATCTATCAATAGTTGAAATTAGTGGTTGAAAAAAAAAGTTGGAATTAGTGGTTGAGAGAAAAAAGTTGAAATTAGTGATAATTCCTTCCAAATACATGGGGTAAAATCCTTATACTTAATAAGAAGAAAAAAAGTACAATATATTACCTTATCTTTTTATAATAGTACACTAGATATTGAAGTCCGTGCTAGCACGATCTAATATATGTTTTTTTTTAATTCATGTGATACAGATTGAAATTAAAAATATAATGAAATTTTAGTATGATTTTATGATATTTAATTAAATTATTAATTATTATGATTTATCGTATATTTTATGTAATTTTCAAATACTATATGTTATTTTATCTATTTTAATCTATATGGCACTGATAGAATTTCGTGAGCCAATCAAATATTTTATATGTATTTTTTATTTTTAATTTTTTATAATAATAGTAATAATCAATGGTATGGTTTATAGTATATTTTACGTAATTATCAAATAATATATGTTATTTCTCTATTTTAATTTATGTGGCATTGATAGAATTTTGGGAGCCAATCATATATTTTATATGTATTATTTATTATTAAATTGTTTATAATAATAAGTAATAACCAACCACCACACACTCTTAATGCACAAACCATCACAAATCTTATCAAAATTTCTCTTTCACAACACAATATTTTCACGAGCTTAAGTCATAAAAATTCGATCTTTAAACATCACGTACTCATCAAGGGAGAATCAAACTTATCTAACCCAAAGAAGGAAATGATCAAGTAGCCACCCAACGAACGATACACCCAAGCATACAAAACATTTAACAACACTATTGAAATGCTAGATCAGTAGTTGTGACTATAGAAAAACCTAAAAAAAAAAAAATAGTAAAACTAAACCCAATGGTCCCCACATCCAATCACACCTAGTCGGAATGTGACCTCAACGACTAAATAAATATTATGACTTTCAGAAAATTGTAAATATCTGTGGTAGCTCTTCTATAAATTTTCATAAGCAAGGTGGTACATGTAGAACAACTGGAATACTTCAACTGCTCCAAGATAATACCAAATATGTCATATCTAAAATAACCAAGTTCGCCTAAGAATGCCATTTTACCAAGAGGATAATTGTAGGATCAGTACATTCGATCCACCACTAGAAATCCACCCATAGATGTGAAAACACGCGTGGGCATAGACAACTAATCATACTCCAAACCATGTTCGAACGAAGAAAGTGTTCACATAAAAATGTACATAACCAAGGTCGAATAACACGAGATACTCCTTCCATAGTACTCATATCAAATATTTTCATTCATCTGACTTCATCTCCTTGATTTTTAGCCACACACGATCAATCATTCTGGTCCTTATTAAAATCATTCATATACTCGATTTATCAAAACCCTACATACTGTCACAATATTCCATTAAAGCTAAAACTCTTACTACAAACAAACATTATAACCACACCATCCATTTATCTTACTCTCAAACCTTCATGAGTATCAAAGTCTTCTTATCAAATACATTGTAGCCTAAATAAAATAATTGAACTATGACTCCCTCTTTTTCCATTTAAACATCTCATGATCGACACGGGTTCCACCCATGGCTGATGGCACTAATTTCAAATTTGATAGTACCTTTCCATCAAGATAAAACTATTAAATCACACCCAACAAGCGATACACTTCAACATGCATTCTTTCCATAAGTCTCAATGATGCTGTCTCGATCCCAATCAACACCAAATCTATCATAACTAAAATGACAAAAGTCGACTCCACACAATCTTTTACATACCCACTTTCAACTACCATTCACACCCTTATACACATCATGCAAAAACTTAGAGAAATTCTTGACTACCTCAATAAGTTTATATACTATGAGCACATAACCTCTATTTACTATCAAGTGCCTATGTAACACATCACATCAGTGTCTAGTCCCATTTAAAAGAGTAGTTTCAATACCCTCGAAGTTCTCAGTAACCATTTACTGTAGGTCCATACTGTTGCGCACCCATAAGTCACCTACCATAATCTGAACAATTTAGCCCCACATAACAACACATAATCTTACACACATCATTGTTCGTCACCCAAACCAAAACTCAATCTTTATAATAGTCATTGATAAACACCTAGACAGTTTGTACCGAATCAGTCCACCTTTCATAATCATTTCTAAACTCAAAGGCGAAAATTCGTACAAACTTTCAACTTTGAACCGAAGATCTATACGAGATGGCTTATTCTAACAACATTCTTAGATTCCTCCCATGATGCAATTCCAAACACCTTGAACTCTTCAATATATCAGACTCTTGTTCATTTTGCTAGCTCGCTTACCAATCTCATCATTTTACCAACAACCACTGACATTTTACTTCACACTCTAAACCAAAACCTTACGTGAAATCTTTTCTTTGGTCATTTAACAATCAAAAGTAACAAATTTTAAGACTCAAACCATGCATAAGTCCTTCAAAAGGTCAATACCCAATGCAATCGATCATTTCTTACCTTACCAATTCATATCCTGACAAAATATATTACCACAAACCTAAACTCACGATGAAAAACTTGAATTTTGAATCCAACTGTGTAACACAATCCCATTATCTATTAACATTAGCTCATACATTGAAGATCTTTATGAATTCACGTATCTTAGCCTATATATGATTGCCTCTCCATTGATCTTACCGTATCCTTCGTTAAAAATTCAACTTTACCAGTTACCAAACTCAAAACAATAAAACACTTATCATCACACTCGAGTCAAACGTCTGTAGACTTCTTTCTTAAATCTTATCCAACAACTTTTAACTGATATGAATAACATGTAACACTATCACCATAACCGTAGTAAAACAGATGGAACCACATGTCTCTATAACTCAATTCTTAATCTGTTTGAAGATACCTCTTTAGACATTGCAATTAGAGAAAATATTCTTGCTCTTACCTCTTTCCGAAGGCTACACTACATCCCACTATATTTTCATTATGACTCTAGTTCATTCTGATTTTATTAAAGTGGTGTCTCAACAATTCTACAACTTTCCACACGACCATGCTATTCACCAATTAGTAGCAACCCACATCGTTAGATACTCTCAAGTCGTTATTACCATACCAAATTCATTTAATTGAAAATCCTTATCATATGGTTGCATCCTAGTCATAATACATTGCAAACTCTTATTACCGTTATGCTCAGTAGCCAGTTTCATCATCTTGAAATTCACCTTATCATCGACATGACACCTTAAACCTAGTTATACTAACCAAATGCAAAAGATTAACCCAATTTTATATGCACTTTCTTATTAAAATCCTTAATTTCCTTCACATAAGTATACTTGTTGGGACTTTCTTTACCCATAAGCTTGTTATTCCGATATCGATCCACTCTTTTGGACCTTACAATGAAATCACCAGCCCTCATTTAGCACCATCGGAATATATTTTAAAACCTAAATGCATTAATACCGTTCTAATGATCCATCGCTAGAACACATAATACATATTGAGAAGATCGTACCCAAATAGCCAGCACATTTCTATCTATTAAATAACTATAATACACTACCAAATCCGTTCAATTTCT
Source organism: Solanum pinnatisectum (assembly GCA_035578085.1). Lineage (NCBI taxonomy): Eukaryota > Viridiplantae > Streptophyta > Magnoliopsida > Solanales > Solanaceae > Solanum > Solanum pinnatisectum. The sequence goes on along the minus strand of CM069083.1, from coordinate 44,724,386 downwards.
CATCCAAAGTTATACGCATTCCTTCGTAGATCAAGCCAATAATAGGAGTAACATACTTTATAACTCTAATCAATTAAGAATTGGTACCATTGTAGTAGTCGTTCTATGATCCTCCTTGACCTTCACCCAATATGTGAAACTGTAATAATGATTCTGACCTAAATTGGCCCAACATCATTCTCATCATTCACTACTGTTATGACAACTTTACTTACTGTATTTCCCATAGTTACAATATTCATTATCTAGCCATCCTTTTAATTATTCCACATTCAATTATCGAACCACTAGAGATATTACCTATACCACACAAGTACTATTCCCTCTGGTAACTAACCTGAAAAATATAATACGTTCAGACCATTAGAAATCCTAAAAAATGTTTCGTCGAGTCATCACCTAACTCAACCCTTTCAAATTGAACATTTCAAATCTGACCTCACATCTTTTACATTCTATCACTTTCACATTAGTATCAGGTCTAACCTCCAAGCCATACATGATACACCAACTTCGAACTTAGAGAATCACACATGACTCATCACTATAAGTGAGAGAGAATGGAATGAAGCAATAAGAACCAGAACGGACAAAGGATGTACGATAGAGATTCAAGAAGTGAAGATTTTTCTTAAAAGTCACTATAGCCTCTCGAAGATAAGTACAGACATCTCCGTACCGATCCTCAAGACTCTAGTTAGACTCGACTTGTATACACTTGAGACCTATGATCCTGGGGCTCTGATACCATTTTGTCATGATCCAAAATTGGATGTGATGGCACTTGTCTTATCCCACAAAGACAAGTCAGCCTAAAACTCAGCCATTACGATAAAATACGGAAAATTATAATCAACTTAAAAAATACCCCCAAACCCTGATTGTCACATGCACAAGCCTCTAATGTGTTATAACAAAATTGAAAAGAAAATACAAGTCTCAAATGACATTGTTTCTAGAATAGAACAAGATCATAATTAAGGAGAAAGAAGGTCCACTAAAATGACAAGCAGCTACCTCACAAATCTCCACAAGAATCCTCAGACAAGGAGAAGAGAAAGCTGTCAAAATCCGATCAAAGAAAGCAAGAGATAGAATATCACAAAGGTCTAGGCTAGTAACCTACAAAAATGTAGAAGCAAGGGGTGAGTACCAAACCACACGGTACTCAGTAATTAAACTTCTAAACACAAGCTAAGGGAATAAAATACTGTTACTCCTTACACCCCAACTGAACCTCTATAACTACAACTTGCATACAACCAGCCCAACCTAACAGTTCACAGTTTACATAACACACAGCTCAACAACAATACTTTAACAATTATATACCCTCAACAACAAACTCACTATTCATCAAATCACAACTTCCACAGAAAGGCACTCATAAGATCAACAACACAGAAGATCAAGTTCATCAATGATAAATATGTGCAATGCAATGAAATGCAATGTCAAGTATAGTGATGCATGTCTGACCTAGTGATACACACCCGTTGTCTCTCAGTCCAGGACCCATGGGGAACATATTTGTTCATGCATCCATCACGGTGCGCGATACATCCTCGATATATAGGCACGCGACACGTCCCTTAAAATGGTACATCCTCTTATCACATAACACTTATCATAATCATGTCTCAGAGCCAATGTAAATGACATGTTCACACAAATAATGAGGAGATGACCATTTTCACAACAATGCACAATTCACAACAACACAATCGTGATACAACATCAACAATGAATTAATAAGCCTTTCAAACCATTCTCAACACGTCACACACCAATAATTAATCACATTGTCTTTTATTGCCCCTTTTTCATCATTAGAATTATTCAATATGGACAAGTCAACCCATCACCAATTCCCATTACTCCCCAGCACATACCACAAAGAAATACACGATTCTATCACTTAACAAGAGTTTAGACATCCACTTGCCTCAATCAATCAAGAATTCGCTCCCGGACTTGAGTCTTCCCCTTTTGTTGTACTTCCAACTCAAAGAAATCTATTCACATTAATGATCACAATAAGATTTCAAAACTAACAACACCCATATTACTCTAGGCCTAGCCTAGACCCGAAAGCTCACTCAATTTATAATCAAGTTCCTAAATCTTGATTTCAATCAATAGGTCAAATCTCATATTTCCTAAATTTTAAGTCTAAGGTTAAGTCATAATTTCTCCAAACACTACAACCCTAATGATTTTCATATAATATAATACACCCAATATTCAATTACACATCTTAATATATCAAACCTGGATCTTAGTATGATAACCATAGTAAAAATTCCTACCCAACAATCGAATAAGCCACGAGTAACCTTCAGAGTCAATATCTAAACCTGACATACATTATATTAAAAAGAATTATCAAAATTCTATGGTTTCCAATGATTAACTCATTTTAAGATTATATTTCATAGTTGTCAGGTTTATCACTACTTAATTTACAACATATTTTCTCACAATGTCTTTTCAAACTACAGCCACGTAAATGACAGTGGCCTAGCCGCTTTCTCAAACCAAAATCTAAACAAAAACATGCCCAGTAACTTTAACTACAAATAAAAAACAAATATAACCTTAGCCTATTAAATATATATATATAATTTCCAATGATAACTAGTTAAATACTAATTATTGTCATCACTACCCAATCATGGCCATAATTTACCATTTAAGAAAATATTCACACCAATTTCAAGGACCCACGTGAACAACCCTATTCAAGTCAATTTTCCTTATTTCCTCTTTCACCACTCATCATTAAGATTATAATATAATATTACATTTATGCATGTATACAAAAGCATTAATCAAGACTTGGTTAGTTCTTACCTGGTGCAAGTCAGTCACTGCGTTTTGGTTGTGCCGAAGCTGCGACGTTTTCTCTGGGAGGTTTTCTTTTTCAAAAGAAATATGATCTAAAGTGATATAGGGTATTAATTTAAATTATATTATATATGGACTTGGCCCATTAACCATAAAAAAATAATTATTTAATAAGCACCCATCAACTAAATAACCGTAGTTAAACAAATAGTATAAAATTTCCAAACCAACTTCACTGACTAATCCTAAATGACTTAGCTTGGGGCAACTATTAAGAGGGGTAAAACGATAATTTTTATGAAAATTTCCACAAACGACCTTATGGGTCATTACATTATCTACCACTAAATCATGTTTGTCCTCGAACATAAAGAAGAAAGAAGGAAACCAGCATTACTAGAAGTTTGAGGTATAATTTCAGAGTTAATGTTTATTTCTACAAGTGAGCTCATCCTTACCATTCCATCACGAGCAACTACTAAAAATTGAACTTTCGAATCAAAATTTGACAGATCCACAAATCAGGAGTGCTTATCAAGCCACAGACTAACTCATAAACCCAATCTAAAGTGAAACCAATTCGACCATAACACAACCATCATGATGAATCTTTTCTCACATAACTAAGAAAACATTCTGAATCGATACCGACTACAACCAGAAGTGAACTTTAACCAACCACCACACACTCATAATGCACAAACCATCACAGATCTTATCTAAATTTCCTTTTCACAACACAATATTTTCACGAGCTTAAGTCATAAAAATCCGATCTTTAAACATCACGTACTCATCAAGGGAGAATCAAACTTATCTAACCCAAAGAAGGAAATGATCAAGTAGCCACCCAACGAACGATACACCTAAGCGTACAACACATTTAACAATACTATCGGAATGCTAGATCAGTAGTTGTGACTATAGCCAAACCTAAAGAAAATAGTAAAACTAGACCCAATGGTCCCCACATCCAATCACACCTAGTCGGAATGTGACCTCGACGACGAAATAAATATTATGACTTTCAGAAAACTGTAAATATCCATGGTAGCTCTTCTATAAATTCTCATAAGCAAGGTGGTACATGTAGAACAACTGGAATACTTCAACTACTCCAAGATAATACCAAATATGTCATATCTAAAATAACCAAGTTTGCCTAAGGATGCCATTTTACCAAGAGGATAATTGTAGGATTGGTACACCCGATCCACCACTAGGAATCCACCCATAGATGTGAAACTGCGCGTGGGCATAGACAATTAATCATACTCTAAACCATGTTCGAACGAAGAAAGTGTTCACATAAAAATGTACAGAACCAAGGTCAAATAACACGAGATACTCCTTCCATAGTACTCATATCAAATATTTCCATTCATCTGACTCCATCTCGTTGATTTTTATCCACACACGATCATCATTCTGATCCTTATTACAATCATTCATTAATAAGGGCAAAACGGTAATTTTATGAAAATTTCCAAAAATGACCTTACGGGTCATTACAGTTATTGACAAGTTTACAAAAATACCTCGAGGGGCCCATAGTGTAAAAGATAGGACATATGCTGCATTAAGTGAAAGTTTGTGGTAGTTTTGTCACTTGAGCCCCCAGGAAAGCAGTGAAACTGACAAGTGAGTTCACAAGAATAGCCTGAAATGACCATAGTACCCTCAAAATTCTTTTTAATGATCCCAGGCTAACATGTTGACCTGGTGTGTGCTTACTCACTACAACAAAAATAATTCTTAGCGACAATAAATAGACACATTAATAAAGGGTGCTAAAGTCTTTATCAGCATTAGTTAAGTGTCAATAGATCCAATGCCGCTAAAGGCTAACGACATATACAAAGAGTGCTAATTGCCACTAAAAATACATATTTAGCGTCAATTGAGCTATTGCCGTTAATTAATTACAGCTAAAGATCATTTTTGATGTAGTGACTCACTCTTATAAGATAGTAGAATTTTAAGAAATTATAGATATTAAAGAAAAAAATAAAATAAAAGTGTTATTCTCTCAATTTCTTTATGAAAGTAATAGTAACTCCATATTTTTGTTAGAAATAAAGTTATATAACATATATGTTCAATTCCGTGGCTTGCAAATTTCTTACATTATGAGTGAACTTTTTCCCTTTTGCTAATACACCTTGTGTCCCTAATTACTCGTCTACTTTTGAATTGATACACTTATTACGAAAATAATGATTGACCTAGTGAGTTTATCATTTATCCCTATTAATTATGAAGTGGATGAATCAAAAAACTTAAGATTTTCAAAAAGTTCTACCTTTTTCAAAGTAATTAATTGAGGGTATAATAGGTAAAATAAAATAAAATTTATCTATCAAAATAGACAAGTAATTAGGAATAACTATAAAAGGAAAAATGAATAAGTAATTAGAGACAAAGGAGTATATTATATATGTTGACACTAGGGGTGTACAAGTCAAACCGAACCGACGAACCAAATCAAACTGAAAAAAATAACCGACTTGTGGTTTGGTTTGGTTGGTTTGGCGGTTGAAAAAAAACCCGACCACTCTTGGTTTGGTTTGGTATTAAATGAAAAAAAGTCAAACTGAACCCAAACCAAACCGACATAATATATATATATATATATATATATATATATATATATATATATAATTTTATTTATAGATAAAAAATATTATTTATAATCTACTTTGTTAATATATTTTTAGTTAGTTTATAGTCTTCAGTTTTTATATATTTTATTTCAAATTTGGGCTTGTAAAATTTTGTAAATATTATATATATAATTTTATTTTATTTATAGATAAAAATATTATTTATAATCTACTTTGTTAATATATTTTAGTTAGTTTATAGCTTTCAATGTTTATATATTTTATTTCAAATTTGGGCTTGTAAAATTTTGTAAATATTATATATATAATTTTATTTTTATTTATAGATAAAAAATATTATTTATAATCTACTTTGTTAATATATTTTTAGTTAGTTTATAGTTTTTAATGTTTATATATTTTATTTCAAATTTGGGCTTGTAAAATTTTGTAAATATTATATATATAATTTTATTTTATTTATATATAAAAAAATATTATTTATAATCTACTTTGTTAATATATTTTTAGTTAGTTTATATCTTTCAATATTTATATATTCTATTTCAAATTTGGGCATGTAAAATTTTGTAAATATTATATATATAATTTTATTTTATTTATAGATAAAAAATATTATTTATAATCTACTTTGTTAATATATTTTTAGTTAGTTTATAGTTTTTAATGTTTATATATTTTATTTCAAATTTAGGCTTGTAAAATTTTGTAAATATTATATATATAATTTTATTTTATTTATAGATAAAAAAATATTACTTATAATCTACTTTATTAATATATTTTTAGTTAGTTTAGAGTTTTCAATGTTTATATATTTTATTTCAAATTTGGGCTTGCAAAATTTGTAAATATTTTATTTTGTATTAAGATCCGAAGTTACAATTATATTGTTATAGTTTTTCAAATTCGAAGCTAACAATTTTCTTTGTAAATATTTCGTTTTGTATTCAGTTTAACTGTATCCTTTAATCTTATTAATTTAACATAATGAACGTTGATATTTCAAAAAAAAATATTTTGTACTCATGTGAATTTTACCGTCTTTATGAAAATTTCTATTCATTTAACATTTCTTAAGTTTAGCTTATCACACAGGTAGGTGAAAATATATTTGATCTCTTTTTCAAACACCGTTAAGTTGTAAAAAACCGAAAAAAACCGAAAAAACCCGAAAAAACCGACTAAAACCGAAACCCAAAAAACCGACTTTGCATGGTTTTATTTGGTATTTAGATTTAATAAACAGACATAATTGGTTTAGGTTTTTTTTAATAAAAAACCAAACCAAACCGACCTATCTACATCCCTAGTTGACACCATATATATGACTATATATCATGGTTCTTACATCAATCATTCATATCACACACTTTTATGTTTTTTGTTTTGTTTTAAGAATTAGCTAGAATAAGAAATATTGTTTGAATCCCATTTAGTTTAATTAATACGATCAAGAAAATCAGATTGCAAATCCCTAGATTGGAATTGGACAGTTATTGAAGAATCCCACGTTGGATGAGTATGTGTTACTTTGTCTTTATAAAGTTTTGAATAGTTCTCTCTTGGTGACTTATTTTTTGAAGTTAGAATTAGACTTCAGGCCATTTCTTTATTATTATTTTTACATCACATATTTTGATTTGTTGTACATCTATTTAATAGAATTCTCTCTAGTAACATTAGTATAGGAGAGTCTAGCCTTTTCTAGGATGCGTTTAGCCTTCAAAATCTTTCTTATTATCCATGAAGTTTGTCTTGGGTTAGTATCCCATGTATTCCCCCCTTTGATTGATTTTTTATAGTTTTCTCTGGGTATAATCTTGTGCTTAAAGATTTGGGCTTTTTGGTGATTAAATTATTAATTTATGCTTTAAAACATATAAGTTATAGCTATCCCACATTTTGTTACTAATTGACCTCAAATTGTTCTTTTAACAGATGAAGAATGTGATGAAGATTAAAGAACGTGTTGTTGAAGAATTGTGGAGTCACCGGAAAGGAAGATTATATTTTTATCGTTGGTGCAGAGCATTTTTACCTACGCTACAATTTTATTTTCTCAATTTTTAGGATTTGATAGATGTAGAACATGTATGTTTTATGATATTATGTCGAACATGTATGTTATTTAGATCTTATGTTGAACATATATGTTTTTTAGATATTATGTTGAACACATATGTTCTTTTTAACAATTATGAAATTTTACGTCAAATTTTTTATTGCCTATGAAAAGAAATGATAATGATAGTACTTTATGGAACTACGGGAGAAAAATAAAAATTATATAAACTTGGTCATTATAAGTTTTGTAATAAACGAAAGGATTTTTTGTCGTTAAAAGTACTTATAACGATTTGAATTTTATGATTTTACTTCAAAGTTTTAGCAATCAAATGACCATCGACACAGGAAAATTTGGTTGTTGTAAGTAAGTGTAACGATCGGATTAGTCATTGCCTCTAACTGATATCCTAACGATTGTCTATGCAATTCAGTTGTCAACTGTTAAAGATAGAGCTTTCAACGATTGATGATGATCAATTTTTGCCTGATCGTCATAGACGTTTAAAGACTGAATTTGGACTTTTAACAAATGGATTTCCCTTCATTAAAGATCATTTTTCTTGTAGTGTCAACACCCATATAATGTATTTGTATGTTATAAATAGGGTTTAGGAGATGGATAAATTAATGGATTATTGGGTTAACTAGCCATCTTTAGGGGTGAATCTAATTGAATAGTTTTTTCTAACATCTCTCATCAATCATACATAAGGATGTGCTCAAATTGATTCCGTAATCTTCCAGATGACTGGTGCATCCAAACAATGGTGGATTACGTTTGTGTTGTATTCATGTCTTTATTGTTCTAAAGCAATGTATTACCTTTGTTTCGTACTTTGAGTCTTAATAAGCTTGTACTCTTGATACATGTCTTGGGTGTAGATGTTATTTTCGTATTTCTTATATGTTTTATGAAAAAAATTGGTTTAAGGCTTAATGGTTGCTTATCTATTATTATAATTTGTATTTTCTACTCAATAAATGAGCGAAAAATTGGCTTATATATTGATGAAATTGATATAGGTGTCATCATGATTTAACAATTTGGATCGTGATAGAAAAATACTATTTCTGGTGAACTTTTATTCTTTTCTCAGTTATTGAGTCATATATAGTGATAATATAGTTGTATGTATTACTTTATTTTAGTATATCACACTAAATTCTCATAAAATACAAGTATGACATGCAGAAATATAGTGACGTACAAGTATATATTATATGTATTTTCAATGATAAATGATTCTTTGTTATATCTATTTATATATATCTAGCGTCATAACCTTTTTCTTTTTGGTAGGTGGCTTCTCTATATTTTGATGTATGAGAAAGAGAATATAGTCTGTTGAGTGAGTATATACAACATATGGTGATTGTATGCCTTGATACATTGGAATTAGATGAATCTATACAACCTATAAAAGTTGGTAACAATTGAATAGTAGCTATGAATGAATACAAGTAAAATAAGAGGGAATGAATAAGTGACACAAAATTGTAACAATTGATGCAGTAGAGCCAATAAATACAAGTGATACAAACTAGTAAAATTGATAGAATAGAGCAAATTAATACAACTGAAATTAGAGCGATGAGTACAAGTGATACAAACTAGTAACAATTGAAACAATAGAGTGAACGAACACAACAAAAATTAGGTCAAACGAATACAAGTGATACACCTTGGTAACAATTGCTAATTAAAGCGAATGAGTACTACTTATTCAAGCTAATAACAATTGCAACTATATTTGTGGATATAGTTCTACCGAGCAAACAAATACATGCTATTAGCAAATAGATACAACTACTAAATTGAAATAATAACTATAAATGATAAATAAATAAACTATAGCTACTAATGATAATATTTGTCACGCTCCGAGGCTACCCCCGAGACGTTGACACGGGATCTAGGATCACAAGTGACCCCAAGCTAACCCTGCTGGCGTAATCATGAGCATACTAAAGATAAACTGAATAATAAAAACTATGCGGAAGCTATCATCATGAATAAAATGAAAAGATGGGGAATACCCATATACTATAACTGAGATGAATGAAAACTAATGAGTTTAATACAAAGAAGATATTAACTCAATACTAAGCTGAATCTAACCATGCCTGAAAATAGCCTCTAACTGACTAGAAATGTTGGGACAGGCCCCAACTAAGTCTAGCAAAACTGAAACTAAAGGACTAAAAATACTGAAAAGAAACTCATGGCTATTGTCCTCGGAGAATGAGGACTCACCACTGATTCTGCTGAACTGGAGATCGGAGACCGATCTAAGCGTGATCTGGATGCTGAGAAGCTGAACCTACATCACGAGAAGATGTAGCGCAGAGTATGTGTCAGTACTTGAAAGGTACTGAGCATGCATGATAGAATACAACTGAAATAACATATAACTAACAAAGCAAATAAACAATGATATAATCTGAACATGATATAGATACTGAATGCTGAGATAAGTGAATGCAGTGACCAATTCATAACATGCTGAAACTAAATACTGGATATACTGATAAATGGTCTATGCAATAGAATCTGACTGAACTGTGGGAGATATTAATAACCGATAAAAAAACCACATGAGCTAAATGTGGAGTCCGATGTATACGCCCCATCGAAAGGACCCAATATACCCTGCCAGAGGTATAGATGCATGCTGGCGTGATCACTGAAATGATGCCCACAGAGGGGACTTACAACCTACGTGGCTAGTAGTTCTGGGACTATTTGGGTACGCTGAACCCTAGCCCAACTCGGTATTATGCTAGTCCCAATGGATTGAGTAATTTACACATTATGGCTGAATTTCTGTAAGTTACTGGATAGCTCAAACTGAACATGTAAACTAAGAATGCAACAATTAAACTGATATTGATGCATTAATAACTGAGGCATGTATAACTGAATAACTGAAATATCTGACCTAGCATGTATAATTCAAGAGCTAAAGAAATACATAGCTAGGGTTATGGAATTCATGCAATAAACTGAATATTAACATACTAATCTGATTTGGATCATTCTAATAGCTAAGAATCCAATAATTCTATCATTCAAGAAACTCTAGGTCTAGTCAAAATAAGGGAATCAAGAAACTGACTAAAAACTAGGGACCTAATGGGTGAAAGGAACCCACTAATGAAATCCCACATACCTGGTGACGAATTCCACAGAGAAATCCTTTGATTTCTGGGCTGGAACTGAAGAAAACTTGCTGCGTTCTTGGAGTTAGGGCTGGTCGACTTTTACTCCTCTTTTGCTTCTAATTTTCTAAGTTTTGATTAATGATTTGACTTAGGTAAGTTCTAGTTATGTTTCTAGGCTTAAATTAACTAAAACCTCATCATTTAGGGTCTAAACGACATAGTTTAGGGGTCCAACAAAATAGGAAAAGACCAACAGACCCCTGAATTAAATGCTGTCGGAGTGACCGACGGACGGGACCTACAGGGCGTAGGTCAATCTACGGTCCGTAGATTAGGGTTGTAGGTCAAGTCTGCCTGACAGGGCTTCACTAAAACAAGCATAAATTTTTACTCGGAGGTCAGATTTTAGCAAACGTGGTGGCGTTGGAAAGAGGATTCGATTATCTATTATATCATAGGTCATGGGACACATAATTCCTTTTGTGCTAAGAGTTATGACCATTTGAAGTTGACCCAATCAACAATTTTATTCTAACTGGTAGCTGACCCTCACCTACGGTCAGACCTACGGACTGTGGATCGAACGGCGGTCCTTGTTGGTCGGCTGTCATTTATGTCAAAGGCTGGGTAAAGGGGGCCTCGATCCACAGACATAGCCACGAACTGTGGTTTGACTTACGGACCGTGGGTCTGTCCATGGGTCGAGACTTAGCTGATTTTCTGAGCTGGGTTGGGGAGAGGGGTTGCAGTGGTGAACCACGGACCACCAGCACTGGCCATGGTCTGACCTACAATCTATGGATGGCAACCATGCGTTACACCTGCAACTTCTCAAAATCTGCATTTTTGGTATGTTTCAAATACGGAGTGTTATATTATCTCCCTCTTGGGACCATTCGTCCTCCAATGAAGACTAAACTAGCTGAAATGGAGGGAGAGGGCACAATCCCTACCACTAAACACTGAGAACTAAATTTGTGATTGAACTGAGTTCCAAGAACATGCAAATACGTTGAAAATGCAAGTACAAAATGAAGGAACATGATTTTAAAACTGAATTTACGCATGAATAACTGAAAAACTGAAGAATAACTATTACCTCAAGCTGGAGTGGAATTGAAAGGAAAGAGGTGATGATACTTGGCTTTCATGGCCGCTTCTGCTTCCTAAGGAGCTCCTTCTACGGACTGACTCCTCCACAAAATCTTAACTGAAGCGACTTCTTTGTTTCTCAACCTTCTAACCTGACAATCGAGAATCTCAACTGGTACATCCTCATAAGAAAAGCTATCTTTTATAGCCACAGTTTCTAATGGCATTACGGATGCTGGATCACCCACACATTTCTTCAAAAGTGAAATGTGAAAGACTGGATGCACTGCTGCTAACTCTACTCATAAGCCATTTTACCAATTCTCTTCAGAATTTTGTAAGGGCCTACATATTTGGGACTGAGCTTCCCTTTCTTGCCAAATCTCATCACCCCATTCATAGGTGACACTTTTAGGAAAACCTAATCATCAACTTGGAACTCTAGTTCCCTTTTTCTCATATTTGCATAAGACTTTTGGTGACTCTGGGCAGTCTTAAGTCTATCTCTAATGAGTTGCACTTTCTCCATAGCATCAAGGACTAAATCTGGTCCTATCAAGGTTACTTCACCTACTTCAAACCAACCAACTGGAGATCCACATCTACGCCCATACAATGCCTCATAAGGGAACATCTGAATGCTGGAATGACAACTATTGTTGTAGACGAACTCAATAAGAGGAAGGTGATCATCCCAACTACCCTTGAAGTCAATCACACAAGCTCTCAACATGTCCTCTAAGTTCGGAATGGTACGCTCTGCCTGACCATCTGTCTGTGGATGAAATAATGAGCTAAGGTTAACCTAAATACCAATACCCTTCTGAAATGACTTCCAAAAATGAGAGGTAAATTGAGGACCTCTATCTGAGATGATAGACAAAGGAACCCCATGCAACCTCATAATCTCATTAATGTAAAGCTTGGCATAGTTCTCCGCCGAATCTGTAGTCTTGACTGCCAAAAAGTGAGAAGACTTAGTAACTCTGTCAACTATCACCCAAATGGAGTCATGTTGTCTGCAAGTACGAGGTAATCCTGTGATGAAGTCCATGTTGATCACTTCCCACTTCCAAGTAGAAATATCAGTCTCTTGAGTCATGCCTCCTGGTTTCTGATGTTTTACCTTGACTTGCTGGCAATTGGGGCACTTAGCCACAAAATCTGCTATATCTCTTTTCATACCATTCCACCAATAGACTTTCCACAAATTGCGGTACATCTTAGTGGCACCTGGATGAATAGAACATCTGGAATTATAGGCCTTTGCAAGAATATGCTGTCTCAACTGGCCCACATTAAGAACTCCTAATCGACCCTGTTAGCGAAGCACACTATCTCCCCCTTAGGAGAAAACCTCAACTCTATGTTGGTGGACTGCACCCTTGAGTTCAAGTAATATCAGATCGCTGTCTTGTTTTTCCTTAACTTCCACTACCAAAGAAGATTCTGCCCACCATCTGATATGCTCATAAGATGAACTCCTAAGTGAGTAAGTTTGTGAACATCCTTTGCTAGCTCTCTTCTTTCTTCCTCAACATGTGCTACACTATACATGGATAATATGTTAAGAGCATCTGCTACTACATTCGCCTTACCCAGATGGTAATGCACGCTCATATCATAATCTTTGAGAAATTTCAGGCCACCTTCTCTGGCGAAGATTCAACTCCTTCTGGGTGAATACATACTAGAGGCTCTTATGGTCTATGAACACATCTACATGAACACCATACAAGTAGTGACTCTAAATCTTGAGTGAAAACACCACTGCTGCAAGCTCGAGGTCATGAGTCGGATAATTCTTTTCATGTACCTTAAGTTGTAGAAACATAAGCTATAACCTTACCTCGCTGCATCAACAAACAACTTAGGCCGACCCTGAATGCATCACAATAGATCACATAACCATCTGAACCCTCTAGTAGAGTCAAGATAGGGGTTGTAGTCAACTTAGTTTTCAATTCTGCGATGCTTTTCTCACAATCATATGATTGTTTTACTCGAAAATATATGTAAAGAAAAAATGACTACGTTTTCAAAAAATCGATTAAACTTATGGTTTAAGAGAAATCGAATTTTCAAAAGAACAGAGTCGCCACTTAATTTTTTAGTAAAAATCAAGAAAAAAACTTAAGGTTTTCAAAAGATTTAAACAGATAAAAATCAATTGAAAACAAAAGGGTTCGAGTTCAAATGTACATTCCGAGAAGGTGTTAGGCCCTCGGAATGTCCGCTAACTTGCGATTGACCGGCGATTTGACTAAAAATGACTTTGACTAATTTTGAAAAAAAGACTATTAACTAAGTAAAAAGAAATTCACTTTTTATTTATTTACTATTATTTTTCCAATTAATTACTTTGAGGGAAAAGGAACTAAAGGGGGATTTTTCTAAAGGAAAATAATTTAAGTGACAAGGCGAATAATGAAAGTAAACCTAAGTATAACATATAAATATTTTAGTTTGAGCATATACAAAAAAAAAATGAAATGACTATCTTTAGGAATTTAATTAAATTAAATCATTAAATAAACAAAGTTAGTCAAATAATAATAAATAATAAGAGAGATAAGAGAGAAGAAAATGTCAAATTTGGGCCTTTTGCCCAAATTCAAATTCTTGGCCCAAACCTATCCTAAACTCTATAAGTGGGCCTTGCTGAAAGTTCAAATGGATTCCAGCCCATTTTCGTCCAAAAAACCTGTGTTTACAAAAAGTGTATATTGATGTGTATAGGCTATAAAATTCTCTCCCACAAATGGTTTGAATAAGCTTTGACTCGTTTTCCTGTATATCAAACTGTATACTAAGTGTATACAACCCTCTTCAACTCTTGCAACCTGTATTTCAATTTTTGGCCTTGTATTTGTATTTTCTGGCTGTATTCCAGCGTATACAGTGTACCAGCTGCGTTTTAGCTGGTTTTCAGCTTTCCAAAGCATAGAAAATTAATCTTCGATATTATTTTACTGTTTTCAACCTGTACACCATATTTGCTGACCCGATTGACTCAACGTAAAGGGTTTGAGCCTTTATGGCTCCCTCTCAAAATGCAAGGAAAGAAAAATAGGATTTCACGGGAACTTGGATGAGTTTCGTGCATACAAAAAAAAGTAAGGCAACATTAGTATTTGGAATAAAGAAACAAATGAGACATAACTTAATTCACATTGGAACTAATTGTATCAACAAAGCAAACAATTGGCATTTAACCGTGACAATAATCAACAAACAAGGCCATTAGGATTTCACATTAACAGGAGAGCTAAACAAGGATGTAACCAACAACTGGATAAGCAGATAAAGAAAGAATCTTGGTACTGCACTGTTAAGAATTCAAGCACGTAAAAAAAACACATATGCATACAAATATGAAATTCAATACGGAGCGAACATGGATGTAATAAGAGCGGATTATACCATAATATATAAATAGACAATAATCAGCTTGTAACTTAAAGTGTGTATAGGGAAAGTTCTAGGCAACAACTGACAAATGGCAAGCATTTTCGACGAGATTTTAAGTTAAATGAAAGCATAAACTTAAGTCAATCGTGCTCAGCTAGGCAATAGAACAAACAAAACGAATTCATCCGCATCCCAGCAAACATAGGAGAGGAAAAATAACAAAGAAAACTCGAATAGAGAAAGAGAAACGGTAGTATCAAATACAAAATGCCAGAACATAAATCGACAATAACACTAAATTATGAAATCGCATAAGAAACGTAAGCACACATATTTAAACTACCAAAATCAACGATAATCAGCAACACATGACCATAGGATGATAACCTCACAATACTAGAAAGGAAACCGTGTCAAAATAGAGAAAGATGAAAGGAACATCATAATGGAGAAGGCGTTACCTTTTTTGGGGCAGCGATTGAGACGAGAATGAGCAGAGACGAGCTCTTCCACCACATGAATTCGACGCTCGAGCAGCACACCAAAAGAATCCCAACGAAATGCAAATCGAGCTCAAACAAAAGTTCTCTCACAACTTAGGATTAGAAAAGACGTATGAAATTTCTGGAGTATAAGAGTGTTTTTTCCCAAAGAAAATCCAACCCTTTACAATGGAGAGGAATAGAGTATTTATAGGCGAGGCGGAATTGAAATTAATTGGGGGGGGGGGGGGAACGGGCAGATTTCAGGGATTCCAAAAATTCGAAATTCAAATTCTTAGGATAAGATTGCCAACTCAAATCGTACAATTCCTCAACGGAATGGAAATGATAGCCTTTAATTTCTTGAGAAGGACGATCGAGGCGTTGAGATTTTGACACCTAGAGGATGAAGGACGATTTTTCAAAACGGCTTTCGTACAGAGATGGATAAGGAGCAGTCACGTACTACTCGCGTCGGGTTTGGGTCGGGTTACTGGGCTCGATCTCGTGCCTGGCATTTCTGGGTTTCGATTCTTCTAGGTTTTCTGGTTCTTTGCGCCTGCTGCTGGAAGAAGAACGAGATGTGCAGGGGTCTGCTGGTACTGTTTGCTGGAAATAAAATAAAATGGGTTGGGTATTTGTTTTTTTTTTTTGTGGTGGATTGAGAAATATAGTGGGCTGGCTATTGGAAGGAATTGGATTGCAGGGAAAACTGAATTGGGCTACTGAAAATTGGAAGTGAGGCCCAAACTTGGTCTTGATGTGTTAATATGTTGGCAAATATGGGTTAGATCTTGGAGTTTAAGAAATAGTCAAATTGAGTTAAATTAGCAAATTCGGCTAAACTCTAAATAAGATGAAATAATATTAATTAACTAACGAGATTCTTAATCTTAACGAAATAAAATAATTAATTTAATTGTAAACTAATGATTCAAAATTATAAACATAATTTAGACTAAACTAAGTTTATAAAATACTTACTAAAGTTAAACTCTTTTTGAGATGATTTTCAAAATGCTTATAAAATATACTAATTATACACAAAATTATATAAAACATATATATTATTTAAAAATCATAGAAAGTAACAAATCTCTTTAAAATAATTTGCAAACTATATTATATTTTTAATTTTTTTTTTTATATATAAAACTAATTGTTTTAGATCGTTTGAAAATTGAGAAGCTTGCGAATTAAATCTTATCGGGGGACGGTCAAAATTGGGTGTCAACACTGACCATTGAAACTTGACCATCTTCTAAGTCAACCTAGTCAATGGTGAGGCTATTAATGAAAATCCTTCCACGAACCGTCTGTAATAGCCCGCTAGACCCAAGAAACTTCTCGTATTTGTAGCAGAGGTAGGTCTGGGCCATTGTTTCACTGCTTCTATCTTTTCGGAATGTACTCGAATTCTTTCACTAGACACAATATGCCCAAGGAAGGCAACTGATTGTAACCAAAACTCGCACTTGTTAAATTTTACAAATAACTGGCGATCTTTGAGAGTTTGCAGAACAACTCTCAAATGACTCGCATGTTCCTCCTCATTTCTAGAGTAAATGAGGATATCATCAATAAAGACGATAACGAACAAGTCCAAGTACTGCTTGAACACTCTGTTCATCAAATTCATGAAAGCTGCAGGAGCATTGGGTAGTCCAAATGACATAACTACAAATTCGTAATGACCATACTGAGTTCTGAAGGATGTCTTCGGAATGTCACTAGCCCTGACTCTAAGCTGATGATAACCCGATCTGAGGTCTATCTTTGAGAAATGACTAGCACCCTGAATTTGGTCAAACAAGTCATCAATCCTGGGGATGGGATACTTATTCTTGATTGTGACCTTGTTCAACTGCCTATAGTCAATGCACATTCTAAGAGAACCATCTTTCGTCTTTACAAACAATACTGGTGCACCCCATGGCGAAATACTAGGTCTGATGAAGCCCTTATCTAGAAAGTCTTTCAACTGCTCTTTCAATTCCTTAAGCTCAGCTGGAGCAATTTTGTAAGGAGGTATAGATATAGGCTGGGTATCTGGAAGGATATCAATTCCAAAGTCGATTTTCTTATCGGGAGGGACTCCGGGAAGATCTTTTGGAAACATTTTTGGAAACTCATTAACCACTGGAACTGACTCAAGAGTTGGGGTTTCAGAGCTTGAATCCTTAACCCAAACTAGATGATAGAGATAACCCTTAGAGATCGTCTTTCTAGCCTTAAGGTAAGAAATGAATCGACTGCTACCCTTCCATTCTAAGAGTGGTTCATCTAGAAACTGAAAACGAACAATCCTAGTTCTACAATCGACTGAGGCATAACAGGAATGTAACTAATCTATGCCTAGAATGGCATCGAAGTCTACCATTTCTAACTCTACAAGATCTGTTGAGGTGACTTTCTGAGAGACTGTGACAGGGAAACTTATGTATACCCATTTAGCTATAATGGGTCACCGACTGGAGTAGAGACTGAGAAACTGGGAGAGTTTCTGGATTGACACCTAAGATTACTGCTATATAGGGAGTCCCAAAAGATAAAGTAGCCCCTAAATCTTTCCACTGAGTGTACCATATTTGAGCCACATCCTTAAGATGGTAGGATGCCAACTTACCCCTACCATTACCAGTCACTTGCATCACTCTAAATATTTTCTTAACCTCATCAATGAAGTTATGTGGGTCCTCACAAACTTGCAACCCTAAAAACTCAGGCGAATTCATCCTAACAAAATCTCAAAATCTAGCTGCCACTGATCTATCATTTCTATTAGTAAGAATTGGAACCTGGTGATTGTTTTGGTTGGTCATACTCTGAGCCAAAAACTGGATAGCATTCCAAAATACAGCATTCGAAACTTCTTGATCTGGGCTGGAGGAGCTGCGTTTACATTCTTGGCATTCGCATTCCTTGCGTAAGCTCTAGGAGAAGGCATGATCGCTGAAACGTAGAACGTCGAGTTAGAATAGAATTAGATCATACCTTACGCACGATAAAAGTAATAAGAAAATGAAGATTTTTCCTAAAACACTTCGTAGCCTCCTTCTCATTAGATGTGGTGTACTTCACACCAATTAAAAGAACTACTTAGTATAGCCTTTCAGACATCCTAGGACACTTAAACCTAGTGCTCTAATACCAAGTTTGTCACGCCCTGAGGCTACCCCGAGATGCAGACATGAGACCTAGGATCACAAGTGACCCCAAGCTAACCCTGCTGGCGTAATCATGAGCATACTAAGGATAAACTAAATAATAAAAACTGGCAGACGCTATCATTATTAATAAAATGAAAAGATGGGGAATACCCATATACTATAACTGAGGTAAATGAAAACTGATGAGTTTAACACAAAGAAGATATTAACTCAATACTAAGCTGAATCTAACTATGTCTGAAAATAACCTCTAACTAACTAGAAATGTTGGGACAGGCCCAGCTAAGTCTAGCAAAACTGAAACTAAAGGACTAAAAATACTGAAAAGAAACTCATGACTATTGTCCTCAAATAATGATGACTCACCACTGATTCTACTAGACTAGAGATCGAGGACCGATCTAAGCGTGATCTGGATACTGAGAACCTAAACCTACATCACGAGAAGATGTAACGCAGAGTGTGCATTAGTACTTGAAAGGTACTGAGCATGTATGATAGAATACAGTTGAAATAACATATAACTGAACAAAGTAAATAAGCAATGATATAATTTGAACATGATATAGATACTGAATGTCGAGATAACTGAATGCAGTGACCAATTTATAACATGTTGAAACTGAATACTGGATATACTGATAAATGGTCAATGCAATAGAATCTAACTGAACTGTGGGAGCTATTAATAACCGACAATAAAACCACATGAGCTAAATGTGGAGTCTGATGTATACGCCCCATCGAGAGGACCCAATATATCCTGCCAGATGTATAGAGGCATGCTGGCGTGATCACTGAAATGATGCCCACAGAGGGGACTTACAACCTTCGTGGCTAGTAGTTCTGGACTATTTGGGTACACTGAACCGTAGTCCAACTCGGTATTATGCTAGTCCCAATGGATTGAATATTTTATATCAACGTGTATTTATGCATTATTCATAACATACGTATATCATTTTTTAGTATAATACATATAGTAGATACATATGTATATCTGTATATTTGTGTTTAATTGATGATTAGTACATTTGTGTATATGCGTTTAGTTAATGAATGATACATCTATGTATATATATTTTTGTCCCAATGCTAATATGTGTGTTTATGTATTACAATATCAACTCTAAGATTTATATCTGTGTTTCACAATTTTAATTTTAAGTATTATACATTGTATCTGATATGTGTATCTTTGTTCCAAAATTTTAAATCTATATCTTGTATGTTTGTTTCATAATCTCAATTTCAGGTATCATCACGTGGCTGATATGATACATATTGCTTTACATTTGTATATATAATACAATGTTCGAATTATTCAAGAACAATCTAGGCACAAAAGAGGATTCAGAAATTGGCTCTAAAGATATAAAAGTACAATTGATATAGTTGATAAAGTTGATGCATGTATCTTCTTATTTTTTTCTATGTATTAATTATCTCTCTATTTTTAAAAATATTGAAGGCTCTTGAGTGATAGTTTAGGTATGAAACTGACGCTCCCAACAATTTAGGTATCAAACTAAAACAAAAAATAGTTTATATATATATGCATTTTCTATTTGATGGTTGAGGGAAAAAGACATAAATTGCCCCGTAAATTTGTACCCAAAATTCAGTTACACGCTTTTACTATTAGGGCGACCTATTACACACCTTAAGTACTCAAAAATATATTTATTTATCCATTCCATCACCCAACCCCAGGTGCGTTTCGATCCACATAGTTGAGCGCGTCAACACGTTAATAGACTCATTTTTTATTTTTATTTTAATTAAAAATGCCCAATGGTTATATCCCTTCTTATAACCCACCAACCCGACCCCAATTCTTATGAAGAACCCTTAATTTCACCCAATAATCTGAAGCCCCAAATTGAATTTCAAATAGTTCTTTTGAATCAAAGGTAACTCTTTTTCATTATAATTCATTCATATCTTTTCCATTTTGATTCATTCCTCTCTTTTTTATTTTGATTTGTTTTCCTCTTTTTCGTAAATTTTTCTTGAATTTTTTCGAATTGAGTTGTTTGATTAATTAAGTCGCCATAATTTATTTTAAGATGCTATAATGGCTCGAATAAAATTGACTAGGCTTTGTATGCACAAAGAAGATCGTGAATTGCAAGAGGTGCGATGTAAACATGAATTTATTTTGCCTTTGCTAACCTCTTGGACCCCAATAAATCTTGGTAGAAGATATTGGGTTGTGCTTACAATGGGGTGAGTTAAATATTTTTTTAAGAGTTGATCTCCAAGAGTCATAAAATAATTCATTTTGTTGTTTAAGAATGTTAGATCATGCGATTTTTGGTTTTGGAGGGATGATTATATTGATCCAAGATCCAAACTTGTGATTCTTGAGTTGTTGGGAAGAATCGCTTAGCTTGAATATAGAGTTTAATCTTTTGGAAAAGTTGAAACTTTAGATAAGCAAATCAACAAGCCTACTAAGTCGACCAACTCTAAGGAAAGCAAAATAGATATGAACAAGATAGTGTTTAAGATGAACAATTTTGATGATGATTTGAAGAAGACGAAAGCAATTGAAAAGAAATGGAAAAACAAATTGGCCAAGTCCAAGAAAAGGGAGAACCAACTTTGGATTACTCTCTTGCGTATTTGTATTTTAGGTATAAGTTTTGTATTTCAAAAAATATGAACCGTTCCCTTTGTGTAATGAAAAAATGTTGGTTCCAAGGCTTTATCTTAATTTTTCTCATTTATATAGACGAGTATTTGATTTTGTATTGAAGTAAGGGCATAAACTATACATTTAGTGTCTACAATTATCTGCTCAACTATCTAAACATCACAAATAACCTGCAAATTTAGTTTGTGTAGTCACTGCTAAAGTAGTCACTACTTGCCATCCATAAACACAAAATCATTAACCATCAACAAAAAGAGAAGCATTGCTAAATAAAGAGACAGTAATAACTGCATAATCATTAACCAAAAGATAAATTATAGCTGTCAAAGCTATTACATAATCAATCAACACCAAAAATTAAATGCAGTCACAACTGTCAATTCATTGTCTTAGATATAAGGGACCTAAATATAATCACAATTGCATTGCATTGCCAAAAGTGTACCAATAAAACATAATGACTATATTGCATTGTCAAAAATCTACCAAAACAAGTTAGATTGAATTAGATGTTGTGAGCATTGAAGCTCTCTTGGCTCAAATGTGTAGCCTTAGACCTAGTCTCAATTTGTTTTCTTCCCCTCATTTCTTCAAGTTGATCATAGCTTGATTTCCTTCCATTTCACACCACTTGTTGTTTTATACCCAAGATCTCCAGTGACAAATGCTAAAGACTTCACATTTCTAAATCTTTCACTGAGCATTCCAGGTTGTGCAAATGAACATAAATAATATTAATTTATGATTAATAAAAGTCAATAAATGATATTTAAGTATAGAAATAAGAAACTTACATTAATAATAGTAGCACGACTTTGTGTGTGTAGTACACCTATTTAAACAATTCTTATTCTGCTAACAACACTATCCTAAAAAAACAACAAAATATTAAGTAAAAAAACTGATTTAAAACTTATACATGAAGTAAATAAAGGAAATTATATCACTTTTTCTTTTGAACACTTTGGTCTACCCCTTTCTCTACCAGTTGGAGTATTACATATTAATTTTGATCCAACAGTAGGTTATAAATCTGGGCTAGTAGTAGGTGTTGAACTTGGACAAAAAATTTGTGTTGATATTGGTGCAGCAATAGGTGTTGATCTTGGGCTACCAATTGGTGTTGTACTTGGTCGAACAGTATGTGTTGATCTAGGGCCAACAATTGGTGTTGATCCTGATCCACCAGTAGGTCTCAATCTTGATCCTGGCCAGTAGAAATCTTGAACTTGGTCTAGCAGTATGTCTTGATTCTGGGCCACCAGTAGGTCTTAGGTTTAATAGTAAAGCGTGCACTTGTGCCAGAAACAGGAGCACCATGAGGACACTTTCTTTTATTGTAACCCTTGTTATGACAAGTGCAACATATTAATCCCTCATTTTGGTAATTTTTCAATTTTGTTGGTTTCACCTTGCTCTTTCTTTCTGTATCTATAACATCTCGCAAATTGAAATAACTAGGAATAAATAAAGAATTGCAAATAGTGATTTATGGAAATAATGAAAATCTGAAAATTTGTTTAAGTTAAGAATGAGTTTTGGTCAACTTAAAACGACCATAACTCCTAGATCAAGATGAGTTACGTGTGTGTCTAGATACCCTAGAAAAGATAGTTGAATTATCTTTCCAACTCCACCAAGTTTACGCGATTTCGAGTTCGTACGAGTGAGATATGTCCATTGGAAGTTGAGTTGTTTGATTAAGGAAAGTCCAGTTAGGATTTGGAAGGGTAGTTTGGTCTTTTCCATACCCAACTTAATTAATTCATTTTTGGTAATATTTTTAAGGGTCTAAACAGATATTTGTCAATTACGCTTTTGAAATTAGAGTTAGGATTTTTGGAGAAAGAACGCAAGAGGAGAGAAGAGGAGAAAAGAGCTAAATATCGTCGTTCGTAAGGTTTTCGCTTGTGCATTTCATCAAGGGGTGATCCCTACGAGGTATGTGAGATCACATAGCATTGAGTTAGTTCACCCACGTGCCAATCATGATTCAATTCAGCAAAGTTTATTAGATTTGAAAGTAAATCCTTTGAGTTTTTGATGAAATTCGTTTGAATTCTTGTGGGTTCTTGTTGTTGAAGTTTCTTGAGTTTGATTCATGATTTTAGTTGTGATTTCGAGTAGAATCTAAAGTATTTTGATGGTTATGTCGATTCTAAATGTTTGGGGAAAGAACCATTGGAGTTTAGAGGGTTTAGAGTTGAAAAATGAGCAAGAAAATCCGTTAAACACTTAGGGAAAGGGGTGGGGCGCCGCGCTAGCCAGTGCCCTGCACCTCTTAGAGCGCTAGAGACGCCAGTTCTTCCCATTCCTCCCCCAACTTTTTGTACTAGTTCCTTAGCAATGTACCTATATTTTCTAGTTGATTCCAACACTCTTAGGTACATCTAAACATCATGAAATCATCCATAAATATGAGATCATGAACCTTGAATCCATAATTCAATTCAAGAAAAGTTAAGAGTCAAGTCTAAAAGTTAAGAAGTAAGTCAAGAGAAGTTTATAAAGGTTTTCAAAAGTCTTTCACAAACGTTTTAACTTTTTTTTGAAGACTTAAAGTTCAAGTTGAGTTAAGAGTAAAGTTCATTCTTCAAAGTTTATATGAGAATTAAGTATTCTCAAGAGTTAAGAAATGTTTTCACATTTAAGCAAGAAAGGGAACATCGATTCCAAGAGACCTTTTAAGCTAAATTTGAGTAATTATCTCAAACCAAAGAAAAAAGTTTGTTTCAAAAACATATGAGCTAAGTATATTTTTGAGAGTAGTATTGAGCACTGATATAGGGATGCGAGTTCATGTTAACTCAAGTCTCCATAAACCATGTAGCCATCATGGGTAGTAAGGGATCATACTTTTTAGATGACTCCTTAAGTTGCTTTTTAGCATGGAGTAGTGGATCCACTTAGTTAAGGCATTCTATATGACGGCAAAGTATAGGACAGTTTTGGCAGAGTGGGTAAGACGTTGTATCCCTACTTAGGCTCATAGTGGTGGTTGTCGGTTGGATAATCTCCTACAGAAACTATATTACTTTATTATATGAGTATAGTTGAGCTTTTTATTACATTTTCTTTAACGAACTAAGTTGTTTTCCACTGTTTTACAAGGTTTCTATATATTGCATATGTTTTATTACTTTATGTTGAGTTAAGTTATTCAAGAGTTATTTAAAGCCAAGGTAAGTGTTCCTTTCAGATTCTTTTCAAGCCTATGTTGTGTTTAGCATTCCAACTCGCATACTGGTACACTCAATGTACTGATGCCAGTTGACCTGCATCTTATTATGATGCAGATTCGGGTAAACAGGATCATCACCCAGCGCCTCGTTGATCCAGTTGAGCACTCAGAGTTAGTTAGTGAGCCTCCTTGCACTCTGGAGGACTTCTTTTACTTTGATTTCAGTATTTCATTGTTAGGATGATCGGGGGTCTTGTCCCGACATCCCTCTTTGTTTTAAAGGCTTCATAGAAATATAGTTATAGTCCTTTAGTCTTATTCATTTCAGTTGTATACGTTTAAGATTTGAGTTATCATTTTGGCTAAGTTATTATTCTTTAAGTTATTGCATAAGTTACATTCCTTATGTTTAAGTCTTTCACTGAGTAAGTAAGTCAGGCTAAGGGTTGGCTCGGGGCCAACAATGGTTCACGAGTGCCAGCCACGTCCGGGGTGTAGGCTCGGGGCGTGACAAACTTGGTATCAGAGCACAGAGTTCAAGAGTCCTAAGGAATCTATGATGCTGTTTTTGTAGAGTCCTAGTTTTCGCGCCACATCTATAATTAGGAGGCTACAACATTTAGGAACTATCTCATTTCTTTCATAATCATTTTGTGCGACA
The DNA here is from genome assembly GCA_035578085.1 of Solanum pinnatisectum. NCBI lineage: Eukaryota > Viridiplantae > Streptophyta > Magnoliopsida > Solanales > Solanaceae > Solanum > Solanum pinnatisectum. The sequence goes on along the minus strand of CM069083.1, from coordinate 44,699,027 downwards.
GAGTTATCTCTATAAAAGTTTCTTCTAATTCGTGCTTGCACTTGTCTTTTAGATAATCATGCCTCCACGAAGAATTGTCAGAGGTTGTCCTACTAGGCGTAATGTTGAGGAGCAAGGGGTACCCAATGCACCTGAAGTGCAACCCCAAGGAGAAGTTACTAATGTTGAGTTTAGAGAAGCAACAAAGATGCTAAGTCAAGCTGTGACTAACTAGGTTAGGCAACAAAGAGGAGCTCAACAAGAAGAGAATGACACTTTGAGTATTCGTAAGTTCTTGAGGATGAACGCTCCAAGTTTCACTAGTTTAAGCACTACTGAGTATCTAGAGAACTTTATTAAAGAGATATAAAAGGTATTTGATGTCATGCACGTTGCTGATACTAAGAGGGTGGAGCTAGCTGCATACCAAATGAAGGGTGTCACTAGGATTTGGTTCGATCAATAAAAGAAGAACCGAGCTGAGGATACATCACATGCGAGTTGGGCTTGTTTTGAAGAGGCCTTCTTGGGGCGCTTCTTTCCTTGAGAACTGAAAGAGGCTAAGGTACGAAAGTTCCTTACCCTTAAGCAAGAGTCACTAAGTGTTCATGAGTATGGGTTGAAGTTCACCCAATTATCCTATTATGCTCTGAGATGGCTGTAGATATAAGGAGTAAAATGAATTTGTTTGTTGCTGGGTTGTCCCGTCTATCAAGCAAAGAGGGCAGGGCAGCAATGCTAATTGGGGACATGGATATATCAAGGTTAATGGTATATGTGTAACAGGTTGAGGAAGAGAAGCTGAGGGATAGGGAGGAGTTTAAAAATAAGAAGGCAAAGACAGGGAATGAGTCCGGGCAACAGAAAAGTAATGTGAACCATTCGTCCTTTCAGCAAAAGCAAAAGGGGCCTACTCCATCATCTACTAGTGTACCTGCACCCAGAAACAAAGGTGAGTATAATGGTCAGAATTCGTAGAACTTCAGAGCTAGACCTGCGCAGTCTCAGGGTAGTGTTGCACAAGAAGGTAACTTGACTCCTGCATGTGCTAGGTATGGTAGAACCCGCCCAGGTAAGTGTCGTGATGACTAGTCAAGTTGTTTCAAGTGTGGACAAGAGGGTCACTTCATGAAAGAGTGCCCTAATAAAAGGCAAGGTATTGGAAATCAGGGCAATAGAGCCCAATCTTCATCAATTACTCCACCAGACAGGGCTGCACCTAGAGGAGCTACTTCCAGTACGGGCAGAGGAGCAAACCGCCTCTATGCGATCACTAGTCGCCAAGAGCAAGAGAACTCTCCAGATGTTGTCACTCGTATAATCAAAGTCTTTTCTCTTGATGTTTATGATTTGCTAGACCCAGGAACAAGTTTATCTTTTATGACCCCTTATGTTGCAAATAAGTTTGATGTTATTCCTGAAAAACTCTATGAACCCTTTTGTATTTCTACACCTGTTAGGGAGTCTATTCTAGTTGAGCGAGTATATCGTTATTGTATTATTTCCATCAATCATAAAGACACCATGGCTGATTTAATTAAGTTAGACATGATAGATTCTGATGTCATTCTAGGTATGTACTGGCTTCATGCCTGTTATGCATCAATAGATTGTAGAACTCGAGTTGCCAAGTTCCATATTCCTAATGAGCCATTCATAGTGTAGAGTAGTAGTTCAACAGCGCCTAAGGATCATTTTATTTCGTACCTTAAAGCGAGAAAGTTAGTTTCTAAGGGTTGTGTCTATCACTTAGTCTGAGTTATTGACTCTAGTGTTGAGATACATCTCTTTCAATTAGTTCCAATAGTAAGAGAGTTTCCAGAAGTCTTTCCAGATGATCTACCCGAAGTCCATCCTGAGAGAGAGATAGACTTCGACATAGACATTCTTTCTGATACTCATCCTATATCTATTCCGCCATATAGAAAGGCACCAACAGAGTTGAAAGAGCTTAAGGAGCAGTTGAAAGATCTGCTAGATCAGGGCTTTAATCGACCAAATGTCTCACCTTGGGGCGCTCCGGTCTTATTTGTGAGAAAGAAAGATGGTTCCTTAGGATGTGTATAGATTATCGCCAGTTGAACAAGGTTACCATTAAGAAAAAGTATCCTCTTTCAAGAATTGATGATCTTTTCGATCAACTTCAGGGTGCTTCTTGTTTTTATAAGATTGACCTCAGATCTGGCTACCATCAGTTGAAAGTAAGGGAGTGTGAGATTCCCAAGACAGCATTCAGGACCCGTTATGTTCATTATGAGTTTCTGGTTACGTCGTTCGGTTTAACTAATGCACCTGCAGTGTTCATGGACCTTCTGAACAGAGTATTCAAGCCTTATTTAGATATGTTTGTTATCATTTTCATTGATGACATTCTAATATATTTGAGGAATGAGGAAGATCATGATAGCCATCTCAGAATAGTTCTTCAGACTTTGAAAGATAAGGAGTTATATGCTAAATTCTCTAAATATGAGTTTTGGCTTAAGTTTGTCGTGTTCTTGGGCTACATAGTTTCCGGTGATGGAATTAGAGTTGATACCCAAAAGATAGAGGTAGTACAGAATTGGCCTAGACCCACATCTCCAACTGATATTAGGAGTTTCTTGGGTTTGGCTGGCTATTATAGAAGGTTTGTAGAGGGGTTCTCATCTATTTCATCCCCTTTGACCAAATTAACTCAGAAAATAATGAAATTTCAGTGGTCTGAAGCTTGTGAGAAAAGATTTCAGGAATTGAAAAAGAGGTTGACTACTGCCCCAATTTTGACCTTACCAGAAGGTACATAAGGCTTTATTGTCTATTGTGATGAGTCTAGAGTTGGTTTGGGTTGTGTATTAATGCAGAATGACAAAGTTATAGCTTATGCTTCTAGGCAGTTGAAAGTTCATGAGAAGAACTACCCAATCCATGACTTAGAGTGGTATTTGCTTTGAAGATATGTTGTCATTATTTGTATGGTATTCATGTTGATGTATTCACTGATTATAAAAGTCTTCAATATGTGTTTACTCAAAAAGAGCTCAATCTAAGACAAAGGAGGTGGATATAATTACTCAAGGATTATGACATGAGTATTCTTCACCACCCAGGTAAGGCTAATGTTGTTGTTGATGCTTTAAGCAGGTTGTCAATGGGTAGTACCGTCTATGATGAGGAAGAAAAGAGAAGTTAGCAAAAGATGTGTATAGACTTGCACGCTTAGGAGTCCGACTGATGGATTCAACAGAAAGAGAAGTAGTGGTGATGAATGGGGTTGAATCTTCATTAGTGTCAGAAGTGAAAGAAAAGCAAGGCCAAGATCCTATTTTGCTTGAATTGAAGGCAAATGTTCATAAGCAAAAAGTATTAGTTTTGAACAAGGGGGAGATGTCGTATTGAGATATCAAGGTAGATTGTATGTACTAATAGTGAATGAACTCCAAGAGAGGATTATGGAGGAAGCTCATAGCTCCAGATATTCTATTCATCCGGGTTCCACTAAGATGTATCGCGATTTGAGTGTAGTCTATTGGTGGAGTAGCATGAAAAAGGGCATTGCAGAATATGTTCCTAAGTGTCCGAATTTCCAACGCGTTAAAGTAGAGCATCAAAGGCCCGATGGTTTGGCCCAGAATATAGAACTTTTGAAATGAAAGTGGGAGATGATTAATATGGACTTCATCACGGGTTTACCAAGGTCTCGCAGGTAGCATGATTCGATATGGGTGATTGTTGATAGAATGATAAAATCAGCCTACTTTTTATCGATAAAGACTACCCATACAACAGAGGATTATGCCAAGTTGTATATTCAAGAAGTGGTTAGACTTCATAGAGTTTCGGTCTCCATTATTTCAAACAGAGGTGCGCAATTTACTATACAGTTTTGGAAGTCATTCCAAAAAGGCTTAGGTTCAAAGGTGAACTTAAGTACTGCCTTTCATCCTCAGACAGATGGGCAAGCAGAGCGTACTATTCATACCTTAGAGGATATGTTGAGGGCTTTTATGATTGATTTCAAAGGTAATTGGGATGATCACCTACCTCTTATTGAATTTACTTACAACAATAGTTACCACTCTAGCATCCAAATGGCTCCTTATGAAGCTCTTTATGGGAGAAGATATAGATCTCCTATTGGATGGTTTGAAGCTGGTGAAGCTGGGTTGATAGGACCTGATTTAGTTCATCAAGCTATGGAGAAGGTGAAAAAGATTCAAGAAAGGTTGAAAACAGTGCAGAGTCATCAAAAATCCTACACTGATGTTAGGAGAAGGGAGTTAGAGTTTGAAGTAGATGATTGGGTATATCTTAAAGTTTCACCCATGAAGGGTGTTATGAGATTTAGTAAGAAGGGGAAACTTAGTCCCCGGTATATTGGTCCTTACAAAATATCGAAAAGGGTAGGTAATGTAGATTATGAGTTGGAGCTACACCAAGAGTTAGCCGCGGTCCATCCGGTGTTTCACATCTCCGTGTTGAAGAAGTGCATGGGTGATCCTTCATTGATCATACCAACCGAAGATATTGGGATCAAGGATAACTTGTCTTATGAGGAGATTCCTGTTCAGATTTTAGATCGTCAAGTTTGCAAGTTGAGAACAAAAGAGGTAGCGTCAGCTAAAGTTCTTTGGAGGAATCAATTTGTTGAGAAAGCTACTTAGGAAGCTGAGGAGGACATGAAGAAGATATATCCACATCTCTCCGAATCTGGAGAAGTTCCAATTTAAGGTACTAATCCTTTTCTTGGTATTTATTTATAAGTAGGCATGTTGTTTTTGCATTTGCGTGTTAGGTGTTTAAACTGAATGGTTGATGTTACACCCTTAGCCTAGTAAGAGTAATCTCATCCAAAGACGAATGTTCCCAAGGGGGAGATATTGTAACATCTCGCAAATTTAAATAACTAGGAAGAAGTCAAGAATTGGAAATAGTGATTTTTGGAAAAAATAAAAATCTGAAAATTTGTTTAAGTTAAGTTAAGAATGAGTTTTGGTCAACTTGAAACGACAATAACTCCTATCTCAGGATGATTTATGTGTTTTTATAGATAGCGTAGGAAAGATTGTTGAATTATCTTTCCAACGCCGCCAAGTTTGTGCGATTTTGAGTTCGTATGAGTGAGATATATCCATTGGAAGTTCGAGTGTTCGATTAAGGAAAGTCCAATCTGGATTTTGGAAGGGTTGTTTGGTCTTTTCCATACCCAACTTAATTAATTCTTTTTTGGTAATATTTCTAAGGGTCTAAACTGAAATTGGTGTGTTTACGCTTTTGAAATTAGAGTTAGGGTTTTTGGAGAAAGAACGCAAGAGGAGAAAAGAGGAGAAAAGAGCCAAAGATCATCATTTGAAAGGTTTTTGCTTGTGGATTTCGTCAAGGGGTGATCCCTACAAGGTATGTGAGATCACATAGCATTGGGTTAGTTCACCCACGTGCCAATCATGATTCAATTTAGCAAAGTTTATTAGATTTGAAAGTAAATCCTTTGAGTTTTTGATGAAATTCGTCTGAATTCTTGTGGGTTCTTGTTGTTGAAGTTTCTTGAGTTTGATTTATGATTTTAGTTGTGATTTCGAGTAGAATCTGATGTATTTTGATGGTTTTGTCGATTCTAAATGTTTGGGGAAAGAACCATTGGAGTTTAGAGTTGAAAAATGAGCAAGAAAAATCGTAGAACACTTGGGAAAAGGGGTGGGGCGCCGCGCCAGCCAGCGCGCCACAAAAGGTTCTCTGAAGTTTCACCCTTGGGGCACCGCGCCAGCCAGCACGCCCCAGGTCTATCTCTGAATTTTACCCTCTGGCGCCTGTGCCTCTTAGAGGGGCAGGGACGCCAATTCTTCCCATTCCTGCCCCAACTTTTCATACTAGTTCCTTAGCAATGTACCTATGTTTTCTAGTTAATTCCAACACTCTTAGGTACATCTAAACATCATGAAATCATCCATAAACATGAGATCATGAACCTTGAATCCATAATTCAATTCAAGGAAAGTTAAGAGTCAAGTCTAAAAATTAAGAAGTAAGTCAAGAGAAGTTTATAAAGGTTTTCAAAAGTCTTTCACAAACGTTTTAACTTTGTTTTAAGACTTAAAGTTCAAGTTGAATTAAATGTAAAGTTCATTCTTCAAAGTTTATATGGGAACTAAGTATTCCCAAGAGTTAAGAAATGTTTTCTCATTTAAGCAAGAAAGGGAACATCGATTCCAAGAGAGCTTTTAAACTAAATTTGAGTAATTATCTGAAACCAAAGAAAGAAATTTGTTTTAAAAACATATGAGCTAAGTATATTTTTGGGAGTAGTATTGAGCATCGATATGGGGATGCGAGTTCATATTAACTCAAGTCTCCATAAACCATGCAACCATCATGGGTGGTGAAGGATCATACTTTTTAGATGACTCCTTAAGTTGATTTTTAGCATAGACTGTGGATCCACTTAGTTAAGGCGTTCTTTATGACGGCAAAGTATAGAACAGTTCTGGCAGCGTGGGAAAGACATTGTATCCCCACTTAGGCTCACAGTGGTGGTTGTCGGTTAGATAATCTTCCACAGAAACTATATTACCTTATTATATGAGTAAAGTTGAGTTTGTTATTGCATTTTCTTTAACGAACTAAGTTGTTTTCCACTGTTTTACAAGCTTTCTATATATTGCATATGTTTTATTGCTTTATGTTGAGTTAAGTTATTCAGGAGTTGAGTAAATCCAATGTAAGTGTTCATTTCAGATTCTTTTCAAGCCTATGTTGTGTTTAGCATTCAAACTCGCATACTGGTACATTCAATGTACTGATGCCAGTTGGCCTGCATCTTATTATGATGCAAATTCAGGTAACCAGGATCATCACCCAGCGCCTCGTTGATCCAGTTGAGCACTCATAGTCAGTTGGTGAGCCTCCTTGCTTTATGGAGGACTCCTTTTACTTTGTTTTCAGTAATTCATTGTTAGGATGATTGGGGGTGTTGTCCCGACATCCCTCTTTGTTTTAGAGGCTTCATAGATAGATAGTTATAGTCCTTTAGTCTTATTCATTTCAGTTGTATACGTTTAAGACTTGAGTTACCATTTTGGCTAAGTTATTATTCCTTAAGTTATTGCATGAGTTACATTCCTTATGTTTAAGTCTTCCGCTAAGTAAGTAAGCCAATCCAAGGATTCACTTGGGGCCAGCAATGGCTCTCGAGTGCCAGCCACGTCCGGGGTATAGGCTCGGGGCGTGACAACATCTTATTAATATGAGGTGGTATAACAGAGATATTTTATGATTCAGGCCAGATTTTCATATTCAGAACATGATGAATGAAGTAGTTGTATGTCTTCATGTAAGTTTCTTTGTTATACCAATGAGAAATAAAGTTGATTTGGTCCAATTTTCTATGGTGAAGGGAAGCTATTGCATGAGGACATGGTATGCCTTTCAACATGCATGCTCTGCACATACAAATTTTCCTTTGAATATCTACAACATGTCTATATGCTCTATAAAACACCTCATACCTTGTATCTGAATTTCATTCAATACTGCATTTCATAGACTTAACTGTGTTATCTTATAGAACTTTCATTGCCATTGGAGAAATGTCACAAATCCAAGTATTGCAAAACTCTCTCATCTGCAGTATTCTTTTCATTATTTTCATCCTAATTTCTTCAAGCATTGTAATTATAGTCTTGTGTCTTGCTGTTAATATCCGTACATTGAAACATTCAACCATGTTATTGTCTATAATGTGACATTTTGTAGTAAAATTAAAGTAAACCTTGCTCCATTTTTCTGGATTATAATATAACAAATCATCAACTATCTTATTCCTCAACTTCTTTAGATAATTAACATTCTCCTTTAACTCAGTCTCAGAAGTAGACCTTGTAAACTTCCAGAAATATTTCTTTCTATCAATACCTCTTCATGATCAGTTAGTAAGGATGTGTCTAGCACATATTATAAGCTCAACATTTGACAAATGAATAGTATCACTTCCCTCCTAGCTCTTAAAGCTTTTACACTTGACAGTTCTCCTGACACCCGGACGACCGAAGTAGAAGGGGATGCCCTTTTATGACATTTTCATGACCCTATAAAAAGTTAATGAATACTAGATAAATAAGGGTATTACAGACCTTAAAGAAACTAAGAAACTAAGACAGTCATAATAAAATATTCAAGACCTAAAGAAAATCAAAAAACCAATAAATATTCTAACCTTTTACATATCAGTTATGATTGTCATGTATATCCCATCTCCCAACTGAAGATCTTCCTTTATAAGCTTGACAAATCAAGCCCAAGTATACTTATTTTCAACTTCACCTACTGCCCAAGCTAGTGACTGTATTAGATTGTTGTCATCTTTACAAAGATTAACTAATAATTGACCTTTAGATAATCCCTTTAGAAAATAACCATCCAAACCAATGCATTTCCTATAACCAGCCAAATAGAACTTTTTCATTGCATCAAAACATTTGTAGAAGCCTTGAAACACTGTTCTACCATTTTCAAATGTTTCCTCATGAAACTTGACTACACATGTACTACCTAGATTAGTTCTTAGCAACTCATCTTTATAGTCTAAAATCCTCCCAAACTCAAGAACATAGTCGCACATTAGCTCCTGTAATACTTTGTTTCTTGCTCTCATACACTGTTTTCCAACATATAAATTCAATCTTTTTTTTAATAATCCCTTGAAATTCAAAATTTTCTAATGTTAGGTTGTTCCTTTATCCTTTCACCGTAGTGACTAGATAAGAACTTGCTATTACAAAGCTTGTTCCTATTAGTAGGATCACATTTGTGAACTGAATTGTACGTTTTTACAACAAAATTACTTGTCCTAGAATCAAAGCTAGCAAATAAAAGTCAAGGACAACCAACTGTACACTTAACCCTTACCTTGTTGGTTCATTAATATGCATTTCAAAATTGCAACATGTCATTAACAACATATTTGATAACAATAGTTATTAACATTTTCAAATACAAGACCCAATTCCCATACTATTTTTCAAGAAGTTGCATCAAATACAACTCTACTCTCTATCTCTTTGTTGAACCTCTCCTTCATCATCATTGTAATCATCTGGATCTATTTCAAAACTGACAGCTTCATCTGAGGTATAGTAAGGCTCATCACCAGATAGTTTGCCTTCTAAGTTGTTTCTGTTACCACATGCGGAATCATCATATCCAACATCTGGTCTCTTGTATTTCTCTGTTCCTAACTTTACATGATCATGCAGTGGAACTCTTTCTCCCATTTTCCTTCTCTTTCTTTCACTCTTTTCCTCCATAAAAGTTCTTAGCTCTTCATCTACATCACTCACATCAAATCATCCATTCAATGATTCTCTATCTAAATATTGTTCATTAGAAAGATGGACTAAGTTAGGAGTTGGATCAGTAGAAGAATGTACTAGGTCAGGAGTTGGATCAATAAAAGGATGGACAATTTCAAGAGTTGGATCAATAAAATGATGGATAGGGGTTGGAGTTTGATGAGTAGAAGGAAGAGTATTGGAGAAGTAAAAGAGTGTATAGGAGAATATGTATTTGAATTGGCAGGGGCATGGTTTGAAACATTTTCTTGGGCCTCATGGGTTGGTTCTAATTCAGCATAAAAAAATGCATTAGGCCCACTATTTTGAGATGCTCCCTTACTTCCAATTACTCCACTTTCTCCATATTCCAATGAAGGTGGAACAAAAATAAGATCTACAACCAAGTGACACAAAAATGTCTCCAAAATATCTCCATTACCCAAACATTTAGAAATTAAATTAGTGTCATAGTTTGATTTAATTTCTAATATAGCAGCACTTCTAGGCAGTTTCACATATAACATGCATTGTCCAAGTTCATACCCCAACTCTTTCACATAATTTCTTAATTCAAAATAAGACAACCTATCTATATTAACATCTAAAAGATCAGTAATTTCTCCATTATATGGTTTTTTTCCTTGTATCTCTTTTTTCCCTTCTTCATAACACTATCGTGGTAAAATCTTAAAGTAATCAATTCAAAAGACATTTTAACAACCTGAAAACAATATTAACAAGTCATTTCTTTTAATCACACTTGACCCTCAACCACGACAAAATACATACAACAACAAAGAGAAATCATATGAATGAAATACTGTAAACTTGAAAAAAATAATTAAATATGAAATAACCCTAGGCTAAATAGTATGAAGTAACCACCTTCTAGAGATGTGTGATTGACCTTTCAAAAATGGAGACGACGACACAATAGATGTTCCATCAAACCCTAATAACCACCAATTTTCTTTCACCAAACGATGAGCTCATCGATTGTAACCACCATTTTCTCCAGTGAAACCTCAAGTAAATGATTAACACTGAAAGGATGACTCAAAAACACTATAGAATCGAAGAAATCTTGAGCTATTTGTTCAATTTATTCAATTAGGTTTTGTTGTTCTTAGCAAAACTAAACGGGTGGGTGAAATGAAATGGATTAGGGTAAAATAAAATGGATTTGGATAAAATGATACGGGTTTGAGTGAAATGAATCGGATTGGTTTAGTACGTGGCTTCACTAGGAGGCGAGTGGCTCTCACTCTATAAATAATACCCTGAGTAAGGTGACAGAAGGGATAAATAAATACACATTAGAGTACTTAAAGATGTGTAATAGTTCGCCCTAATAGTAAAATCGTATAACTGACTTTTAGATACAAGTTTAGAAGGCAATTTATGCCTTTTCTCGATAATTGAGTCTAGGACTTGCTAAATACGTGTATAGTATACAAATGAGTCCTTTTAGGTTTGCAGTTGAGTCCATAGATATTTAACTTGTAATTCTGGAAGAATATCCTTTTCTTCTTTTTTTTTTCTTTTTCATCCTATAGAAGCTTATCGTATACAATATTTTGCTCGTCTCTTCCTTATTCTTCTAGTTAGCTTGTTTCTTCTTCCTCAATCGGTTGGTATCTGTAACAAATGGACTCGTCGCAGCATAACTCTGCTACCGGTAGCATCGGCGGCAACGGGATAATAAACCCTAAATCCAACGACGCATCACCGGCCGATTTAGCGGCCAACGCCGCTGCTTCCATTGCCGGTTCACCCGCCGAGGAGTCAAAACAGAATCTCAATCAAGTCATAAATTCAATCGACAAAACCCTAGGAATTCTCCACCAGCTTAATCTCACCGTCTCTTCTTATAACGTTTCATCTCAACTTCCCCTTCTTCAACGCATGTAAGTATATTCCTTTTTAGTTTTGTACTTGCTAATTGCGATAATCTTCAATTCACTTCGGATTTTGGTTTAGTTTGATATTCGTTTTTTTTTTTTTTGGATTAGGAATAATCTTGTGCTTGAGCTTGATAATATGGCGAAACTGGGAGAAAAATGCAATATTCAAGTGCCAATGGAGGTTCTGAAGTAATGTTATCTGTTTATGCGTTACTTATTCTTATCATAATTATTTTTATTTTGGTTTTGACACTGATATGTGATAATTTTGGTGTTGTAGCTTGATTGATGATGGGAAGAATCCAGATGAATTTACAAGGGATGTGTTGAATAGTTGTATCGCCAAGAACCAAATCACCAAGGGGAAAACTGATGCATTCAAGGTTAACTTTTACTTCAGTGCCTTTAATATTGTTTGGTGTGCACCTTGTGACCTAGTGGATATCTGGAAGTTTCAGAAATTTGGATCTGTTTTTGGCTTTATCAATTTATACTGAACCTCATTTTTAACATTTTACTGTGCATTCTGCTTGTTTCAATGATCACAAGATTGAAAAGTTTCTTTATCTTCTTGAACTTTGTTTCAAATCAAACTAGGTATATTTTTAAAACAGGGGGAGTATGTTATTTTGAAAAAATCCTTACTTTTCAATGGTAAGGAAGGATGAACGACACTCCCCCGTTTGTGCCGAAGGTTTGTATGTTGTAACCTCAGTGTCTATGATCAACAAAAGTTGTAGTGGAATGTTAATTACCCTTTTATCCTTAATTAGAGATTTTGAGTTCGAGCTCTTGAATTTAGTCTGCCCAATGTGGCTATTGAACACCGAATGAGAAACCAAAAAAAAAGAAGAGAAGAACTTCAGCGTCTATGTAAATTTTTCACATCTTAAGCGAAGGCCAAGAGTACCATTTTTGCCTTTATCACAAACAGAAGAACAAGTAAAAGAAATGAAAAAAAGAAGAGCATTTCCTTGGAGAAGTAAACAAAAAAGCCTAAAAATTTCTCTTTATTACAAACTAAAATTTGTCAAATGTTAATTACTCCATTACGTCATTTGGTAGACCGTATAAGAAAATTCTGAAGAGAGTATATTTGTAATGTTGGAACTAGAAATGCTAAGATGAGATATGTTGGGATTTCTCTTATCCACTGTTTGGCTCGATATATTAAGGGTTGTTTTTTCCTTAGTCATGCTTATCTATGAATAGGGTGTATAACTAATACATAAGCTCAATATCCTTCCAAAAGAAGATTAAATAATAATGCCATAACTAATACATGTATTAGATTTTCTAAGACATTCTACCAAACGATCCCTCGGTACATTGGGTAGTTTTGATGGAGTAGTAGAAGTATTTAGAATGCACGGGTATAGATGATCAAAAAGAGAGACAACATGGGTCAGAAAAGGAACAACTCCATTGTGTTTATCTCAAGAAAGTTACCAAATGAAGCAATAATATTGTCAATTGGACAAAAGGGCAAAACCAAAAAATTGATTCAAGACATGAGCTGATCAATGCATGTTAATTGAAACCAAATTAAGGCTGCTTCAGAAAATAAAGAGCCCAGACGTGTAAGAAGATGAAAGGGATTGAGGATACACTTTGACTGGTATATAAATCAATCTTAGTACAGACAATATGTATTATAATGTCGGACTAGCGTGCGGACTCCTCTCTGTCACATGCAATGCATGTCATTTTCTTTCCTATTATTTCCTAAAATTTGAAAAGCCTTGAATGTATGAGTTCTTTACTCGTGAGGAGGAAACAAAACTGTCAATCACTTATTCCTACAAGGCTACAACTGTGCTACCACCTCACAATTGTAGCAAATTTCTCTGAATTATTTGGGCATTAAATGGGTGATGAATTACTGTCTGGTTAAGGAGCATAAGATCTTTCCAAGCATCTTAAGAAACATGGAACACAATACCAGCAAAGACAAAAGAATTCATTCTTGAAGATTTGGCAAATGTGATTGTGTTTTGTTTTTACCTTTGTGGTGTAAAAATGGAATTGATAAGAGCATAGGAAACTGTCATGGTTCATTGAGTCTTTTGTATGGATTAGTCGGGGTCTTTTCTTTTCTTTATGGATGTAATCACAGTACTTCCTTAATGCTGGTTTTTGACATCAATACTACCTATCATTTTTTTTAAAAAAAAATATTGAGTTCTGTAATCTTCTGTCACAGGGTTTGCGAGGGCATCTCCTGGAGGATCTTGAACAGGCTTTCCCTGAGGAAGTGGAAGCTTATAGGGAGATTCGTGCAGCTTCTGCAGCTGTAAGTTCTGTCTGCTTGTCCAATACTTCAGATATTATGAGCATTTCAATTATCAAGTTAATATACTAAGCATATTTTTCCTCTGAATAGTTGTTAAGTTAATGCTCCCATTGATCGCCATCTTATAGATTCAGCCCAAATTACTTTATTATATTTGTGGAAACCTAAGGTCCACGAACTGGCAAGGTCAATGAAGGCCTAACTTTGTCTTAAAATAATTTGGGAATGTTTGAGGCTCCATCCGAGGATGAAGCAATCTTACACTATATAGCTGGGAAGAAGCAGGTACACAAGCAAAAAACAGAAGTAACTGGAGAATTGTCCCTACCACTATTTGGTGGACAATATGGAAAGAGAGGAACCTTAGAGTTTTTGAGAATAGGGAGAAATAGTATGCAACAAGTCAAACTGAATTGTATTTTGACTCTGTGTTTTTGGTGTAATCAAATTTACTCTAATGGTACCGTCTTTATCATTGATGTCTTAGACTCATTATAGGGATAGGTTGGTATTATTAGAGTTCCTTATGTAAATACTTTTTGAAGTCAACCTATGTACTGTTCTACAGAAATAGAAACAAATACCACTTTCAAAAAAAAAAAAAAGAATGTGTTGGCTCATGTGTGAATGGAATTGATAGATGACAATTTTTTTGTTTTAACAGTTCCACATGTCCCCCATGTGTTGGCGTTTTCTTTCTGTTTTCCGTCCAAGCAGCTGGAAATTCGTTTTGGTTATAGTCACCAATAAGACTTGAATCTTGAACTTTCAATTAACTGGTGTTTTCAAATTGTTGGATTATGCTCAGATCCAATTAATGCTCTCTATATAGATAGACAAATACATTACTAGAATTTCAGTTTACAGTTGCTAATGCTGCTTGACAGCATTTGCTGTTTTAATTCAAGGAATGCATACTCCTGATAAAAAAATAAATCACTTTAGAAGGTTTCATGATACAGCCTCTGGGCAATTAATGTGTTTTTTTGTGCAGTATCGTGAAAGACTGCTAAGTTATTTTTGTCTTAGTTCAACTTTTGATACACTGAGTTGTTGATACTCTTCAATAATAGAGCTTGACCTTCTCAAAAAAAAAAAAAATAATTGAGCTATTCTTGAAACTTCTGCACATTTTTGCTTGTTTCTGGTTGTTGTAGCAGACATTTTACATTGTTTCTGTGTAAGCAGGAGGCAAAACGTTTGGCTCAAGCACAAAGTCTGTTACCCAATGGAGATGTAAAGGTGAAGCCTGAAGTATAACTTCCACTTTTACTACTTAGGTTAATTTCACATATTTCCTTATTATTGAATGGGCTTTAATGTCCTTTGCTTGTTAAAGAATCCTTTAGATTTTCAAGAATGTAAAATGTATGTATGATAGATTTACGTATGACGAATTATTCATGTTCATCTTCACTGTAACTATCCATCTCCATCTAGAATGGTGAAAGATTGTGTCGTGTAATCGACTTCCCCCTGCTTCTCTGACCCAGGTAGAATAGGAAAGTGATTGTTCAATTTGTACGACATGTGGAAGGGTGGGAGTAGAGGTTGATCCAGGATTTGAAACTTAAGCCCTCGGAGTTATTTACAGGTTCTAAATTAATAATTTGTACATTTAAAATGAATTTTTATTTGCAATTTTTTGAAGCATGTTAATGTTTACCAATTAAGAGTATAATTGTTGACACGATCAATTTTAACAAAAGCGAAAAATATTATTTATGTTGCTAAACATGGGGAGAAATGCACTAGCAAACTTTAGGATATATAATAGGAACCAAAATTTCTGCTGTAATAACTAAAAGAAAGAAAAGACTTTTGAGTCCAATCTTGTTAGGCAATGTTCACGTTTGCCTCTTTAAATTTTTGAATTCGCATCTCCATTTTTTTTTCAAACAAATTGTGGTCACTTCTAAAAAAATAAAAATAACCCCAATTTGTCATGGCCAAGCACAAAAATAATTATTCGAATATCATTTTCACTTTAAAAACAAATTTTTTTTTTCTTTCAAATTTTGCTATAAAACATGTTAAAACGTCCACTAATTTCTTCCATCTACCTACACATCCAACCCCTTCCCCAAAAATTTAAATAAAATAAAGAAAAGAAAAGTGATTTGACAAAACTATATATAAAACGATATCTTAGTAGATGAAGTGCACATCTCAAATTAATTGCTGCATCCTCGTTTGAAGCATTTAATTAGAAGTTTGGCCAACTCCTGCAATTAAGTTATGGCCACTACAATCAAACAACTTCACATCTACTGGACAGTCAATGACCATTAATTAAAGTTGCTCTAGTTTTTTCTTTCATTCTTATTTGTCCTTTTTAGTTCGAAATGGAAGTGCATACCTCTTAAAATTCATCCAACCAAATTGCAAGCTCTTTTCTAGAGAGAACTTCAATTCTTTTGTCATGTTGATTGGCTGGGCTGGGCTAGGCTCAGGCGAAATTTTGAGTGAAACGTCTAAGTAGAATCTATTTAGTTTTTAGTCAGGCATAGTACATAAATATGCCCTTTTGACTTGACTTTAGTTTATAACTATGTCTTCCAACTTAGAGTGTGTACAAGTAGGCACTTATGTAAGATTAAATACTTTAACACATAATATCAGGATCTTGAACACGATAATTTTACATAGAGATCGTTAGGGGCACATACTTGATGCGGAAGACGTAATCACAGAGAAGCGGAAGCGTTAGTCGTAAATTGGTTTCTACCTCCTTGCCCTAACTTTATGTTATCACAACCGTCAACGATGGAATTACTGTAGAAAATATGTGATAACCCTAATGGGTGGAGGGAGGACCAATTTATAGAGGTTATGACTTAATCTGGTACGTCCATCAAGTAACCAATGTATGGACAAGATCTATTCCTTATTAAATATTATTTATGGTATTACTTGGATTACAAGTAAACTTGGGCCATAAGTAAGAAATAATTAATAAGAATTAATAATAATTCTTATATTCTCCCACTTGGTTCAATGACCATATAACATTAATATTTCATAAACATTAGTTGCGCGTATAATAAATCTCTTATATAATGTCCATCATACATACCACAATATAACAAACTACTAATGCGAGTTATGGCGGTTGTACATAAATTTTAAGCTACATACTTCCTTCCATATACTACTACATTAGCAACTCATCATACTAGGTTCATAAGGTATAAAACAATTATGGTCCACAATAATGTCTCATAGAGACTTATCTTGTAATATCTCAAAACAATAATGTGTACACCATTATGAGAAACAAGAAATTCATTAATGTATATCAGAAACACATAATTTGAGCTCAGAGTGTAAAAACATCATAAATACATCAATCATAAGTACAATCAAGACCCATTCTTTGAACATGTTCTTTAAATGTCTTTGGTTGTATGCCTTTTGTTAACGGATCTGTAATCATGAGATCAGTTCTAATATTCTCAAGTAACACTCTTTGTTTCTGAACTTCTTCCTTGACGGTAAAGTACTTTAATTCCATATGTTTGACACCTTTGGAGTACTTATCGTTCTTGGAGAAGATTACTGCTGCAGTATTATCACAATAAATTTTCAGCGGCTTGGTAATGGTGTCGACAACCCCAAGTCCTGAAATGAAGTTTCGCTGCCATAATGCATGAATTGTGGCTTCATAACATGCCACAAATTCTGCTTCCATTGTGGATGTAGCAATGACATATTGCTTAGCACTCTTCCACGATATTGCTCCTTCAGCTAATAGGAACAAGTAACCAAATGTGGACTTTCTAGTGTCAATGCATCCAGCAAAATCTGAATTCGAATATCCAGTAACTTCTAAGTGATTGGATCTCCGATACATGAGCATGTAATCCTTCGTTCCTTTCAGGTACCTTAAGACTTTCTTTGCAGCTTTCCAGTGATCAATTCCAGGGTTACTTTGATATCTTCCTAGCATTCCGACCGCAAAACTAATATTCGGTCTTGTGCAAGTTTGAACATACATCAAACTTCCAACAATAGAATAGTAAGGAATTGCTTCCATTTCTTTTCGTTCTACATCATTCTTTGGGCATTGCATGAGATTAAATTTGTCCCATTTTTTTGAATAGGAACTATTCTTGCTGAACAATTGTTCATGTTAAATCTCTCTAGAACTCTTTCGATATAGCCTTTTGAGACAGTACCAATAATCCTTGTGATCTATCACGGAATATTTCTTTCCCTATCACATAGGATGTCTCACCCATAGCTTTCATTTCAATGTTCATAGAGAGAAAGTCTTTCGTCTCACGCAATATGCCTAAATCATTAGCAGCAAGTAAAACGTCATCAACATACAGGACTAAAAATATAAACTTACTCCCATTGATCTTTTGGTATATACATGAATCAACGGTAATCTCCTTAAATCCAAAAGATGTTATGGTATCATTAAACTTTATATTCCATTGTCATGAGGCTTGTTTGAGTCCATATATTGACTTCTTTAGCTTACACACCATTTGATCTTTTCCTTTAATTTTGAAACCCTCTGATTGTTCCATATAAACATTCTCCTCGAGGTCTTCATTAAGGAAGACAGTTTTCACATCCATTTGATGTAACTCTAAATCATAATGAGCTACCAAAGCCAAAATAATTCTTAATGAATCTTTCTTTGAGACCGGTAAAAAGGTCTCTTTATAATCAATGCCTTCTTTTTGAGTGTATCCCTTGGCAACAAGTCTGACTTTATATCGTTCAATATTACCATTTGAATCGCATTTGGTCTTATAGACCCATCCAAACCCGATTCTTTTAGAACTTTCTGGTAATTAAACGAGATCCCAGACTTTATTGTATTCCATGGATTTTAACTCTCCATTCATGACATCAATCCATTTATCAGACGCAGTGCTTTCTATGGCTTGTGAAAATGAAATCGGATCTTTATTAATTTCAATGTCAAAATTTGACTCTTGCAAATAAATCACATAATCATCTGAAATGATCGATTTTCTTAATGACACTATTTGTGGTTCATTTACGTCAAATATTTGTGAGTTAGTTCCTGAAGTGTTTCACCCAACATTGTTAAAGTGTTCTTCAACAAGAGGAACAACATTTGTGATTAGTGCGGAAGTAGGTACATTCATCGGCAATGAAATATTTACCCTTTCCTCATTAATTTCCATCTTTTATCGTTCAACACTCCCACTAACTTCACCATTCTCAAGGAATTTTGCAAATGGACCTGGACATTGTTTTGATTCGTTATACTTTCCATAATATTCACCACCTTTATCTGACCTAATGATTTCACTTTTATCTAATTTTCTTTCAATCTCATTAACGTACACTTTGAGAGCGTCCGCTGCTTGAGATTTTTCTTTCAACAAATAGATAAATCAATAACGTGAAAAATCATCGATAAAGGTGATAAAATATTTTTCTCCACCAAATGATGGAACATCAAAGGGTTCGCAAACATCAGTGTGTATAATTACAAGAAGTTGAGTGCTTCTTGTGGCACCTTTCTTGGTATGCTTGGTTTGCTTTCCTTTAATGCAATCCAAACAATATATCAAGATCAATAAAATTCAGATTCGGAAGAATCTCATTCTTTACTAATCTTTTTAATCTTTCTTTGGATATATGACCCAAACATTTATGCCACAAATGAGCAGAACTTTCATTTAGTGAAGGTGTCCTTCCTTTCTACAAAAACGACACACATCGGCCTTGAGTTCCTTATTAGCATTCTAGCTCCTTGACTCATGAGGTTAATGGAATGACCTCCTTATTTCTTAAGTCTTGACTCCTCTTGAGTAAGCATATTGGACAATGCACTAACATCCCACTTATCTTTAATAGTATTATTGTCATTTGGAATGGTCCATACTCAAGAGGCAATGAGTTCAAAATGAACTAAACCAAGAAGGTGTCATCCACTTTCATCCTCAAGGTTCGAAGTCTTGCTGCAATGTTGGTCATATCGATGATATAATTTTACATACTACACGACCCATCAAACTTCATGGTTGTGAGTTCAGCCATTAGTGTACCAGCGAGAGACTTATCAGCAGAATGAAAACTGTTTTCCACAAACTTTAGGTATTCCCTGGCGCTTCCTGTTTGTGGAGCAACAACCATTTGCATAAACATAAGGCTTAATCTGTTAGAGCGCTCTCATGATTTATGAAAAGACTTCTCATCCTCACTACTCTTATCAGTAATGGCAGTAGGTTTGTCATTCAACAGAGCCAAGTCAAGATCCATCACACCTAAGTGTAACTAGACTTGTTTATGCCATCCAGAGAAGTTCAATCCATTGAACACAGTAACAGATGAAGCATGCGAATGAAGAGGAATAACTGCTTATAGGTATACGTGCTCACAAATCAGAAAATAATGTGAATTCAGAAAAACGATAAGAATATATCATAATTTTCCTTTGGGTAGATACTACGACACATTATCATAATTTAAATGTCATTTTTATCTTTAATAGGTAATTGAATATTTTTAATCAAACATATACGACATCTTTGGATATACAATATATGTTTGACTAAAATATTAATTCACCTCATAATTTTCACTATTCGTAAAATGATTAATTCACCTTTGGGTAAATTCTTAAGTTCTAGCAATAGTAAAAGTCAATTTATCTATTTATTTTCAGTATTGACATTTCATTAACTTTCATAGATAAATGACAATTTTATGAATGCATATTTTTTCTTAACCATACTAGTTTGGTCACTTTGGTGACTAACAAACTATATAAATACAAATGCACACATAATATCATAAAAATTTGTGCATGTGAATAATTTTATACATTTTAGTTTGGCCACTTTGGTGACTAACAAACTATAGAAACATAATACATGCATCAAGTGATCATAAACATGATATGTGTAGACGTTAATTTCTCTAGTTTGGCCACTTTGGTGACTAACAAACTATATAGATACAAATGCATACATAATATCATAAAATTTTGTGCATGTGAATAATTTTATACATTTTAGTTTGGCCACTTTGGTGACTAACAAACTATAGGACCATAATACATGCATCAAGTGATCATAAATATTATATGTGTAGGCTTTAATTTCTCTAGTTTGGCCACTTTGATGACTAACAAACTATTTTGCACAAAGTATACACATATTATTTATTGCTCAGTATAACGACCACTTTAATTTATTGCACAATCTAAAACAAACATAATTATTACATTATGGGAGATTACGTTTTTTTTTCAGAATTTGTGCAAATTAAACTTTGCTAACAACACTTTATAAATTTGAATATAATTTGATTGTACAAAATTAAACTTACAAGAATTTTTCTTATTAAAAAGGTGTTGCTAATTACAAACTGTTAAATTAACAAATAGTAAGTTGCACGTAATATTGGAAATCTAATAAACTAATTAGATTATTTTACACCCGTGACCACGATTGTACTTACTGTATAAGAATACAATTTAAATTGTATGAATGAATCCTAAACTTACAATATTAAAACACCATATATGTTAAGTTAAAGATGTAAACACGTTATTGGCTCTGTTATAAGAAGACTTTGAAGTCTAATATTATTATGTAAATATTTTATACTTTTATGAAATGAGTACAGACAACGAAAGGTATATATACATGTAAGTTTATTTACGAAGATTATCCGTTCAAACAATCCAGGCTCTGATACCACATGTAAGATTAAATACTTTAATACATAATATCAGGATCTTGAACACGATAATTTTACATAGAGATCGTTAGGGGAACATACCTGATGCGAAAGACATAATCACAGAGAAGCGGAAGCGTAGTCGTAAATTGGTTTCTACCTCCTTGCCCTAACTTTATGTTACCACAACCGTCAACGATGAAATTATTGTAGGGAATATGTGATAACCCTAATAGGTGGAGGGAGGACCAATTTATAGAGGTTATGACTTAATCTGGTACGTCCATCAAGTAATCAATGTATGGACAAGATCTATTCCTTATTAAATATTATTTATGATATTACTTGGATTACAAGTAAACTTCGGTTATAAGTAAGAAATAATTAATAAGAATTAATAATAATTCTTCCAACTTAAACTTGTATAAAATTGAATAAATAGACATATTCATCTTATGTAGCATTCTACACGGAAATTTTGTGTCCTACGTGATGTCGTACATGTATTATGTCACGTAGGATGCCTACGTCTTCTTCTTTAATTGTATACTAGTTAAAGTGCTTAGTTATACACACCTCAAAGTTGGAGGGCATAGATGCGAGATGAGGCCAAGTTAAAGGGCATATAATAGTTTTGTCAAGAACTGCTTTGAACCCTCCCTAAGAGACTACAAGGCTTAAAATAATAAGACACAGTTCCCACCATAAAGAAAGATAGGTAGAAGCTATCGGAGATCATCTTCGTCTTCACCTAAGAAACACCACTGATCTTGCAATCAGACTATGCCAAGTGACATAGCACAAGTAGCATCAATACGAATAACACACACTGATAAGCATCATCGGTTGATCCAAATTCACCATATAATATCACGCAAATAATCAAGAAACATGAAACTTGGAATACAATCATGACCCCGATCCTTAACATCACCCATTTTACTGTCAAATAATGTTACCATGGGACTCATACACCTTATCTCAAGTCATCCCACCTTCTTCTGTTGCCAACTCCACCATTTAGGCTACACCACCCCTACATCCGATAACAACCTAACCTCTCTTTCACATAGAAACTTTATGAAACCACTTATTCTGTCAATACCAAAATCATCAATTGTTCCTTATTCCTGATTCCAATCCACTACAACTTTATTTATTGGACTATCACTCTTTCTCCATCTCTCACGCAAACACCCTGGCCTTTGACCAAATTAGCAAACTACATGCAATATTTTTACTAAACAACCTTAACCTAATCCCCCTTATCAGGTATGTCCTAGACCACCCAGACTGACAATACCGCACAAGCTAGTGATATGAGCATAGCTCCCAGTTAACATTCTATCTTAACAACCACCCAATACATATTCAAAATCATAAACAATCACTCAAACTTGATTTCTCTCACCTTTCAAGTAACTCGGTGATCTTGGGTTTGTTTATATGTTCATTTACTATATTTTGTTCGAATGCGCCTTTAATTTTAAGAGCACTTTTTATTTATTATTATGTTCGATTGATATTGCGATGATTGCACACTAAGACATGTGATTAGCCAATGCAGAAAATTTGAAGGGAAATTTAGCACTTGGGAGCTAGAGCATATGAGAAAATTGTGGACGCTCAGAGGAGCACGTGAAAGAACACACAAAGAAAAACTAGGCTAGGGTGCACTGCAGGTGTGTCACCCTAAACCCAAAACTACTGATGCTCAGAACAGGCACGGGTTTAGCGCGCCGTGCGTAGGCCAAAACTTCAGACGGCCAGGCCAGACGAATTGTTGATGCGCTGCGCCAGACTCTCAACTATTGGTGCACTAGTGCCATGCCGCCTCAGCATTGCCCCAACAAATTTTCCAGATTTTGAGGATTCCAAGTCTAGCAAGGAAAATGACAAAATTATTGATATGTCGTTAACGACATCAAGTTATAGGGTAAAGCGCATGATATCATGTGTTTTACAAGGCACATGAAAGCCTGTGCCTTACCATTTAAGGATGAAATTAAAAGGACAAAATTTTTTATACGTCGTTAACAACATCAATTTATGGGATAAGGCACATGACATCACGTGTCTTAGGAGGCACATGACAGCTTGTGCCTTATAAGGCTAACAATATAGTACAAGTGTACTATAAAGATATGGCACCTGGGCCTAACTCAACCCCAAAAGCTAGCTCATGAGGGGAGGATTGCCCAAGTCCATATAAGGAGACCACCAGTCCATTCCCCAACCAATGTGGGACATTTACCCACTCTAACACCCCCCTTCACGCCCAGGCTCGACTGGAGCGTGGACCGAGAGCCCAAACAGGGATGGACCTAGCTCTGATACCATGTAAAGATATGGCACCTGGGCCTAACTCAACCCCAAAAGCTAGCTCATGAGGGGAGGATTGCCCAAGTCCATATAAGGAGACCACCAGTCCATTCCCCAACCAATGTGGGACATTTACCCACTCTAACATGTACAACCATCAAAATAAAATAGATATAAATGAAGTTGATAAATAAATAACAATTAAAACAAACTTTATATTTAGACTAACAATATAGCATAACGATCCAAACAAGGGGTAAATTACAAGAATGAAATTGGAAAAATGTAAACGTAACTAAAATATTAATATAACTATATAAATAATGAATGTGAATGTTAAACATATTTTTTAAATCGGCTGCCTATTTAATAGATAAGACGCATGACATCAAGTGCCTTGTAAGGCACAAGTTCTCATATGCCTTGTAAGACTCGTGATATCATGCACCTTACTCCATAATTTGACGTCGTTAACAACGTATCAATAATTTTGTTCTTTTGATTTCATTCTTAAATTATTTAAAAATTTTAATCAAATTTATTGTCCTTTTAACTCCGAACTCTCAACTTTAATTGCTCACCAATAAATTCGCCTAATAGCAATATTCATTAAATAGAAAACTTTTTAACATGTCTATGCCATATAATATTTCGATTAAGTGTGAATTGACTAGTTTGGAGCAGAGTGGTTCCGCATACTATTTTTGAATAGGACGTGTTTTTCATGTTTTTGACTTATTACTGGAAGCAGCTGTTACTGCATCCACAAAATCTACTTATTAATTCCTACCCGTCTAATAATTAAATCAGTTTTTTGTCCACTTCCACACCACCAAAATTAAATTAAACATAAATAAAGATTCTAAAATGGAAGGAATTGGTGTCACTAATCAACACAAATATATACTTTTCTGGTATCGATAAAAAGATTATTGCAAAAACCATACTATATACTCCCTCCGTCCCATTTTATATGGCACCATTTTCTTTTTGGTCAATTCCAAAAAGAATGTCATATTTTCTTATATGGTAAGTATTTAAAGGTACAATTCTTTTTTTACCCTTTTTGGTCCCACTTTAGATAGTACTCCAATACATTTATGAGAAGTGAGAAAAGTGAATCTATTTTTTAATATGACTATTTTTTGAAGGTGCAATTTAATAAATATTTCAAAGTCTTTATTTATGTCTTAAATTCCGTGCCCGATCAAATGAGACGAAGAGAGTAATAACTTGAAATAAAAATATATGTCTAAAAGTTTTAATCAAGAAAATATTTATATGAGTAATTTGGGATCCCAGATATGCTGCTATGTGCTGTCTGCATCACTCTAACTCACACCTTTAATTATTTTATTTTTAAAAAATAATAATAAAAAAGCTCATATTAAACTCTGCCTTTTTGCAGGCTCTTTCGTCCATTTCCTCCCTCTTTCTCCCACATGTTACCGTTTAGGCATCTCCAACTCAGCCTTCTAATTTCTTTTTCAAAAATCCCCTTTTTTATTTTTCAGACAATCAATTCCAATTCAATATTTTATTTTATTCTTTAAAAAGAAAAGTTTCTCTCTTTTTAATATTATATTATTATTTTTATTTCATTCTTATTTTCTTGTTTCATAATATAGTTGTCTTTCTTCCTTTCAAATAATCACTTTATATAATTTTCATGTCATAAAAATAATTATTTTTTAAAATTTTTTATTTAATTTAAAATTTAATTTTAATCTAAATTTCTAAATAACATAAATTGCAAATAAATATTATATAATATAAAAATTAGTGGACATAAATTGCAACAAAAATTGTTGTGATAAAATGATTATGCTATGTATTGTGTTGTTATCTTGTATTTAAATTGTTATGTTATGTATTGTATTTTAAATTAAAATTTTCATCTTATCATTTTAATTTTGAGCATTCATCGTAGTGAAAATTAATAATAATATCAAATTATATAAAAATGAAGAAAATAAAAAAAATATTATTCATTCGGAATAAAAATATTATATATTAAATAATATATTTTTTAAAATATTATACTACATCTAAAAAGAATTACATATATTAAATATTTAATAAATAATTTTATATTAAAAATAACATGTTAATTATAAAATAATATAAAATAATAATAAAATAACCAAAAAGTAAAATAGAGAGAAAATACATAACCCCCCCCCCCGAACTTGGCACGAGAACTTGCTTTAGTACTTAAACTATGGGTGTTGAAATACCCCTTAACATATTCGAAGTGACTTATTATCAACCCTCTGAACACCAGCCTAGTGAGCGTGTTGATACAGCTTAGAACAGCATGTTATTTACCTTTTAACTTTTAAAAAAAAAATCAAATTTCCCCCTCCAACGGTAATATCCGACCCATTATCCATTTGAAGAAAGAACCCTAATTTCCTCTTCTCCCTCATCAACTCAATCATCCAAAAATGGTGACCTAATTTATTATCTTTTTCTTGATTCATCTCAAATCTTAGCTCTTCAAACCTAAAAGTTGAATTTTTGAAGGAATAATTGTTCTCCGAAAGATAAGATTCAAACTTATTCTTCTTCATATATTATTTTGATTTTTGTTTTCTCCCTTTTCATTATCAGTTTTTCCAGATTGTCATTATCTTGCACAAAATTGTAGCACACAATGTGATCAATTAACTTGACCAACCTTTGTATGGAAGAAGATGATTATACTACAAAGAAAAAAGTTTATTGTAATCATGGACTTGTGGTGCATTTGAAAACATCTTGGATTTTAAATAACCCGGAAGAAGATATTGGTCATGTCCTTATTATGGGGTATAGATCATTTTTGTTTCAAGTTTTTTAGCCGATTAAGAATTGTGATTAACCACTAATTCCTTCATCCTTTTTCATTATTGAAGGGTCCTAGATCTTGTCACTTTTGATTTTGGAAGGATATAGAAAGTATTGATCCGAGGTCGAAATTTGTGATTCCTAAACTAATACAGAAATTGGGTGAGCTTGAGAATTTAGTAGAATCCTCTCAAACATCAGTCACTGCATTTGAATTGGTTGAGGTTTCCGAAGAAGTTGACAAACCTAGAGATTTCAAACAAGATGATAATTGTCCAGATATGAAATTGAAAATGTTGCAAGAAGAGGTTGAGAAGATGAAAGCAAGGGAGAATAAGTGGAGAAGAACATGCGAGAATATACTTTTTTTTGTTGTAGTTTGTTGTTGTGTTATGGTTATAGCTATAAGCTATTGGTTTTGGGCGATATATATGAAGAAAGGTTCAATGAAGTTACCTTAAGCTCTTGATGCAGTGAGATCAATGTTGGTATAGTGTAGCACCATTTATGTTGTAATCAATTAGGTGCAAGACCCTTTTGTAATGAATTGTGTCTTCTTCTTACTCTCTGAATGTAATGTAATTTGCTTGTTTGTATATTTCGATTGTGTTTCATTTACAACTACATTCACTAAATTGCAGTCACAAATCACAACTGCATAATTGTACACATAAAAGTAATGCAATCACTATTGCATAATTGTTTCAAAAAGAGATAACTAAAATATCAAACTAATGTAGTCACAATTGCATAATTGTTTCCAAAACAAACATATATCAAATTAATGCAGTCACAGCTGCATAATTGTTTCAAAAACAAACATAGATCAAACTAATGCAGTCACAACTGCATAATTGTTTAAAAAATAAACATAAATCAAACTAATGAAGTCACAACTGCATAATTGTTTTAAAAATAAACACAAATCAAACTAAGGCAGTCACAGTTGTATAATTGTTCCAAAAACATCTAAAATACCAAACTAAAGCAATCACAATTGCATAATTATTTCAAAAACAGCTAAAACATAGAAATTATTCTCTTCTCCATTTACTGGAAAGCTGATGAACTTGTTTGACTCAAGTGATTCACTTCAGCAGCATTGGACCTTGTTCTCATTCTTTTTGTTTTCTCTCATCTCTTGAAGATCTTGTTCAGTTACAGCTAAGGCTGGCAAGGGGACCGAACCGACACAACAAGACCAATTTTATTGGAATCGGTCTCCTTAAAGGGGAAAATTATCGGAACCGATTCTACTGGAATTTTCCAAAAGTTCCGCCCGATCCCGTAGTTACCAGATCGAAACCGATTTGGACTGGTACCGAAATCCAAAACGGGTCTTACCGGATCATTGTAAAGGTAATTGTTTTTTTTATTAACTTTAATTATTATATAATATATTTTATTAATTATTATATTTTAATATTATTAAATATTTATTAACTTAATCTTTAAATTTTTATAAAACTTCAATTTGAAACTATAAAGTTTAATAAAGTTTCAAGTTTTATAAATTTGAAACTTCAAGTTAAAACTCTAAACGGTAAACATTTTGTAAACTTTAAACTTTAAATTTTAAATTCAATTTTAAACTTTAAACTTTAAATTCAATTTTAAACTTTAAAATTCAATTTTAAACTTTAAAGTTTAAACCTTAAAATTCAATTTTATATTAGGCTAATCTTAAAATAGTTGAAAATTAAATTTATAAAATGACTTGCATTAAATATAAGAGACTATTCAAAAAGAAAATCAAGGCAAATATCTGTATATTTATTCAAATAAATAAATTGTACAAATACAAATACTAGAAAGAGTATCTAATCTAGGTATTGAATATTAATTATTAATTTATTATACTAATAATTGAAATTTTTTTGAAATTCTTTTCATAACTTTTGTATCATTTGAAAAGAAACATTATTTGAAACTTGTATTTGTCGTTCTTCCTCCATTGCTTCCATGCCATCATCACTATTATCACCAAATACTTCATCTATTTCGTCTTCTATTACTTAATTGTGGTAGTCCAGTATTTCTTCTTTCGCCATTGACCCAATCTATCCTTTGCTAATGAATATCGATCATCTTGAATCATAAATCTCATTGCGCTGAAGGCTTGGTTCGAAGCAACCGATGATGGTTGAATCGCTAGCACATCTCGAACAACCCTATCAAGGTTCGGAAATTGTTTTTCACGATTCTTCAATCATACTAATAGTTGAGTTTGAGGTTGTCCTTCTTCATTCCTAATCTTTTTCCGTGCCTGATTGAAATATAAATCAAAATCATTATTGGTAAACGATTCAAGACCAATATAATCATCCATAAACTCATCTATATCATCACTTTTAGGCCTACAAGATGGAGGTTCAACTATTGGAATTATTTTTTCTATTGCTTTATATGTATTATATAAATATCTAGATTTTGTTATTATGCTTCTTTTACAATCTTCAACACTAGGAGTTTCATCAACTGAAATCTCTAAATTTGCATAAATTTTTTCAACCATTCTTTCAACACCTTTTAATTTGTAATTTGAGTTGAATAAAGTAGCAGCCAAATAGATTTGAGGAATAGGAAAAAAATATTTTTTGAATTTTTCAATCATAAAAACAAGTGATTCTTTAAACCAATATTTTCCTTTATATTTTGTAAATTCAGATGAAATAGCACAAATATTTACAAAAATAGAAGAAATAGTTGAATAATATTGACCAGAAACAACATTTGTTGCTTTATAAAAAAATATAACTTACCTAAATCCCATAGTGTAAAACCTAAATTACCTTCTATCCCTATTATTTTTCTAATTACACAAAACCCATGTTTTTTAGGCATTTCGGATACATGATCCAGATACATTATTGTTGATACATTATGTATCAATCTATTGCACTTATTAAGGGGAAAAGAAGGCTGAAAAATCAAATTAAGATATCATAGTATCCATTTGTTACACTAATTAAGGAAAAAAAAAACTGAAAATCAAATTAAGATAACTGTGCTATTTCATTCCAAATTATTGTCAAGAATTCAATCATATAATGTAATAAACCAAAAAAATCAAAAATTAAATTTCTTCTTCTTATTCATCGTTCTCTCTGTTTCATAAAATTTTTTGTCGAAATTTTGATAAGCGAGGTGAGTTATGAAGGATACAAAAGTGATGAAATTGTTGTTGGACAAATGATTTCTTTTGTGAATCTTCAAATTCATCGAATATCCTTTCGATTTTGATTCAAGATTGTCAAAAATTTTGAGATTCAAAATTCTTTTCCCAGTTCATTGAAGATCCTTTCCGCTTTGATTCAAAATTGCTGAAAATTTTGAGTTTCAAAATTATTCTCCTAGTTCATTGAAAATTCTTTCAATTTTGATTCAAAATTATCAAAAATTTTGAGAAGATACATCATGAAGATATTTTCAATTTAAATTGATAAGTGTTGTATTTCTACTAGATACATTAAATAAGAAATTGTTGCCAATAAGATTTTAGGTTTGAGATCGATACATTATTGTTTGGTAATTGTTATGTATTAGAAACATTTAGTATAAATTCGCATTTATGTATCATAACTAAAAAATTAGTGCATGATACATTGTTATTTATATATCTTATTTTATTTGAGAAATACTATAATTTAAAAAAAATACATTATACATGTAATTATTCCAAAATAGCTTCTTTTTTGTGTGTGTGATACATAACATAAAGTTTATGCATCAAGTACATTTATATTAAACATGATAAACACTAATCGAAGATTCAACAACATTAGAGTTATGTATAAATACCTTAAATATGAACATTGTACATTGCATAAACAAAGGTTATTGTAGCAGTGATGTATCAGATCAATGATAACACTAACAAAGACTAATTTAAGACTCAAAATAAACGAGATACATTAAAAATTTGTATCTTTGATAGTGATGGCCGTGCAATGGTAGATCCAAATTTTTTCTTCTTTTTTTTTGGACATTTTTCAATAGTAGATACATTAAAAGAAAATAAATATTTTTCAAGAAAAATTTTCAACGACGATATGATTAACTAAATTTCAAAGTTTCAATAATTCAATGGGGACAGGGGAAGAGTAATTTTATTTTTATTTTTAAGATGAAAAAAATTTAAAAATAATAATAAAAGAAATCGGAAATTGAAGTGATGGAAAGAAATCTACCTCTTGAATAATTTGAAATCAATAATTGGAAATATAAGATATTTGAAATTCAAAAATAGATTAATTGATGTAATTATGGAGAGATTTGTGGCGTGAAAAAAGGAAGAAAAATCATGGATATGAGATTTCAAATTAATGTATCTGGAAAAGGGGATGATGGGAAGAAAAGAAGAGACTTTTAATACTTTTTGAAATGGTAGGGAAAATAAGAAAATATGATAATAAATGGTGTGTAGTTAAGTAATTTTTCCTATAAAAAACACTTAAAAATTCAATAAATTCTTTTGTATTTTCTCAATCTTTATAGCCAATTCTTAAATTCGGGTCCGCATTATGAGCATTAAAAACTAATTATATCGGCTCTTGATAAACATAAGCAACTTCAAGCATTTTAAATAAAAAATTTCATCTATTGCATACTTCTTTTGGAACTTTTCAATTTGCAAGTCCACATTCTTTACAACGATTTTTAAATTTTGTAAGTCTAGCTTTTATTTTAGCTTTAAAATTCAATTACAAGCAATTCTAAATTTTTCACAAGAAATTCCAAATTGAGAAATATCATCTTTTACTACCAAATTATTAACATGTGCAACACACTTAATATGAAAAGAATCATTATCAATTGGAGAAAGTCTACATTTTAAATAATCAATTGCTTTTAAATTATTAGAAGCATTATCTAAAGTGACGCTCATTATTTTATCACATATTTCATAAAATTGTAAAATAATACTTATAAGAATCGGTTGTAGTTTCTTCAACATATTTATATCCTAATATTTGTTTTTGCATGTTCCATTCATGGTCAATCCAATGGATAGTAACAGTAAACTAATCATTACCATTAGGACTACGTCCCATATCAGAAGTAATAATAATCTACCATTATAATAAACAAATAAACAACGAAGAAAATGACAATATTCTTTTTGATATTTAAAAAGATCACTTTTAATTGTACTTCTTGAAATACCTTCATAAGTTGGGTTATACAATTCCCGAATATAATGAATAAAATCAGGATGTGAAGGAAATGAAAAAGGTAAACCACAAACAACAACTATTTTAACTAATTCTCTACGATATTTTTTCTTTACTATATGTGCGGTGTGTGTTTGAGCCAGCCGGGTTAGTCATATTTAACACACTTTGAACCATATTAGAACCTCGGACTCCTATAGAATTTTCAGGTATGGATATTCCCTTTCTATTAGCCCTTTCTATATCATCTAGGCGAGCAAATTCTTTGTTACACTTTCTCAAATGCGTTATTAGTTGTCCCGCCCCCCTTGCACTCACGTAGTCATATGTTTCATGATCAATTTACATTTCGTGCAAGTAGCAGTAGTTTTTCCCTCATTTTGTATCAAAAATGTCCAAACTAAAGATCTTTTAACATGTTCAATGGTCTTTGAAAACGTAGGTAAAAGGGGATATAATTTTGTTCCGGTAATTCAGTAGTCGGACTAGTAGGAGAAGGGGCCTCATCATCTTCGTCGTTTATTTCTATTTCCTCATCTAATTGTTCCTCAAAATTAGTAAAACATATGTTTAATGTCTCATGATCTATGTCACTACCCGAGTCTACACCCTGGACGTGGCCGGCACTCAAGAACCATTGCTGGTCCCCAAGCGAACCCTCATCCTAGATGACTACAAGCGGAAGACTAACTTAAGCATGCAAAAGCTTAAAACTGAATAAAATTCAATAAATTCAACTGTTCGAAACTTTAACTCAAATGAACAACTTAGAATAAAAAAAAATATATTCAACTTGCCATAAAATAGACAACTTAAATCTTTAAAACATTTAATAAAATAAGGGAGAAGGGACAGATTTACCCTCGAACTTTAATAAATGGTACGTATATGCCCTCCGTTATACTTTCCGTCCACATAAGCCCCTGCCGTACAATTATAGGTACACATATACCCCTCTCACTAACGGACCCCTAATTTCTTACACGTGTCTTAATCCTATTGAACTATCCGTTTGACCATTTTTTTTTAACCCTTAATCCAACTATCCGCCCCATAACCCAATACCCACCCAATTTCCTCTAAAAGGAATCCTAATTAAAACACCCAAATTAATGAAAATGACATTCTTTGTCTAACTTCCTCCACCACCGCAACCCTCGCTTCCACCATTGATATCAAAATGCTTATAACAAACGCTGATTTATCCACCATGTTTGAACTGAAATCCGCCATTATATACTTGTGTCTTTGATCTACCATTTTTTAGTTCTAAAGTATTGCCTACCTGTCTAACATGAAGGATTGAGGCCAAGGCTAGTGCAAAGGATTCTGCTTCAGCTAAGCAGAAGGTGATGGTTGTAGAATTTAGTAAAGTTGCAAAGGCGGAAGATGGAGATGAGAGCACTGATGAGTCTGCGGATGAAGATGATTCTATGATGGGGGAGGTATGCTTATCATCTAATTTATGCTCAATGCTTTATAGTATTGTTATAACATATGTTTATCATTAAAAGGTTTTTTAAATGTCTAGGTAAGCACAAAAAAGATATCGCTATTGCAGTCGCTGAAAGCAGAGGAAGATTCATTAATTCCGAGACCGGTAAATGTTCTTCCCATGTAAGAATGTCATTTTCATTAATTTGGGTGTTTTAATTAGGATTCCTTTTAGACGAAATTGGGTGGGTATTGGGTTATGGGGTGGATAGTTAGATTATGGGTTAAAAAAAGGGTCAAACAGGTAGTTCAATAGGATTAAGACACGTGTAAGAAATTAGGGATCCGTTAGTGAGAGGGGTATATGTGTACCTATAATTGGACGGCAGGGGCTTATGTGGACGGAAAGTATAACGGAGGGCATATACGTACCATTTATTAAAGTTCGGGGGTAAATCCGTCTCTTCTCCAATAAAATAAATGAATAATACAGACTTCTCAACTATACTGACTATCTATGAAGCCTCTAACTGATAAAGATAGAAGTCGGGACAAGACTCACAACGTCCTAATTAAACTGAAAAGTAAATGAAATCCTCCGGAAACAAGGAGGCTCATCATAGCTAACTCGAACTCCCGAATGTATCAACGAATTTCCTGTTGATGATCCCGAATACTTGTGTCTGCATCATGAAAAGATGCAGGCCAAATGGCTCAGTACATGAAATGTACGAGCATGTAAAGGGAATTCTAAAACATAAACATAAGCTTGAAACTTGATAAAAAGGAAACATACTTACCTCTTCTCAAACTTACTCAACTCAAGGAATACTCAAGGATACTCAAAACTACTCAACTTACTCAACTCAGAAGGACTCAAGGATAAGATACTCAACCCAGAGATATGATATTCGACTCTAGGTACTCAACTCAATATAAAGCAACAATGCACATGCAATAAATGAAAGGCTTTATAAAACAATATATGCAATATGTGTTAGATTTGCTTGTTGGGTGTTTGAGTTAAATGTTAGATGTTACACCCTTAGCCTACTAAGAGTAATCTCAAGTATGAGTTTTGAGTCAACTTCAAACGATCATAACTCCTAGCTCAAGATAAGTTAAGTGTAATACAAGATACCGTAGGAAAGATCTTTGAATTATCTTTTCAACTCCACCGAGTTTGATCAATTTCGAGTTCGTATGAGAAAGATATGTTCATTTGAAGATGGGTTGTCTAGATAAGGAAAGTCAAAACCGGATTTTAGAAGGGTATTATGGTCTTTTCACTACCCAATTAATTAAATTCATTTTTGGTAATTAAGTTAGGGTCTCAACTGATTGGATTCAGTTTACGCTTCACAAAAATAAGCTAGGGTTTTGAGAGAAGAGAAAAGAAGAGGAGAAGAAGTTTGGAATCGTCAAGTTCTTGAAGAATTGATTGAGGGTTTCGCCAAGGATTCGATCCTACGAGGTGTGTGAGTTCACATAGCGTTGGGTTCGTTCACCCACGCGCCAAACATGTTTATTTCAGTATGATTTTCGTCTTAAAAGATTGAGAATTTGATGTTCTTGAGTTGTGTTCTTGAATTGCTTTCGTTCTTGAATTTTGGATGAGATTAAGGAGTTCTTGAGAGTTTAATGTCGATTGTTAGAGTTGTTTTGTGTTGGATTCTAGTGTATATGTTCTAGGTATATGAATCTAAAGATGAATTGAGAAAAAGAATCGAATTTAAGCGAATTGGGGTTAGAAAACGAAGAAGGAAAAAGTCAGACAAATCTGGGTACCAGGTCCGCAACGTGGACCTGTTCCTCAGCATTGGAAAAATTTTCTCCGCGTAGCGGAGAGGTCACAGACCCTTCTGCCTCAAAATTTATTTCGCGACCAAATATTAAAATGTATCTCCGCGTTACGGACTTGCTTCCAAACAATGATTTTCTTGATCGTTTCTCATGTTTAACTATCTAAAAACACTCCTAAACATCACGAGATCTTTCCTATCACAAATCGCAACTTTGAATCCATAAATTTCAAATTCAAGAAAAGTTAAGAGCTAAATTTAGAGAGTTCTTAGAGTCCTTTCAAAATTCTTTTGCAAATGCTTTAAACTTGTTTTAAGACTTGAGTTTTGAGTTGAGTAAAGAGTAAAGAGTGAAGTTCATTTTTTCAAAAGAGTATAGAAACTAAGTATTCCCAAAGAGTAAATATTTTCACATTTAAACAAGAAAGAAAACATCGAATTCCAATAGAGCCTTTAAGCTAGTTTTCAGTAAAGAGTAAATGCTTTCACAATTAAGTAAAAGAGGAAACACTGATTTCCTAGAGAGCCTTTAGGCTAGTTTTTGAGTAATTATCTCAAACCATAGAAAAAGTTATGTTTTTAAACATATGAGCTAGTTATATTTTTAGAGTAGTATTGAGCACCGATATGGGGGAGAGTTCAGACAACTCCCAACCCCCATAAACAATATAGCCATCATGAGTTGAAAAAATATCATACTTTTTAGATGATTCTTTAGTCCTTTTAGCATAGACTAGTGGATCCAGTTAGTAGTTAGGTTCTAGACCCATAGCAAGGTATAGGACAACCCTGGCAGCGTGAGGCAAAACGTTGTACCATCACATAGCTCTTAAGTGATGGTTTTCGGTTAGAGAACCTCCCATAGAAGTATTTTGTGTTCTTATATACACAGAGTTAATTGTATTTTTATATACAAACAGAGTTTATATTGTATCTATGCATACAGAGTGAGTTACTTTTGTATTTCTAAATACACAGACTTGTTATCCATGTTTTAAAAACTTTTATTTATATTACATTCCTATTATTGCCTTATATTGAAATGAGTTAGTTGAGTTGAGTTGAGCCCAGTTATGTTCTTTCAGTTCCTTTCAAGATTATGTCTTGTTTTAGAATTTCCTTCGCATGCTCGTACATTTAATGTACTGATGCCATTTGGCTTGCATCGTTGTTATGATGCAGATACAGGTAACTAGAATCAACATCCAGCGCATCATTGATTCTAGTTGAGCTTCAGAGTTGTTGTTGAGCCTCCTTGCTTACGGAGGATCCCTTTTATTGCTTTATTAGTTAGTTCATGATGTCGTGGGTCTTGTCCCGACGTCCATCTAAGTTGTTAGAGGCTTCATAGACAGTTAGTTATTCATTTGTCTTTATCATGTTATTGGCTTATGTTTTGAGACTTGAGTTGTCATCTTGGCTAGTTGAATGTTTCTTTTAAGACATTCTAAGTTTAATTCATGAGTTCATCTTTTGAGACTATTTCCTTATTATATAAGTCTTCCGCTGAGTAGTAAGTCAGACCAATGGAATAATGGTTCTCGAGTGCCAGTCGCGCCTAGGGTGTAGGCCCAGGGAGTGACATTTGATTAAGAAAAATATTAAGATGGTGATCTGTTGAGAAGTTCTCATATTACATCCCTCTTTTTTGCTAAAAAATAATTACATATAATTTTTAACTAAGAAGCATAAAGCGTTCACTTATAAAAATATAGACTTCTTTGTCACTGGCAAAATTGTACTCATCACATATAAATTTTGTATACACTATTTGTAAGGGGTTTGCTCATTGAACACTAAGTAGTTCACTGATTTAACCCACTTCGGCAGCCAACAACCTTGTTGACGTTAGCCTTCCAACACGTAAACAAATTTAGGACTGTTTTGGCTTTAACTCGAAATATAGGCATCAACATTTTGAAGCTAACACTTGGACGTTTTTAGGCAATATAAACCAATAGGCAACAATATAGAAAATAGCCAAGCAATTTAGGAAAAGAGAATAAGACAATCAGCTTTACGGAAAACTCAATTCCCAACTCGTATTAATTAAAGTGAATACAAGAACACTTATTTGTACCAGCCTTAACACTATCAGATCACCCTAGACCTTATACTTCGATTCGTCACTCTAATTAGTATTCCCTAATACTTAGAACAACCAATTCGAAATTCCACATTAGGCAGCCTGCACATTTATAATTCTATGCATCCAAATGGTGTAAAAGGAAGGAAACACTTGTTGGCTTTAGTCTGATCCTCTCCTTTGTAGTTGACAATCCACAACTACTTAGGATATTCGAATCAATTCAAACAAGGCGCCAAAACCAAGCTTCAATCGAAATAGGATAAGGCTGCACTTTTTGTAACTGCCAATCATATGCTTGGCATATGCTAACCATCGGATAGATTTGGCTTTGCTTGTCTTCTGGCCGAACTGCACCCATGCAGACCATTGCCTTACTTAGTATTTTCAAACTTTCATTGCTCTCACTCAATGCTGCCAGACCAATGTTCAAAACTATGTCATTTCCTTATCTCACGTTGGCATCAATGCCCTTTGCATTGTTGCCTTAGCTTTGCCGGTCATTTTCCTTTGCAAGTCTTTGAATATCTATACCACACCCACATAACATTATTAAGCCTTCATCTTGTCAAGTCCTCCCCAAGTTACCTTGCCCTCAAGTCATTGGTCCTCACTTGCCACTTCGAAATCAGACTTTGGTGCCATTTTGTACATCTAAACTTTGTCAATAGTCCGTCGCCAACTTAGCCTTGCATGTTTGTTTCCTTGGCTTATGCAAGTGACAAGGTCAACATGCTTTAAAACCTTGTCCATGCTGCCACCTAACTGATTGATTAGATCAGGGTCAAACACTATCCATAAATGCAGGTTAAATTTGTCAAGGGTAAGCTTTAAGTTATATAATTTTATGAAAATAATATTTATGAATTATAATAGTATGTTATCCTATCAAATATTTACTCCTACATGATTTTGATTAGAAAATATTAAGGTTAAAAAAATCCCATGCAAGAAAATAAAGTATAGCGCACCCAACTATCATTCATCCATATGCCCTGATCCCACCCACCACTTGCCATCTTCTAGCCCCTCTCTCTCTCTTTCCTCTGCTTTTACTATCTCCAAACTCTGTTCAATACCACTCTCCAATCTTTGCTCTCCACTTTCACTTCCATTTCTCTCTCTCTAGAAAAATCACCATGTTTGATGATTCTGTATCTACTGTCTATTCTTCAATCTGGGCATCAATGAATAGCTGGTTCACTCCCACTGTTCTTTTTGTTCTTCTCAATGTCATGATAGGAACCATTGCTTTTACTTCTTCCTTAGCTAACCAAAAACATAATCATCCAAAACAACAAGAAGACAACTCACATCAACAGGAAGATTACTCACAAAATCAGCCACAACGACAACAGCCCACTAAACTTGTGAGATCTGCTTCTCTTCTTCAACGCATCAAATCCATTAATTTCTCCAATTACAGATCTCAAGAACCTGTTAAGGATTACAGCTTTGAACATCCCCATCAACAAGAAACCCCACCATTCGAACCACCAACACATTACATATTTGAACCAGCTCCTGAACATACGACTGTAGAACCAGAGACCACCACCCAGTATATTTTCAATCAAGAGAAGAATGTCCAAAAGGCACAAACCCAGTACGATTTCCAGCAAACCCATCAGGAAAATCTCCCAGACACACAGACCCAGTACCTATTTCAGCACACCCATGAACAAAAATTCGGAAACATGGAACCGGATTTCCATTTTGAAGAAACCCTTCCAGATAAATCGAAATCGACCCAGTTCGTTTTCCAGCACACCCATGAACAGAAACTTAAAAATATGGAGACCCATTTCGATTTTCAGCAAATCGAAGAGGAAAATGAAGATGAAGAAGAGGAAGGTGAGATGAAGAGCTTGGATGAAGTGTACAGTCAGTTAAGTGAACGACACGTGAGCAGGAGCAGATCAGATACGAAGCCGTCAGCAGGTGAAGCTCCGGTGAAGTTGCTGACGAAGATGAAGAAATCAGCTAGTATGAAATCGCCATTTGCGCATTTTGAAGAAGAACCCATCATAGAAGCTCGGCGGCCGGCGACTACAAGGGAGAAGAATGCTAAAACAAGCGATGAAGACAATGAAGTCGATGCAAAAGCCGATGATTTCATCAACAAATTCAAGCAACAGTTGAAGTTGCAGAGGTTGGATTCGATTCTCAGGTACAAGGAGATGATTGGCAGAGGGAGCTAAAGGTATAAATTTCTGGTTTTTCTGGGGGTTAATTTTCACTTTCTGATTAGTTTTTGGGGCAAACTGTAGAAATTGGAAAAGTAAGATCCAAATGTTGCACCTTTTGGTCAATTGTCTTGTCCTTGAAATTTGACAAATCAAGGCTTAAGGGCATTTTAGTAATTCAACTTACGCCACAAATATATGGTTTGTGATGTCTGAAAAAATGAGGAGACAGATTTTTTTTATGGGTGTTGTTAGAGCTAATTTCAGTGTAATGTGAATTTAGTCCACATTTTAAACTTTATGTTCAAATAGGTCTATTATTTTTACTTTCCTTCAACAAATATCCCCAAAGAAAATCTCCATTTTTCTTTTTTCTTTTTTGTTCTGTTTTTGATGTACTTTTTGGTAACTTTATTGTTCTTAATGACTGTTTATGGTGAAGGAAACAGTCGCCATATAGATTTTTGGTTCTGAATTTGTATTAGTATCCCATGTTACCTTTGTATTTCTCACAATGAATACATTTCTAAGGAGTTATATTGAGTCAAGAAAAAAATATTAGAATTTTTTTGGATTCCAGTCGAAAGGGGTAAATCATTTCCAAACAAAGACAATTCGAATCCGAAATTTCTGAGGAATGATACCCCATTTTCTAATAAAGGCAACTCGAATCTAAAATCTCTAGTTTTAATGATAAAAGTGTACCATCTTAACAAGATGGTAAGTGTCCACCCAAACTAAGGTTGATTGTGGATAATTTATTGTTTGTGAAATTACATCAATTTTGTTAAAACCTTCTTGTTGAATATGATGTGATATGGTTGGTGTTGGGTTAATATAAGTATCCAATACCCTATAAATAGTTGGTTTTATTTTTTTACTTTCCATGTAAGATTTTATTTACACACCTTCATCAATGTTTTCTTTGAATAAAGCTCCACATGATCTATCATCATTGATGTGTTAATTTAAAGAGTAATTATGTGTCAGCCACATCAATCAAATAGCTACAACCACCAAATTAACTTAACTTTTTTTTGTTGCATGTGTTCTTTGGAGGTATTGAATAAAGATAGCAAATTAGTGTATTGAAAAGCAAATACACTAACGATAGTGTTAGAGAGTGTTTGGATTGGTTTAAAAGTTGATTAAACCTACTTTAAAGTCAGTTTTTTACTTTTGGTAGTGTTTGATATATATAAAAAATAATTTAAATAAGTCAAAAATGACTTAAAATAAGTTACGAAGTGTTTGACAAGGTAAAAAATGCCTTAAAATAAGTCAAAAACCAAAAATAGATCTCTCTCTACTTTTTATTTTTTGACTTAATAATCATTTCAGTTTGATTTTTTATTTTTAACTTAAAAATTACCTTTTTTAAGTCAATTCAAACGGGTTCTTAGTGTTTGAATCAAACCTCGATTTCTTCAAAAGATTTCATATCATTATGAATATTCAATACCTTATAAATAATTTTTTCCTTCACTTTATTCACACACCTTTTAATGGGGAGTTGTGAATTTGATCTTTAGAGGGAATTTAATGGTTTGCACTAGTATTTTTCCCCTTGTTTAGGGGCAATCATATGATATTATGATGGTAAATGGGGCCATGACCATATTAAAATGGTGACAGCTAATGAGTAACCCCTTTCACAAATTTTTAATTTATGGGAATTTTGTTGATAGGTCCCATTCACAAGTAATGTGCCACCATATGATCCAAAGTTGGACCTTTTTCCTTGCTCACTTGCAGCATCTTCTAGTTAGACTAAACTAGAAGTTTCACTTTTTGTTGCAAATAATTACATTAACAATAGTTGCTGAAAGATTTCTATAAGATAGTATGGTGTTATTATTAGTTTTAATTCTTCTTAAAATAAGGGAGTGTTTGTTAGCTGGTTTGAAAATGATTTAATATAAATATTAAATTTTGTATAAGCAATACCTATTTGATAGCTAATTAGGAGGTAAATACCAACAAGAGTTAGGGTGAAGTGGTAAGTAATCCTTCAACCTTAATCAAAAGTTTCAGATTTGAGTCATTTTGGGTACGAAGTTGCCTTTATTAGGGAGTGTTTCACCTTAATGAAAGACTTTTTGGTGCGAATTCGGATTTAATCGAACTCCAATGTGAATATTAAATACCGAATGAAAAACCAAACTTAGGAGGTAAATGATTTATATATTATCGAGCTTTAATATGAGTACTTAACATTGAATAAGAAACCAAACTTAGAAGGTAAATTATTTATATATAAAATTAATATTGTGTGTAGTTTACTACTATTTTAGAAATATATATAAGTAATACATGTATATTTTATGTAA
Organism: Solanum pinnatisectum; assembly: GCA_035578085.1. Lineage (NCBI taxonomy): Eukaryota > Viridiplantae > Streptophyta > Magnoliopsida > Solanales > Solanaceae > Solanum > Solanum pinnatisectum. The sequence goes on along the minus strand of CM069083.1, from coordinate 44,657,706 downwards.
AATAGTTTATACATAAATAACTAATTTTTATAGCTAATATCTTGCATAAAATAATAGGTAAATTAATCACCACATTATTATGCATCGCATTATGGAATCTTTCTTGTATTTGTTATGTGCATGACTTCTAAAAATTATTTTATTCATCTTCATGTCGGCAAATTGAATATTAACAAAATAATATATGTAGTTGATGTACCATAAGGAGACAGCTAGGTGACTTACCTGTTGAGTATTTAATTAATCATTGTATTAGTTATGTGTGAAAATAATAAGACTAATTTATGAATTAGCACATGGCTTTTGGAATAGTCAAATAGAGAAGCAATTTTAACAACCTTACTCTACTAGATGACAAAACAATAACAACAATTTCTTTTGAGCTTTAATATATTTTAGATTAATCTATTATAGTATCATTTGCCTAAAATTGAAAGGTTATAAGAGAATAATTGTACTAGAAGGAATATTTAGTACGTAATAAATCTAATTCTAACATATGATTTATCCTACAAATTCTTTAGTACAATTTTTGTGGTTTTTGAGTAGGACTTGATTTGGATTACGTATAGCTAAATCTAAAGTTGAAGGTAATCTATTGAATTTAAAATATTTTCACATTTTAAGTTAAATCATCATTTGATCATGTTTTATAAAATGATATTTGAAATAATGAAAGTTGAACTTCGAAGAAAAAGTGAAAAATTGTTATGATCAAACGTCTTAGATTGTGTTTGGGGGATTAGAAATACTACTTGTACTCACTAACTATCTTTTTAACACGCAAATCATACCATTGAAAATTTTTAACTTTTTGATGAATAACTTTTTTTTTATACGCTTTTTAAAAATATAATAAATAAAACTCAATTAAAATTCAGATCCGATCCACCCGAAACCCAAAATTCATATGAAAAAATTGTACAGCTGATATTATATTCTTCTCTTTTCTCTATCATTTTAACATGTTTGTTTTTTTTTTAAACAACTTAATAAATTTAATTTCTTCATGTGAATTTTGGGTGAAATGAGTTGGATCTTTTTAATTAAGTTTATTTAATAGATTTCTTTTAAATTTAAGGAATTTTTCATCGGAAAGTTAGAATTTTTTATGGTATAATTTTGTGTTAATTTACTCAAAATTTAGTGCTTTCTAGGTAAGAAAAGATAATTAAGGGCATGTTTGGAAAGTCATCATGATAATTAGATTTGGTGTGATTGAGTGTAATTACATTATTTGACTTATTTGGTTGATCATGTAATTACTTGGTCAACAGATAATTTGGTGTAATTGACAAGGGATAATTACACTCTTCAATTCTCAGGGACGGACTGTGAATTGCAGGTAATTACATAGTATAATTACAAGTTGATTACTTTTTAATTTTTAATTTTTAATTTTATTTCTATTATTTTAAATTCTTTTATTTTATTATTCTAAAAATTCCTAAAAGTTAGTAATTTTTTATATTTTTCATTTCATTCTCATTCTCATTCTCATTCTCAACCTTCACGTCATGCGATTTCATGAGATTTTTCGTATTATCTATTTTTTTTATTAGCATAATTTTGATAGTATTCTAATTTTAAAATTAAAGTAGAATTCATTGTTGAGTAATATTATAGATTTAAATTTTCCTTTTCTTTTAAATCATATTTATGTATGTTATGTTGAAATTTGACACAAGACTAATTTGTTTTGAATTTAGAAATTATGTTATATTTTCAGTTTCATTTGTTTTAGTAGTATTGACTTGAGACTTCTCATTGCAAGTCATTTATTTTTTAGTTAGACTTGATAGATTATCTTTTTGTCAAATATTTTAATAATTTATGACATTTTATTTATAATATAAATCTTTTTGTCAAACATGCATTTCATGATATTCATAGAAATCTTGTCCTTCTAGTTTTTATGATTAATTCAATTAAAATATACTGATTTGAAAAATATAAATAAATAATTTTTTTCATAATATTAATTAAGAACATATGTTTACTAGAATTATATTTTCAAAAGACAATATATATCTTAAATGTTTAATTTAATATCATTTATAAAGTTTTATTTGTCTAATATATATTTTAAATAATTATTTTTTATTTTTAAAATTTAATATAATTTTATGATTGCAGTTGCGCATCCAAACAACACATGTGTAATTACACTATGTCAAACAAACATGTCAGTGTAATTACTATATTGATAATTATTATCCTAGCAAGTACACCAATTCCAATTATCAGGTGACTTTCCAAACCGATCCAAAATGATTTTTGTGGAAAAAAAAAAGATAGTTATATGACGATTTATAAAATTTACTCCTCGAAGCTTTGGATTAGTTACACTCATGAATTCAAATTCTATTGCAAATAAACTTACGTGATGTTTAAATAGGTACAAAAAGACATTATTTATTGAATTTCAAATGGTGTGTTGATGTAATTATTTTTGGAGTGTATAAGACATAGCCAAAAAGATTGGGGTTGAGGGGAGCATTGTTGTCCAAATGTTGAATGACACAAATAACGGTGTTGTGGAATACTCTATTACTCCCTAGTCTCAACTCCCAACTATCTCAAATCATTCTGACCATTTCATATCTCTTGGAACTATACATATTTTAGCAACTCATGATGTTTGCTGCTGACACGTCAATTTGTTACCATTATTATATATGTTCTCTAACTTGTTTGCTTCTATTCAAATTTTTTATTTAATATGAAGCACAACATCAGCAAAAAATATTACTAATATTTTGTACAATTTCATAAATGAAATGTGGAAAGGATATAACATAGGTTAACTTACCCAATTTCACTATTTTAAATATTTAATTACTTAAATATGCTCTAATTTATAATATTATATGTTTTATCAAATTTTAGTGTATCCAGATACATTCAGATACATGTATTTCGGAATATATGAATTTAAAATTAAGTGTAATTTATTTTAGATACACTGTATCCTAATAGATTCTCATGTATCTGGAATACATAACAAATCTCACTCGCCTCTCTCACCTCTTTCCCATCTTGCTCGTCATTATACTAATATATCCCACATACATGTGAATCACAGCCGGGGGCGGAACCATCCTTAGCCAAGGGGTGTCAAGCGATACCCCTTCGCCAGAAAATTATATTGTATATAGAGGTAAAATTTTGGTTTAATAAATATATATTCAAATATTGACACTTCTTGATATACGTTTAAGGTTTAGTCTAGTGATTAAGGGGATGCAAAAATTTCTTGAGGCCGTGTGTTCTAGCCCTACTAGAGTCATAGTTTTTTTTTAACCACAACCATTGACACCTCTTAATGAAAATTCTCTGCTCCCCACTAATCACATGTGTCTAGTGTGATTCACATGTATCTGAAATCATAACAAATCTTGTTCGCCTATTTTAATATAGAGAAAATTTTAGAAATAGCAAACATAATAGACATAATAAGGCTCTATAGCAATAGTTTCTATAATTGTCCTCCATAGCTATAGTTTCGTTTGTTATGGAGGCTGCGGTTTGTAGATTTCTGCCCGTTTGTATGTTTCTCTTGCGAATATACAAATATGGTAAGTATATACAAATTATGTATTTATACATTTAGGAATTTTTTAGAACTTCGTTTGTATATTTCGCTTGCCAATATATAAACATGATAATTTATTATGATTTTTCATAAATTGTATACAAATAGCTAAGGTAAGCATATTCAAAATTTTGGATTTATACAATCAGAAACCGAATTATACAAGTTCTAAATTTATACAAATCAGACGAATTATATAATGAATAACAAGAATTGAAAAAACTATAGCCGTGAATTACATTTTTCTTAAATTGTAGCTATAGGCCAAATATTTGCTATTCTGCATAATTTTCCCTAAAAGAATTTGAGGAAATTTTCTAAATGTGTATTCATTTCCGATCTGAAGTATATATACTAGTATATTCACTACAATTGAAGAATAAAAGTAATAAGACTATACACTTGTCACTTCCTAATTTATACATCTCTAAACTATATGTAACAACTACTATTCCTCACATGCTTATCATGCTGTCACGACCCAGGGGTACACCCTAGATATAACATGGCATACTTGACTCCGAAGGGTTCTCATACAAGCCCTTAGCATATCATAACATAAGATAATAGAAAAGTACGAAAATTTTAAAAACTTTATCTATACAATCGAAGTCTTTTTAAAAGCAAGCGGAAGTCTTACTACACTTTGTCTCAAAACATCTAATACAACTTTGAATAACTCTTGGGACATAGCCCATACAATAGTCTCAAAACATGAAAATAGAAGACATAAAGGAAATAGTGACTTTGTCCTCAAAGCTATAAGGACTCATCAAGTCTTCAACTTCTTGCACTTCTAGAAACCTATCTTCAAGAATGGAACTCAAATCACCGAACCCTACATTTGATGAGAATGTAGGCAAGAGTATGCGTTAGTACAAAAGTACTAAATATGATAGCTAGCATAACATCATAAGAGCATAATATAAGGGTTAGCTAATATAAGACATTATCCATAAGCATAAGAGATACTTCATGAAACATAAACTATAAGCATAAGAGACAATTTCATAATCACAAGCAAAGTCTCCAACATAGGCATCATATAAGAATTAGTCATCATTAGGCATGAACCTTGAACATAAGAGATACTCTATACTCATAGCATAGTCAACACTTAGTTTTTCATAACATAAGAGAAACACTTCGTAAGTAGCTTCAAGTCATACTTGTGCAATGCATGGATAAGATCCTATAATCTCACCCACACTAAGTACCACCTTAGGCCATCATACATACTTACCATCTTTAATCTCATCCTTAGCTTAGTTCTCATAGACAAGGGAATCTCTCACCTTTAGTCAATCATATCATGGAAGACAATTATAGCAACAATCCATCAAAACATACTCATAAGCATAAGTCATAAGCATATTCATTACATGGAACATCATAGCATAAGAGGAGCATATCATAACTATCCTCAAAGCATACTTGTGCAATGTATGAATAAGACCCCATAAATCCTACCCATGCTAAGTAAAGCCTCTTGAGTAACCATAATTCATAATTCATCTTCTTGTTGAGATAGTGGGAATTAGCCTTAACCGACATCGACCATGTGAGCTTATCATGGGATACGGTGTCATGCCCCACACCGAAAAGAGGTGTCCTACTTGCCTAAGGTAGAACTAACATGTATTAGCTTTAGGTGGATCCAATAGCTAAATAACCTACTGGGAAGCATAGTTTATGGGATAACGAGATTGCTACTAGAAACTCTAACTCCACTATGTGAAGGCTTCCATCTCATGAGACCAACTTTGGGAAAACCCATACTCTACTATGTAATAGTTCCTCCTTTTACTTGGATAGTATTCACATCAACTAGGTGTGGTTCTCCTCTCAACATAGAGCCCGGACCCTACCTTGTGTGAATCTCTCTCTCACTGTCAATATCCATTGGGGCCAAAATACACCCCTAGATTCATTATTAAGCATTTCTCAACATTCATGTCTCATGGAAGAATGTCCTTGACAATCAATCCACGTTCAAGTGATTCTATCACTTTATACTTCAAGCATTTATAAGGTAGGTTAGGTGAGTATAGGACTTTCACCACTATTCTACCTATTAGACATCTATTCTCATATAAACTTTACTCTAAAAGTCTTAACATACATAATTCATCACATTAACTTTACTCTCAAAGCCCTAGTGATCAACCTTCATGACTACAAGCCTTACTCTCAAAGCCTTACTTCTTACCATCTTCAGTCATACCTAAATTTCAAGGCATTCTAATCACATTATTCATTATCAAGTCATTCTAGTCATAAATCATCATAAAGGTTCAACTTCAATCTAACTAGTCATGATCCATTGTATTCACAATATTCTAATTCAATTCATGTCTATATGTTCCTATTCTTGAACAATTACTACTCATAACATCAATTCTAGAAGATCACCCATGAATCCTTAATTTCACCTTTCATGGCATAAACCCACATAATATCAATTTCATTAATTAGACTAGGGTTAACCATGGAAAACATACAATATCATCATATTATCATCAATCAATACTAAAACAATCATAAACAATTACTATCGACTCAATGGACATCATACTCAACACTACCCACAATATAGGAAGAAACCCTAGCTATAATTGTGGTTTATCTTCACAATTTTGGGGGAATCTATGGGGCTCCATGGATGGAAGAATCCAAGGATGAATAAGATATCATACCTTGATTATAAAGCCTTCACAAATGCTTGCAACAATGGAGGAATTTGACCTAGCTTTCTTCTCTTTTTCTTCTTCACTTTCTAGAGAGAGAATTTCTTAGAGGGAATTGGGTTCTTTTTGATGAGTTGAAAATAATGTCTAGGATCAATGTATTTAAGGGTCTATTAGGTTTATATAGGTGGTCTAATTACTAATAAAATGACACCACTTAACTCCTAACTAATTATGAATCTACCCCTAAGTCCCCAACTTAAAACGACTAATCATCCAAACTGCCTCACCCACAAGACCCCGACCTATGGACCGTGGGTGGGTCTACAGACCGTACTGGTCCTTTTTGGGTGGTGGCCTACAACTTTACAAAATGGGGCCTTGACCCATGACCCCTTCCCACGGGGTGTGGGTCCACCTACGGGGCATGAGTCCCATCCGTAGGTGGCCCCTTTTTGCGCAGCTTTTAGGGACTGTTTTGGGTACCCCTCAAGGACCCTTGGTTGGTCCTTGGGAGGTCGTACATTGACGCCCTAGCCCTAAAACCTTTATTCTAAGTATTGGAAGTCATTTTACGATTCTAACCCTCACGTCAATCTCTAGAACTCTCACGTAAAATTCTAGTTTAACTCACTAGTTTTTCGAGTGTTACAATATCTGCCCCTTGGGAACATTCGTATTTGAATGACATTTCTAAACACCTCTTAAGGAAACGACTCTAGACTAGCAGCCCATCATACATGCAACACATTCAAATGCACACAAACAAAGGCGAAAAACTTCATCTCCTAACTAAACATACTCAATGCAACACAAGGAAGTAGGAACTACATCTAACAACCCATGATACAAGAAATTCTCATAACTAGTCATGTTCAAGGAGGAACTACCATCTCCTAGCCATAACATGCTCAACATACTCATGGAGCCTATATGCAATTTAATCTAAAAAAGCATTTATTCAAGGAGGAATCTCTCAACTCCAAACTAAAACATGCTCATATATTCATCTCATGAAGTCAAATAGGCAACTCATACTCAATGCACCACAACATGAGAAAAACAATTCACATAAAGCTCATTTTTCTTTCTAAAACAAATTTCCATGAACATGCTTCATACAAGGAAATCATTGCAACACAAATACACCTGACTCCACACATCATACAAATCAAAAGGAACCTATCATCTCAAGAATTCATATGAGCCTACAAAATGGGGACTAAGCTTCCCAACTCATTCCACCTTTCTAGGCACCATTCATTTCAATTTAACTAAGGTCGGATTAAGTCATCACTAAGCCTTCACATTCATCAACATGGTGATTCTAAATTATGGTGAACTATTCTACTACCCTTATTAGGAGTCTACTAATTGAATACCTCAAGGTCTCTTCTAAACACCCTCTTTCTTAAGTCTTCTTCAACATACCCAAAGCTCAAAATAGCCAAGTAGGGTTCTACCCTTCAATCATGTCTAGGTATTATCTAAACACCCTACTCAAAATGACCATACTTAAGATCAATCTTAACAAGGTAACTAACTCTTTAAAGTTGGTCAACACCTAAACATATCTCCCTCACCTTAGCTAGGCAGTACATGCAACCCTCAAAGTATATGGGTTCTACAATTTCATAGGAGCATAATTACTAATACTACCAATCCATCCTAAGGATGATATCTAAATCTAGCATATCAAGTCCTATCTAGTCACATAGCCATAATTGACATCACAACCAACCTTTTCTCCCTCGCTTCTTATAGCATGAGCCCTTCGTGTAGTCATATCTTGAAGACCATCGGATAAGGAGAAAGACCTTATAGAGTTAAACTCTATGGCACAACTTAGAGAATGAAAAAGTGAAGTTTTCTAATCATCTAATAGTTTCATATTCATAAATGTGGCGCGCTTCACACTTATGAACAAGACTCTACTAGATGTGGTTTGAGACAATCCTAGAACCATTCTAAACCTTGTGCTCTGATTATTAAGTTTGTTACGACCCAGGGGTACACCCTAGATGTAACATGGTGTAATTAACTCCGAAGGGGTCTCATACAAGCCCTTAGCATATCATAAGATAATAGAAAAGTATGGAAATTTTAAAAACTTTATCCATACAATCGAAGTCTTTTTAAAAGCAAGCAGAAGTCTTACTACACTTTGTCTCAAACCATCTAGTACAACTTTGAATAACTCTTGGGACATAGCCCATACACTAGGCTCAAAACATGAAAATAGAAGACATAAAGGAAATAGTGGCTTTGTCCTCGAAGCTATGAGGACTCACCAAGTCTTCAACTCCTTGCACTCGAAAGGTCATTTTTATAAATTTTTTGTTCTTCTTTCTTCTCTTCCTCATCTGATGACTTCTCATTTTGTTTTTCTTCTTCTTTCTTCTCTTCCCATCTGACGTTCTCCTTTTTTTCATGTTCTTTCTTCTCTTCTATCACTTCATCAACTTCTTCTGCAATGTGTTTACCAATTGATATGAGATCTTCATCGACCATTATTATTGCAAGGTCTTCATTGACTATTGCTACAAGGACTTCATCGATTACTGTATCTGCAAGGTCTTCAGTGATTAATGTTGCAAGGTTTTCATTGACTACTACTACATGGTCTTCATCAACCGCTGCTTCTGCAAGGATAGTAGTCAAGCCTTCATACAAATAAATTACACCAACAATATATAAACTAGTTTACCTTGCTTCTTCTTGTGCTTTTCAATTCTCCTCAATTTTCATCTTGTACATAAGTAATAACTTCGATCATTGATTGTTTGAGGGATGCAACACGCTCATGCATATCCCATCATTAGATTTCTTTAGTACTTTTTTCTGTCCACTCGAAACAAAATTCACACAAAGTGGGATAGGCTTGTGATCACCTAAATAATCATCCTCCGCTCTCTCTACTGCTAAATTGAGGACAATTACACCTTTCAATTTGACTTTTAAGGCATCGAGGATCGTGTCCTTTGCTTAATTCGTATATAGCTTAAATGTAGTCATGTCATTCTGTTGCATCTCACGACAGTAGGGGTAAGGTATGAGTGTACAATCTACAAAAAATATAAATATTACACAACATTCACTAATTTTAAAATATACTAGATAATAACAAATAAATTTATACCTTCGTACTTATTTATTTGTACTTAAATGGATCGCCTTCGATTATATTATCGCTTTGTGATGTGTTTCATTTAAGTAAACGCGAAATAAACAGAGGAGAATCTAAGGACTTTCCGACATACTTTCCAAGATGTGAAAAGCTTTATATATCCAAACCTGAAATCAATAGAAAAATAAATAAATAAATAGAGCCTATGAAGTACTACACTATTAAGTAAGAGTCTATTATAAATCAACTATATATGTTGATAATAAGTATCAGGAATGTATTGAAAAATCCGTACAGAGCATATAATGGATTCTTATTTTGATTATACATATTTCCCTTGATTCTTCAAATTAATTTTCTTCTTCAGATAGATCAATGTTAATTAAAAAACTCTTTCCCCATGAGTAACTTTTGAAGAAATCAAAATCATCCACCATCGTGATGTAGTTTGAATCCATAATTTTAGATAGATTATAAACAAGCAGCATTGCGTGGACGAACCAATCTAAAGAGCACTTTAACTTCTGCTCCTTATTTAATTTGGTGCCCTTGATTAAACTCAACAACTTTGCATTGGTGATGTTCTTATTATTGGTTACCTTGTAATGAAACTTTTCACCCTTTTAAAGAACTTTGTTCATTTTTTATTCACGAGGATATGTTGAGCAATTCAGTCCCATAATCAATATAAATATTTTAAAGTCAAAACATGCAGGCTTATCATTCACACAGAATTCAATTTTATGTAATTTTCAGTCATTCTTGACACGTCGCAACAACATATAGTGGACCATTTGTTCATTGAACTTAAATAATCTGGAATATGTCTCAAGTGTCCAAAGCAAGTATCCTTGAAGTCATGATAAAAAATTTCATCAACTAGAAGTTTTCTAAAGTCACGATAAATCGCCCTTTTTTATCTTACAGAAATCTTCACTGGAAATGATCCTACCTCATTCATCCACGTTGCTAGGTCATACGGCTTGTCAGAGATATCTCTTGCACAAATTGATAGGGATGGAAATCATCATCATATTCATCTTGACTATGGGTATCTCTACTACTCTCCTCATCCCCGCTATCACTTTTCCCTTCACTAGACTCAACATCATCACTAGCATATGCATTACTATCATGGTAGTTATCAATCTTTGTCATTATTTTCATTTCTAAGTTACACTCAAATTCTTCGACTACAGTTTTTTTCTTTTTTGAAATTTTAAAACCTTCATCAACCTTTCGTTTCTTACTTCTAAAAGCAATAGGAGCAGATCGTTCAATGTTGTCACCTTTAATTTTAGCCATACTTTACAATTTACAAGTAAAAATAAATTTATCGACCACTAGTCTATTAACACAAACAAAGTAATCCTCAAATAAAACATGAAAAATAAGTAGCAGTTCCAACAGAAATCAACAATGCAATTGACAGAAACACCATTAAAGTCTACCAAAATTCAGTAAAAATTTCAAAATCTACTGGCGGGATAAATATAAAAATTTAAAATTTTCTAGGCATTATTCAAAGCAAAACGTCATTAGAGATGCGAAATTAAGAACATGAACAAAAAGGTGTCAGATTTTCACTAACTTTAACAAAAATTCAAGCTTTATTACACTACCGTAATTTTTTTTAAAAAAATAAGGATCGCTAAAAATTACCGAAAACATGATTAAATTTATCTAAGAGGAAGACGATTGAAAAAAATTCAACTTACCAAGGATGTTAAAACTTGGAAAAGAAGATTGAACACATTTTTTTCCAGTAGCGCTAGGGAACAGATGGAGGTTCCGGAGAGGTTTAGATTTATTCTTAGGTTTATGATTTCAAGAAAGAAAGATGAAAAGGTCTTAGAATAGAGGTTTATGTAGGTTTATGGTTTCAAGAATGGAAGATGAAAATGTTGGAGAAGAAAGGTGAGAAAGGTTTTCAAAAAGAAAAGATGAAATAGTGTCTCAAAAAAATTGAAATTATATTTATTTAAGTGTATTGAGATTTTAATATACTTTTATAAACTTGTATTTTATCCCTAAGTTTTTAAAATGTTAAAGAGGTCCATGAACCAATAAACTTACCCCATTTTTTTCTTTTTTTTAAACCCTAACTCTAGAAAATAAATGGAAAAGAAATTAGTGGTGATTCCCTACATTAATTAAGTTTTGAAAGTGAGTAATATTCCAAATAATGTCATGTTAGTGTCTATTGTAAACACATTAATAAGAAAGAGCCACGTTTTGTTCTAAAAGTGACTTGCTATTGTAGTCAATTTATTTGATGGAAGATTGATAGGTAATTTATGATTTTAATTCAGTGTCATTTTCAGCATGAAAGGAAAAACTGAAATATCTGACAGCACTAATTGTAAAGGTCAAGCATAAGCTCTAGTGTGCATAACAATTAAATAGAAGTATTATTAACTAGTGATGATGTAGTCCAGCTTCAACACTCAACACTTAACCACCTTCAATTTAATTATTACTAATTTTTTAATAATTGAGCTAATCTCCAACTCTTAACGACTAGCTCTTGTTGTTAACCGAAAAAACAAAGAGAAGGAAACATGATGCTCTTATAAGTTATAATCTCCTTCTGCGTTTGAGTTCTCAGTTTTGTAAAGCAGTAGCACTGAAATTAATAATATAATTGTAGCATCACTATGAAGATAATGTAGTTCCTAATTAATTTGAGTACATATATTTGAAGACACGCAACACAAGTTCAGTTAAACATATATATATATATATATATAATTTTATACTTTGAATACAGTTGTACATACTATAATTCAAATTTGGAGTCAAAAGGGTCATTTTTTTCCTTCAAAAAATAAAAACGGCACATCAAAAAAAAATTAACCAAAAGGGCAAAATCGCTCCTGACGGAGAGATTTTCTTCTGACAAAAATTGACCGTTAAAAAAAATGAGCAGCGATTTTCTCAAAAAAAAAATTCATTATATAAAAAAAAGTTAAAAGTGAAATCGCTGCTATAGCAGCGAATTTTTGTTAAGGAATTAAAAAAAATCATAAAGAACAAGTTTTAAATTACATAAATTTCCGGCGGCAGCCATTTTAAAAAAAACAAGTTTTTTAAAGAAAAAATCGCTGTCGAGGCAGCAATTTTCAGTTTTAATTTTCATTAAAATCGCTGAAAGGGTAAAGATTTTTAAAAAAAAAAAAGCTTTTTATGAAAATCGCTGCCTTCAGTTTAAATTTTTTTTTTTTTTAATTAAATTCTCTGCAAGGGTAGGATTTTTTTAAAAAAAAAAACATTAATTTCTTAAACAAAATCGCTGCTATAGCAGCTATATAACTTCAAAACTTTTTTTTTAAAATTTCTTAAACACTTTTTTTTATTTACATAAAAATGCTGCTATAGCAGCAATTTTAAAGAAATTTTTTTTTTTTGAGAAAATCGCTGCGAAGGCAGCAATTTTTATTTCTTTGTCAGAACAAAATCGCTCCGTCAGGAGCAGGAGCGATTTTACCCTTTTGGTTAAATTTTTTTTTGATGTGCCCTTTTTATTTTTTGAAGAAAAGAAATTGCCCTTTTGGCTCCAGACTCGCTATAATTCTATACTTTGAATACAGTTGTACATACTATAATTCTATACTTTGAATACCATTGTAGCATAATACAGTTCTACTTTGAATACAATTCAATTATAAAAGTTAAAGTCGTCAAGTGCACTTACTTTTTGCAACAACAAATGATATACAACTATCTTAGGCAGAAAGCCAGAGATCCTTGAAGCACTCTATTAACATACATAAAATATGTGACTGCAGACCAAATTGTTACTACACATTACCTGGGATTCTTATAGCGATTCATAAATTTTAAATCTTTAATTGGTATGCAGTAATTTTGGGGGTTTTGAGGTGATTTTAGCTTGTAATTTCGGGAATCATAATTTCGTCCTAAAAATAATGTATGCCGTGATTAACCTATAATTTTAAGTATTATAATTTGTAGCCATGGGAACTTGTAGAAATCATGAAATCCTTAAGTTGGGTTAATTAGTTATCGATATCAAACCAGATTTTTATTATTGTAATGAGTTACCTATGGTACAATTTCAAAATCCAAAGTTTTGACCCAAGGGGCCTTTACAGTAATCAGGCAAGGGAGACATAAACTCTTGCTTTTCATAAGAAGAACATGATATATGTATATTTAAATTAGGCAGAATGACCCCAAATTTAAATAGACCCTTCTACTGACGACTTTGCCATTTGAACCCTCAACCCATTGAAATACAATATTTTAAACCTTTTTGGCTTCGTGTGCACTTCAAACACATGATAAAAATAACACATCATCATCCACGTCAGATTTTTAATGACACATCATTTATTTTTACTTTATTTTAAAAAAATTAATTTATTTTTCCTTTTCTTTTTCACTATGTTTCTCCCTCACTATCTCTATCCTTGACTACCTCCCTACATTTTTTACATCAAAAACACCATTGCAATCTTACATCCTTACCTGAAACATTGCCTTAAATAACTATAATTCACCGTTCTTCTCCAAATTTTCATCGTTCACAACTTTCTGTCACATTTTTTTTACCAATGTCTCCGTCCACCACTTGAACCACCATGAATCTGTTTCCTCTATTATTGCCGACGAACCACACTAAAGTATTTGAATATTCTCTAATACTGACGAACCACACTAAAATATCTTAATATGCTTAAACATCTTCATACAATTTTACACAATACACTTCACCTAATTTCACAAAGACATACAACAATCACTCGTTACTCTCCAAAATCAACAGATCTTTGTCACTTCACCACCTGTAAATTACCCCTAGCTCCCCCATTTTCTCAATAGCTTTCTCTTCATATAATTTTATCTCACCAACACTGAAACAATTAAGAATGTCTGAAAGAATGAGAAATGGGAATTGGGTTGGGGAAGAATGGGTGGGTAGTAAGAGAAAAAAATTTGGGGGGAAAAAACAAAGAGGGTGACATATTATACATTTATTTATTTATTTATTTTGTTTTTTAATTTATTTTTACTATTTATTTTAATTGTATTTTTAGTCTAAAATTTTATGTCTACGCTCATTTAAACCCGTGAAATCACGTGTTTGTTCCAGCTTAACTATTAAGTTGTCATGTAGACTAGGTCAATGGTCAGAGGGGTTTAAAATGCTCTATTTCAGTGAGTTCGACTGTTCAATTGGCAAAGTCGTGAGTAGAAGGGTATATGTGACAAACAGAACCAACTATTATGTAGTTTGTGTGATTAGGTACACATATAAGTTGTATACCCTCAACTTAAACTACATCCTTAAATTATATTTTTTAACAAAAAAGAAAAAAACATCCTCCAAGTATTTAAAACTGAATAACTTCCATCGCTCTATTAAAATTTGTCAAAAAATTAGCGAATTCCACACAAAAACGTATGCAATTCATACTATTCTCATAAAAAAAATCTATAAATTTATTACTAAATGGAAAAAGCTTCAAATTATTTTTTTAGACCCTTGTTTGCTGTTAAAAAAAACAATGTTAGGACAGTGTGACTCTACGAGGAGACATGATCTGCTCTTCTCCTTTACCAATTGAATGGAGTTGGAGCATAATTTTACACCATCTTCCACTTGCAAAGTCAAAATGTCGTTAGATTAATAATTTTTTGGGGCAAATTGATAGTTGAGGTAATCATGATTCAATTAATTTTGATCTCTAGTACTCCGAGTTTTGTTTTCTATTATTAGAAGTAAAAGTCTCCGATTGACACTACTTTTTACAGATTCAATGAGAAAAAAACATTTCGATAATTTTTTTGATGTCAAATCACATGAAAAGTAAGTAAAAACAAAATCTAATTAAAAGGAAGACAAATGCAAAACGTTGTTAAAAAAATTCACAGTATTTTATTTTAGATGTATGTAGAATGAAAAAAAAATTGGTTTATTGGGGTAATTTAGGGAGTTTTGTTGAAAATAGTGTGAACCGTACATGTCATTGTGAAGAATTTATTAATTTTCTACATATTAAATGCCAAGATAAGATGTGAAATTGTTTGGATATAGGGACGGAGGTATATGCTAGAGTGATAGAAACTGGGCAGGACTGTTTCATATTTAGTACATATATATTCATGCAATACTTTTTTATATTTCATGATTTTAGATTTAGATAAATGTTCATATATAAACTTATACTTGTACTGCTTATACACTCGGTACTTGTATTCCATTTCCGCACTTATCTTTATAAAAATGAGACTACTACAGTAGTATATTATTTAATTTTCCTAATAATATATGAGCATAGAAAATCTACTACTATTTCATAAATCATAGCCTACCTGAACGCCAAACTGTGACTATAAAGTGCACAAATCTTGGTCCGTTGATTCCGTTCTAGCGAGATTGAGGAAGAGTTTGCAAAGATGAAATTTGGAGACGTGTTTGTTGAGAGCCTTGCCTATCTGTTATCGAGATTTTTCTCTTAAGAATATATAGCGGCCAGGGCGTTTTTAGGAGGAGGCAACTCTTTTAGAACTTGAACAGGAAGAAAAGAGTTTTGAGACAAAAGCCATATTACTATATTGGAAGCAATGTTATACCGCAGAACAACTAGTCATGTGATATTAGAAACAGTCAAACAGACTCTTTTTTGCCCATGAAGTCTGAAGATGATACAAAAGTAGTAAAAACCTCTCATATGACAGAGATAATATATATGGATAAATCACATGCGATATGAAATTACGATATGATATCATAATATGAAATCATATTTGAACATTCGATATGAAATTTTTGTGTTGTATATTTTCTCATAAACATAAGAATTTCATAAGTTGTAAAACTATTAAAGTAACCCCAATTGTTTATTCAATATTATCAAATAAACAAAAATTTATACATAATAAATTATTACAAAGCTATTTGTTCTCCACTTAAGTAACTGTTTTATCTAGCTTTAATTCATCAAACTTTAATTCAATAAAAAATTGAACATAAATTGTAGTGTACTGTCACTGATTCCTGAAATAGATTTTCATTTTTACTTGTCACTTTTGACATATCAAAAAAAGACAATAATTTTTTTCATGTTTTACCCTCAACATTAAATACTTATTTTTCAAATCATACTTTAATATTCTTTTTGTGGTATTTTGTTTAAGGATGAAAAAGAATCCTTAATTTAAGATAAATTGATAATATATTGTAGCATTAAATTAGGAATAATAATTATCTCTTCTTATTCTTAAAACTACAATACACGTTGAAAAAATTGTTTCTATGATATTAAAAAAAATTATTATCTATATATTTAAATTTTAAGAATTATCTTATCACGTAATTTTCTCAAAAATTATTTGGCTCTTCAAAATTTTATGGTTAAGCATAAATAACCATGCATTAGATTAAGTTTAAGCCTATCCAACCTAAGTTATTTTTAATGTGATCTTTATTTTAGTTCAATTTTAACTCATTTTTAAATTTACTTTAATCTGAATTTATTGCTTGTGATTTATAGTTGAACTTTTTTTCCTATATATTCACGTTCTTGAACTAGGTATCTACGCCTTTCACTTCATCAATTTGATTTGCTCTATTGTTCAAATAGATATGACTATGAGTTGTAATATATATATATAAAACGGTAGAAGTAATGAAATAGGTGTTCGCAGTAAATGAAGAAAATAAATTTATCACTCAACAATCGATTGGTGTGAGTTAAAGTGACTATATGTTAGTGAGAATAATAAATTTTAAAAAGTAATGATGTGATTATAAATTTATTTACATATGAAATAAATGGTTAGTAACTATAAATGTGGGGTTGTTTTAACAAAATATAAAGTTTGTGGATCAATTTTTGTATTTAAAAATCTCAAATCATGATATAGAATTCCATCTCATGATATGAAATCATGAGATGGAATCAGCGTGAAATCGCATGTCCAAACACTGATTTCATCTCACCATTTCATATCGTAATATGATATCGCATGGCCAAACATCTACTAAGTAAAATAAGCTTTCCAAATTCAAGAACTATTGAATACGTGAAAGTAGCTGCTCACACAGCAAAATTAGGACAAAAAATTAAAGAAACAGATGGCACAAAGTACTCTAATTTATCTAGCACCGATAGAATTTCAAGAATCAACTATACACATATAAAATACTCTTTTTGTCCTAATTTACGTGGCACTTTTTCATTTTTTGAGAGTCAAACAATTTAAGTTTGACCGAAAATTTGCGAATGAAATCTTTAATTTTTTTAAAATGAAATTTATATATTTGTAAAATACGTAAAAAGTACTATAAGTCATAATAATTGATAATTCAAAATGTTTAAAAAATTTGGATAACTTATAATTAAAGATAGACTTGTTTAAATTTCAAAATCCAAAAAATGTCACATAAAATAGAACAGAGGGAATAAAATATTTTCATGAGCCCCATCTTATGAAGTATCCTAAAAAAGTAAGCTTACAATTGAAATTTTAAATGGATTCACATTTTTTCTTTTCATTGGATGAAGTTGAATGAACAAGAGGCAACCAAAGGGAATAAGCAGGCAGCACAAGCAGACCTGTTGGCGGTCTGGTGCCTGCTATTCCCCTTTATTAGATATTAATATAATTCGTTTTTTCAAGTTTTCAGTTTTTATTTTTTTAAATCCAAAACCAAACAAAAAAATCAAATAAAGCAAATTATTAATCCAAAACCAAATCAAAAAATCAATCTAAATTAAAATTCGGTTTGATTTTGGTTTGATGTTTTGATTTAATTCAAATAGTGCTCACCCCTAGCCAAATTTCTATTATGAGGTGATAAGACAAAATATGAGGCAATCTCAGGTTATCGAGGGCATAATCCTAGATGGGAAGGTATGAAGAACATGTAATAGGGTAGAAGGGTAGTAGGTAGTGTAGTGCTCTCTTTTGCTTAAGGTAACTAATTGTTTATGATTGTTTTTCTAATAATTAATAATTTATCCTAGTATGTTGTTGAATTTATGGTATTTTAACTATCAAATGATTTTATTGTTGTTTCTTGCACTGTTTCTTGTTATTTGTTATATTCCCTTCACTGTCTTCTTTTTCTTTAATTATACCAGAATTTGTTGCATTTGAATCGAGAGCAGGAGTGGCTCTAAAGGCTTGGCCAGTGAGGCCATTGCCTTAGGCCTCAAAAATTTGAAGGCCCTAAATTTATTTAAATTATTGTAATTGATTTTATTATATATTAATATAATTTATATAAATAAAATTGTTATTGTATATTTTTTATTATAATTTGTTTGAGAGTACTTTTTTATCAATAAGTTCATAAATTCTCATAATCTTTTCACTCATTATTTGATATATTTGTTTTAACTTCCAATTTTAAATGTTATCCTTTTTATATAGGAACTAAGTTATATATATTGATAACAATGATTTTTTTTTCAATCTTTTCTTAAACTGCGTGAACACAAAAACATTCATGTACAAGTTTCCTTTCCGTTTTAATTTAATATATTATAAGAAAATTTTATAATTTGTTTTAGATATTCACCAATGAGTGCTACTCAATGTAATGAATTATATCATTTAAAAAGAATTATATCATTTAAATTGATCACAAATTTGATAAGAAGGTGTATATATTTAAATTGATCACAAATTCCATGTTCAAAACTTCAACTATTAAGTTATGTATGTTCTTTTCTTTTTCTTAGTTGTGATGATAGCCAAATTAAAGTTTAAATTTGAGTTTTGAAGCTTAACATCGATAATTCATCACTTTATTTTTTGTACTCCTCTTCCTTTTATTTTTGTGTTTGTGAAAATTGTTATTTTTTGTCTTGAATGATTAATCTATTATGTAGAAAATAATTTTTCTTGTTAGTGTATAAACTTTATAAAATAAATTGAAGGGCCTCTTAATATGATTTTGCTTTAGGCCACGAGATCTGTTGAGCCGCCCCTGATCGAGAGTTTCAAAAACAACCTCTCTACCTCCATGAAGTAGTGATAAGGCATGCACACATTTTATCATTTTCAATTGAATTAATTTCACTGATATATTGTTATTGTTGTTGTTATTGCCTATCGTTAATTGAAAAAGAAAAACTTATTTTAATATATGGAAGTTAAGGAGAGAAAAAAAATATTATTAGCATGAGCAAAATTTGAGATTTGACCCTTCATGTTCACTAAAGCAAATGACTGGTTATAAACATAATATATAGTCGAATCTTTTGAATTTTCTTGGATTCTACGACTCAATAAATTGATAGCCAAGCCTACATGTGTGCATGTGAGGGTGTATTTAGTTGGACATATCCATATGTCTTTAGATTCTAGTCTTCGAGTATATTAGAAATTATTGTTAGTAAAATCCAAGTGAGGAACACTAGAAAGACACTTGCCTTTATGAATCTGTCAAAAGATATGGTGCAGATATTATTAAATCCAAAAGTTGAGAGGCTACATGTGCTTGCTAGCTAGTTACACCGTATCTATTTATGAGAAAATCTCAGAAATATCAAAGATAATAGATATAATAACGCTCTATAGTTTTAGTTTTGGTAATTGTGCTCCATAGTTATAGTTTTGTTTGCTATGGAGGTTATGGTTTGTATATTTTACTTGCCCGTTTGTATATTTCACTTGCGAATATACAAACAGGATTAGTATATATAAATTCTGTATTTATACATTTACGAATTTTTCAGAACTCTGTTTGTATATTTCGCTTGCCAATATACAAGCATGATAATTTATTATAAATTTTTCATAAATCGTATACAAATAGCTAGGGTAAGCATATTCAAATTATGGATTTATACAATCAGGAACCGAATTATATAAATTCTGATCTTATACAATTAGGAACAGAATAATACAAATTCTGAATTTATAGTATTAGAAAACCGAAGAGCAAAATTTTGTGAAACTGTAGCTACAAATTAAAAATAATCGAAACTATAACTATATTACATAATATACTCTAAATGTTTGTCATTTTACATAAATTTCCCTTTATTTATTTGTCTTTGCAAGTAACTACTCGAGGCCCACATTGGTTGTCAATTGTCATATGCATTTTCTATCCATATAATCATCAAATATTCAAAATTTATGGATCAACCTAATTCAAATTCACACAATATCAAAGTAAAGTGAATATAAGATTAGGCTTTATCGAAGAGGTATACCATCTAAAGGTTCAAAAAAGGAAAGCAATGTAGGAAAGAGAAGGAAAGTCAAAGATATTATTTTGCTTCAAATATGAAGGATGGCAAAGATAAAAATGTCAAAGATATTAATTTGGGTACCAATGGAATAAAAATATCATCGAACGATCAGAGGAAGAGGTCTTGTATCATTCTTAAACACATACACTGTAATTATATCTAATTATTTTGATTTTGATAAATTATATTTTGCAGCCACAATTTTGATACATTTTTAATAATTGTATTTAATGTGTGTATGAAGTTGTATTTGGATTGTATCAATTTTTCTTTTATATAGAATGTATGTTTGGGTAATATTAGATTATACCATTTTCTTGTATCAATGTATTTAAGTGTATACATTTGTTATTGTATCAATGTATTTGTTTCTTGTTATATATTATATCAATGTATTTGAGTATATCAGTTTCTTGTTATATATTGTAGCAATGTATTTAAGTGTATCTTCTTTTTGTATCAATATACTCAAGTGTATATATTTTTTATATTGTATTAATGTATTTGAGTGTCATACAGTGTATTCATCACCAAAATTTATATATAGTATTCATATACATATGTAATTGGAAAAGCCACGGATATTATATTATATTCACTTTAATTTTCATTCTTTAAACAAAAAAAAAATGATGTTCTATTTGTGTTTATATATGTATTTTGTATCTTGTAGATTATTCGTATCATTATTTGTTGTTTTTTTATGCCGGAATTGATATATATTTTATGTTAAAAAAAAAGGGAAAATTATATGAAATAACAAACCGTTAATTCAAATTAAATTCTATGGCCATAGTTTCTTTTATTTGTAATTCGCAACAAACATTCCATGTTTTTTGTCATCCCATTTGTATACCGAAATATACAAATGTAGGACCCATTTGTGTACCGAAATATACAAATAAACCAAAATATACAAATGCAGGACCCATTTGTATACCGAAATATACAAATAGACCCAAATATACAAATGCATGACCCATTTGTATATCGAAATATACAAATACAGGACCCATTTGTATACCAAAATATATAAATAGACTTAAATACATATTTTTTATGTATATGTATACCGAAATATACATATAAATAGGCATAGCAAACATAAAATTTGCTATGGAGCAAAATTATACAAACTATAGCATACAAATATAATTTTTATGTTTGCTAAACCTAAAATTTACTCTTAAAAAAACACATGCTCCACATATGTGTTGTTACTCAAACAAGAAAATAATATATAGGATTTGAAGAAGTATAAAACATCTTACCTATACACAATTTAAGCCTTAGAAATTAAGTGGTTAACATTAGGGAAAGATTTTTATTTCATGTAGTGGCGGAGCCAGAAATTTCACAAAGGATATCCAAGAATCGCATAGGTAAAAAAATAATTTGACGATGGGTGCACTAAAATTTTGTAAATCAAACTACGTAACATTAACAATTAATTTTTTTAATTAAAAAATATTCTAAATTTTTTAAAATCAAACTACATAAAATTTAGCTTGAATGTTCATGTTTATTTAATAGGAAGTGAACGAACAAAAAAAAAGGAAAGAGAAAATCCAGTTTATAATGAAATCACTTTTACACTTCAAGATTTCACCAATCTTTGGTGACTTAACAACAAGATATGAAAAATAAAGAGTAAAATCAAACGAGTTTTTCTAAAAAGAAATTCTATATAGAGCCTTTTTTTCACTTTTAGTAGCTTTATAGAAAAAAAATAGACTTTGCTTGTTAACTTTAAATTAAATAATTACTTTTAAATTTTATTTAAAATTTTAGTGAAAAGAAAAAATGATTAAAATTTAATGACTACTATGCTTTATTTTTTTTATTATATTTTTAAGTTGTAGGTCTCTAATTTAAGATTATTTTAATAGATAATATGAGTTTTGAATTATTGAAAAAATAACATATTTATTAACTATGATTAGGTCTCTAACTTAAGATTTTTAATAGATAATATTAGTTTTGAATTATTAAAAACATAACTGATTTATTAACTATAATTTAGAAATTAATTAGGAGCTTTTTGAAAATGTAAAAAGCAACTGGGATTCAAACCCGTGCACGCATGCTAGTCCTTAAGCGCGTCAGCTTTAGCTGGGCTAAAGAAATCGTTGGGTTGAGAAACTTTAGTGTGTTAAGGGTGTCCAAAATGTCTTATTTAACCATTTAAAGTATGATTTTACTTATATATACGATGTAATTTTTCGATGAAGGGTGTCCAATTGGACACCCTGAGAATAGTGTACCTCTGCCCCTGATTTCATGGTGGGGAGGAGCCCTAAGTTGGGGAAGATCACATTTTGGCTAGGGTTAGGATCTGTTAGTAATCTGTGTAAATTAATAGGTTATTTGTGATTGATTGTTTATATTTTTAATTCTAGACCATGAACAAGTCAAGACACTTTGCAAAGGGAAGGTTCGGGCTAGTTAGAGCTTCCAAAAGGCTTGATTTGAGGTAGGTGATGGTCGTATGTTTTTTCAATTTATGTTTGTATGCATGTAGTATCATGTTCTGCAATGCATGATAGGAAGGTATATGAAATGACATGACGTAGGTAATCTCTTGCAATGAAGTTGTGGTTGTGACTAGGGTGGTACAAGTCAAAATGAACCGACGAACCAAATCAAACCGAAAAAAAAAATTGATTTGTTGTTTGGTTTGGTTGGTTTGGCGGTTGAAAAAAAAATCGATCACTCTTTCTGGTTTGGTATTAAAAGAAAATAAGTCAAACCGAACCCAAATCAAACCGACATAATATATATATAAATAAATTTTATCTATAGATAAAATATATTATTTATAATCTACTTTGTTAATATATTTTTAGTTAGTTTATAATTTTTAATGTTTATATATTTTATTTCAAATTTGGGCTTGTAAAATTTTGTAAATATTATATATATACTTTTATTTTATTTATAGATAAAAAATGTTATTATAATTTACTTTGTTAATAGATTTTTAGTTAGTTTATAGTTTTCAATGTTTGTATATTTTATTTCAAATTTGGGCATGTAAAATTTGTAAATATTTTATTTTGTATTAAGATCCGAAGTTACAATTATATTGTTATAATTTTTCAAATTCGAAGTTAACAATTTACTTTGTAAAGATTTCATTTTGTATTCAGTTTGACTGTATCCTTTAATCTTATTAATTTAACATAATGAACATTGATATTTCAAAAAAATATATTTTGTACTCATGTGAATTTTTACCCTTTTTACGAAAAAATCTATTCATTTAACATTTCTTAAGTTTAGCTTATCACACAGGTAAGTGAAAATATATTTGATCATATTTTCAAACACCGTATAGTTGTAGAAAACCAAAAAAACCGAAAAACTAAAAAACACCGAAAGAACCGACTAAAACCGAAATTGAAAAAACCGACTTTGCGTGGTTTGATTTGGTTTTTAGATTTAATAAATCGACATAATTGGTTTAGATTTTTTTTAATGAAAAACCAAACCAAACCGACCTATGTACACCCCTAGTTGTGACTGTGTTATTTCAAGTGGTCTCGTTCATTTTGCTATGTGATTATTCATGTTTATTGTGCTATGTGATTATGCATGTCTATTGTACTATGTGATTATGCTTGATTGTGATTGTTGGTTGGCTCGGGTACCAACTAGTATAGGACATTCTTGATTGGCTCGGATACCACGCATGGTATAACTATATATGATTGCTCAGATACCACACATGGTATAACTATATAAGATTGCTTGGATTATCTCACCTGGTATGATACTACAGTTTGGTTTGAATTTTGTTAGAGGACCAGATATGTGTTTGAGGTCCCACGAGTGGACCGATATTTGCATTATGATCACGTGAGACACATAGTTATGCATTATTTGACTCGGGTATTGTTGTTTTATGATATTGTGACCGAGAGTCTATGTATTCATGATTGTTGGTACTTGTGGTTATGATTATGCATTGTTGTTTCAAGTACGTAATGTGATTGAAAGTCTAAGTGTGATTGATAATTGCGCTATGATGTGTATTGTCTTGTGTTACTATTTGATGATGAACTATTTATATGTATAAATTGGATTGACCGCGTGATCCTACATGTACATGGTGGTTTGCGTACGGATACTACACTTATTCCTTTCTTGTTGAGTGCAGCGAATTTTCCAGCGGTTAATATGAGACCTCAGTTGAGAGATATCTGATTCGAGTTCAAGGGTGAGCTTCATCTTTAAGGCTTCCAGGAATTCATCTTTACCTTGTCCATATGTTCAAACACAAACTATTGACTTAGTTATGTTTAGTTTTGAAATTGCATTTCCAGTTGAATTTTATTAGAGTTTTGATATGGCGACTTTCAGATCTTAGTGGTTATTTTTTCACATTTAGATGTTTTGATTATGGAAACTCAATTCTCCAGCCAATTGAACTTTTTTCTTATGTATGAACTTTGTCTCTTTGAATGGTACTAGGATTGGTTTTGGGTTAGACTTTGATTCTCGTACTAGATTTTTTAGTGTGGGTGCCACTCACGATAATCGAGATCATGACAACTCATTTTTAATAAGCTGAAATGAATAGGATTGAGCTAATAAATAAACGGATCAACAATCCACTAAATTTATACAAATTATATTTTCATAGATTAATTTTACCACCTCTAAACAAGATTATCGGTTGAATATTTGAAGCTTAGCTTGGAATAGTTCATAGAGGCATCCAAGCT
This sequence comes from Solanum pinnatisectum, assembly GCA_035578085.1. Taxonomy (NCBI): domain Eukaryota; kingdom Viridiplantae; phylum Streptophyta; class Magnoliopsida; order Solanales; family Solanaceae; genus Solanum; species Solanum pinnatisectum. Next base: position 44,632,333 of record CM069083.1, on the reverse strand, counting down.
AGCTCATTAGCACTAATATGAGTTGGAATGTAGGTTATCCGAAAGCAATTGTACAGCTAACAATTTTTGTTCTTTTGTAAATGAAGATAATTGGGTACAAATATTCCAAAACTACAGTACCATGGAGATAGACATTTAGGATGTGATTCATAATAAAGCCATGAAATACACGTGAAAGGAATGTAGTTATTTTGTCGTAATTCCAATAGGAAACGTAATACCATAGAAGTGTCTTTATCGCGATGCGGTGATCGGCAATTTTTTTAGAAAATGTTTTGTAAGAAAATAGGGAAAAGGGTCAATCAAACGTCTAAAGTATATTCAAATTAAGATAACTATATTCGTCATTACATTTTTGCACTATTCAAAATGGAATAAGTTTGTCCTGTTCTTTTTGTTGGGATATATTATTAATCATGTGATTAAGTTGTAGTATTACGTTTTAATTTCTTTGTAAAAATTGTTTATTTCATTTTAATTATTTAATATAATAATTTCTTATTATTGTGTTAATATGTATGTTCATTACTTATATAGTAGACGATTTTTATGTATGGAGTTATTTAACTCATGCACGAAAGATTAAAATTGCAAGTTCTTATAAATTATAAATTATAAATTAATGTTCACAATCAATGATGAAGTGAGACAAATATTTTGATGATTGCAGCACAAGATTAAATATAATTTTATCTTAATTATAGGAATGGTCATTTTCCAACTTCTTGTACTAGTACATTTCGTATGTATTGAACAGACCAAGTTAAAATTTCGTTTATGTTCTTTATATTTTTAAACAAATTCTCTAATCCACTACATATGTACTTATATTCTTAATCTTGATATAATAATTATGATATATGTAATTTGAAGTCCTATTTTAATCTATTAGTCAACCTCTATTGTGAGTTAATATATTCTTAATAGATTGAATGATGACGAATTACATTAGTAAAATAATAATTAGTTGATAGAATCATGTCTCGAACTTGAGATAAAAGACACCCCTTTATGATTACTTAAACGTTATTACGTTAAAACCATGCAGGTGGATTTTATATCCATCATATAAAATAAGTTAAGTATCATAGTAAAGGATCAAGTTAGTCATAGTAAAGTCCGTCATGTGATTACACATATTTCGGAACAAAATGCAACAAGAATCGATGCAAAATAGCAAAAGAAATAAAAATCGAACATTATGGATGAAATAGACATGATTTGGCAGTGAAAAAATGAGGTCCACGTCACTAGAATTTCAGTCCCCTATGTGATGAATGGCGCACCGCAAAGCTCAAACTCCGCGATAAAGGGGTACCACAGAGCTCAATTTTTGCGATGAAGAGCACATTACAGAGCTCAAACTCCGCGATAAATGGTGTGCCACGGAGCTCAAACTCTGTGATGAGGTGCAGGCCAAGAATCTCAAACTTCGCGAGGCGCACAATAGAGTAGTGTTTCATCGAAGATCTTTTTGCAAACCAAGATCAAGTCCAACTAGCTAGCTAGATTCTAGAATAGTGATTATTTCTATCACTATAAATAGAACTTGTGGGTGAATTGTTTAAGTGTGGTGGGTTGGGTGGTCACTTTTTTTCTAACCCAAAGATGAAAATTAAAGAAGACAACATTATTAGGGTTCTAACTTTTCTATTCTTTTTATTTTGCACTAATTATAACGTACATTCTTGCAAGTAGTAAGTTTTAATTCAAGAAGTATTAAGTTTTAATTCAAGATTTATATTGTTTTTCTATTATCTTAATGTTCTTTAGTTATTGCAATTTTCTTAGCTCTTGCATTAAGTAATGAGTAGCTAAACACTATAATTACTTAATTAAGATTGTGGGACATAGGATAATGATAAGACTAACGGATTTTTCACATTAAATTTTTCGCATATAGGTCTGATCATTGTGCACTAATGATTCTTTTGTAAAGATTTATTTTTGACGGTTGCAAATATTGAACTTGTCTGAATTCATAATTTGCTCGCCTAAAGAAGGAATTTGGGAATATCAACCCCTATTTTATAGCTTGAGTTTGTAATAGAAAAGCTAACCTGAGACCTATAATGATAACCAAATTAATACATACCCAAGTGCCAAAAAAAAAATTAAGGTGAAATTCATCTAATTGGATCGAGTGACTTTAGAAGACATATAGATTAGTTAGGTTTGCATAATAAATTATCTATTTTAATTCCAACATCTAGGGAATCACAATTCTAGTTCTTCTTTAATCTATCTATATATAATAGGAGAGGAAAAAACGCTACATATCAGCGCCAGAATTAATCTCAACATTTATGTATTAAAAATTAGATTTTTTTAAAAAATAAAAAATAAGATTATTTTTTAAAAAAGGACACATATTAGCAATTACTAAAAAATACATCTTTCGGTTCTTTAAAATTTGATTTTAAAATATTTTTAAAATGTAATTTTTCAATTAAAGTCAACTGTCAACACCCAAAAATTGGGATTTGATTTTTTAAAATAAATAAACAGTTTCACTAACATATATATATTCTTGGATATTCAATTATTTCAAACTTTTTACTCAAACTATACATTTTTATATTCTTTTAATTTAACTAACAAAATAAAAACAATAACGTAACTCCTTAAATTTCCCTTTTTGACTTTATTTTTGAAAATAGTAGTCATCCAAATCAATATCCAAACGGGTAAGTTTTTGAAATTTCATTAATTAATTTAAATTTTAAATTTTACACGCGCATATATAATTACTATTTAAAAACTAAATAATTAAATACTAAAAATAAAGAAAGTAAAAACTGATGGTCTATCTATATATAATAGGAGATGTAAAAATTGTCACATATCAGCACCACAAATATTCAAGAATTTTAATTGTTTAAAAGCATTTTTAAATACTCTAAAAATATTCAAGAATTAGAAAAAAATGATTATCCTTTTTTTTTTGGTTAAAAAAACTGTAACGGAAAAAATGAAGGATTTTTAAATGCTTCAAATCTCAATTTTAAAGGGAAAAAAAAATGAAAACTGGAAATTGAATTATTTTTTTAATAAAAAAAACTGCAATGGCTATTTATATTTGGCATATTTTTATAGGTTTAAGGAAATGCTTTAAAAAAATGTAATTTAGAAATATTAAAATTAAATTTGAGATAAAAATGAAAAAAAAAAAACGGGGGGGGGGGGGGGGGGGGGGCAGAACTAACGGTAACTACCAACCTGATAAGTATCGTTTTTAAATTTGAATTGAAATCAGTTATTTTGCTCTATTTTGCCTCCTCGTTTATAGCAAATATATATATTCTTGCAGATCTTTTACACAACAAAGAAGCATTAGGAATATTTGTAGGTTAAATTCATCCAAGAACAAATCTTGGATTCAGTTAATATATGTTATGAAAAGAAATTTGATAGTTAACCATTCTTCAAATTCTTGACATTCTTTTCACATACAATTTGATAAAGTATATACACATCGATTGATATTTTTCGTGCTTGAAGTGTTTGCTCATGTATTATAAGGTACATTACATTAAATTTTAATTAATTTTCAGTCCTTTTTAATCCGTAATCATCTTGAAATTGCTCTAAACTCACAAATATGCCAACTCCTATTTCTTATTGGCAACCATCTTAGAATTTATCTAATGCTATGAAAAAAATTAGTAGAACGCATACAATTTTTAGATAAAAATTTGGTTGGAGTTCTTTTTTTATTATTATTTTTCTACTTTTTATTTATCTAAATGAAGAAATATCATGTTAGGGATGCTATTACTTGGTTTTGATTTCTTCTCTTAAGAGTTAAAGATCATGATTTAAATTCTATTCATATATTTGAATTAAATTTTTTAAGAAAATATCAAAAAAAATCATGACTTCGAATTATGAAAGAATTTTAACTGATAACTGTTCTTCACATTTACAAATTCTACATATATAATAACTTTCTTTTCAACACAGATTTTTAATGCAATAAAATATAAATTTCAGAAAATTATAGTAATTGAACTCTAAAAGTTTGGATTACTGTTAATAGAGTGGATTGAGTTTAGAATTTTGGAATTATAATGTTTACTATCAATATACTATATTGTATTTTCAGTAAGTCTTGCATTTTGATGTTGAGAAATAGGCCTCTTGATATTTCAGAAGAAGAAATATCTGAATTATAATTGACTAAAATAATATAGACTTTTAATATTACATGTTCCTAAGTGATTACAATAAATTTCTAATTTTATCCTTAGATATTCGATAATTGATTTATTAATTATTTAAAATATGAATTGCTTCCAATTAAAATTTTGAAATAACATATACATTCTATGTTAAAAGAGTATAATTTTTTTGAATTTTACCTATTCCTAAAAGTAAATTTTCTCGGGATTATAAGAGATTACTGAAAAAAGGAAAAATAAAGCAGATTTTTTTTTTTTTTGAGTTTTTCTCAAAAACGTTTAAGAATGTTTTTGCCTTTTTTAGAAAATAAATGCAAATATTAATTAAAGCGGCAAGTTTCTGAAATATCTCATGAAAATAAATATTTTAATATTTTTACGTTGTAATTATTATTTTTTGCATTATATCATATTACTTTCTAATACGATGTTCATTATATTTTTTTTCGGCATTTATACATTCCCAATGACAGAAGAAAGTTAATTTCTATTATTTTAAGATATATCTCTACTGTAACAAAGAAATGCTAATGCTCTTTACATTAATAATACACCACTAAAAAGGCAATTTTTTATATATTAAAATCAATTTGTAATTTGTAACTATATTAAATTCAAAACTAAAATCTTAGAAATTATTTTTTGTTAAATAATTACTTAAATTTAATGTGATATAATCGTTTTTTAAAAATTTAAAATTAAATATTTGAATAATCTGTCCTAAAATTAATTTTTAAAATTTTTTAAACTTTTATGAAAGAATCCCAATCAACTGTAAAATGATAATGCTTATTAACATTTGAATTAAGTAAGTCTTTGAATTATAATTAAAATATTCATCTAATAAGTAGAACCTCTTTAAATTAATATTGTCGGAATCATAAGATATTATTATTGTATAGAAGTATTACTAAATTAATAAATTCATATATATTTATTAATTTTAAAGTGTGTTTTCAAGATTCAATGAAGCTTAGTTTTTTAATATTAAAATTAATTTATTTTTCTAATTTGTATCAGATTTATTGAATTAATATAAAAAATAAACTTACTATACCTAAAGTACATGTATAATGTAGTTAATATTTAGGTTAGGAAATTTTTTATTTATTTCATGATTAGGGGTAGTTAATGTGTAGGTTGAGTTTTCAATATTAGAATTGTGTAATCCGATTTAATCTAAAGCTCTGAGTATATTTATTGTCAATTAAAAACTTATTAGTATTATGGAATTCACCTGATTTTTAATAAAAATTTGACATGACAATTATTTTCTGAATTGAGTATATAATGATATAGTTTGATCAGCCATCATCTAATAAAATTGAATTAATTTATTTTACACTATTATTAATCTTGATTACTATTATTTTATTTTGGGAATTTGCATCAACAAAAATCACATGAATTCAATAATTCTAATGTGGAAGAAAGCTATCATGGACCATGTATCAATATAATTAATTTTGGAAAAAATATGAAAAGAATTCCTTATATCATTAAATTAGAGATGATAATTATCTTTTCATGTTTGAAAAAATTAAAGATCTTCATTACAATGATTAAATTCAAACAATTTATAGTTGCTTTGTAATATAGCTTTTATTTAATGAAGCTATACTCTATTATTAACTATGATTATATTGTATTTATTCCTTTTATTTATAAATAAAACTCATATCTCATGTAGTTATTTTTGTTTTGCATTTTTATTATTCTTCTTTCTTTATTTCCTTATTATTTTTGGTGTAGTATAGGAAAAGCTCAAACATGTATAAATCAATTGAAATAGTATAACTTATGAATTAATTCATAAAAGCCTTTGAACATACTACAAGATTATTTAAATAAGTGCACGTCCTTCTGTCAGAGACTTAGAGTTTTTGCTAAAGCTCCATGCGGCGCTTGACAATTTACTCACTACTCTTGCAAGATCCTGTAAGCTCAAGCAAGCCTTTAAGACTAAGATCGCTAAGAGAAGAAAAGAAAAGACTTAGAAAGATTTGGAAAGTTTGAAAGAAGGCTTTGTATTAAGCTTGGAAGATTGCTTTACAACTTACTTGGTGCCTTGCAAATGAATGACACCTCTATTTATACTACCACCTAAGGACTAAAGTGTAATTTAAAATTACTTACAAGTCCCTAAGATATTTACTCAATGGTCCCTCTCTAGAATTCTCTACACATTCTAGGGAATTCTAAGACTTTCTTGGAAACTATCTAGGGAGTTCTAAAGTGTTCTACTAACCTCTCTAGAATTCTAGATTTTTCTCCCTTCTTCCAGTGCAAAATTTTAAGGGCAAAGTGGCGGGTCATGACACTCTCCCCCACCTATTGATGCAACAACCGCGTCGCATCACCGTTGCATAGACATTCGAGTCTTGTCTTCTCGCATGCATGACCAATAGTCCATTGACTCGATCAAGGCCCTCGTGCAATTCCTTTAGCTGATTTTTTTTCTCCTCTAGCTCGGCCTTATGATCTACTTGCTTCCTAGGAGGAGCGCGCCTTGACGGCTTCTTTGACATCACGACATTGTTCCTTTCTAGAACCTTCTCCATGCATGGTGGCAAGGACCTTTTCGCACTATTGTCTTCTTTCAAACTTGTAATGGTGTTTATAAATGCTGACTCCTTCTTTTTAAGGCTTCTTACGAGCTGCATGACTGTTAGACAGACTTGTTCTTTCGTCTTCGGTACTTTAATCAGGGGCACCATGCATGATCCTCTTGCTCCATGACTAGAAGTCGTTTGAGGTAAGGGTCGATCACCGCGTGGCACTCTTCGAAGAACTCCTGCCCTAGAATGATATCGAAGAAGTCTAAAGGAGTGACAGTGAAATTGGTCTTACATTGCCACTGGCCCAACGTGATGCTTAATCCATGCTCGACTCCACACACAGGAGTCGATGGTGCATTGACCATCCTAAGTTGGGCGTTACTTGGACGATAACTTAGCTCCAACCTTATCGCTGCCGTCTTGGTCATGATATTGGCATCTGCACCCTTGTCGACCATAGCACGAGCGGGTCTTCCATTAATCATGAGGTCGACATACTGAGCGTCGTATCCTCCTGGCTTTTCTGGCTGCTTCGTGATGGCTCTGCATAATCCTATCAAGCCCAACTGCATCGTCTCTGCGCCTTGTCCTTGCTCCTGTGCATCTTTCTCCTTCCACTCTCGCAGGATAGCACCAAGACTCTTCAGTTCAGGGCACCTTGCATAGCCATGCGGCCCATCACATATGTAGCAACCACTTCTTTTGGCAGTCTCTGCCTTTCTCTCTGTGTCTCCATGACGTGCAGATTTTTTGCCATCGGACTTATAAGTATCATGGTTCTTGGGATGTGGCCGCTGCTCCTCGACTTTGCCACGATCTCCCTCACCATGGTCATGACTACCTCTCATCTCCTCTCCTCTGGCTTTGTCGAGCTTCTCATGCCTGAAGTCTGTCAAAGCTTCGGCCTGTGTGATGGCTTCATCTATAGTCCTAACCTACCGACGTTCCAACTCCGTCCTAGCCCAATTTTGCAACCCATCCATGAAGTGGAACAACATATCATCATCTGTGAGGTTAGGAATTTGAAGCGTGAGAATGGTGAACTCCTACACATATGCGCGTATGCTGCCCGTTTGCTGCAGCTCCCTAAATTTGCGCTTTGCCTTATAGATGACGTTGTTAGGGAAGAAGACTTTCTTGAACTTTTCCCGAAATTGCTCCTAGGTGTTGATGGTGCGCGTCCCCTTCCCTATCTCGGCCTCCTTGCACCTCCACTATAGCATGGTCATCTCTGAAAGATACAACACAGCGGTGTTGATCTTACTCTCGTGGCTCTTTAGCCTGTTGCACTTGAAGTAATTCTCCAAATGCCATAAGAAGTTCTCCACCTTTTGCGCGTCACGGACGCCTAGGTGGCTTGGGAGCCTCGACCTTGGCATCCCCATCTCAGTCAAGCGACGATGATCCTCTAACTTCCACTCCCTCATTGAGTGCTTTCATCTCAGCCTTTATGGTCTCAATCTTGCTCAATGCCTCCATCAGCCGACACTCCAAATAAGTGATAACCTCCTTCATCTCAAACTCGGCACGCTGGCGGCCCTCCAACTCCTTGCGGATGTTGTCGATCTCCTCAAGGGTGAAGTCCTCCAGAGTCTTGAACTTGCCATCGACCTTGTTCAAGCATCTGCCTAAGATCTCCATGGCCTTCCTCGCCGTTTCAACCCTTGCGATCCACTCCTCTCCGGTGTGACGTCAATGGGCTTCTCACCACGGTCATCGTCACTTACTTCAGTGGTCGAAGGTGGGTGAGATGTTAGCGCCTCGCTTGGTGTAGGGTCAAGCAGCATTTCCTTACTACTCTTAAGGTGCTTCTTTCCCTTGCGGTTCTTCTTTCCTTCCTTCGAGCGGACATTGGTGGTGCTAGCGGTGTTTATGTCTCCTTCGTTGGCCATTCTCTTAGTACAAACCTTTGCTCTGATACCACGATGTCACGGACTTAGAGCTTTTGCTAAAGCTCCATGCGACGCTTGACAACTTACTCACTACTCTTGCAAGATCTTGTAAGCTCAAACAAGCCTTTAAGACTAAGATCGCTAAGAGAAGGAAAGGAAAGACTTAGAAAGATTTGGAAAGTTTGGAAGAACGCTTTGTATTAAGCTTAAAAGATTGCTTTACAACTTGCTTGGTGCCTTGCAAATGAATGACAGCTCTATTTATACTACCACCTAAGGACTAAAGTGTAATTTAAAATTACTTTACAAGTTCCTAAGATATTTACACAATGGTCCCTCTCTAGAATTCTCTACACATTCTAGGAAATTCTAAGGCTTTCTTGGAAACTATCTAGGGAGTTCTAGAGTGTTCTACTAACCTCTCTAGAACTCTAGGTTTTTTTCCTTTCTTCCCGTGCAAAATTTTAAGGGCAAAGTGACGGGTCATGACACTTTGCTCTCTATTTTCACAAGCATACAAGTGTCAAATATATATATATATATATATAGACTTTCAAGCACATTTTTTCTAATTAAATAAAGTATAAAAAAAAAGGAATTGTGTCACTATTTATATTTATATTTAATTAATTTCAATAAATAACTATAAAAATGCTTAAATTAATTTTATGTGTTAAATTTTGTGTTCATATTTGTATTTAATATGAACATTTTTATTACTCACTCTATTTTAATTTATTTTCGTATTCTAATTTTGGCCAAATTCAAATAATTAAATATTTTTGAATATTTTGATTTTTAAATAAAAAATATATAAAATGTATTAAAATATTTTTAATATTATGATATTAATAATTTATGTGAAAATTGAAAATTAATATCACAAATATTAAATTGTGTACTAAATAATATTAATATAACTTGCTCAGATAAATAATTTAATGATTTATTACATTTTTTAAAAATATATTACAAAGTGAATAATAAACCTTATTAATTATTTTAAATTTAAAACATTATTACATTTTAAAATGTTCGTGCAACGCGCGGGTACATATACTAGTTATTGAAAACAACATAATCCATAGCCGTAGATTAAAAATACTCCATCTGTTTCTAATTACTTGTCCACTTTTCCTTTTTTAGTTGTCCCTAATTACTTGTCCATTTTGAGAAATCAAGAAAGGACAATTTCTTTTTACCTATTATACCCTCAATTAATTACTTTGAAAATGGTAGAACTTGTTGAAAATCTAAAGTTTTTAATTCATCCACTTCATAATTAATATGGGTAAAATGGTAAACTCACTATGTTAATAATTGTTTTTTTAATAGATGTGCCAATTTAAAAGTGGACAAGTAATTAGGGACCAAGGAAGTAGTTCCTAAATATTCCCAACAAACCCCCCATTTGAAATAGTGATAATCATATTAAATTCTTACATAAATTGTAATTTCTCGCCACTCTGTCTTCCACAAGGATCTAGGACTTGTATTGAACCGGTAAAAGGCTTAGTGACGTTCACTTCTATCAACATTCGAGCAAAGATGTGAAACACTTAAAGATGGCCTTATAGTAATTGTATGAAACACAATAAAGATGGCCTCCCAACAACTTGTCAACATATCTCTGAAATATATATTGTGAAAGAAGTGGAAAGTAGACACAATGGCCTTATAGTTGTATGACATTTCATCTAAATTGGTGTAAAGATCAATAAGATCAAAGAAAGGATAGGAAGAACTAGAAAAATTAAAAATAATCTACAAAGAGAATATACAAAAAAGATAGCATATGATGTAATCCCTAACAAGTATTACATAATAGGAATAATAGAAGAAAAAGAACATTTAATATTAGTAGACACAAAACAAGAAAATAACTATATAATAGATAAATTATTAAATAAAGAAGAAATGGAAATAAATAAGATGACAAAACAAAAATGCTCAGATTTACCAGCACTAATAATAGCTCAATTAGAAATAGAAAAAGACATAATAATAGCAGATATACCTATGAAAATAAAGTTAGAAATTCGAGAAGAACAACAAGCAGATATAATATTAGGATTAAAATGGTTAGAAGAAATGAAACCTTATAAAATAGAACCTACTTACATAACTATTACCTACAATAATAAGATGATAATAATAAAAAGAATAATATTATGAAAATACATGTACTTATGAAAATAATAATGGAAGGATACTATAATAGATATTATACAGCAATGATAGATACAGGAGCAGAAGTTAACATATGTAAATATAACTGTTTACCAAAAGATAAATGGATAAAATTAAAAACACCAATAGTAGTAAAAGGATTTAATAATGAAGGAAGTTTAATACACTTTAAAGCAAAAGATATAAAAATACAGATATGGGATAAGATACTTAAGATAGATGAAATATACAATTATGATTTACCTACAAAAGATATAATTCTAGGAATACCATTTCTAGAAAAATATTATCCGCATATAATAACTAAAACTCACTGGTGGTTAACAACACCATGTAATCATAAAATAGGAGCTAAAAGAGTAGGAAATAAAATAAGAAAAGATACAGAATGGATAAAAGGAAGTGAAAATATTACACAAAAATTAGAAAATATGCCAATTAATGCTAATAATATAGAATACATAGTATTTACAATAGATAAATTAAGTCCAATAAAAACTAGACTAGAACAATTATATAGTGAAGATCCACTAAAGGGATGGAATAAACATAAAATTATTGTAAAAATAGAATTAATAGAGGAAAATAGTATTATAACACAAAAACCTTTAAAATATAATTTTGATGACTTAAAAAAATTTACAATGCACATAACAGAATTATTAGAAAAAGGATATATACAAGAGAGTAATAGTAAACATACAAGTCCGGCATTTATAGTTAATAAACATAATGAGCAAAAAAGAGGAAAAAGTAGGATGGTTATAGATTATAGAAATTTAAATGCAAAAACTAAGACTTATAATTATTCAATTCCAAATAAAATATTAAAAATAAGACAAATACAAGGATATAATTATTTTAGTAAATTTGATTGTAAATCAGGATTTTATCACTTAAAATTAGAAGAAGTATCTAAAAAATTAACAGCATTTACTGTACCACAAGGATTTTATGAATGGAATGTATTACCATTTGGATATAAAAATGCACCAGGAAGATTCCAACACTTTATGAACACGTATTTCACAAAACTACATAACTGCATAGTATATATAGATGATATACTATTATATTCTAAAACATATAATGAACATATAAAATTATTAGAAAAATTTATCAACATAGTAGAAGAATCAGGAATAAGCTTAAGTAAAAATAAAGCAAAAATTATGAAAAATCAGATAGAATTCCTAGGAATACAAATAGATAAAAATGGAATAAAAATACAACAACACATAGTACAAAAAATTATAAATTCAGAAGAAATATTAGATACAAAGAAAAAATTACAATCCTTTTTAGGATTAGTAAATCAAGTAAGAGAATATACACCTAAATTAGCAGAATATTTAAAACCGTTACAAAGAAAATTGAAAAAAGATATAGAATATAATTATGATGAAATAAATTAAAAACAAGTACAAAAAATAAAAGAACAATGTAAAAAATTACCAAAATTATGTTTTCCAGATGAAAATAAAAAATTCAACTATATAGTAGAATCAGATGCGAGTGAAAATAATTATGGTGGAGTATTAAAATATAAATATGAAAATGAAAAAATAGAACATCATTGTAGATATTATTCAGGAACATTTACGGAAACGGAAGGTAGATGGGAAATTAATAGAAAAGAATTATTTGCATTATACAAATGTTTATTAGCATTCAAACCATATATTGTATATAATAAATTTATTGTTAGAACATATAATACACAAGTTAAATGGTGGCTAACACGCAAGGTACAAGATTTAGTTACTACAAAAGAAATTAGAAGATTGGTATTAAATATTTTGAATTTCTCTTTTACTATTGAAGTGATTAAGACTGACATTATTGCAGACTACCTATCAAGACAAAGCCGTACAAACGGACTTTGAAGAAGAAATTACAAATGCAGTACTTATGAAGGAATTACTAGAACAAATTAAGATGCTCAATAATAGAGTATCACTTATGGAAACAAGATATGTGGAGAAGGACCACGATAAAAAACCAGAGCTAGTAGTGCAGTCGGAGCACTCTAAAAAACCAGATCTAGAAGGTGACGTTGGGAAACACCTAAAAATCCAAATTACTAATGATTTAAGTGTTATTACAGGTACAAGTACAAAGGAGGAATTATTTACAACAGTTACAAAAAAGAAAAATTTTAATTTGAATAAGGTATTTGAAAAGCCTTATGCCCCACCTCACATAGCAAAAAATGAATTATTCATACCTCCACAAATACATACTTATGCAACCTCACTTAACCAAACAAAGAAAACTTACAACCATATAACCCGGACATATATTGAAAATATTGAAAAAATCCAAAAATTCCTAAATACCCAACCTATCGAGAGTCCGGAAAAATTAAAAACTTATCAAGGATACATAACCCAAAAATTACAAAATTACAACAAATTGATTGCATTACCAAATACCAAACCAACTTTAATAGCAACTTGTTATTCTTATGGACTTATATCAACTGTATATACGATTACAGGAGATGAACTTAGTCAAATACCGGAATTACATCAAGCATTTATGAACTATAAAAGAGTTACCAAAGGACAATTATTCTATGTAAGATTTTATTCAGTGCCAGCAGAGATATTATTTGACGAAATTAAACCAGTTGTTACGGTGATAAAGATAGGAATGACGAAAGATTATATTATACCGGAAGAGATTACAGCTCAACCAGTTATACAAAGAGCAGAGTTACCAGATTTTTATGCAAATAAAAGAATTATTGGACTTAGCACAATATTAACGGAATTATCAAATGTTTATGATGAAACGAATTACATATGGAAGTATTGCTCGAGGAACCATTTATTAATTTATTCTACAGCAAAAGAATTATGATCAATAGACAAATTAGAAGTAAAAAATTGGGTTTTAAAACTACTTAGACCAGAGCAAGAACATATAACAAAAGCGATAAGGAAAGGATTTATTTCAGAGGAAAGCTTAGACCAGTATTGTAAACTTATTGGGAAAAAGTATACGGAACATGAATGTAGCAGATGCAGCGGTACAAACAACTACATACCAGACATCAATATTGACTAGAAGATTATTGAAGACAAATGGACGGAGGAAAGTTAAAGAAGAAACAATTATTGAAAAGGACAAACAGATGGACGGCCAAAACATAAAGAAGAATCAATTATCAAACAGAAGAAACATAGCCATGTGATGATAATGTGAAAAGCTAAAGTTAAAAGAGAAAGCGACGTAAAGAGAAAGCACTTATGTCGGGGGACTAATATGTAAATTAATTAGGACTTACTTTGTAAATTTCTTTTTCAATATTGTAACTTTAGTCCTTAGGATGTAAGTATAAATAGGATAGCATTTCTTATTTGTAAATCATCAGATCCTCCCAATCCTCTCACCTCACTCACTACGTCTCTAACATTCCAACTTTGTAAAAAATATATTCAATAAAAAATTACTTTAAAATTCCCCATATAATGGAGCAGCACTTAGCAAACACTGCAACTGAGGTATATCTATATACTTATTTATGATATTTATGATTCATACTTAGTTAATAATTATGATTTATGATTATGATTTATACGTGATTGTGATTATGTTTAGCTAAATAGTTAATTCCTGTCAACCGTTATATTATGTGATATACTTATGATTGTTATTATGAATTAGAATTATTCAATATTTATTATTTAGTTAGCTAGCATAGACAAAAGTAGGAGAAAACTTCTAGAACTATGCATCCAAAGATGGGAAACCAGGAAAGGCAAGAAGGCCGTGTTAGGAGAGTACCTAAGTGTTGATGCGCTGTTTAGGAAGATAGTATCTGAAAAAGGTATCATGCTAGTAGTGACCGGATGATAAAATATGAATACTCTAATCCGTAATAAGCTATCATAAGATTACCATATGGTAGGCATGGAAGACATGAATAAATTGCTAAATAAATTGATAAACAAATTGTTAAGAAAAAATGAATACTTCTAATATACCCACTGTAGAAGTTAACAATAGTTATTTTGAAGATAATTATAAGATACTTATCTTTAAAATATTAGAAAAAATAACTGAACCTAGCATAAAGAAGATAATATGGGAAAAAATAATGAAATATGAAGAAGAAGAAATGAATAATTTAATAAGACAAACTTGGTTTGACGACATAAGAGCAGTAATGCAAGAACTATATGACAGTCATGAATATTTAGACGTATATTCAGACTATAATAGTGATTGAATTATGATAAATGAAGAATATTTCCAACTTTGGAAAGAAACTATGACTGAAATAGATTCATGGGAAAATATTATAAAAACATACTTAGAAGAATACCTTAAAACATAAGACATACAATACTTAAAAATGTTAATAGAAGTAGCCCAAATAATTCTACATAAGAAAGAAAAAGAAGATGAATTTTACAAAAAAGCATTTAATTAATAAAAGACTATGACAAACTTAAACATAGCCCAAATTCCGCACCTACCCCCCAAAATGGTATCAGAGCATAGGAATAAAATAATTAAAATAAAATGAGAAGACCTTATAAAAATACTCGAATCTATAAACAAACCAAATACGAATTAAAATATTTATATGTAGAATATAAACAATTAAATAAACAAGTTAATAAAACTACAGAAGATATCCACAAATTAGACAAGTTAATCACGAAAATATCATTATTAGAATATAAGTTTATAACTTAGTTAAAAGAAAGACTAAAACACGAATAAAATGAACAAATAAGAATTTGCTATAAGTGAAAAAACATATGAAAATTATGATGGACTAAAAATAAAAATAATCTTCTCAAACTTAGGTAGAAGATATAAAAAAAATAGGAGATCAATTATATTTAATGTTAGAAAAAGAAGAATTAAAACTAGAAGATAGTCTAACAGCCATGATAAGAATAGCAAAAGAAAATAAAGAAATAGATAGACAAAAAGAAATAGAAAAAATGAAAGTGCAAAATGAAGAAAAACTACAACAAATAACAAATAGAAAAAATAATAGAATAAAAGAATTAGAAAAAGAATTACACATGCTAAAAGAAATGTATGAAAAACAGCAAGAACAAAAAGAAGAAAATAAATTATTAGCAGAAATACAAAAATATAAAGAAAAACTTATAGAAAAAACAGAAGTAGAAAATCAAAATAAAAATGAAGTACACATAGAAACTATAGAAGAAGATATGGAAATAGATCAAACTTCAGAAATAAGTGAAACGTATACGAAAATTATGAAAAATACAGAAAATATGAAAATAATAGAAAATACGGAAGTAGAAATAAATTATGATGAAAAAATGAAGGAAACAGAAGCCAGTACTAGTAAAACAAGAACATATCCAAAACATGAAAAATCGTAGATATATACACGAGATTATACAAGTTCAGATAGATACGAAACACTATGGAATAAAAGATTAAATATAAAAAAATGGAGTCCTAAACAAATAAATTTACAACCTGAATATTTAAACTTAGACTGTGTAACAGATATAAATCAAACTATACAATTATGGATATGATATATAGCAAAACAAATAATAGATAATAAAATTAACATAATAGAAGTACCAGGATATATAGAAAGAACATTTATAGGAGGAGTAAAATTATGGTTCTTAAATTTAGAAGAAGAAAGCAAAAAGACATTAAGATCAAGTAAAGATATACAAGCTAAAGAAACAACATCAGTAATGGACATACTTTATAAATATGAAACAGCTATAAGAAATGAATTTAGTAGTATGACAACAGAGGAAGAAGAACGAAATAAAGATAAAATTATAAACAGAAATCTAATGAACAAATTAGGAATATGTAATATGTGTTATTTAGATGAATACACTTGTGCATATAAGGAATATTATTATAAGTACACAAGAAAGTCCAGGAATAAGACACTTATATTTTACAAAATTACCAAAACCATTTAGTTCAAAAATAATAAAAGCATGGGAAGAAGCAAAATTACTTGATACATTAGGAGCTAGAATAAAATTTGTAAAACAATGGTATGCAAATATGTGTGAACAATATAGAGAAAATATAAAAATGAAAAAAACAATAATAAAAAATTTAGCATGTTGTAAAGATAAGATAGCACCACAATTTGGTTGTGATGACAAATATTATAAAAAACATAAAAAGAAAAGGTTTAAAAATTATAAGAAAACGACACATAAATACAGGAATCCACGAAAAAGATATTTTACAAAATCTAAAAGACCATATAGAAGAAAGAAAAGTATAAGTGAATGTAAATGTTATAATTGTGGAAAATTAGGACATATAGCAAAAGATTGTAAAATACCAAAAAATCCTAATAAAAAACAAATATCAGAAATAATTATAGAAGAAGAAGTTTGCTTACAATTAGAATATTTAGATTATGAATTAGAAAGTGATGATAGTATTTATGAAATATCTGATAATGAAGAAGAATACCAAACAGATAATGAAATAGAACAAATAAATGACTGAAGAAGATATAGAAATAATAAGAGATCAATTATATTTAATGTTAGAAAAAGAAGAATTAAAACTAGAAGATAGTCTAACAGCCATGATCCTCTGCTCAAGTACATCAAACTCAAGTAAAAAAAAACATAATCATTATAAGAAAAGGAGTGTAAAGTCTAACAAGAAGGAAACAATAAGTCAATAACAACAACAAAATAGTGTGATGATACATACATATGACAACATATATAAGTTGAATTTTTATTTTATTTCTTTTATTTGGCAATTAAAGGAATTATTAAAATGAGAATATTTACAAAATTTATTCTCTGGTGGGGAGCAGTTAAAGACATTTTTCAAACTTTAGAGTGTCATAGGCCTTGTGGGAGTTACAAATTTGCTAATGGAAAAAGACACAAAGAGAAGACGACATGGGCACAAAATGAAAGGTGGATATAATATAAGTACAGAGTAGCCAGTAAATGTAAATTTTGAACCCACAACTCAATGCCCATTTGCACTGAATGTACCAACAAATAAACAAATTTTGCTAGTCTCCACTGCTCTTTTATTTTTTCGATGTTTAAAATTTATTGATTTGATTTATTTGAATTTATATTGGCGAATAAATAATCTTTGAGAGGACGTCTTTTATTCTCAAAAATTGAACGTTCAAGATATTGCAACAATAATTACACAAATTATTCTTCACTATGTTTGTCCTAATCCTAACAGTAAAAACTTTTCCTTTTTAATGTGATGTGAAACGAAACTAGCACTGCTTTATTAATTGACCTTGGTAAAGTTGGATTATTTTGTACTTCATACAAGTACATTATATAGAAAAAAAATTATTAAAAAAGAATGAGATCTTTAAAATGACCAATATTACTTTGAAAAGTATTTTCACTGCATGCACACTGACACGTTTATCTAATGGGGTATTAATTAATTAGAGATGTGGCTGGAGACTGGAGTTATTTGCAAATTTAAGTAATGTTTGCAGAAAATTAAAATGTAACATGATTATGTAGTTGTAATTTGGAAAATAAGGAAAAACTTCATGGAGACATGTGTAATTATCCAATAGTATACCAATTAAAATAAGCAAAAAGGGTTTTTTTCTAAATATTTATTTTATCTCAAAAATAATATTTCCTCTGTCCCTAATTACTAGTCAACTTTTACTAGTCAACTTTTGAATTGACACACCTAGTAAAAAAGTAATGATTGACATAGTGAGTTTATCATTTTATCCCTATTAATTATGAAGTTGATGAATTAAAAATTTAAGAGTTTCAAGAAGTTTTATGGATAAGTAGTTAGGTAAATTAATTGAGGGTATAATATGTAAAAAAAATTGTCCTTTCTTGATTTGTCAAAATAGACAAGTAATTAGAAACAACTAAAAAAGAAAAAATGGACAAATAATTAGGAAGGAGAAAGTAATACTGATCATATTTAAAAAAAGTCCAACAGTTCACTATTCACTAATATGAAATAGAGAGAATATTATTTTGATACCAATTAAGACGTTCATTATATATATTATATTGTCTTAATAAGCATTTTCAAATAAGGACACATGGAATTGTCAAACCTTTTTTTCCAACTTAACTTCGGCCATTTGGTCAAAAGTTTGATGACACTAATTACAATTGATTTTGTGTATATGACAATTAATTAATGGCAAACGTTTTGTGTTGCTCTATAGTAAATTTTGTATTCATCTTATGGAATAAGAAAATACAAAAGAAATACTTACTCTGTTGGTGTCCAACAATACTTGTTCATTAGTAATTTTGTACATTTTTTAAGAAATACTTACTCTGTTGGTTGTCCAACAATATCATAGATACGTCTCAAGCTATCAAAATTTTATGATTTTCAATATTTTTCAAAAAAAAAAAAAATAATACTAGTTCCAGAAAGCAATGTGGATTCACCTTTTTTTTTTTATTACAGTACTAGAGTACTTGTATATATTTAATTTGTTTTGTCAAGTTACTAGTGTGTCGGTGGCTCAAGTACTAACTCATCAACCAAAATAATTTACTTTATCCCATCTCAAATTATTAAATATTTTTCTAAATGAGTGTATACACATGGATTAGACTTTAGAGGTAATAATAATTTTAATAGATGCAAACCTCGAATAGATTAATAATTCTTGAAATAACCATCGTTTTTTCCTTCTTTTTTTTAGGAAAGGTTTTCTTGGAACTTTCCTTTGCCTTTTCAGTTAAGAATAATAATGAACAGATTAGTCCCACTAATTACTTTGTCATATTTCAATAAAAAAATAATAAAGTAAATGACAGATGCTGGAAGGGGATGAAATTGTCGGTGTGCTCCGTCTTTTTGTTAATTACTCAATTAGTGAACTTTAAATAAAATTTGCAACTTTTCCATAATTATCCCTTTGGTGACTCAATAATTTGTTGCCCATCATTTTATTTAATCTAGTTAGAGAAGGAAATTTTCTAGAGAAAACCTTTTTGTTGCTTAACAATATTTTGGAACTAATTGCAAGCAAATATGACTTCCTTTTTTGAAATTAGAGTTCAAATTAAAATTTTGAGTTTATGGGATTTAAATTTAGTAAAAATAATTTCTTGAGTTATAAATAAATTATTTATACATATCATGTGAATTTCTTAACATAAATATATGAATTAATTTGGTCAAATCTATTAAATTCTATCAAACTTGAAGCCAGAACTCTAGTTCTGCCCCTGTTTTTTTTTTAAAAAAAATAAAAATATTTCAATCAAAATATCTGATGTTCGATATACATATGGATATTGAGCTTTGATTTAAGAAAATAAAAATAAATTTAAATATTACATAAAAGTATAAGCTCATAACCTTAGTATTTAAAATAATTTTAACAATTATAATTTGATGAGATTTTTTTTTAAGTTTTCAAATAATAATAATGCCATATAAAATGTCATTCTAGGCGTTTATAAAGTAAAAAAAAAAATTAAAAAAATCGAACTAGTTCTCAAAAAATAGGAGGATCAATTTTATAGTATTTGGAAACTTAACATTTATAAAGAATGGGTTTATACGTTATAACGTGCCGTACTTTAGTAGAGAACTATTTAATTATTACTATCATTTAATAAAGTGATTGAAAATTTTAAAGTCTCATGTTTAAAACTTAGTGAAAACAAACAACATTAGGTGATTTGTCCCATTTATCCCAATCTTGATGGATAGAGTTAATGAAATATCTTGCTTTCTTAAATTTGAACGAAAGAAAATAGCAATTTCAAATTTCTTATATATAAAAAGAAAGAGTTTTTATTTTAAATTTTATTTATTAATCTTATAAAAGACTAACAACCTATTTATCATTGTTATAACCAATATCTCATCTAATTAGAGGGTGTTTGGATTGACTTAAAATTTTGTTAAACCTACTTTTAAGTCTGTTTTTCATTTTTGAAAGTATTTGACAAATATTAAATAACTTAAAATAAGTCAAAAATGACTTAAAATAAGTTAGTAAGTGTTTGACAATGTTAAAAATAACTTAAAATAAGTTAAAAATCAAACATTGCTCTCCCCTACTTTTTATTTTTTAACTTAAAAGTCATTTAAGTTTGACTTTTTATTTTTAACTTAAAAATATATTTTTTAAATTAATCCAAACGGGTTTGGTAATGATTTCAAAAGACATGATTTTGTGAAAAGAAATTCAATAAAATTCCAGCGAGATAAAAGTACAAATATCATGCAAAAGATAAATTTTTCAAAATATTCATGTAATTCAACTTAATAAATGTCTCCTTTTATTTAGAATCTAAAGAAAATGATATTCACTTTCATTATTTTATTTTACTTTTCGTCTCAAGTGTTATTTCAATAAAAGTTATATTTATTAAAAAATTAATAAATATAATATGTAGTTACTAACTATCCCTATTTAATAATCATATCTTGAGTATAAAGGTATAATTAAAAAAAAATTGCTCATTTTTATCTTGAATTTCTAAAATAACACTTTTTTAATGAAAATAATACTTATTTTAAAATGAGAAAAATGTTCAATTTCATATATGATAGTATTTGATAGTAACATGACATTGTATTTATTTAAGTAGAGGAAGTGAAATAAAGTTTTCATACAAGGGGGAGCTTGTACATCATAATAAGGGCAATAGATTTTTTTTTTTTTTTTTTGGTATAATAAATATGATGGTATAATAAAAGGCACACAAAACATACGTGAACATTGAAGAGATGTTACTCCACTGTCCCAACATAGTACGAATTTGAGAGTCGCAATTTTATTTGTGAATTTAGATATACAATTTATAAAAATATTTAAAATATTATATATTTGAAAATTATATAAAAAATATTATAAAGCATAATAATTTAAAATTTTAAAATAATTTTTATTTATTTATATCTAAAAAATGCCACATAAATTAAAACGGAAGAATATTAAGAAGTATGAGACATTAACTCGAGGGAAAACAACCCTCAAGGTAAAGTTCTAGAAAGTGTTTGATAGATTTTGGATCATAAATAGTACTCTATTTATTTAATCTGTTTACTTAATTTTAAGGTGATATGAAATTTTAAAAAATATAAAGAAGATTTTAATTTTTTATCGTTTTAAATTAAAGATTTCTAATTCATTAGTTTCAATTTATTTGTCATATTTTAATTTGATACGAAATTTAAAAAAATAAAATAAATTTTTTAAAGCTTGTGATATGAAAAATTGAAACTAAGAATTGTTAAAAAAGATATTCTCTTTTAAACATGTTTATAAGAATGATAAGATAAACAAATTGAAACATATAAAAGATAGAATAGAATGTATAATGTGTATGTATTATATGCCGTTTAAATTTGTTATCTTATGAACGTTGATATTAAATAATTATCAAAAAAAAAGAAAAAAGAAACATAAAAATAAGAAATAAATTGGAACGGAATATACATGCTATCTTTTTTTTTCCTACTCGGTATTTAATTTGAAATCTTGATTAAATTCAAATCATATATTGCAAAGTCAATTTGAAGATGACACTCCTAATAAAAAAAATTTTGTAGCTAAGGCTCAAATTTAAAAATTTGTGAAGCAGTTATCAACGTATCACAATCTATATTGCTGAAAAATACAAACTATCCATGTGCAAGTGCAATTTTTATTTTTTCGAAAATAATGATAGTAATATTTTTGTGTGGCCACTGGCCAAGAGTCATATAAGATGGTCCCACCCATTATTTGTTTTTCTATTGCTGCCACGTTTCGATCTCCGCACCTACATTACATGAAAGGGCTGCACCTCAACTATATCATAAAATTGTCTAAATTTTAGGTGCGTGCATCTGAAATTTCTTATTTAAAATTCAACTTCCAAATCTACTTTTAAATAAGGTCACAAACATAAGTTTCATATTTTTTTTAAGACTAGACATCTCAAACAAAACATGAACAATATAAAATGGTGAGCTCAATATTATTTAGTAAGAAATTAAAATGAGATTAATTTTAATATCATATAAAAACATATTCTATAAGAAAATCAAGTAATTCATATACATCTGACAAGAGACTCTAAACAAAGTCGTTATCAGTATATATTTTCTTTTAGAGAAACGAAATATTTTACGATTTTTGTGTCTAAATTCTTTGTTTATATTGATCTTAATAACGTGTAAATAATGCCAATATATTTATGACCCTTTTTTTTTGCACAGTATAATGTTTTTGTGAGGAGCCGTTACATTTTTTTCACTTAGGTCATCTATTTTGTCCATCTTATTATCATTCACATGAGATCAAGTTTTATATAATTTATAAATATAATAAATTATGTTATTTATAAATCAAATCCTAATGATAAATATTAATTGATTATTAGAGTTGATATACCCCTCGTTATGAAAGTGGCTCATGTATACCCCTATTTATATACAAATGGCTCAAATATACCCTTTTCCTCTAACGGAAATGAAAAAAAAATAATTTTAGTGTAATTTTTTATAATTATTTTTAAAAAAAATTATAATCCCGTATAAGCATATTTAATCCTCCTCAAACATATTCTTTTTGACTTTTTTTTTTTATTTCAATGACTAATTTAGATTTATTATTTTGATGGTAAAATTTATTTATGTTTCACTTGCAAAACTTATTCTACATGACCAAATTTTTCTTTAAATACAAAAATTAAATTACAATATAGACAAAAAAATAGTTTTAAATTATAATATAGCCACAAAAAATAGTTTTAAATTTTTTTCTTTACACTAAGGAATGAAAGAAAAAATAAAATAAGAATAAGAAACTCAAATAATTATAATCAGAGAAGTCAAAAAATAATTTATGTATGAAAAAGATTAAAATATATCTTGAATTTTGCTAGAAGAATCATATATACCCCTCAATAATTTTTAAGAAAATTAAAGTAACAAATATAAATTTAAAACTAGTTTTTTCACTTTCGTTAAATAAAGGGTATATGTGAGCTCATTTTGTAACGATAGGAGTATATGTGAGCCGTTTGTATAACGGTAAGGGTATATATGAACCACTTTAATAACAAGAGGCATATCAACTCCAAATAACAAAGTTGAGGGGTATATCAGACTTTTTTCCCATATAATACTTCCTTTGTTACGCAAACGTTTTCCTTTTATTTCTTCATTTTGATATGTTAAAGAGAGATTTATTAATTTCTTCTATTATTATTATTATTATTATTATTATTAGTATTAGTATTATTTATTATTAACTAATTACATAAGAGTACTAGCATTTTCAAATTCAAAGTTCTAAAATATATAATTTATTACTAATATAAGTAACTTGAAAAAAGATCCCTTAAAATTATTTCTTAAAAAAATGTCAAGTAAATAGAGGACTAATAAAAAGGAAAGGAGGTCAATTTTATATTTTTATTTTCTTAAAAGAGGTGTTTGGCCAAGTTTTTCGAAGAAAATAAGTGCAGAGAAAAATATATAATTTAAATGTATATTATTTTTTCAAAAATACTTTTGAAAAGCACTTTTCGATAAAAATATATTTAGAAACACCTTTAAAAAGTTTGATCAAACATCAAATATTACTCAAAATTAATTTTTTAAAATTTATTGACCAAACACGTCTTACCAAAATATTTTTTTAAAAAAACTTTAAAAGTAAATAATTTTAGAAACTTACCAAAACAAGATACTCCCTCGGTCCCTAATTACTTGTCCACATTTTCTTTTTTAGTTGTCCCTTATTAGTTGTCCATTTTGACAAATCAAGAAAGGACAATTTTCTTTTACCTATTATATCCTTAATTAATTACTTTGAAAAAGATAGAACTTCTTAAAAATATTAAATTTTTAATTCATCCACTTTATAATTAATAAGGATAAGATGATAAACTCACTATGTCAATTATTGATTTCTTAATAGATATGTCAATTTAAAAGTGAATAAATAATTAGGGCTGAGTATAACGTTACACTCCAGAGTCCCACATCCCCATCATTAGAGATTAGACCAAATTGTAAAATGGTTAAACACATGTTTGGAATTATACAAGTCAATTTGATTGCATTTAAGAATTTTCATAGAATATAAATACAACTTGACATATATTAAATTATAAAAAAAGAAATAAAAGAGAGACAAACCTAGACAAAACCAAGTGGGCATATCAGAGAGATAAATCTTTTTTTTTTTAAAAAAAAAGCAAAATAAGCAATGCAAGCCCCAAGCCAGCCAAGAGATTCCCATTTCTTGGTGTGGTGTAAGTATCCCCATTTGCCCCCACTTTAGTGGTTTATAGTCTATCCCTTTAAACACTTTCAATCAAATCAACAAACAAAAAAATTCATTTCAACAAAATAGAAACTTTGACACTTTGCTTTCCTTTTACTTCACAATTTTTCATTTTCTTCCTCCAAACAATTAAAACCAATACGTTCTCTAAACTCTTCCAATAATCATAATCTTCTTGTTCTTGAACTTGTTTTTCTATTGAACTAGCACTTCTTTGGTCTTTACATCTAAAACTAATTTATTTTCTTTCAACACAAATAATGACAGACAGAGTCTACCCTTCAGCCAAGCCTAATGGCACTGCGCCCACTGCTACCACTGCTGCAAATCCAAACGCTGCTCCGGTCAAGAACCAGATATACAACAACCCAAATCGTGTCCCTTACCGACCGACGCCAACAGCATACCACCGACACAATCGTCGTCGTTGCAGCGGCCGGCGTTGTTTCTGTATGTGTTGTTTTTGGTCTATCCTCATCATTTGCGTCCTCCTCCTCCTTGCAGCTATTGCTGGTGCTATTTTCTACGTTCTTTACCATCCTCAACGGCCTACATTCTCAGTTTCTTCACTCAAGATCTCTAATTTCAACCTCACTACTTCCTCCGACGACGCAACCCATCTCACTACAAAATTGAACCTCACACTCTCAACCAAAAACCCAAACAAGAAATTGATATACAACTATAACACTATCTCTATCACTGCACTTTCAAATCAAGTTGTTTTAGCAAAAGGGTCGTTTCCGGGATTCACCAGCAGTACGAATAACATTACGATTATACACTCGACTTTGTCGATGGTGTCGCAAGTACTTGATGTTGATTCAGTTTCATCTCTAAAATCAGATCTGAAGAAAAAAGCTTTGCCGGTGACAATCTTGATGGATACTATGGTAGAGGTGAAAATGGACAAATTGAAAAGCAAAAGGGTAGGGATTAGAGTAACGTGTGAAGGAATTCATGGATCGACACCAAAGGGTAAAGCACCAGCTGTGGCATCAACAAATAATGCTAAGTGTAAGGTTGATCTAAGAATCAAGATCTTGAAATGGACTTTTTAATTTCATCTCAATTTGGTTTGACTTTTTTTTTTTGGATTTTAAGTATAATCATAGAAATTTCTTTTGGGGTTCAAATTGACTCCTCTGTTTTTTTTTTTTCTTCTTTTGAGATTTGTTTGTAAACTTAAGAAGAGACTAGGAAGATTGCCAAAGTTAAGTTGAGGTTTTTTCCTAGAATTGTGAAGAAAGTTGGGTTGGAATTATAAGTTTTTTTCGATTATGCGTTTAGTTAAATTGTAGTCAGACTTAAATTCATTCAAGATCTCAATCACAAATTTGCACTTTCTTGAAGCATATTGATGCTCTGTTTTTTTTTTTTTGGCTCAAAACTATATGTTTACAATTGCTCTGTTTTTTTCTTTTGTTACATATAGTATGTTAAACAAAGTAGAATTTGTGGTGCAAATGAGGATTTGAGATGAATATAGTAATATGAATTTGAGATGGAGTCATTAAGAAGAGTTTAATGAGTAATAATTATTGGTTGTAAGATTGTTTATTAATGAACATGGGATGTGGGAAGGGTACAGTAGTCAGCTGCCGAGCAATTGAATGCAATTCTTAAAATAATATCCGACTCTTTCGCTGCGCACGTAAGTATAATAATTACTCTCTTAAAGAAACTATTAAAAGATTATTATTAGCGTATGAATATAATAAGCGGAAAAGGATCAAATATATCCCTGTATTATTAGAAATAGTTCAAATATATCCCTAATTATATTTTTGGGCTAAATATACTCCTCCCATTATACTCTTGGCACATATTAGCCCTTATAAGTAACAGTGGGACACATGGGCGACTATAATTAAAAGAAACCATCAAATTTAAACCATATCCAATTATAAGGTGTTCCGCCCTGCCCAAATTAATTTCCCCCGATCCAATTAATATTATTGGACCCAATTTAAACTTCAAAGATAAAAAATGAGAGGACCTGTAAATATAATCCATTTTTTGGTTTACTCCATCTCTTTCACTGGATCTATATAATAATTAACAGAAACTAGGGAGAGTACAAAATTATGAATGAGCTGAGGGGTCGTTTGGTACAAAGATTAATAACTATTTTGTAAGGCAGACATTAGTAATGCATGATTCATTTTTATCAAGTGTTTGGTTCATTATTTCCCATTTCATCTTATGTTTGGATTAAAACTCTATAAAAAATTTCTTTCCAATTATACCCTTGAATTATTATGTAATTGGGCCAAGATAGATAATTCCGGACAATATGGCCTTCCAACTAGCTATGAGAAGAACAATTTTGTTGTCATACTTGCTATTGTTTCCCTTGAATTATTTGATAATAATTAATTGTCATCTTAATAAATGATCACTCATAAAATGTCAATTTTCAATTTAAAAGATAAATCATCTACTTTTAAAATTGAAAAGACGGTCAACAATAGTAAAAATTGAATAAACCATTTATATTTACACATAAAATTGCAAGTTGTAGTTTTAATATGTATGTAATTTTTTAAATTGTTCAAAATACAAGTAATTAAAAAACCACACAAATATATAATACATTCAATTAAGATCACAAACGTCATGTAGTGATATATTTGTCTTTTTAATTAGTAAATGTTAAACAACTCACATTCCAAATTCGTATTGATTTGTATAGGATTTATTTAGTAACAAACAACTCTCTTTAAATAATTTGTAAACAAATTGATTTAAATAAGTTTACTAGTACAAATATAAAATATAAAATCAAGAAAATAAACAAAATAATTAAGATGATTTGAGGGATATTTTGTCTATTTTGTCTTTACATAGACTTATCTCATGCTATTATATTCTATGCATTACTAATACATCCAAATGGAAGGTATTAGAAATACATTCACTAAAACATTTTAGGCCTACAACCACACTAATTCTGAACAAAAGTGTTGCCTAAAGTATTTTTGGGGACGCTTTTAAAGCGTATCCCAAGTTTTTAACTTTCAGCTTCGATAATATTTGGCAACACTTGAAAAGCGTACTCTTTAATGGTATAAGCTACACTTTATAAGCGTTGTTACAATATGATATAAGTGGCAACAACTATTTACATATATGGCCACATTTTTAAAGTGTCCTATTTTTATAATTGTAAAAACAACACATTACAAGTGTGGCCTTACAATTTTCACTAAAATATTATATTCCCTCCAACATTTTTAACTCTCCCTCCTATTTTTATTGGCAAAAAAAAATAAACATTAATAATTCATAAAACATGAATGAGAAAAACACGTTTTTCTCTTTCTCTGAAGAATTGAGCTGAAGAGTTGAAGTCGTCTGAAGAACTGAAGAGCTGAACCTACGATTCTCTTCTCCGATAACTAAGATTCTCTTCTCTGATATCGATTTCGTCAAGCGTAAGTACGATTCTCTTCTCCGATATCGATTTCATCAAGCGTAAGTACTAAAAACAGTCTTCTCGTTATTGATTGAATTTTTGTTTTGTGTTTAGAAGAGGAGAATAAGAAGGAATTGATTACTTTGGGTTGTTGGCAAGATGAACTGAAGCTAAGTCTCTCCGTCACGCTTTTCTCTCCGATTTCTTACTGAAGAACACGATTTCAGACAGATTTATGGCTGAAGAGCATCTCGCTGAAGAACACGATTTCCATCATAGTTCTTGCTGAAGAACACGATTTTGTTGGAATAGGGTTTATCAGGTAAGAAATTCTATCTTTGAAAGTCTAAATTTTAGCTTTAGGGTTTTGAAATTCTTGTGTTTTTTATACGATTTTTGGGAGTCTGGCTCGTATTTTAGCTTCATCAGTTTATTCTTTGCCCTGAGCATTAATCACTAAATAAGTATAAATGGGCTGATTCTTCACTTGAGAATTTTTTTTATTAGGCTTATAAGCTGATTAAGGCTGAAATCGTCCATGATAGTTTCGAAGTTTGAGTTCATGTAAACAATTTTGAACTCTTACAGTGGATATGCTTTGAGTTCAAACATGTAGCTAGCCAATACATTACATGATAGTTTAGAAGTTTGATTTGTCACTTTATGTAATCAATTTTGAATCTCCTAAATTAAAAAGGTTGACTCATTTATTTAGTGATTTAAATTCTCTAATACCTATAGATTACGGAAAGACAACTTAACCGTTGCTCCAGATTGGCTCCCCTTCAAATCAGTGCACTACACTTTCATTTTTCACTTTCTCCATCCACTGACAAAAAAAAAAAAAAAAAAAAAAAAAACAGAACTACTACATAGAAGTGAAGTTGGGAGGGAAAAAAAAGAAGAAAAACAGAGTATTTTTCTTCTTCTTAGATTATTCTTTGTTGTTGTAAAGATAGCAGTTGCTGTTTTTTGACTAAAAAAAAAACTTGATTCTGGTCGGTTCAAAAACAGTTCATTCATTGTCTTAGAGACAACTTGTTGATTCTTCTCATTTATAATAATTATGTTCTTTCCTCAGTTTTCATGTGTTTGGTATACTAGTAGTTGTTCACAACATTCATTTCTCATATGGGTTGGTGTCCCTTTTTTATTTTTACTTTTGTGTGTGAATGTGAGTTGGTTTCTTTATAATAAAGTTTCATTCTTTGAGTTTTTCTTTTAGTTGGTTTTACTGTGTAATTCCTTTTCTGTTTCAAATCTGTTTTATGCATTAAGAACAGAGAAAATAACCATTCAAGGAAAGAATTTCTTAGTGTGAATCATTTTGTGTGTTTGTGTTTCATATGGTCTAGTAGTTGTCTTTGTTTAAGCTTAGACAGATAAAAGAAAATCGCCTAATTTTTTTTTTTTCTTTGCTGAAATTTGTACCTGAGACATCGTGATTGTCAGGGTGCGTATTCGTTGTTATGATGGTGGTTTCTGAAGTCATTTTCTATGTGTATTTTAGTGTCATTTTTTTTATATTGCTGTTATACAGTATAAACAACTTGAGTAGATATGAAGTAAAAAGGGGGAAAAAAGAATTGGATAAATATGAGTTAAATAATTTTAATTTTTTTTTAGGTTGAATATTTTTTTTTTCTCTTTTTCGGTTTTTGGCTTGTTGCTCTTTTATTGTATATTTGGTTGGTGATAGTGGAGGTTGTTTCTATTTGGAGTTCCTTTGAAGGGATTGTGTGTTTTACTTAATTTGGTTTCTCTTAGCAGTAGAGGGTATTATTGGTCTGTGTAGTATTAATGAATAATGTCCAGTCTGTGACTCCATTTGGAGAGGTAGTCAGCTGTTTAATTTGCTTTCCTGTAAATATGTTTGCACTGAAAGAATTCCAACTCACAAATGAGTTGCTGGAGCTTTAGATTATCATTGAAAGAAGACTTTATCAAACTAATATTGAAGATGAATATATATAAAATTCGACTATATGTTCATCAACAAAGAAAGTACTAATCCAATCACCTAGAATGTCAGAATGATGATGATGATAAACCCAAGCTATTAGTGATGTTGTTCCTAACATAACTACTTATGAATACTTAATCAGCTATTTTTTTTTTTTTTTTTATAAACAAGGATAATATGCATTATTACAAGGTAGTGGCAATGCGGTCAGTAATTGTTTGGGGATAGACAAGAAATAGTACTATTAAAATGTTTTGGAGTCGGTGATATGCTCGTAAGCCGTACAAAAAAATTCCTACTTTGTCTGCTTTGTCAATCTTTGAAACAAACAATAGCGAAGCTTCAAAATATCTGCAAAAGTTGCCTTCCTCCATTTTAGCCCCCTTTTTAGCTAATGCGTTTGCCATTTGATTCTCCTCCCGAAAGCTACGTAGGATGGGCGTTTCCCCAGACATTGTAGGAGAAAGTAATAGCTAGTGGTTCTTTATGCACTTCTCTCTTTTGTAATTTCCAAGTCCAAAATTCTTGCTCGTACAACTAAATAATTTAACAGGATAAAGAAAGGATAGTTGTAAAGTTTGCAAATAAAAGTGGTATTAAAATGACATGAAAAATAAACTTTGAAAGTATTAGCTGGTGTTACTGTATGCACTTCTTCTCAAACATAAAAAAATAATAATATAGAAGCAAGTCTTGAACAAAATCTCTCATCACATGGAGCACAAAATCCTTCTAGCAAAAATAATCCTTTGTCTACCTGCATAAGAGTATAACAACCAAGAAGATAGGTTATACAAGTGTTTGTGAAGATAGAAACAGCGTCTAGGCTCAATTAGCTCTTGTGTTTGATACAACCTTGTCATCATCGCTGCAAAAGGCCAAAATATAAACAAATTCCATCAGTGCAAAGTAAAAAATTCATTACAATTGTCAATAACATTTACTAAAACGAGTTACATATATTTTTCTCCTGTAACAAAGTACTAACTAAATGTTTGGTAAAGAGATGCAGTATCCTAAATTTCCATTAAACTCTATAATGCACTAACAACCTGGTAAAATATAACAAAGACAAAGTTCAAATTGAGATTAATTTAGGATGAGAAACCATTCTAATTCTTGTAGTTGAACTTCAAAGTTTAAACAAGCCTTTCAGTCCAGTGTTTGTACAAACTTGAGACATGTAATTTTTTTTTTTTTGTGTAGCTAGATTTACGACATTTTAAAGTTATTGATAAATTTTAAATTCTTGTCACAAAAGTGTCTGATAAATAATCTTCTTTTTGAGTTAAACAGATGGGGTCCAGAAGTAGACAACAACTTTTATTCTAAAGTCAAAAAAGAGTCATTCGTCACACTTCTTTGATATATCTGTCTCTGTTATTCAACTTATGTTCCCACTTATATCATCCTTTATCATTCTATGTAGCGTGCGCATATATATATATATATATTCAACTTAAAATTTTCTCCTAATTTAATTATTATACCCACCCATTTAACCCATAAAACCACTCCTAATACCCTTTCATTGTCACTTTCCCTTGAGGAAAAAACAATTGTTATTTATAAGGAAAAACCAAGGGTTTTATTATGGATTTAGCATCGTGCCACTCTATGGTTTTATTCAACTATGTTTGAATTAAAATAAATTTATGATGAGCAGCACAAACTTTA
This sequence comes from Solanum pinnatisectum, assembly GCA_035578085.1. Lineage (NCBI taxonomy): Eukaryota > Viridiplantae > Streptophyta > Magnoliopsida > Solanales > Solanaceae > Solanum > Solanum pinnatisectum. The sequence continues at coordinate 44,600,173 of CM069083.1, read as the reverse complement.
GGAATGTCGTATAACCATCTAACAAATCTAGTTTTTAGGAATGTGGTACAACCATCTAACAAATCTAGTTTTTAGGACTTAGAGAATGCTCTTAGCAGCATTATGGAGGATATTAGTTGTCCTCTTCTACAAGGTATCATTGACAATCCCTTAGCTCCATTCATAAATCATTCCCCTATATGCTTCTGGTTGGTTGGTGATAATATTCTCAATCCACTCCTAATAGCCCCTGGTAGGGGTAAATATATCAAAAAAATAAATAAAATATGATGAGAGACAAATATAACCCTTTTCTAAGAGTATGAGAGCAAATATGATCCTTTTATGTTCTTGTATTAAAATGAAAGATATAATTTTCTTTAATTGGATCACACCTTTCAACTTTGTATTGACTATTTTTAAGAATATAAGAGCAAATATAACCATGTTTCTATTAGAAATAGTTTGGATACCTAAATCAGTGTATCATTTGGGAATAGTTACAACTTAAGCTTAGCATTTGGGAATAGTTGCAACTTATTTAAGATGGAAATCCTAATTATTCTATATTCTAGTTCTCCATTACAACTTAATGCGTTTCAAAAATAAAAAATAAAACTAAAAATAATCTATAAAGAAAACATAATTAATTAACATACCTTGTTACTTCTTTGCCTTTACAATTATTTCCAAAATATGGCTTGAAATTCCCATTTTCAACCGCTGATTGTTTGCCTTTCGAACTTGAAATTGGTACTTTCATTTCAATTTCGTCAACACGGTTGAAATCCTCGAGTACCTCTATTTTAATTATTTGAGTATGGTTGAATCCGCCAATACTATTAATTCCGTTCGATGACTCACTAAATCCGCTAATACTATTAATTCCTTTCGATGAGTCATCAAATCCACTAATACTATTAATTCCTTTTAATGACTCACCAAATCTGTCAATACTATTAATTCCTTTTGATGAATCATCAATACACGATCGGTTGAATCCGCCAATTCTATTGATTAGTTGAACAGAATTAGTGTTCGTATTGATAGTCGTCCTATTGATATTATTTTGTATATCATCGGCTTGGACCCGGAAAATCTCATTGTAAGTAAATTGCAATTCCATCTCATAAAGATTGATTAGCCGTTGCAAATTCATAATTATTCTGTAACATCCTCCAACAGGATCACCAGCACGAATATTAGCCTCAAATATTAACGCTTTCATCGCGTTGTCTCTCTGAAACGGCTCAACGTTTCTTAGTAACTTCAATAGGTTACTAACACCGAAAAGCTTATGAGCATTCAAAAATTCCTTGTTTCGTTCGACAGGAAAATAAGGGGCTAACAAACAGTCCGGCGCGCACCTTCTCCTTTGATATTTGCACGCCGCACAAGCTTGCGATCCATTTCCACCGCTTCCACCGCCACCGCCCCGAGAAGCAACCCTTGTAATAGTAGTTGTTGTATTGACAGAAGAAGGAGGAGTGAGTGCAGAAGAGACATTTTGATTGTTGTTGACAATATTTGTCATTGTTCATATCCCTTTTAGGCCGTGCCGGTGCTAAACTTCCGTTGTTTTCTCTGCCAGAATCTAGCAGTATTATTTTAGAGGCAAAGATCTCATTTGCTCAACAAATAAACAAGTGTGTGCATAATTTTCGGTAAAACGTGGTTTACATGGCAAGTTACGTGTTTTATGTTTTTTTTTTTTTTTACCATATTTGATTTACTCTCTATAATTAACTTATCTCCATTTTGGTAAATTTGTTTAAAATGAAGTCTACCTTGTTTAGGAATTTTAATTGGTAGTTTTAAAACGTGGAAACATTATTCAACTTTGAATTAAGTTTCTAGAAGAATCGACAATGTAATGTTATGAGCATTGACTTATAAGTCCTACTCCCAATCTAATTAGACTTCTATGTTTTTTTTCTTTTTCATAACTAAAAGACAAGACTTCTATGTTGTTGACAATATTTGTCATTGTACATATCCGTTATCATTATTTATCAGAATAATAATTATTTGTATTCCGTATTCACACCACACTATTTTTTCGATTTTAATTTATGTGGCACATTTGAATAGATATTCTTATACTCTATTCATTTAAAAAAAAAAAATGATCTCATTTCCTTTTTAGTCAGTTTAAAAGAGAATGACCTATTTCTTTTTTTAATAACATTTTAATTTCAGGTTTACTTATTTGTAAAATATTCTCTCTGTTTTAAAAAGAATGATCTAGTTTGATTGACACGGAGTTTAATAAAATAAAGAAGATTTTTGAATCTTGTGCTCCTAAATTAAAGTTATGTCAAATATACAAAATTATTCTTTAATCTTCTGGCCTTAAACATATCATATGAAAAATTGAAGTTAAAATATTGCCAAAAAAAATAAAATGGATCATCCTTTTTGAAGCATACTAAAAAGAAAAGTAGTATGTTTAAAAAAAAGAAAATGGGTCATCTTGCTACTCTTCTCTTCTCCCGACTCCAAATTCATCTTACGAATATACTTTTAAAATTTTCTTCTCCATTATTATCTTCATATATTCTAATTATTGCATATATTTTTTAATTAGACAGAAACATATAGAAGATCCATCACATTTAATTCTCTTCCAATCCTACTTTTATTATAATATATTACTATATATTATGTAATTTTAATTTTCTTTATTTAATATTTTATATTTTAATAAAATAATAATATATATAGACAATACTGAAACATTATAAATGATGTATCCAGCGACGACATACCATCATGTATCTCACGTTAAAAAGAAAATTACAAAAATACTTTAAAGCTAGCGTGCCTCTTGTGATCTACAGCTGTTATATTAGAGCATGTTTGACACTGTTGCTAAAAACTGTTTATTTCAGAATTATTTTTAAAAATAGTTTTTCAGAAAAATACTTTTGAAAAAAATATATTTGTGTTTGGCTAATTCATTTGAAAGTTGTTTTTTATAAGCAAATTGTGTTTGACAAATCTTTATTAAAAAAATACTTTTGAGAGTCAAATTACGATAAATGACAAATATTAATGTTCTTTTAATATTAAGATTACTTAATAGAGAAAAACTTGTTTAAACATCTATTATAAAAAAAATAAATTAAATTTTTATTTTTATTAATTAAATATTCATATTCAAATTTTTAATCAATATTAGTCATTTTTAGGAGGGTCTTGTTAATATTGCAAAAATATTGATGTTACTTTATTTTCTAATTCTGCAAAATAATACATAAAATAATAAATAAAGTAATAACTCATAAACATAAAATAAAATATAAATCTGTTACATAAAATAAAAAAATTATTAAATGAAACTTACCCAAACGTGTGTGTGTATATATATATATATATATATATATATATATATATATATATTTGAAAGAAAAAGCTCAAAATTATCTCTTATTTTTGAGTTTATACTCAAAGTCATCCCCTTTTTCAAAGAAGAAAAAGTTCTGCATTTCCTAATTTTTGATAGTAGGAGAAATGGAGTTTTTTTACCACGATTGCGAAGGCAAAGGAGATTCCATCAAATAGTCCTTTATATTATATTTATATATATAATAGTAGAGTACTTTTAATCCTTTTACAAACTTTGGTTGCTTTCTTAATGTTGAGAAGGTTTATCACTTACGTACCCCACATGCTATGACACTTTTGTTAGATATCGTCATATTCTCCCTTTTCTAGCTATAATTATTCGTTTAATTTATGTTACATTTTTTGAATTTTGAGATTTATAAAAATAAATAAATAAATAAATAAATAAATTGTATATATATATTTTTTATAATCTTTTAAATATTTTGACTTATCAATTATTGTTACTTCTAATTATAGTAACATAGTTTTCAAATATATAAATATTAATTCAAAAATAATAAACTTTAATGCTCAAATTCATGGTCAAATAAATTAGTTAACTCTCTAAACTAAAACTCACCACATAAAGATTAAAGAATATACTTATAGAAAACTCCTAGGCAGTAATCACCCCTCTAGTAACCTTCTACTTGGATCACTAACGTAACTCTGTTGTTGAGTTTGTAGATTGGCAAACCTACCTTATTGTTTTCTCGCTTGGTTACGATTTCGAATTCGGATCCAAAATTTCAGATCCACATGGTCATAGTAGGTCCACCAGTTAAGATTCATTGAAATTTTCTCTTATTATATAAGAGAGAGTTCTGCTGAACCATCTCTGTCGACGTATCTGCTTTAGCCTATTTTGGAAATTTTTTTTAAAAATTATTTCTTTTGTTCTACTTTAATTTAATCAGTTTATAATATTCTTCAAAAAAATTCAAAAATTTATTTCTTTTGTTCTACATTCCAAAAAAATTTAAAAATTTATTTCTTTTGTTCTACTTTAATTTAATTAGTGTATAATTTTTCGAAATTATGAAATCCGTTTTAGCTATGACTTTTAGTTGTAAATTCAAGACTTCACGCTGAAGCAGACACGTGTTCGTCGACATGCCTGCTTCATCGTTTCAATTATTTTTTTTAAATTTCTTTTGTTCTACTTTAATTTAATTAGTGTATACTTTTTTCGGAATTATGGAATCCATTTTAGCTATAACTTTTAGTTTTAAATTCATCTTCTATAGTTATTGCTTTATTATTTTGAATTTCGATAATATTTATTTATATCTAGTAATTGCTTTGAGTAAAAAATCAATGATCGATGTCAAAAAATGCTTTAAGCATGGACATCTTAATGAACATCTTCACATTAAATTTGCGCAAACAAAAGTAATTAACAACTTAAATATCTAAATTTCATAGTAAAATTTAATCACCTTTCTAAATTTTACTTATATCACATAAATTAAAATAAAAAAGTACTAAAATATTAAGCCGTACAGCGCACGGGCATCTGTCTCTAGTTAAAACTGTCATGCCCGAGCCTACACCCTAGGCGGGACTGGCACTCGAGAACCATTGCTAGCTCCAGGCGAACCCTTGGCCTGGCTGAACACTTAGCAGAAGACTTAAATAAGATGAAACAGTCTCAAAAGATAAACTCATGCAATAAACTTAGAATGTCTTAAAAGAAACATTCAACTGGCCAAAAAAGGTAACTCAAGTCTTTAAACATTTAAAACTAAAAATGGATAAAACTCATGAACTAACAATATCTAACTGTCTATGAAGCCTCTAATAACTGAGATGGACGTCAGGACAAGACCCACGACAACCTAATAAACTAAAACAAATAAGCAATAAAAGGGATCCTCCGAAAGCAATGAGTCTCACCAATAACTCTAAAGCTCAACTGGATCAACGAAGCGCTGAATGCTGAGTCTGTTTACCTGTATCTGCATCATAAAAGATCCAGGCCAAATAACATCAGTAAATTGAATGTACGAGCATGGGAGTGGAATTCTAAAACAAGTTATATAAGCTTGAAAGGGAACTGAAAGAACTTATCTGGTCTCAACTCGACTCAACTCAACTCAACTCATTTCAGTAAAAAGCAGTAATATAAATGCAATATACAGAAAAGCGTTTAAAACATGTGGATAACAACTCTGCGTATTGAAAAATACAACAATAACTCAGTTTGCATATGAAAATACAAATAACTCTGCGTATTGAAAAATACAACAATAACTCAGTTTGTATATGAAAATACAAATAACTCTGTGTATATAAGAATACAAAATATCTCTGTGGGAGTTTCTCTAATCGACAACCATTATTATGAGTTGTGTGATGATACATCATCTTGCCTCACGTTGCCAGGGCAGTCCTATACCTTGCCGGGAGTATAGAACCTAACTACTAAGTGGATCCGCTGGTCTATGCTAAAAGCATTAAGGAATCATCTAAAAAACATGACATTTTTCTACCCATGTTGGCTACACAGTTTGTGGAGACTTTGAATTATCTGAACTCAAACTCGTCTCCAAATCGATGCTCAATACTACTTCCAAAATGTAACTAGCTCATATGTTTAAAAACATAACTTTTTCTGTGGTTTGAGATAATTACTCAAAAACTAGTTCAAAAGCTCTCTTGGAAATCTGTCCAACTTTTTCCTTTTTCGTTTTTAACTCCAATTCACCTAAATTTGATTCTTTTTCTCAATTTCTCTTTAGATTTAGATACCCAATAAATGTACACAAGAATCTAATCAAACACAACTAAAAAATAGACACGATTACCTCAAAAACTCAACAATCCCATCCTAACTCAAGAATGAAAGCCAATTTCATGAACACAATTCAAGATCATCAAACTTTCAACTTTCTAGAACAAAATTACGCTGATATTAACATGATTGACGTGTGGGCGAACGAACCCAACGTTATGTGAACTCACATACCTCTTAGGGATCAATCCTTGACGAAATTCAGAACGAAACCTTCAAAAACTTGACGAAATCTTGACCTTTTCTCCTCCTTTCTCCTCTTGAGTTCTTTTCTCTAAAATCCCAGCGTGAACTTTGAGTGCATAAAATGAACCAATTCACTTTAGACCCCTAATTAATTACCAAAAATGAATTAAATCTGATAGGGTAAGGAAAAGACCAAAATATCCCTCTTAAATCTGGGTAACTTTCCTTAAATGGACAACCTGAATTCAAACGGGCCTATCTCCCTCATACGAGCTTGAAATTTAGAAAACTTGGTGGCGTTGGAAAGAGGATTCCAAGTCCTTTGATACCTTGTAGTTGTAGCCCACCTAAATTATGTTGTACTAAGAGTTATTGTCATTTGAAGTTGACCCAAAACTCATACTTAGCATATCTTGCCAAAATTTTCAGATTTTCTATTTCCAAATTTGATTCTTTCTATTTTTAGCTCTTTCAAATATCAAGGTGTTACAATATCTCCCCCTTGGGAACATTCATCCTCGAATGAGATTACTTTATGTATATTAAAAGTGTAACATCTAACATTCAGCTCAGACACCCAACATGCAAATCTAATACATTTAATATATCAATTAAATATTACTAAGAGGAGAATTATGTCATGACCCAGCCTACACCTTGGAAGTGGCCGGTACTCGGGAATCATTGCTGGTCCCCAAGTGAATCCTCATCCTAGCTGACTACGAGCGGAAGACTAACTTAAGCATACAAAGCTTAAAACAGAATAAAAATTCATGAAACTCGAATACAAAGCTTTAACTCAAATGAAAAACTCTGAATAAAAATAAATTATTCAACTCGCCATAAAATAGACAACTTAAGTCTTTAAAACATTTAACAAAATAAATAAACAGACTTCTGAAACTCTATTGTCTATCTATGAAGCCTCTAAATGATAAAGATGGAAGTCGGGACAAGACCCACGACATCCTAACAACTGATGTAACTAAAAGTAAAAGTGGAACCCTCCGGAAGCAAGGAGGCTCACCATAGCTAACTCGAACTCCATGTGGTATCAACGAAGCTCCTGTTGATGATCCTGAATACCTGTATCTGCATCATGAAACGATGCAGGCCAAATGGCTCAGTACGTGGAATGTAAGAGCATGTAAGGGGAATTCTAAAGCATAAGCATAAGTTTGAATCGATGGAAAAGAAACATACTTACCTCTTTTCAAACTGACTCAACTCAAGGAATACTCAAAACTACTCAAACTTACTCAACTCAGAATTACTCAAGGATAAGATACTCAACTCAGTAATAAGGTTCTCAACTCAGTAATAGGATATTCAACTCAGTGAAATAAGGCTCAACTCAAGATAAGATACTCAACTCAAAGATTAGATACTCAACTCAAGATACTCAAGATTAAAGCAACAGTAAAAGATGCAATATATGGAAAGCTTTTAAAATAGTAGTATGCAACTCAATGTATTGAAAAATACAACAATACTCAGTGTGTATATAAATACAATAACACTCTGTGGGAGTTTCTTTAACCGACAACCATCACTATGAGCTATATGATGATACAACATCTCGCCCACGCTGCCAAAATTGTCCTATACTTCGCCAAGGTATAAGACCTCTCAACTAAGTGGATCCACTAGTCTGTGCTAAAAAGCACTAAGGAATCATCTAAAAAGTATGACCCTTTCTACCCACGTCAGCTACATGGTTTATGGAGACTTGAGTTATCTGAACTCGTCCCCATATCGGTGCTTAATACTACTCTCAAAAATATACTCAGCTCATATGTTTTAAAAACATAACTCTTTCTGTGGTTTGAGATTGTTACTCAAAATCTTTCTCTAAAAAGAGATGTTACTCAACTACTCAAAACTCTTTTGGAAATCTTAGTTTCCTCCTTCTTTAAATGTGAAAACATTTACTCTTGGGAATACTTAGTTCCCATATATCATTTTAAGGAAAATGAACTCGACTCTACTCTTTCTCAACTCAAGTGCTCAAGTCTTAAAACAAGTTTAGAAAAAGTTGTAAAAGAATTCTCAAAATAGGGTTCATGCCGAATGATGGAGGTGAACGACTCAATTCAAGGTTTTAATAACCAAACAAAGAACTCGATACTCGGAACTCAACAACTCAGAACTCAAGAACTTCAATGATACTACTCATTTCAAGAATGCTCAACTCATAAGGTTCATGCAGAATTATGGGCATGAACAACTCAACTCAAGGACTCAATGATACTCCTCATCTCAAGATTTCTCGACTCATAACATTCATGCATAATTATGGGCATGAACTACTCAATTTAAGGACTTCATGGGTAATATGTAATAGTTCCATGATTAGGAATATAATCTCATAAGGGTTAGGAACTTAATACTCAAGACTTTGAACTTGAATATACTACTCCTCTCAAAGATACTCAACTTATGGAGTTTATGTGGAATTTATGGGCATGTACGTCTCGACTTGAGGGTCTACATAACAATATGAAACTCATGTATCTAACTCTTCTCATTCTTATACTTACTTCCTCAAAACTTAGCTCAAATCAATAGTTGATCTCAAGGGATTCACAATTGAACTCAAAGACTTTCTTGAACTCTACTCTTAACTCTCTCTTAAATGTGAATTATGAATTCAAGAGTTATGGTTCATGATATGAAGGATATTGTGATGATAAAGTAGAATCGTGAATACATTCTCCTTATTCTTATACTCACTTGCTCGAGTCTTGAAACAAGTTACTAGAATTTATAGAAGACTCCATAAAAGGACTCAAAGGGACTTTCTTAGAATGCTCGAACGAATTATCAAAAACTTAAGTCTTAACTCTACCTTGAATTTGAATTATGAATTCAAGGTTATAATCATTGAATGATTTCTAGTTGTTTAGAAGTATCTTGGACTATTTAGAATCAAAAGGGAGTGAAGGTACACTTTAAAAGAACTCAAACGGAGCAACCGATTGCAAACTGGACGGGGCAGGCGACCCTGGTATACTGAGTGGCGCGGGGCGCCAGCCCCTAAAGCTCAGAACATAATTTGGGGAGCACTGGCTAGCGTGATGCGCCCAGCCCCAACCCATAAAATTCGACTAATTTCTTTGCTCGTTTTCTCACCTTAACTTACCTAGAATCGAACGATTTCTTCCCCAATCACTTGGTTTGATTACTTAACATAAGTAGACTCTAATCTACTCAATACAGCCCTCAAAACACTTATTTCCATCTCAAGAAATCATCAAAACCCCAACACAACAAGATTTAGGATGAACTTCAAGAACACTTCTCAAGAACTCATCAAGAACTCTAATCTTTCAACTTCAAGAATGAAATTCGCTGAAAATAACATGATTGGCATGTGGGAGAACAAATCCAACACTATGGTAGCTTACATACCTCTTAGGGATCAAACCCATGGTGAAAATCTGCGACAAAACTCAAGAACCTCGACGAATGCCTTGATTCTCTCCTCTTTTCTCCTATTCTTTTCTTTTCTCTCAAAACCTTAACTTATTTTTATGAAGCGTAAACTGAATCCAATCAGTTTTGTCCCCAACTTAATTACCAAAAATGAATTTAATTAATTGTGTAGTGAAAATTCCATAATACCCTTCTAAAATTCGGTTTTGACTTTTCTTATCTATACATCCCAACTTTGAATGGATATATCTCCCTCATACGAACTCAAAACTGAGCAAACTCGGTGACGTTGGAAAGACAATGCAAATATATTTCCTACGGTATCTAGTAGTACACCAAACTCATCCTGAGCTAGGAGTTATGGTCGTTTGAAGTCGACCAAAAACTCATACTTAGCTTAACTTTGTCAAACTTCCCAAATTTGATTATTTCCGAAAATCGGTTTCTTTCCAATTTCAAATCTTTCTAGTTCTTTCAAAAAGCGAGGTGTTACAAATTAGTACCTTGATCTGGAATTTCTCCGGACTCAAAGAGTGTAACGATCCATTTGGTTGTCTTGAGTACTAGAGCTTTTTATTTCATAAAAGACTCTCTTGATAGATTCTAAATGGGTATTTTGAACTATTTATTTAACTACCATGATTTAAATGAGGGGTATTATTTTATGTAATTAATTTAATTGGTGGGTGATGGGCCAAGTCCATAATTTATAGTGAAAATTTTATAAATGACATTTATTAGACTAATATTTTTAAGTTATAGCAGTAGAATAAAACTTTTAAGTTGTAACAATAAAAAATTCAGGTTATAACATTTTATTAAAAAAAGTTTTTTAAAACAATATTAAAAAATGTTTTTTTAAATATCATAAAACAAAAACGGATAACATTAAGGATAATTAATAATATCATAAATTTAGGGGATTCAAAACAAAATAGGAATATTTGGTTTCCCTTTTTTACTCAATCAGTTATAATTAAATAAAAAATCAAAATTTTCTTTTCAAACGTTTCTCTCTCCCTCTAATTTTTTTCTGTCAATTTGTTTTCCTTTTTTACTCAGTCAGTTAAAATTAATTCAAAAATCAGATTTTCTTTTTTTTTATTCAAACGTTTCCCAGCCCTCAATTTTTTTTTTCTGTGATTGTCGTCATTCACAACTAATTCCAAAATATTCTTGGTTCAAAAATCTTTATTTTGTGGTAATGGACGGATTCTTATCGATATTAATAAAACATGGTGGTAGATGGGAACCTTCTGGTTAGTATTCATTGCGATTTATCATTTGTATTTTTATTCCAACTGCATTAAAAAAAAATTAAGAATAATGAAACTGAAATTTTTGAATTTTTGTTGTGTATAATAGATTTAAATTGTGATGTTTTTGTATGAACCTTCGTTTGTTTCATATTACAAAATAATTTATGTGAAAATTGAATAAACGATGTTATGAGTTTTTTGTAAACTGGTTTTTGTAATTTGTATACTGTAAACACTATGGATGTGACGATTTTTGTATTTATATTTGAATGATTTGATTATATTGTTTCGTGACAGTGTATGAAATAGTGATGATGTTATCGTTATAAATATATGAAATGTCTGTAAAAAAATAAATGTATGAAATGTGTTTTATGGTATGAATTTTGGAAGACTGTTTGAAATGATATTGGTATGAATAAGTAATGACGAGTGTCTATAAATTTGTGTGATAATAATGAAGTTGTGGATGAAATTTGTATTAGGTTGGTATGAAATTTGAATATAAATACAACATATTTATTATTCCTTTGTATTATGTATGACGGACTATTATTTTTTTATGAAATGTATTTATGGTATGAATTTTGGTAGACTATTTGGAATGATATTGGTATGAATAAATAATGACGAATGTGTATAAAGTTGTGTGAGAAGAATGAAGTCGTAGACGAAATTTGTATTATCTTGGTATGAAAAGTGAATATAAATAGAACATATTTATTATTCTTTTGTATTATGTAAGACTGACTGCTATTTCTTTTAATGAAACAGGGAAATATGTTGATTTTCAGATGGAGGGGATTATCTTTGAATCTTTCAGTCTGTACAGTGGTCTAGTTAATGCGATTACGTCGCAATTTTGGATATATGCTAATATTAAGTCAAATTTAAGTATGAAAATGATATCCATTTGGTATCCAACTGAAGTCCCACTGATTGAAACAACATGTAATTGATATTTCAACCGAATCAGCCAACCTAAAACTAGTTAATGTTGTATCCAATTGGTATACACTTGGTATCAAACCGATGTCCCACTGAAAAATTAAAAAAAAAATTAATTGAGATTTCAAACGAATTAGCCAACCTAAGACTAGTTAATATAATTTCTAATTGGTATCCATTTGGTATCCAACTGATATCCCATTGGAAAATCGAAAAAACAAGACGTAGTTGAGATTTCAACCAAATTAGCTAACATAAAACTAGTTATTGTTGTATTCAATTGGTATCCAACTGGTATCCAGTTGAAAAATAGAAAAGCTAAGATGTAATTGAGATTTCAACCAAATTAGCCAACCTAAACTAGTTAATATTGTATCCAATTAATATCCATCTGGAAAACTTAAGTGTAACCATGTATACAATTGTCCAATAAAAGGAATCTCAAAATATTTTAATTATTACTATGTTTATGATGTGTTTTTCAAAACTAAAAGTCCTATATAAATCTGGATTGGCTAATTAATGTTGATATTCAATTTGTACACACTTGGTATCTGACTTGAAAATTTAAGATAAAGACTAAAAATAAAAATGTATGAAGTTGGTATCCAACTGATATAAATCTGGGAAGAATAAATTTGATAATGTAAAACAGTGCATACTATATATTGTTGTAAAAAACTATAGCAAAAACAAATATACATCATCTAAATATTAAAAAAACATGTAATAATTAAAAGTCTAAGCTACAATCAACTATCTCAAATATGTTTTTCATGGTCTTGGTGTAGGATAATTGATAGTATCCTGAGTATGTTCTTTTGCTATGCGGTGTTGACCAAATTTGTTAGCAACCGTTCCAATTACTTCACTCTCACTAATTGTGCCATCAACATTCCTGCTTCTTCCATACTATCATAGGATTGTGGCGTAACTTTGACGATGGTACTTTGCATCGATATCAATGAGACCCATATCAAAAACTCCATTGCTAATATATTCAACAAATAGACATGTGTACATACCACAATCACTAAAACAACATTGAAGAAAAATTCACAAAAAGATAGAAATACATATGAATTTCATATTAATTTTTATCCCCATTTCACCAACTTCAATTGGAAAACAATTTAAATACACCTGTGGAAAAGTCATAACAGATTTATACAAACTTCATGCCAATGCACAAACATATTAATACAAAAAAAATCATACCAACTACATAGTATATTAATTTCATGTCAAAATATACCCAATCTGATCATATACAACTTTACTGGGGTTTGTTTCTTCTTGGGAGTGGTAACACACTTGTTTGTCAGATTCACATTCCCGTTGGTCGGCGACGTTTGAGTCAAGATGTTAAAAGATGAAGCCTCAATTTCAACATTAGAAACCCTTCTAACGAATTTGGGACCTTTCTAAGTGTATGCTGATGTTTTTGATTCTTCAACATGTTTTTTTGTCAACCTAAACTCTTGATTCTTTGTATTGTTTAGAAGATTTGTCCTTTATTTGAGTGTACAAAGAAGAAGAATGAAGATGATGAGAGAGAAATATTTACTGTCTCTTCTTTTAGATGTACAAAGAAAAAAAAAATGATGACGATGAGAGAGAAAAATCTACCATTTGAGTAAAGATTGAATGTGAACAGTAAAAAAATTCCTAAAAAGGTGTAATATTACGTGTGAAAGGTAAAAAAATCCCTAAAAAAGAGTAAATAGACAATTACCATTGATTTTCTCTTATTAATTTTATTTATCTCACCTATTAATTAAAATATAATTATAAAAGACTAATTATTTAATGAAGAGGAATTAATTGAATTATAAATAAAAAATGATCTGTTATAACTTGCAATTAAAATGCTATAAGTAGTAATTTTTAAAAGTAGATCTAAAACTTGTAATATTACTCCTTAAATAGAAATGTGGGGTGATTTTTCCTAATTTATATGACAATCTTTATGTTGTGGCCCATATACAACAATGACTTATGACTACTAGGTTACACTTTTAGATAAAAAAAATACTAAATCCTTTATGGGAAGCTCAAAATGTTGCATCATCGCCCTGCGCTTCAGGTAGGAACTCCAGTACTTGAATTTGTGTATTGCTAATATGTTAGGAGAAAAATATATTTTTAACATTAAGTATTAAAATAATCGATGGTGTTTTATCCTTATAAAATTGTGGGACAACAACTAGTGGATCATTTATGACCTGATGATAGTTAATTAATTGTGGAGAAGAGAAAAGGATTAAAAAAAGTGTGGGCGTATGATTTTATATAGCTGCTAGTATGCTACTATGTTTGGTGGTCATATTTCATCCTTGGCAAATTTATATTTTTTAAATGGGAAGAGGTCGTTCTTAATTTTGATATACTGGGTACAAGTAACGGATTTTTAAGGTGTTAAATTATATGTATTTCTAGTTCATAATACTTTAGATGTAGAAAGCAGAACTTTAATTTGAAGTATGAAATTAGGGTGTTATACTTAAAGTTATTAAAATAAGAATTCAATTTTAGGTGAATTGTTGGGTCTAGGTTGGACATAAAATAATATGAGTGTTTATAGACTCGTTAACTTACAAATTATGCATATATACTTGATAGATTGGAAAGGTTCGGAGTCATTGAGGAAAGGAAAAGTATTGGAGAAGTAGCTTGCTTGACTTCATTGATATTCATTGAGTGATATTGTGAAGTTCTCTATGTACTTGATTGTGTGGTTGTATGGCTTGGTTGTGTGGTTTGTGATTGGTCTGAAATCCTAAGACCGTGAAATTTATAATCTTGAACCCTCTCTATCGAAGTGATGCCTTGAATAAAAAAGGCTTGATGAAATATTGTTAATGAAGTGAAAAGTGGTGATAATATATGATGAATTATCGATATTATTGGATCGGATGACACAAGCCGACATGATATTATTGGATCGGATGTCACGTTCCGACATGGTAACATTAAAGGAAAAGATATTGAATTAACTTAATGTACTCATTCTCAAAGAACCCATTTCCCAAATGAGCGTGGTGTGGAGGCATGAGTCCTCGTGTGTGACTTAATATTGTGATTGATTGCGTATTTGCTTCCGTTGTCACTTGTTCATGTTGTTTGTTGCTTATCACATGCTAAGTGCTATAGTTGATTTTATACTATTACTTTATGCATATTAGTTACTATTTTGAGTTGGCCGATGATATCTACTTAGTACATGTTGTCTTGTACTGAGCTTTACTTGTGTTTTTCTTTGTTTTCCTTTTGTGGAGTGCAGTGAGTGTACCAATGACTTTGACTCACTCTCAGCACTAGCTAGTCTCCAACATATCAGGTTTCAGGGTGAGCTATTCATTCGAGCTCGTGTTGGATTCTCTCAGTCATGGCATGATGTCCTTAGTTTTCAGACATAGACTACTTTATTCTTTTATTTTGATGTATTTGATACTCTTAGACTTATTTGGAAATTAGATGTCCTTGATGTGATGACTTTTAGGTTTTGGGAATGACATATAGTAGACTTTAGTGGATTTGTGTTTTTTACCTTAATAAGATTGAGCTTCCGCATTATGGTTTGTATTTCATAAGTTTAACAATTAATATATGTTGGGGTTTGGATTCCTTGGTTCGCCCACCTAGGAGGTTAAGTGTGGGTGCCACTCATGACTCGTTTTGGGTCGTGACAAATTTGGTATCAGAGCATTAGGCTCGGTGATCTCATCATACAATGACAGGTCTAGTAGAGTCTTGTGGAATTGTACGGGGACGCCTTTACCATTCTTCGAGAGACTATGGGACTTTAGGAAAACTCCATTCCTTCATCTTTCATGCTATTACTTGAATCCAATTAGTATCTAGGTGATACAAATTGGTATCTGAATTTCTTCACTCTATTTCGCATATGGTTAGTACTATAGGAATAGAAATGGCAGCACTAGTACTAGAAAGAGAGGATGCGTCCTTAGAAACAGACATGTTTCCCTGATTTACTATGGGCATGTAATGACTAGTGACCAACATGATCTTTTTATTAAGTTCTTAAAGTTGAAACCCCCATTCTTCATGGGTATTAAATATGAAGATGTTTATGATGTCCTTATTGATTGTCATGAGTTGCTTCATAAGATGAATATAGTGGAGAGATTTGGTGTTGAGTTGTGACATACTAGTTTCAGGAAGATGCCAAAATATGGTGGCGGTCTCATGTTTAGTGTGTACCAACCAGTTAGGGCACTACATATGACTTGTGCAACATTTTTTATCTTCTTCATGAAAAGGTATATATCCCAGACTTTGAGAAATGGGAAGAGAGATGAGTTACTGAATATAGAGCAATGGAAGATATTGGTTGCAGCCTATGAGGGTAAATTTTGTGCGCTATCTAAATATTCGACTCAGCTTTGCTTCAATCTGCAAGAGCGAGTTCACTGCTTTATGAAGGGATTGTGGTGATATTTGTTGATTCAAGATTTATAGGTGGCTATTTCATAAAAATCTTTTCAGAGAGTGATTGATTTTGTGATGGAGGTAGAGGGGTGAAGCCAGATGACATTGCCAAGGGGACAACATTCAAGAAGTTTCGTAAGGGACAACTAGATAATGAATACCATTACTTTGGAAAAAAATTACAGTTAGTAAAGTTGTCATAACATGTATAGGTTGCTTAGTGAATGATAGAATTATGTTGCGCCAATTGAGGTTAGGATCTCTACAACAATTTCATAGATTGAGTGTATATCAAAGAGGTTTATCATACGACTACTTCAACAATATCGATGCTTACTTGGTTAGAGTTATGAAGTGTGTTACTTTTTTTATCGACCTGATATAAGAAAGAAAGTAAATCACTTGGTCTAGAGACATAACAAATTTGATAATGTTTTTGCAGCTATTCAATGGTTAGAAATGTGTGGCTATTTGGGTACAATCTTCTGGATAGGTATGATGTGTTCTAGTGATGCATCTAACAAACTTTCACGGTATGGTACTATTGGTATGTGGAAACTAATACATCGATTGACAAGTATGAATACTAACTACTTAAGGAGTTATCAGTTGTATGACATGTTCAGATAATGAGATTCGGTGTTGCATTCACATTTGAGAAACCAACTAGTTTGTTATTACGGACGCTTGGGTTAAACATTGTTTTTAAGAAAGATTTTAGTGGTGAATATTTGGTACGATATTAGTGCATTTAGGTTGTGAAGTGTATCTTGAGGATTCTAAATGAGGATTGGTGGTTTTATCTTAAACTCCAAAAGAGTGGATTGATACGGAAATAACAAGCTTATGGGTAAAGAAAGTCCTAGTGAGTATATTTAGGTGAAGGCAATTGAAGATTTTAGTTAGAAAGTGTGTATAAATTTTGGGTTGGTCGTTTGAATTTGACTGGTATAACTGAATTTGAGGTGTCATGTCAATGGAAAGATTGACTTCGTGGTGATGATAAGGGCTTACATAAGAGTTAGTGATGGGTTGTGATTGAGATGCAACTATAGAATACTGATTGTTGGCTAAATGAATTTTGTAGGGTAAAAATGACTTGTGAGTATCTAAGGTTGTGATTTTCTAGTATTTGGTGAGTACTGTGGTTGTATAAAGAGTTTAAGGAGATGCAGGAACAACACTAAAATAGAATTTAAAGGAGTTAGAGTCATAATGATTTTTTTTATTGGAATGTAGTGTACCCTTCAGAAAGAGGTGAGAGTGAGAATATTTTCTTTAATTGCATGAGCTAAAGATGTATCTTTAAAGGGGTTAAGAATTGGGTTCACAGACGTGTGTTTTCACTTTTATGGGTGCATTCCTAGTGGTGAATCGGGTGTACCGATCCTATGATGTCCTCTTGATTGGGTAGGATGTTTTGGCAGACTTGATTATTTCGGATGACATATTTAGTGTTGTCTTGGAGTTGTTAAAGTATTCCAGTGGTTCTACATCTTTCTTAGGAGAATTTCTGGAGGAGCTACCATACATATTTATAGTTGTCCGGGAGTATTAACATTCATCTAGTCGTCGAGTTCATGTTTCGATTATGTGTGGTCGAACGCGGGGACCATTGGGTCTAGTTCTACCGTTCTTAAGTTATCTACAATCACAACTGCTAATGTAGCATTTTGACTGTGTTGTTAGAGGTTCTGTATGCTTGGGTGTATCACTCGATGAGTGGTTACTTGATCATTTCCTTCTTTGGGTTGGATAAGTCAGATTCTCCCTTGATGAGTACATGATGTCTAAATATCAATTTTTTTATAACTTAAGCTCGTGGAAAGTTTATGTTGTGAGAAGGAAATCTTAATAAGAACTATAATGGTTGGTGAATTATAAGTGTTTGGTGGTTGGTTTAGGTTCAATTCTAATTGTAGCCAGTATAGATTCAAGATTTTATCATGGTTAGCGAGAAAAGATTCATCCTGATGGTTGTGTCAAGGTCCTTGAGAACATGTTGCAGACATGTATACGATTAAACTTTGGTGGTTATTGGGAATAGTTTTTGTTGTTTGTTGAGTTTACATACAACAACAAATATCTTTCGAGTATTGAGATGGCCTCATTTGAGGCATTGTATGAGAGGAGATGTAGGTATCCATTGGTTACTTTGATGTATTTGAGGTGAGACCCTAGGATACTGATCTTTTGAGGGAATTATTAGATAAGGTGAAATTCATTTAGGAGAAGATTCTAGCAGCTCAGCACAGGCATAAGAAGTATGCAGACCTAAACGTCAGGAGTTTGGAGTTTATGGAGGGAGAGCAAGTGTTGTTGAAGGTTTCACCCATGAAGGGTGTGATGAGGTTTGGTAAGAGAGGTAAGCTCAGTCCGATGTCTATTCGACCGTTTGAAGTTCTTAAGCGTGTAAGAGAGGTAGCCTATGAATTAGCTTTTCCTCCAGGATTATCAGGAGTACACCCGATGTTTCATATATCTATGTTGAAGAAATACCATGGTGATGGAAACTACATTATTCCTTGAGATTCAGTCATACTTGATGATAATTTGTCTTATAAGGAGGAGCTTGCAGGAATTCTAGAAAGGGAGGTTCACAAGTTGAGGTCAAAGGAGATTGTAAATGTGAAGATCCAATTGAGGAGTCCACTTGGTAGACTGAGGCTGATATGCACGGAAGATATCCCCATATTTACGTTGAGTTAGGTAACCTTTCTTACCCTCGCCTTCTTTTGATTGTTCGAGGACGAACGATGGATAAATTGGTATCTAATGTAATGACCCATTTGGTCGTATTGAGTACTAGAACTTTTTATTTCATAAAAGACTCTCTTGATATATTCTAAATGAGTATTTTGAACTATTTATTTAACAACCGTGATTTAATTGAGGGATATTATTTTATGTAATTAATTTAATTGGTGAGTAATGGGCCAAGTCCATAATTTATGACTACTAGGTTACACTTTTAGATAAAAAAAAGTACTAAATCTTTTACGAGAAGCTCAAAATGTTGCATCATCGCCTCTGCGCTTCATGTAGGAACTCCAGTACTTGAATTTGTGTATTACTAATATGTTAGGAGGAAAATATATTTTTAACATTAAGTATTAAAATGAGCGATGGTGTTTTATCCTTATAAAATTGTGGGACAATAACTAGTGGATCATTTATGACCTGATGATAAGTTAATTAATTGTGGAGAAGAGAAAAGGATTAAAAAAAAGTGTGGGCGTATGATTTTATATAGCTGCTAGTATGCTACTATGTTTGGTGGTCATATTTCATCCTTGGCAAATTTATATTTTTTAAATGGGAAGAGGTCGTTCTTAATTTTGATATACTGGGTACAAGTAACGGATTTTTAAGGTGTTAAATTATATGTATTTCTAGTTCATAATACTTTAGATGTAGAAAGCAGAACTTTAATTTTAAGTAAGAAATTGGGGTGTTAGACTTAAAGTTCTTAAAATAAGAATTCAATTTTAGGTGAGTTGTTGGGTCTAGGCTGGACATAAAATAATATGAGTGTTTATAGACTCATTAACTTACAAAGTATGCATATATACTTGATAGATTGGAAAGGTTCGGAGGCATTGAGGAAAGGAAAAGTATTGGAAAAGTAGCTTGCTTGACTTCGGTTCTTCGGTGGAGGTAGGTTATGATTTGTTCTATGTGATAGATAGACTCTTAATAGCGATTGATATTCATTGAGTGATTTGTGAAGTTCTCTATGTACTTGATTGTGTGGTTGTATGGCTTGGTTGTGTGGTTTGTGATTGGTCTGAAATCCTGAGACCGTGAAATTTATAATCTTGAACCCTCTCTATCGAAGTGATGCCTTGAATAAAAAAGGCTTGATGAAATATTGTTAATGAAGTGAAAAGTGGTGATAATAAATGATAAATTATCGATATTATTAGATCGGATGCCATGAGCCGACATGATATTATTGGATCAGATGCCACGAGCAGGCATGATATTATTGGATTGGATCTACGCTGTTTTCAACCTTTCTTGAATAACTCTCACTTTCTCCATAACTTGATGAACTAAGTCTGGTCCTATCAACCTAACTTCTCCAACCTCAAACCATCCAATCAAAGATTTGCATCTTCTCCCATAAAGAGCTTCATAAGGAGCCATCTGGATGTTAGAATGAAAACTATTTGTCACACCCCTACCCTAGTTGAGGTGGACAAGTACCATATGAACACATGCTTTACAAGTGACCTATGATGTGGAAGTAAACTACTATGCAGATAAATTTGCTAATGAGATGCTTCATATACAACACTAAACCGATAGATGTGACATGTGAAACTATGAATACAAATGATAGCTTTACAATGTCTACAATGCCTCTACTGGAATCCATGACTATACCACTATGAAAATACGCATAGTAAAGACTCGGCAAAGCCCAGAATCAATCTGGAGCTCACCAATAACCGTTGAGTATCATGTGCTTTTATTGGGGAGATCTATTAGTTGAGTACCTGTACTTGCAGCATGAAATGTAGCGTTCCCGATAAGGGACGTCAGTACGAAAGAATGTACTGAATATATAAGGTATAATATAACCATATGTAAAATGAGAGCTAAAGTGAAACCAAATACAAATAGATAAGGATTTGAGACCACCTTTGCTTATACTTGTGGAATCATATATGTTGCATTCTTTTCTTTACTTTTTTGTGCGTTATAATCTTAATAAGACATATGATACAAATGACCAGATGATCAGTGGTAGAAGAGGATAACCCATGCTAGGCATTCTAACCCCTGGGATGCTGTCCTCATAACTCCACAATTTGGGATCGGTCCATGCTAGGTTTTCGCCCCTGAGCTGCCACCCTTCTATACAATTTGGGATCGCCCCATGCTAGGCTTTCACCCTTGAGCTGCCACCCTTTTATACCAATTGGGATCGACCCATGCTAGGCATTTGCCCCTAGGCTGCCACCCATAATTATACAGATTGTTTCACTTAGATTCTTTAATCTTTGAGATTGTTGTTTTGATATTCATAACTCTTTGGAGATTGTTCCTTTGATGATCATAACTCTTTTGAGATTGCTGTTTTGGTGGCCATAATCATTGTTGAGATTTGGAAATATGGACCAGTAGTAGAAGACATATGAGAATGGACTTACGATAATAACAATGACATGGGAAGCAAATTTGACACCAGCATAATACTTAGGAGCTTATATGACTTAGTAAGCATTTTGACATCTCAAATTGAAGCACATATCAAATGAAGACATTAACATTCAGCCAAAAGATTTGAACTCTATATGGTATCCATATACTCACTAACTAATATCAAATGCAAGGTATACATGAGCATGGAACCAATGGAGAACGTGGGTAGATTTAACTTAAGGACAAATACATATTCCAAGTAAGTACATATAAAATGTACAATAAAGCAAGTAGAGATCTTGTGAGGTAACATTATAGTCTAACACAATGGGAGTAATAACCAATAAAGGGAACATATGAACATGTGACAACATGACATATATGATGGAATAGACAATTGAAGCAAGTTGGCAAGATATGGGCAGATTGTATATCCAATATATAAACATATGTACCATGTGTAATTTAGGATCATTTTGATTTATGTAAGTGGAATACGTGCCAAGGGTACTTTGATGTTGAAACAAGTTTAAACCTTGCATGCTAATACTTGGTAGTGTAAGCATGTACATTTAGTAATAAACTCATATTAGAGTACTTACTTTAGTACTCTAGGGAGTAGGAACTGCAACTATGGATCAGTCACTACCAAGGGCACTTAGAAAGCTTTCTTTGTAATACAAGTGTTGGATTCATGCCAAGGAAATGGTAAATTGAGTAGCCTTACTTACCTTGCAATAAAATTCAAAAAGTATGACTTAAGCTCCTTCTCTTCATGTTACTAATCTACAGTAAAATAAGTTGTAAGACTAGTATTAATAACTAATCAATCAATTTGAGCTACTTTATCTCACCAAAAGAGTAACCAAGCAGTAAGCATGCAATTTATCTAGCCGATGTTTTCTTTCCTTCCCTTTCCCTTTAATCGCGTCTATTTACTGTACAACCTTCGTATCAGGTCCTCCCCAAAACTCCCTGCAATATTTAAGTCCTTTAACCTCTCCATAACTTTCCCACACATCGAGTCACATCCCTTATCATAACATACATAAAACAATCCTTAAACATAATAATGTAACAGAAGCAATATGAATCATGGTTTCTGATCACCAGCACTTGAAGAGCTAACAATGCTTTTAAAGTGCTCAAACAAGCTCGCAACTGAATTTAAAAAGGACTCCCCTCCATGGCTGTCCCAACATGCACTAATCACCAGAACATCCTCCGTAATATTACACCATGTAAAAGGAACAATTTCCAACTCACTAACATATACCAAATGTCCTAATTAACTGAAGCACAAGAGGGAAATTGCAGTAGCTTACCTTGCTGGACAGAACTACCACTTGCTAAGACTTGGATTCTTCCAATAGCTTGAACTCCATAATATTCAAGAACCCAAATGGTATTTAATGGCTTCTGTATGAAGCTATGAGAGAGAAGAGAGAAAACTCTAGAACTTAGATTTTTTTGTCAAAGTAAAAATGGTTGGAAAAAGCTGATATCAATCCCTTTTAAAGGGACCTGCTTTGGACAAATTTCTCACTAATTTTGGGCCATAATTTGTCAAGTAGGTGATCCACCTACTTGGACTTTTCACTTATGACTTTTTGGACTTAAGAACATTGGGCCTTGGCTGTCTATTTTCCCCTTATTCTTCTACTCAACTTGGGCCAGATTAATGCAAACATGTGGTAGTGTACTTGGCCCAATAACATGGTCAAAAGAGTCTTAGTAGGTAATGCACCTACTTGGTCCTGTGGGCTGGTCAATTAGTCAAAGTAGCTGATGCACCTACTTGGTCCTTTGGGCTAGTCAATAAGTCAAAGTAGGTGATGCACCCACTTGTCACCTACTAGCTTAGTGTAGTCAAGCAAGCACCTCAATATTTTATTCCATTTCTAGAATTTAATACCTTTAACTTAACTTAAAACTTATATACACTATGTCACTTTAAACTTTAGACTCAAATACCACTTTATGATCTCAAGTTTAAATACTTCCATCGACGTCAACTTAATCAGGTCGCATCAAAATCTATGGACAGTTCACTTTAAATCTATTATATTATCACTAGTTGCATAGGAAACCGAGTCCATAACTATACCACAAGAAAATTTATAAGCGTCATATAAATAGAACTAGTACACGTAGAATACGGGGTGTTACATCCTCCCCCCTTATGATCATTGTCAATATGATTATTCAAAATCCATAGACTAACCTAAAACACGTATAGACAAGTCTAGCATGAAGTCTCAAATAGATATGGTTCATGTGATAATAATATGACAAATTAAACCCCTTTATTGACCATGTAATTCACTGAAGATACACAAGTAGAACTCATACAGATAAGGGCTTTAATGACATGTAAATGACATATCAAATGAACAAATGCTAGTAGGATTTATGATCATATAAGGGGACCACATGATCTTAGATCCTTATGTTGATGTTTAGAATGAGGAGGGGTATTTAGGATCTCTACCATCTTCTATTCCCAAGTATCTTATGTTATATTCTATTCCTCCCACAATACTTCAATGGAGGTTACACCTTTTGAGCTTAGCTTCCGGGCTTTAACAATCAAGAATAACTGTAGTATCTCTCATTTTTTTTATATGGAACGGACAAATAATATCATAGGCCTAACCTATTGGGGCACTACTTTCCCTTCTCTTTTATCTCATGACACTTTTCAGAGGTGAGTCTTATAAGAACGCATAGTTGTTAATATAAACTCTAAAGTTTTATGCCGCACCTTCTAATAAGGCATTATGCTAAGTTATTTATCTATGGTTGTGATAAAATTTACATATATGCTCAACATTTTCTGGTCAAAATCATCACTACATCATGATACAAGGAAACATTTTCCCAAAATTTTCAAAACTCAAGTCAATAAGCACAGAGGGGCATAGAATAAGGATAAATAAGTCACATTAAGTATGAAACATAGGTAGACTAACACAAAAGGAAACACATAATATACAGGCATTAAGCTATATAAATATGTGGTGCATGTGTGCATATGAACTATAGGGTAGCGTGTGAGAGAATGAGCTATAAGGAATGTAGGAAATGGACTAGATGAGCACATGATGCATGAGTACTAAAGCTAAAATATATATAATATGTAAGCAAGTAGACTATAAGACATGTAGACATAAAAGAAAATGAACTACAGAACACAAATCACATTAAGCAAGTGTGTTATATCGCATGGATTGGTGGACTAACATGTCAATGAGTACACATATGAAATATGAGCAAGTGAGCATATGCCACATGGTCAGAAAAGCTATAAGGCTTGTAATGTTTAAGCAAGTTGGCAACGAGGCATATAAAATATATAGAAATGGTCATACGATCAATTTGCTTGTAGTACCCACCCAATATGAACAAGTGACATGAAGAAAGTAACCAGTGCAATAAATAACATGTGGGAAAAGGTCCTACGAAAATATATAACAATAAACAAGGGTGCTCCGAAGTGGATAATACTTACATGCAAGCATTCTATGACATTAGGTAACTTGTGAGAAAGTAATCCATAAAGGGCACATGACATACAAATAGATAAATTATCGAACATGCAACATGTATAATTATATAACAAACCATCTTTGGAAACTACGAGATATCCTACAGAACCACTCTGCCATAATAAGGGCAAACACACTGTCTTAAGTGTTAAGTCACATGTGGGATAGTTCTGCTCATATTGCTTACTCACCTCAAAGCACATACAACTGATTTCCCCATATACTCTCTTCAATCTCCTAAGAATTCTTATAGGTGTTCTGCTATTAGGACTTGGCTTCCATCTAGGTCAGTATAAATACTACAATCAAGATAGAAAAAGAAAATCCTCAATAGTTCATCTTTTGGAGTAGGAGGCCGAGGTCAACTTTGCCTTCATTACTAGCTTGTGTTATATCACTCTCATTGCCTAGTGCCCTTTGAAGGTCGAAATAGAAAATAAATAGTGAAGCTTGAACGCTCCATAAAACATGAACTCTAATAACATGTAAATGCCAGGTACCTATAAAGTTATATAATGATTCATAACATCTTAGAGTTAGCTGCTTTGGGCTTAACTAGATAGGTCTGGCCCTACTAATAGATTTCCTCTCTTTTTTTTTTTTTTATAACACGTGACGGTGCTCCGACTCTTTTCCATGCAAGATAACAAATAAGAACAACTACCATATGATCAATTATTCCTCTCCCTTAACTGGACTATGACCGAAGAATTACTGCAGACATATATTAAATGAACCCTGTAGTAGCTTTATTCTATTTGATGGAAGTCTATACATGTGTATAATGTTCTACTTCTCTTTTGTACTAATGATGGGGATGAACTAGGCCCATGCATCTTCTATTGAGTTAACCTTTCTATTCACCTCTTTTTCTTGTTGTTATCAAGACCAAATATCAAGACTTGAATCAATACTAAATTGACTTCTCTATCTAACAAATGTTCACAAAGTTGGTCTAGGTGCGCCATTATAACTCGTTAGGGTTGAAGAGTTGATACCGTTTTCTTGCCTCATACACTTAGCAATCACTCTTTCATAACTACCTATCTCACTCCTCTATAACATACTCATATCACCCCTACTCCTATGTTTAGGGAATTTGACATATCCCATCTCTTTCGAACTA
Source organism: Solanum pinnatisectum (assembly GCA_035578085.1). NCBI lineage: Eukaryota > Viridiplantae > Streptophyta > Magnoliopsida > Solanales > Solanaceae > Solanum > Solanum pinnatisectum. The sequence goes on along the minus strand of CM069083.1, from coordinate 44,573,905 downwards.
GAAGCTCTATGTACATATTCGGCCCGTGTCATTCAAGCTTCACTCTCACATGCTTCCTATCTAACAAGTACTTTTTAATCAAAACTAGTAGCTTCATGCACTCTAATCCCACTATGTATAACCAACTAATCACAACTTAGGTCTAACCAATTAATTTTCCTTTTGTTAACCTTATCCTTTAGTCACATACTAATCCTCTATCACCAACACATAGATCACAATAGGAACTACCATACATTTATCATTTGCAGCAATTGACACACTTATCCCTAAGTTTTATAACCATTAAAAGAATACAAATGTTATTAGTACTTATTCGGGGTGATTGGCACATACCACATAAAAAGCCAACTATTAACATATTCGGAATGATATATGGTGAGAATTTAGGCCTTGTCAACCAATTAGGGGAATCTCTAGTAACACTATTGCACTGATACATTCAACTATTAGATTGTGCCACTACCTTCTTCCAACTAAAAGAAACTGGTTCAATAACATCAATTTTGAGTACATGAGTAATGTCGAAAATTTTATGTATAGTACAGGCTAAGAACGAGTGTCCTCTATAGGAATAGATCCTATAAATATGGAGGAAATATAGAACTCAAGAGTTGGTTACATCCTCCTAAAAAGATATGCTTGGAAATGCTACAACTCATACATGTAACTAGGTAACCCGTCAATTTTTTTAAGAATATGGATAACCATACTATATCTTTCAATTGAACCAACGTGATACAAATGGTACAAATGTAACTTAAAAAGCAAATAATATAAAAGCCTTAAAATACCTTGTGGAGTGGGACGGTCAAATAAAATAAGCTCAATCTAGTCTAAATTTTGATAACTTCAGATCCTTTTCTATAGGTTGCATGTTGACATTTTAGCTACCGTTAACCTTAACTATCGTAAGCATAATATCAATAGCATGATCAAGTACAAGTGGAAATTGACTTCTTAACTTCGCGCTATCGCACGATTTGAATTATGAAGGAAGGTAACATTTTCTAAATGTCCAAGCAGCCCCCTAAATATAAATGTGGCGCTCAACACATTTAGGCTCTACTAGACACGACTTTGTAGGCTCCCTAGGACGAACTGCTCTGATATCACTTTTGTCACACCCCAATTCTAGGTGAGGTGGACAAGTACCATATTAACATATGTTTTACAAGTGACCTATGATGAGAAAGTAAACTACTATGCATATAGATTTGCTAATAAGAAGCTTCTTATAGAACACATGTCGACTAGCTGAAGTGATAAATGTGACAAGTGAAACTATGAATACATATGATAGCTTTACAATGTCTACAAAGTCTCTACTGGAATCCATGAATGTACCACTATGAAAATACGTAGTAAAGACTTGGCAAAGCCCCAAATCAACCTAGAGCTCACCAATAACTGCTGAGTATCATGTGCTTCTATTGGGGAGATCTACTAGTTGAGTACCTGTACTTGCAACATAAAGTGCAGCCTCACCGATAAGGAACGTCAGTACGAAAGAATATGTACGGCATAATACAACCATATGTAAAATGAGAGCTCAAGTGAAACCAAATACAAATAGATAAGGATTTGAGACCACCTTTGCTTATACTTATGGAATCATGTATGTTGCATTCTTTTCTTTACTTTTTTGTGCATTATAATCTTTATAAGACATATGAAACAAATGACCAGCTGATCAGTGGTAGAAGAGGATGACCCATTCTAGGCATTCTAACCCCTAGTATGTTGTCCTCATAAGTCCATGAATTGGGATCGACCCATGCTAGGTGTTCGCCCCTGAGCTGCCACCCTTCTATTCCAATTGGGATCGTCCCATGCTAGGCTTTCGCCCTTTAGATGTCACCCTTCTATACCAATTGGGATAGACCCATGCTAGGCATTTGTCCTCGGGCTGCCACCTATAATTATACAGACTACTTCAGTTAGATTCTTTAATCCTTGAGATTGTTGTTTTGATGTTCATAACTCTTTGGAAATTGCCCTTTTGGTGATCATTACTCTTTTGAGATTATTGTTTTGGTGGTCATAATCATTCTTGATATTTGGAACTATGAACCAGTAGTAGAAGACATATGAGTATAGACTTACGATGATAGCAATGACATGGGAAGCAAATGTGACACCAACAAAATACTTAGGAGCTTATATGACTCAGTAAGTATTTTGACATCTCAAATTGAAGCACATATCAAATGAAGACATTTAACATTTAGCCAAGAGATTTGAACTCTATATGGTAGCCAAATGCTCACTAACTAATATCAAATACAAGGCATACATGAACGTGGAACCAAAGGAGAACGTGGGCAGATTTAACTTAAGGACAAATACATATTCCAAGTAAGTATATATAAAATATACAATAGAGCAAGTAGGGATCTTGTGAGGTAACATTATAGTCTAACACAATGGGAGTAATAACCATAAAGGGAACCTACGAACATGTGACAACATGACATATATGATGGAATAGACAGTTGAAGCAAGTTGGCAAGATATGGGCATATTGTATATCCAATATATAAACATATGTACCATGTGTAATTTAGGATCATTTTGATTTATATAAGGGGAGTACGTGCCAAGGATACTTTGACGATGAAACAAGTTTAAACCTTGCATGCTAATACTTGGTAGAGTAAGCATGTACATTTCGTAATAAACTCATATTAAAGTACTCACTTTAGTGCTCTAGGGAGTAGGAACTGCAACTATGGATTAGTCACTACCAAGGGCACTCAGAAAGCTTTCTTTGTAATACAAGTGTTGGATTCATGCCAAGGAAACAGGAAATGGAATAGCCTTACATACCTTGCTATACAATTCAAAAAGTATGACTTAAGCTCCTTCTCTTCAGATTACTAATCTACAATTAAATAAGTTAGACTAGTATTAGTAGCTAATCTATCAATTTGAGCTATTTGATCGAAGTAAGCATGCAATTTATCTAGCCAATGTTTCCTATCCTTCCCTTTTCCTTTAATTGCGTCTATATACTGTACAACATTCGTGTCAGGTCCTTCCCAAAACTCCCTGCAATATTTAAGTCCTTTAACGTCTCCATAACTTCCCCGCACATCCAGTCACATCCCTTATCATAACATACATAAAACAATCCTTAAACATAATAATGTAACATAAGCAATATGAAATCATGGTTTCTGATCACCAGCACTTGAAGAGCTAACATTACTTTTAAAGTGCTCAAACAAGCTCATAACTGAATGTAAAGAGTACTCCCCTCCATGGTTGTCCCAACATGCACTAATCACCAGAACATCCTCCCCAATATTACACCATGTAAAAGGAACAATTTCCAACTTACACACCATACCAAATGTCCTAATTAACTCAAGCACAAGAGGGAGAAAATTACAGTAGCTTACATTGCTGGATAGAACTACCTCTTGATAAGACTTGGATTCTTCCAATAGCTTGAACTCCATAATATTCAAGAACCCAAATGATATTTAATGGTTGTTGTATGAAGCTAAGATAGAGAAGAGAGAAAGCTCTAGAAATTAGATATTTTTGTCAAAGTAAAAATGGTTGGAAAAAGCTGATACCAATCCCTTTTAAAGGGACCTGCTTTGGCCGACTTTCTCACTCATTTTGGGCCATAATTTGTCAAGTAGGTGATCCACCTACTTGGACTTTTTAGTTGGGCCTTTTTGGACTTAAGAGCATTTGGCCTTGGCTGTCCATTTTCCCTTTATTCTTCTACTCAACTTGGGCCAGATTAATAGAAGCATGTGGTAGTGTACTTGGCCTAATAACATGGTCAAAAGAGTCTTAGTAGGTGATGCACCTACTTGGTCCTTTAGGCTGGCCAATTAGTCAAAGTAGCTAATGTACCTACTTGGTCCTTTGGGCTGGTCAATAAGTCAAAGTAGGTGATGAACCTACTAGCTTAGTGTAGTCAAGCAAACACCTCAATATTTTATTCCATTTCTAGAATTTAATACCTTTAACTTCACTTAAAACTTATATACACTTACCACCTTATGATCTCAAGTTTAAATACTTCCATCGACGTCAGCTTAATCGGGTCGCATCAAAATCTATGGACAGTTCAATTTAAACCCATTATATTGTCACTAGTCGCATAGGAAATATACCACAAGCAAATCTATAAGCGTAATATAAATAGAACTAGTACACGTAGAATACGGGGTGTTACACTATTGTTATAAGCAAACTCAATGACAGGTAAGTGATTATCCCAATTACCTTTGAAATCAATCACACAAGCCCTCAACATATATACTAATGTCTGAATTGTGCACTCTGCTTGATCATCTATCGGAGGATGGAAAGTAGTACTTAAGTTCACTTTTGAACCCAAACCTTTCTGGAAAGACTTCCAAAATTGTGCATTAAATTGTGCACCTCTATCTGATATAATCAAAACTGTAACTCTATGAAGTCTTACTACCTCTTAAATATATAACTTGCATAATCTTCTGCTGAATGGATAGTCTTTACCGGCAAAAGCTGGCTGATTTAGTCATTCGATCAACAATCACCCAAATGAAATCATGCTGCATGCGAGACTGCGACAAACCAGTAATAAAGTCCATATTGATCATCTCCCACTTTCATTCTGGAATCTCTATATTCAGAGCCATACCACTGGGCCTTTGGTGTTCTACCTTAACTTGTTTACAATTCGGACACTTAGCAACGAAATCAATAATACCTTTCTTCATACTATTCCACCAATACTTCTCTCAAGTTTCGATACATCTTTGTGGAACCCGGATGGATAAAATATCTAGAGCTATGAGCTTCCTCCATGATCCTTTCTTGGAGTTCATCCACCTTTGGTACACACAACCTACCTTGATACCTCAATACACCATCTCCTCCTTGTTCAAAAGCCATTACATTTTTCTTATGAACATTTTCCTTCAATTCAAGCAAAATAGGATCTTGGTCTTGTTTCTCTTTTATTTCAGACACTAATGATGATTCAGCCCCACCACTCCTCCTTCAGTGGAATCCATTAGTCGAACTCCTAATCATGTAAGTCTGTGCACATATTTCGTTAACTTACTAAATTCTTCCTCAACATAGGTGGTACTACCCATAGACAACCTGCTTAAAGCATCAGTAACCATATTAGCCTTACCTGTGTGATATAGAATACTCATGTCATAATCCTTGAGTAACTGTAACCACCTCCTCTGTCTAATATTAAACTCTTTTTGACTAAACATATACTGAAAACTCTTGTGATCGGTGAACACATCCACATGAACACCATAAAGATAATGATGCCAGATCTTTCAAGCAAACACTATGACAACCAACTCTAGAACATGAGTTGGGTAATTTTTTCCGTGAACCTTAAGCTGTTTGGAGGCATAAGTTATAACTTTGCCATTCTGCATCAATACACAACCCAGTACAACTATAGATGCATCACAGTAAACCACAAAACCATACGTACCTTCTAGTAAGGTCAATACTGGGGCAATAGTCAACCGTTTTTTCAATTCTTGAAAGCTTTTCTCACCAGCTTCAGACCATTGAAACTTAATTGTTTTCTGAGTCAACTTAGTCAAAGGAGATGAAATAATGAGAACCCCTTGATGAACCTTCTATAATATCCATCCAATCCCAAGAAACTTCTAATATCAGTTGGAGATGTGGATCTAGGATAATTCTACACTGCCTCTATTTTCTGAGTATCAACTCTAATTCCATCACCGGAAACAATGCGGCCTAAGAATGCCACAGACTCAAACCAAAACTCACACTTAGAGAATTTGGCATACAATTCTCCATCTTTTAGAGTTTGGAGAACTATTCTGAGATGACTAGCATGATCTTCCTCATTCCTCAAATATATTAGAATGTCATCAATGAATACGATAACAAACATATCTAAATAATGCTTGAATACTCTATTCATAAGGTCCATTAATGCTGTAGGATCATTTGTCAAACCAAAGGACATAACTAGGAACTCATAATGATCATAGCGGGTCCTGAAAGCTGTTTTAGGGATATCACTTTCTCTTACACTTAACTGTTGATAGACAGATTTGAGGACTATCTTAGAAAAACAAGAGGCACCCTGAAGTTGATCGAAGAGATCATCAATTCTCAGAAGAGGATACTTATTCTTAATGGTAACGTTGTTCAATTGACGGTAATCTATATACATTCTAAGAGAGCTATCTTTTTTCCTCATAGATAAGACCGGAGCGCCCCAAGGTGAGACATTTGGTCGAATAAAACCCTTCTCAATGAGATCTTTCAACTGCTTATTTAACTCTTTCAACTCTGCTGGTGCCATCCTATATGGCGGAATAGATATAGGTAGAGTCTTGGGAAGAATGTATATACCGAAGTCTATTTATCTCTCATGTGGGACTCCAAGAAGATCATCTGGAAAGACTTCTGGAAACTCTTTTACTACCGGAACTGACTAAATAAAAGGTGTCTCAACACTAGAGTCATTAACTCAGACTTATTGATAGACACACCCCTTGGAAACTAACTTTCTCACCTTAAAGTACGAAATAAAACGATCCTTAGGCACTGATGAACTACTCTTCCACTCTATAACTGGATTGTTAGGAAACTGGAACTTAACAACTCGAGTTCTATAATCGACTGAGGCATAACAGGAATGAAGCCAGTCCATACGTAGAATGACATCAAAATTTACCATGTCTAACTTTACTAAATCAGCCATGGTGCTCTTGTGATTGACGAAAATAGTACAATCACGATAAACTCTCTCAGCTAAAATAGACTCACCACCAGATGTAGAAACACTGAAGAGCTCAAGAAGATTCTCAGGAAGAACATCAAAATTCATTGCAACATAAGGAGTCACAACAGATAGACTCACTCTTGGATCTAGTAAAGCATAAACATCAAAATTAAAGACTTTGATCATACCAGTGACAACATCTGGTGAATTCTCTTGCTCTTGGCGACTAGTGATAACATACAAACGGTTTGCTCTCCTCCTGATCTTGAAGTATCTCCTCTAGATCCACTTATGTCTAGTGGAGCAACTGAAGAATATTGGGCTCTATTGCACTCTTTCATAAAATGACCATTCTGACCACACTTGAAGCAACCAGTAGAGCCAGTACGACATACTCCTGAGTGAGTCCTACCACACTTAGCACATGCTGGAGTCCCATTACCTCCTTGTGCCACACTACCTTGAGACTGCGCAGGTCTAGCTCTGAAATTTTGTGAATTCTGATTGTGGAACTCACCTCTGTTTCTTGGTGCAGGTGCATTAGCAGATGATGGAGTAGGTCCCTATTGTTTCTATTGGAAAGATGACCGGTTGGCATTACCCTTCTACTGTCTGGACTCATTCATTGTCTTAGCTCTCTTGTTTCGAAACTCTTCCGTATCTCCCAGCTTCTCTTCCTCAACCTGATGCACATGAATCATAAGTCTTGCTATGTCCATGTCCCCTATTAGCATAACTGTCTTGCCCTCCTTACTTGATAGACGAGACAACCCAGCAACGAACTAACTCATCTTGTTTCTCATGTCAGCAACCATCTCTGGAGCATAGAGGAAAAGTTGGGTGAACTTCAGACTGTACACATGAACACTCATAGATTCCTTCTTAAGAGTGAGGAATTCTCATACATTTGCTTCTCTCAGCTCACGGGGGAAAGAAACGCCCTAAGAAGGCCTCCTCAAACATAGCCTAGCTCATATGTGGTGCACCTTCAACTCTATTCTTTTTCCATTGATCAAACCAAATTGTAGCGGCACCCTTCATTTGGTATGCAACTAGTTCCACCCTCTCAGCATCGACAATGTGCATAATGTCAAAAACCTTCTGAAGTTCATCTACAAAGTTTTTCGAATCCTAAGTGACACTTAAACCAGTGAAGCTTAGAGGATTCATTCTTAAGAACTCATAGATCCTAGAAGTATCAGCCATTTCATGTCGATTCTCTCTCTGTCCAACTTGATTGGTCACAGCTCGACTCAATATCCGGATAGCTTCCTAGAACTTATCATTGGTGACCTCTCCTTGGGGTTACACTTCTGGTGCATTAAGTACCCTTTATCTTATGGTGCAACATTCCTCCTAGCGGGACGACCTCTGACAGCTCTTCGTGGAGGCATGATCTGAAAGACACGCATAATCACGAATTATAAGAAATTTTTGAGAGATAAACTTTATCGCACTAAATGAGTATGAAGAAGTGAGATAGTTCTTAATTGTCGCATCCTTCTAATTATAGATGTGGTGCGCTTCACACCGATAACTAGGACTCTACAGACACGGCTTCATAGACTCCTTAAGACTCTTGAATTCTGTGCTCTGATACCAAGTTTGTCACGCCCCGAGCCTACACCCTAGATGGGACTAGCACTCGAGAACCATTGTTGTCTCCAAGCGAACCCTTGGCCTGGCTTATCACTTAGCGAAAGACTTAAATAACATGAAACAATCTCAAAATATACTCATGCAATAAACTTAGAATGTCTTAAAAGAAACATTCAACTGGCCAAAAAGGCAACTTAAGTCTTTAAACATTTAAAACTAAAAATGGATAAGACTCATGAACTAACACTATCTAACTATCTATGAAGCCTCTAATAACTGAGATGGACATCAGGAAAAGACCCACAACATCCTAATAAACTAAAATGAATAAGCAATAAAAGGGATCCTCCGGAAGTAAAGAGGCTCAACAACAACTCTGAAGCTCAACTGGATCAACGAAGCGCTGGATGCTAATCTTGGTTACCTGTATCTGTATCATAAAAGATGCATGCCAAATGGCATCAATACATTGAATGTACAAGCATACGAGGGGTATTCTAAAACAAGACATAAGCTTGAAAGGGAACTGAAAGAACTTACCTGGTCTCAACTCAACTCAACTCATTTCTATAATATAAATGCAATATAAAGAAAAGCTTTTAAAACATGTGGATAACAACTCCGTGTATTGAAAAATACAACAATAAGTTAGTTTGTATATGAAAATACAAATAACTCTATGTATATAAGAATACTAAAATCTCTGCGAGAGTTTCTCTAATGGACAGCCATCATTATGAGCTATGTGATGATACGTCTTACCTCCCGCTGCCATTGCCATCCTATACCTTGTCGGGGGTATATAACCTAACTATTAAGTAGATCCACTAGTCTATGCTAAAGCATTAAGGATTCATCTTAAAAGTGACCCTTTTCTACCCATGTTGGCTACACGGTTTTTGGAGACTTTGAATTATCTGAACTCAAGCTCGTCCCCAAATAGGTGCTCAATACTAGTCCCAAAATGTAACTAGCTCATATGTTTAAAAACATAACTCTTTCTGTGGTTTGAGATAATTACTCAAAAACTAGCTCAAAAGCTCTCTTGGAAATCGGTGTGTCCTCTCTTGTTTAAATGTGAAAACATTTACTCTTTGGGAATACTTAGTTCCCATATACTCTTTTGAAGAAAATGAACTTCATTTTATACTCTCACTCAACTCAATACTCAAGTCTTAAAACAAGTTTAAAGCATTTGTAAAAGTCTTCTTGAAAAGACTCTAAGAACTCTCTAGACTTGACTCTTAACTTTCCTTGAATATGAATTTATGAATTCAAGGTTATGATTTGTGATAGGAAGGATATCGTGATGATTAAGAGTATTTTTAGATAGTTAATCATGAGAAACGATAAAAAAAAACACTGTCTGGGAGCAATTTTGCGATGCATTTTAATATTTGGTTGTGAAATAAATTTTGAGATAGTGGGGTCCGCGATGCGTAAAGGGATTTTGTACACTGGGGGAGCAAGTCCGCGACGCGGACTTGCGTGCCAAAATCTGCCCGACTTTTTCCATCTTCGTTTTCTAACCCCAATTCGCCTAAATTCGACTCTTTTTCTCAATTTCTCTTTAGATTCAGCTACTCAATACATGTACACAAGAATCTAATCAATCACAACTCTAAAATCGATATGATTTCCTCAAGAACCTAACAATCCCATCCTAACTCAAGAACGGAAGCCAATTTCAAGAACACAATTCAAGATCATCAAACTTTCAACTTTCTAGAATGAAATTACGCTGAAATTAACATGATTGGCGCGTGGGTAAACGAACCCAACGCTATGTGAACTCACATACCTCTTAGGGATCAACCCTTGGCGAAATCCACAACGAAACCTTCAAGAACTTGAGGAAATCTTGACCTTTTCTCCTCCTTTCTCCTCTTGAGTTCTTTTCTCTAAAACCCTAGCGTGAACTTTGTGTGCGTAAACTGAACCGATTTAGTTTAGACCCCTAATTAATTATCAAAAATGTATTAAATCTGATAGGGTAAGAAAAAGACCAAAATACCCCTCTTAAATCCCGGTAACTTTCTTTAAATGGACAACCCGACTTCAAACGGGCATATCTCCCTCATACGAGATCGAAATTTAGCAAATTCGGTGGCGTTGAAAAGAGAATTCCAAGACCTTTCATTTAATACCTTGTAGCCCACCTAACTCATTCTGTACTAAGAGTTATGGTCGTTTGAAGTTGATCGAAAACTCATACTTAGCATATCTTGCCAAAATTGTCAGATTTTCTATTTCAAAATTTGATTCTTTCTATTTGTAGCTCTTTGAAATACCGAGGTGTTACATAAGCATACAAGCATTAGTCTGCTAGTGATATTGTGTTTGAATAACCCAGAGAATGTACAAGTTGAGCACGCACAAAACTAGCAACAATCACCAGAAAGAAGATGAATGAGGGTGAATATCAAAGAGGTGAAGAGTATCTTTCTTTTTTTTTCTTTGTTTTCTGAAGATGATGAAAATATATCTTAACTTATAAAAAGTGACGGAAGTTTGGGTCTGACTAAAAGTGCACTACTGTTGTAACAGGACTATTAGTGCTTTCATATGAAACAAAGAAAATGACTTTCAGTCTAAGCTTAAAGATAAGACAATTTTGAGTTTTTTCTTAAATATTTGTTTCATATTACAGTTACTGGATCACTTATTTAATCAATGGCGGAGCTACAATATACTTAGGGTGGAGAGTGAGACTCTTCGTCGGAAAATTATACTATATATTTAAGTAAAATAATACGTTAAATGGTTAAATAACATATTTTAGACACCTTTAAAATAACAAAGTGTTGTAGGAGGCAGCAATTACAAGTAGATTCAGATATTCATTTGAAATCGATTCGACACTGGTTTCAGGGCATTACGTTGACTTTCTTTTCCGGAAGAAAGATGGAGTAGCCAAAGAGGAGTGGCGTAAGTGAAGTGTACCATGCCCAAAGTCTAGAGAAAGAAGACCAATCGGCAATAGATCAGGGGCAATCAAGCATGGCAGGCTTTGTGGCAATATACACAAAATAGGCCATAATAGTGCCCAATAACATAATGCAAGACGCTCAAGAACAAACTCGCATGCTTGATCGAGATATAAACCCCATTAACACGAAGGTAGATCAACCACGAAGATCGCGAAGAAAAGATCTGGCCGATGCGTGGATGATCTTGCATTGGGATTGATAGGAGACTATCATTGGATGATGTCAGATGAGGGAGAACCGGGAGGAGCTGGCAGGGGAGATAGGATCAAGAAAATTAGAAAAATGTGAAATATCAAGAATATACTTATCCGCAGCATAAGACATTTTAGAAGCCCAAATACAACACCTCAAGAAATAATTTTCAACAAGAGAATAAAAATCAAAAGATAGAAATCCTTAAAGAAAAAAAAACGAGAGAGAAAGACGATCGGTTAATCTCTATAAATGAAATCATCATGTCTATAAGTTATCAATATAGAACGCAATAGTTGAAGGATGAAAAAAACAAAAAAGCAGAAGTATCGAACGAAAAACGTAAAAACATAAATGAGAAAGAAAGAAACTAACTTAATGAATAAGCATTGCATGAGTGATTGAAACGACAACATAACTTTTGAGGCCATGAACACACATGGATCGGAATGGAAATCGATCGTGAATGTTATAATCCATATAAATGTTTTTAGACATTTTCACATTTGCATTTTTGATATTCAAGACAAAGCTTCCAATCCAATTTGAAATAAAAGAATAAATATAAAATAAAGCAGGTTCCTTTTAACCACAGGACTAAAAGTGGGGAAATATCTAGTGAATTGAACTGTAAATCGCCATAAGTCTTGCTTTTTAGATGTTCATTTAGAGGACACTGAGTTGTGTACAGTCTGAAAGAGACACTTACAACAAACAACAACGCTTAGGTTTGAGGGGCAGGCACAAAAATCCACGTGGCATTTGAAATAAAAAAAAAAAAAGATGAGTTTCAAGATGGGGGCAGTTTTGACGATGGCCAAGGTAAGGTTTAAAAATGCTGCTGGTCATTTCTGGCGCGCAGAAAAAGTTTAGGCTTTAGGTGGTTGCTTGTTCGAATCTCACATGTCACAGCGTTTAAGCCTTTTTTCTTGCGTTTTTTTTCTTCTTCACATTTTTGAAAAGTGCAGTACACGTTGGTCCAAAAAAAATTTTGGGCACCATTCGTGAAATTTCTAGCTCTTCTACTGAACTAAACCAGTATATAATTAATTATTTTTTTCCCATTTTATCCCTTTAATTAATATGACCTTTGAAAGTTTAAACAAATTTTAAGTATTAAGAATTTCTTTTCAAGAGGCTAATTAATATGAACAGGAGAAAAATAATAAAGTTGATCAATCTATTAATGATTTCTTAATCACCGTGTAAAATAGAAAATATCCATCTAATACGGAGCTGAGGAAATATAGATATAAGAATACGTCTTGAGTTCAAATGTCACATGTTGAGCTCATAAAAAAAAATCAACTTTGAATGTGAAGAAAATAAAACATGTAGAAATAAAGAGAAACTTTCATAAATGTTTATTGCTTGATTCTCGCTTGTAACTACACTTTGCTTAATTACCATTCGTGGAAAATATTATATTGTGAAACATGTGTATTCATTTTATTTTTTTACACAATAAATACAATTTATGTCAGCTATATTTGTTAGCGTGTGTTCATTCACGCAAAGAATACAACTTAGGAAAACTGAAAAAAATAGAGGGGTGTATACCAAGATACCAATACAAAAAAATGCAGGAATATATACATTGGTGCATGACCACAAAAATATAATCAAACAAGGATACACCCATAAGATTACAGTCTAATAAGGATATGAACATAAAAAATACATCTTATATTTGAAAATAATGCATGTATAGACCAACATCAAGGAGAAATACAGGATTTGCCGAATTTCCTCTTTCAAAATATAAAAATACAAGTGAAATACAAAATATACATCTTTCAAGATACAAAAAATACTAATGAAATATCCGTGATTTTTGCTACTCATCTCTTCTCCTTACTCCAAATTCATGTCCTTTGGAATGACTCAGTTGGTTTGAAGGTGGTCATCCACACATGTATGACCTGGGATCGGTCCCCCTCATTGTCTTCTGAGTTGAGCATGTCGCATATAGCTTGCCTAGTGCAGTTTATATCCCTGTGTGGTTTGTATTACTTTGTAATTTTTTGCTCCATTATTATCGTCATATATTTACTAATTATTGCATATATTATTTTTAACTAGACGAAAACTTATGTAAGATCCATCACATTTAAATCTTCCAATTCTTCTTATATTATTATTTATTATATTATGTAATTTTAATTTTCTTTACTTAATATTTTATATTTTTATAAAACAGTAATATATATAGACAATAATGAAACATTATAAATTATGTATCCATGATGACATACATCATGTATCTCACGTTATAAAAAATCACAAAAATGTTTTGAACCTAGCGTGGCTCTTGTGATGTACTATTTTTTATTATTGGTATTACCTATTTATTAGTTTCTTATTCGTAAAGCGAGAAACGTATGTTTTTGACAAATGAAGTGTTTTTTGTGTTTATTTATTAATTACAATTTAATATTTTTGGTTAACAATTTAAGTAACAAAGGGAGAATTTGAAATTGTGATCTAAAACAAATTTTATATCTTTTTTTTGTCCATTTAATTTAAGTCTTTTTATATTTATTAGTAGACAGTAAATTGAAGCACCGGCCTTAGCAAGTATAGGAGTATAGGGATACTAGGGATTTTGTCTAGACAGTATTAGGAATTCAAAAGACATATTGTGTCATATTGTACGGTATATAACGATTCTTAATTTAAAAAAAGTATAATTTTTTTTTATTGATATCATTACATAATGTATTGTATATCATATTATATTGTATATGACGAATCTTAGCCCAAAGGAAGGTGGGTTAGTGAACATTCTTCAAGCAAAGCTAAAAACTAAGGAGTTGCATGTTTCTATTAGAAACAGTTTGGATACCTAGACCATCTTAGCATTTGGGAATAGTTACAACTTATTTAATATGGGAAATCCTAATTATTTGTCAAGCTACTCCTTTGCCTTCACAATTATTTCCAAAATATGGCTAGAAATCCTACTGTTCTTCAACAGATTGTTTGTCTTTCGAGTTTGAAATTGCTCCTTTAGTTTCAAATTGGTCTACTTTAGTTTCAAATTCATCAACACTCTTGAAACTCGAGTAGCTCTCTTTTAATGATTTGTCTATTTAATGACTCACTCCTACACGATCTGTTGAATTCACTAATATTATTTCCTTTTGATGACTCACTAAATCCCTCAATACTATTAATTCCTTTCGATGACTAACCAAATCCGCCAATACTACTAATTCCTTTTGATGAATCACCTACACAATCTCTTGAATCCGTCAATACTATTAGTTCCTTTTGATGACTCACAAAATTCGCCAATACTATTAACTAGGGAACATGGGCGCACTTCGCGCGAGGATTAAAAGATATGTGTTAGAGTGTTTTTTTTTGGATGAATTATATATTGTAATATCTATCATGGATACTTTTCGTGAATGTGTTTGAAATGGTTTTCAATGTGAAATAATAGTAAAACTTATAAATAAATACATCAACAACATCCTATCATTTTTTATCAGATTGATATCTATATTCTCTAATCAAAATTTATTTCATCGCTCCATTACATTGAAACCAATACATGATAAACATGATGTCATTCTTTATTAGATTGATCTAGTGAAACTCCTTTGTGTATATATATTTCAATTGCTCTTATTCCTTTCTGAAATATGCAATTCACTCTTGCTCTTAATTCTTCAGCTGCATCTATATTCAAAAATAAATGTTTTGTTCATTGTATAGAAGAACAACTTAAAATAATTTTTAATATTATCATTAAAATTTTACCGTGACAATTCTCCGAACCAATTTGCTGTGAATTATCCTTAATTTTCTTATACATTGTAGTACGTGTGTATAAGTATTTTTCAACGTCTAACTAAGGATAGAGTGTTAAAATAAAATTTAATATAATAATATTGGACATTTGAAAAACTAACCTCAATTAACCACACTGAGAAGATGACGACTATAAAGGCAAATGGTCTGTCTTTATGTTTATTATTTTGTCTGTCGTATTTATACCACTTTTTCCTTCCTTGGGTGTGTTGTCCATTTAATTGTTCTAAATGATGAGTTAATTATTTGGATTAGTTAAATCTTTGTGTAAGATAAGTGTCAAGATTTGGAAAAGGAATTGGAGGAAAGTTGGAGATTTGTATTGTTCTTTATTTATTATGAAATATCTGCTATTTATTTATCATGTAAATATAGTAAATGAAAAGGTGTAGAGGATTCACAAATATGTAAGATCATTAACGCATAATCTTACATGATTCTGTAATATCGTTGGTATTTTTCTGATTTGTTTAAAAAGATTGTTAAGTAATCCACAGTCATTTATTTACCCTTGTAAATTCTTAATAATTAAACTTGAGAATGCGCAAAAGGTACTAAATTAAAGAAGGATAAATTTTTTTTGAATGGACTGCAATGTGTGAATCTGCTGATGCGTTAAGTTTCCTGAATTATTAAAAAAAGTAAATAAACGTCTCCCTTTCTTGACTGTGCGCTCTGTTTAATTTGAAGATGAAAACTGAATGGATGATCGAATGGTTGTAGAATTTGAATATGATGAATGAATGGTTGTAGATTTTGAGTGTCATGAATTTGAATATGAATAGAGGGAAGATATGAGAATTGCCTAGGCATTTAATAGGAATGAGCTGTATTTGATTTGTGGAAAAAGTGTAAGTGAATAAGATTGGGAGGAAGATTTGGAACTTGTCTGGTCATTTAATAGCATACATCTCCCAAATCATTTGGATGCGTAATTGATAAGCTATAAGGTTTCATGTAATGCACACCTCAGATTAGGTCTTATTTGTCATTTTCATAGGTAGTGAAAGCGAGTTTAATATTTTTCTTTATCTGCTTACATATAATCAAATGCATGAGACTTGTGCTCCAACTATCTTGTTCTAGATATCTAAATATAGGTGGATGCAACTATCTTGGCAAATGATTTTGAATAAGCTCAGTCTATGAACAACGTGGTAAGTTAGGAGCTTGATGTAGGACTAAATGATAGTAACTAAACCATTTATGAAATTTGGTAGTATAATGATTTTATTTGAAGTTTAATTTATAGAAAATAAGATGATGAAACTGCAGTCATTTAGTACATCTCCTGTAACCCAACTTGCACTCTGTGTAGAACGAATCGCCACCATCTCAGCCCACCTTAACCCTTCTCCTTCTTCATACCAGGTTTCTTTTGCCTTGGTTAACAACTGATCAATTACTATTCAATGTGAATCTTAGATTTTTACTTTATGATAGTAAAATGATACAGTACTACTTTGTTCTTACCATTATATTAATTGATCATAATACAAACTGATTGTCAGTTGTGGCGCAAGATGGAGGGATTGAGCCAAGCTAATTACAAGGTGATAAGGGGTTTTGCGGGATTGAAAGTGGTGATCTTGGGTGATTGCGGGAGGTATTGGTCAGCCACGTGCAATGCTTCTGAAGATGAATTCATTCATCTTTGTTCTGTATCTTTATGATATTGCCAATACCCCTGGTGTAATAGCTGATATTAGCCACATGGATAAGAGTCGACATCAAAAGAAAGTCAGGGATACCATCCTCCTCAGAACCCACTTGTGTGCTTGTTCAAAGAGAAACTCTTTGTGTTATTTAACAGTAACAATCATACATAAGCTTTTACTAAGGATAATTGAAAAAAAAATAATGGATTCTTTGTAATATTTAGTCTTTCAGAAAATTATACTGAATTAGTTGAGGGAAAATAATTCATTTAGTCAAAAGTTTATTGAGTTATAGTTGTCGAGCTTATTCCGGAAAAGGATTCATTTTTACCTTCAATCAGATTGATAAATTGGTCTCATTATTGTATGAGCAACTTTATTTTGAGAACAGTTCCTTTAGTTCTTGAACTGCACACAGTAACAATAGTTGGGCATCAGGTATTGCAAGTTTGATACGTTCACTCCAGCAGTGGAACGTGGACTTGCTGTGAGAAGAGTCATCCTTGCACGTGTTGTTGGAGAGGATATATTTATGAATGAAAGAAATGTTGTATACTTTGAGGATGATGGCGAGAAGGTATCTGGCTATGTGCTATACTCAAAATATCAAGAAAGATTACAACTTTTGTTAGTTTCATTTAAGATTGTGCCGATCATTTACAGGTGATATTCTGGTTGGTGCTGATGGCATAAGGTCTAAGGTATTCAAAATCAGTGTCATTCTATTTCCTTCTAATATTTTTACTTGTAAGAACAGTAATGAAAAACAGAGTTGTCAAGTTAAAGGACATCAAAATTGATGACAAAGAATGAACAAAACTGCACCGTCATTAGTACATGTTTTGCGCAAACAAAAATCACCCATTATGAGATACATCTAGAAAAGCCCCACTACTCAAGAAAATGTAGTGCTCTTCTTATCCTCTTTAGATACTGATGGTGGAAGTATGACCGCAGCTGGAAACATAAACGCCACAGAAGCTGTAATAATCGAGAAGAATTAATCATCTTGCATCACATAGGAGGAGATTAACTTCAAGTAACTTGTAGTCACCTGCACATCTACACATTATAATAACTACTTTAGTATGTAGTTAGAAGTAACCTTCTAAAACCAACTCTGAAAGGCAAGAATAAGCCATTGTAAGAACTCAATTAAAAGTTATACATAGAATGCAAATGAGTCACTATCAAATTATATATACTGCAAGAATTAGGGTATGAAAGGGCATAAAAATAAAATTATCAGTGTAATGACTCAGAGATTAATACAAATTTAAGACACTACAATTACAAATCAGGAAGATAAAGGAATGGGTTAATGATTGTAGGTAAGGTGAAATAAAATGGAAAACTACCTTATGAAACTTATGAACTTGGGAGGGAGAAGGTCAGAAACTCAGCGAAAAACTATTGCGAAATAAGAAACAAAATAACGCACAAGTAACCTATTCAATTGGTAATTAAGGGGATGTTAGTGGGCTGTGTTTTAGACGTTCTGGGCTGCAACTTATTAATGAATTATTTTGTGTGACCTTTTAGCTCATTTATGTACTTGTTTTTTAGGGAAAAATCAGAAATAATTCAAAAGAAGGAGGTGCCACATTACCTATTCTAGATTCAGCTTTATATAGATATATAAATTTCTTTCAATGACTACACGATTTCTTGAATTCGTCGATTATATTAATTCCTTTTGATGACTCACAAAATCCGACAATACTATTAATTCCTTTCAGTGACTCACTAAATCCGTCAATACTATTAATTTCTTTCAATGACTCACCGAATCCGTCAATACTGTTAATTCATTTTGATGAATCACCTATACATGATTTGTTGAGTCCGCCAACCCTACTAATTCCTTCTGATGACTCACCAATACACGATCCGTTGAATCCGCCAATACTATTAATTTCTTGAACATAATTAGTCATCGTATTGATAGTCTTCGTAGTTAATTAATGATTTTTATTTATATAAGATTTTCAAATCAACGTTTGTATTTAGTTCAAAAACAACAATATACTTTTATCAGATTATTCAACAAAGTAACAACCAACTAGAGTGCGAGAAACATGTTCTCTAAACATGAAAATTGAAAATAAAAATCTCGAAATTCAAAGAAACAAATTCAAATTTCTGAAAATAAACTTTTTTTTCCACTTTTTTGTTGCTAAAAAATAAATGGAAGAAATTAAAATATTTTTGAATTTTTAGAAGTTGCTAAACAAGATATATTTAATATCTGTTAAATGAGTGATTTCCTCCTTTAATTAAGCATTTTAATTAGAGTCCTTAATTAAACATGCATCCTGCTTTGTTAATTTCTCAGATACATGTATTCGTCGAATTAAGATACATGTATCCAACCAACAAAAATGTGGTAGAGAAAGTAATATTCGAAACTACCGTGAATACTTGTAATTGAAACCTAAACTAGTGCAATTTATGTTGTTACCCTATTTTTTACTTATTTGTAAAACGTAAGAATTTTTAATATTTTTATTTTAAAATTAACTAATTTTTTTTTTTACTTCTTAGATCATTTCTTATATGATTATATTAAAAGTCCTAACATTTAAAAAATTTAAAATCAATTATAACTTTAAAGAAAATGTCATATCAACACAATCATTGTGCATTACTTCACCAGTTCAATACCAAAAACAATTTGGTTTATTCAATTAGAAAACTTAAATGTCAAATACTCCTATGGAAAATTGCGTGGCCTCAAGCAGCACACGTCCTTTTGGTCGTTAATTACTGGGACTTCTTATGGAATTTCAATTCAAATCTATCAAGACGTAACGCCCATAATGGACTTCTTATTGAATTTTAATTCAAATACATAACAATTTTTATATAAGCTAAAATTCCAATTAATTTAGAAGTATTAAATAATATGATTTATTGTCTAGATTAAATTAGAATTTTAATTAATTAAAGTCTTAAATATTAAAATAATAATTAAATAATAAATTATTTGAAGAAAAAGAGAACACGGCAATTTTGTTTATGGTAAAATCTTTTAATGAAAGAAAAAAAAAATAATAATCAACATTTCTAATGACATTTGTGTTTTTAATATAATATACCTCTCCGCATCTCATATTAAATGGACGCTTTACTGTAAATATTTAAAAATAATAAAAACTTAAAATTATCTCTTATCTTTTACTTTAGACTTAAAGTCATCCCCTTCTTTCATATGGTGCACTAAAAGTGCACTACTGTTGTCAGTTGTGTTTTCTGAATATATGAGAAGTGAAGAGAATCTCTCTTTTCTTTTCTCTTTGTTTTCTTAAGATGATGAAAATATATCTAAAATTAAAAAAGTGACGGAAGTTTGGGTTGGACCAAAAGTGCACTACTGTTGTAAATATAAAGGACTATTAGTGCTCCATATGAAAGAAGAAATATGATTTTGAGTCTAAGCTCAATATGGTTTAAGGGACCATTTTGAGCCTTTTCTTAAATATTTGTCTATTACCTGATCACTTACTAAATCAGTGGCAGAACTATAATAAAATCACGGTGTCCGAGCAGACATCCTTGTAATAGTAGTTGTGTTGAGAGAAGAAAAAGGAGTGAGTGCAGAAGAAACATTTTGATTGTTGTTGACAATATTTGTCATTGTTCACATCCCTTTTAGGCCGTGTAGGTCCAAAATTTCCGTTGTTATGTTATGAGCATCGGCTTCTAAGTCCTACTCCCAATCTAATTAGACTTCTATGTTTTTCATACTAAAAGACAAGACTTCTATGTTGCTAACAATATTTGTCATTGTTCATATCCGTTATCATTATTTAGGAAAAAAATATTTGTATTCCGTGTTCACACCACATTATACATCAATTTACGATAATAATTATGTGGCACTTTTCTTACAAATAAGCAAACACTTAATAATTATAAAAAGAAAAGAATTAAAAAAAAGATCATAGTAGATCTATGATTAGCCCTCGATCGGGATGATGCTGTCGAAGAGCTTGATTCATGCTGAGAAAGAAACTTCAGATAGGAGACTATAATTAATTGCAAAATCCAAAAAGAATTGGCATATACTTTATTATTTTTCTAAAACAATTGTGATTTGATTATTATTCTAATATTAGAACTTTAAATTAATTAAAATTGTAGCTATTTTTTTTTTACTTATTTGTAAAATATAAGAATTTTTAATATTTTTATTTTAAAATTGACTAAATTTTACTTCTTAGATCATTTCTTGTATGATTATATTAAAAGTCCTAACATTTAAAAATTTTAAAATCAATTACAACTTTGATTATTTTCAAAAACTATTTTACTTTACGTATGATTGGGGAAAAAATTCCACATTAACACAATCATTGTGCATTGACAGTCCAATATACCAAAAATAATTTGGTTTATTCAATTAGAAAACTTTTAAATTTCAAATACTCCTATAGAAAATTGAGTGGCCTCAAGCAGCACGTCCTTTTGGTCGTTAATTATTGCACACCCATAATGCCCTTCTTGTGGAATTCCAATTCAAATCTATTAAGACCTAACAATTTTGGAAATGTTGAAAAGGAGGTGTGACTGACAAGGAAATGGTCTGAGGGACAGGGGAACACATATATTCATGTTTATGGACTTTTTTCTATATGATCGACACTCTTGATGTTGGTTCTAGCTATTGTATCATGATAAGCGGGGATACTCATAGATTCATGTATTACTTCTTGGCTTTTGATGCTTCCATTAGGGGATTTGTCCACATGAGAAAGGTAATTGCGGTCAGCGATACTCATTTACATGTTAAATACGAGGGAGTGCTGTTGAGCGTTATTGCACAAGATACAGAGAACCATGTTTATCCAATTGCCTTTTGTGTCGTGGACAAAAAGAACGATGCGTCTTGGACGTTCGTCTCTAAGAAGTTGAAGGAGATTGTGGTCGATGAGTCCTATTTGTGTTTTATTTTCGATAGACACAAGAGCATTGCCTTTTAATTTCTTTTGGGGATTAAAATAATTTATTTCTTAGTGTTTCATATGAAATAAGGAAGATGACTTTGAGTCTAAGCTCGAAGATAAGGGACCATTCTGGTTTTTTCTTAAATATTTGTCTTATACTACTTAGTGCGGAACTACCATATACTCGGGTGGGTGTCCAATTGGACACATTGGACACCCTTCGTCGAAAAATTATACCATATATACAAGTAAAATAATATGCTAAATGGTTAAATAATGTATTTTGGACACCTTTAAAACAACGAAGCGTTGTAAGCTTGTGATTTCTGGTGCGCAGGAAAAGTTTAGGCTTTAGGTGGTTGCCTGTTCGAATGTGTAGCATTTAAGCCTTTTTTTCTTGCCTTGTTTTCCTTCTTCACATTTGAAAAGAGCAGTACACTCGTTGGTCCAAAAAAAGAACTTTAGACACCATTCGTGAAATTTTTGGCTCCAACACTGTTAACTAAAGTGTGATATAATTAATTAAATTTTTTCTCATTTTATCCCTACAATTAATATGACATTTGAAAGTTTAAACATATTTTGAATATCTAAGAATTTCTTTTTTCAAGAGGCTAATTAATACTTCCCCGTCCACTTAATTTAATTGTCATAATTTCCTTTTTTAGAGTCAAACTATAATAACTTTGACTAACATTTTATGATGTATTTTTTATCATATTGATATGCAAAAAAAATTGCAATTTATAGTTCTTTTTGATAGTTTTTGAATATCTAAATGTTTTGTTTAAAATATTAAATTAATATAATCTAATTTAACTTTGAAACTTAGTCAAATTGACTTTCGAAAAGTGCAACACGACAATTAAAAGTGGTCGGAGGTAGTATAAACAAGGGCCAAGAAGTAAAGCTGGTCAATCTATTAATAATTTCTTAATCACCGTGTAAAATAGAAAATGTCCATCTAATATAGAACAAACGAAATATAGATATAAGAGTAGGTCTTGAGTTCAAATCTCACATGTTGAGCTTATAAAAATTCAAGTTCGAATGTGAAGAAAGATAAAATAAATGTTTGTTGCTTAATTATCCCTCACAATTAGGGGTGTGCATTCAATTTTTCGGTTTGATTGTGTACTATTTGGTTTGGCGGTTTTTGATTTTGAAGAAGTGTAACTCAACCCAAACCAAAATAAATTTTGATCGGTTTGATTATTTTGGGTTTTTTGGGTTGATTATTCAATTATGCAATAATTTGAAACATAATCAAAGTTGTATTTGCAATTTGAAAATAAAAAAAATAAAAAAAAAAATAAAATATATATATATATATATATATATATATATATATATATATATATATATATAAGAACAAGTAATAATATTGAATCTCTTAAATATACCTTCTAATATAAATCACAAGTACAACGTAAAACACAGTACTTAAGAGTATATCAATTATAGATGTCCAAACATAAAATATAAACAAAGCATAATAAAAGACAATAACACACCTCTCTCTTTATATATACTATATATACTCCTATAGTATCATTGACTAATGAATAATTTATGAACAAGGAACCTTAATGATACCAATATATTGTTCAGTAGTTTGGGGCCTGGCGCACTGCGCCACTTAGTGCGCCCCAAACCATCTTCAATAGTTTTGGGACTGGCGCCCTGCGCCACTCAGTGTGTTAGGGTCGCCAACCCCTGCCTTTCCGTCTTTCTTTTCATGTGTGTTCCCTCGAATCGTACCTATGTTTTCTTCTTGATATCCACACTTAAAATATTCATTAATCCTTGAGAGCTCATGCATATCCTAATCACATCTCTAAATTTACATTTTTAAATTAAAGTTAAGAGGAAAGTTCAAGAAGTTCTTTTGAGTCATTTTGAGAAGTCTTTCACAATCTTTTAAAACTTGATTTAAGACTTGAGTATTTGAGTATGAGAATGAGGAGAGTTAAGTTTCATGTTTCAAAATGAATATAAGGGAACTAAGTATCCCCAAGTGTAAATACTTTTACACTTCAAACGAGAGGAGAACCTTGATTTTTAAACGAGTTCATGAGGAGTTTTTGAGCATTATCTCTTTTGAGAGAACCTTTTGAGTAATAATCTAAAGTTGAGGATGAGTTGTGTTTTTAAACATATGAGCATGAGTTATATATTATTGGAAGTAGTATTGAGCACCAATATGGGGATGAATTCAGACAACTCAAAATCCTCATAAATCATGTATGTCAACATGGGTAAAGGGTCATACTTTTTAGATGATTCTTTATTGATGTCAAGAATAGCTTAGTAGATCCACTTAGTTGAGGATGTTCTATACCCCAGCAAGGTATACGACAGTTCTGGCAGCGTGGGGGAGACATTGTATCATCACGTAGCTCATAGTGATGGTTGTCGGTTAGAGAATCTCCCAAATAAGAGTAAAGCGTTTATTGTTGTATTTTTATACACATTTTGAGTTATTATCTAATGTTTTAAAAGCTTTATACATATTGCATCTTTTATTTTTTCTTTCATATTGAGTTGAGTATTCTTGAGTTGAGTTGAGTATTCTGGAGTTGAGTTGAGACAAGACGAGGTGAGTATGTCTTCTGTTTTATTAGTTCAAGCTTATTATTATGTTCCAGATATCCCCTTACATGCTTGTACATTCAATGTACCGATATTATTTGGCATGCATCATTTCATGATGTTGATACATGTGTTCAGGTTCATCAACATGCGCTCTGTTGATTCCACTTACAGTTCGAGTTAGCTTTGGTGAGCCTCCTTGCTTCTGGAGGGTTCCACATTTACTTTTCCATTTGTTAGGATATCGTGGGTCTTGTCCCGGCTTTCATCATCGTATTTAGAGGCTTCATAAATAGTAGTATTTGAGGAGTCTTTTCCATTTTCCTTGTCAATATTTTAAGACTTGAGTTACCTTCTTATGGACAGTTAAATAGTTTAAACATTCTGAGCTATCTATTTTGAGACAATTGAGTTAATCTTGCAATTGAGTTCCTAGGTTGTTGAGTAAGTCTTTCACTGAGTATTGAGTCAAGCCAAGGGTTCGCTTGGGGACCAGCAATGATCTTCGAGTGCCGCCCACGTCCAGGGTGTAGGCTCAAGGCGTGACAAATATGACCTTTGAAGTTTAAGAAATTTTGAATATCTAAGAATTTCTTCTTTAAAGAGGCTAATTAATATGAAAAAGGGCAAAATAGTAAATTCAATCAATCTATTAATGATCGTTTAATCACCATGTAAAATAGAAAGTGTCCATCTAATTAGGGTTGTGCAAAAATCGAACCGACTGATAAATCAAACCAAAAAAGTGTTATTGATTTATTCTTATTGGGTTATTGGGTTAACTGTTATTTTTTTTTAAAATTATCTGGTTATCGGTTAGATATTGGTTTTTAAGATTTGGTTATTGGGTAAACCGATAACCCATTAAGACGATAGTAATTTACTACTTTTACCTATACATAAATATTAAATATAGTCTCAATACTTTACTAGTTACTGTCTTTGCCCTTTAGCTCTTAATTCGCACTTCACGGTGACTTTGAGTTCACAACTTCACATTATAGAAAACGTTAAAACCTAAAGTAAGAACCCTATTCCTCTTAATTTTTCTTTGTGTTACACATGTATAGTTCTTTTCATATTAGTTATTATTATTTCTATTTTATGAGTAGTGGTAAAGTTACATTATTGTCTTGTCGCACCAAAATTTGTTAGAAAAGTCATATATTTATTTTATAAGCATTTTCATAATGGTTAAACCAAACACTGAACCATTAAGGACCAAACCGATAAATCGATAAACCGATAAAAATATCTTACTAGTTTGATTATTGGTTTAGCGTATTTAAAAACCGAAAACCGATAAACCGAATTGATAATACATAAAACCGAACCGACCGATGCACGCCCCTACATCTAATATGGGACAGAGAAAATATAAATATAAGAGTAGGTCTTGAGTTCAAATCTCACACATAGAGTTCATAAAAAAATCAGTTTGAATGTGAAGAAAAATAAAATATGTATAAATAAAAAGAAGTTTTCATAAATGTTTGTTGCTTAGTTATCGTTTGTAACTACACATAGCTTAATTATCATTCGTGGAAAATATTACATTGTGAGATGTATGTATTCACTTTATTTGTTCATACAATGAATACAATTTATATCAGCTATCAACTTAATTCTCTTCTAATTCAATTTTAATATGTGTAATACATTTTTAATTCAAGTTTAATTCATTTTGTAGGTTATTGGTGATGTGCTGGAAAAAAACATGATTAATCTGACCGTGTTGCTTTACTTCAATTTATAAGACACGTATAATACATGTTGTATTCATTAACAATACAATCATAATACATACTGCAGACTTCACTCTCTTTATAGCGATCTCAATCCAAATAATTTATGATACACTAATTATAATACAATATAATACAGACACAATACATTTTTAATACATATTGCAAATATCATTCCAATTTAATACAATCTTCAAAAATTCAAATCTTCATATTTTCAATAAATTTCAGGTGAACTTTATAAAAGCTCCATTTCTGTCGGCAAACTCGTTTGTCTCACTTTCTCGTGTGAATTCACTTTTAAATATGAGGAAGTATGAGCCACAAAGTTGGACACCATATATGTGTGTGTGTATGTGCGCGCGCGTGCGTGTGTGTGTGCGTGTGCGTGTGTGTGTGGGCGTGCGTGCATGTGTGTGTGTGGGTGTGTGTGTGTGTGTTAACTCAAGAAACTATGAAAGCCTCCAAAAATCTTGATTAATAGCACAAATTCACACTGAAAGATAGTTAAGGAATGCTAATTATCTTCTATAATTGTGAATAGAAAATTGATACCCCGCACGAAAGAGAGAAAAATGAGAAAGAGGTTGTAACATCCCACCTTAGAAAATTTTGGCAAGTTGTGATAAGTATGAGTTTTGTGTCAACTTCAAACGACCATAACTTTCAGTACAAGATGGGTTAGGTGGCCCATAAAATATCAAATGAAAGGTCTTGGAATCCTCTTTCCAACGCCACTGAGTTTGCTAATTTTTGAGTTCATATGAGGGAGATATGATCATTTAAAAATCTGCCTGTCCAGTTAAGGAAAGTTACCCATATTTAAGAGGGGTATTTTGGTCTTTTCCTTACCCTTTCATATTTAATCGAATTTTGGTAATACTTAGGGTCTAAACTGATTTGGTTCAGTTTTACAAATCCTAATTTATGCTAGGGTTTTGAGAGGAGTTTAAGAAGAGGAGAAAATGAGAAAAGTAAAGGTGTTCTTCAAGTTTTCTTACAATTCGAAGGTTGTTTTGCCAAGGATTTAATCCCTAAGAGGTATGTGAGTTCTCATAGTGTTGGGGTCGTTCAACCACATGCCAATCATGTTGTTTTAGTGCAATTTCGTTCTTAAAGTTGGAGGGTTTGTGTTCTTGAAGGGTTTTCTTGAATTTCATTAGTAATCTTGATTGATTGGAGTTTTGATAAGTTCTTGAGATAAGTTTGTCATGCCTCGAGCCTACACCCCGGACGTGACCGGCACTTGAAGACCATCGCTGGCCCCTAAGCGAACCCTTGGCCTGGCTTTCTTAACTCAGCGGAAACTTAATTCAATAGGATAACTCAATGCAATGAAAGGTTATAAAACAACTCAACTGAAAGTAATTTGCCAACAAGGCATCTCGAGTCTCAAAATAGGATATTTAAATATATACATGCATGAGAGACTCCAAACTAACTGACTGACTGTCTGACTATCTATGAAGCCTCTAAATACTGAGATGGATGTTGGGACAGACCCCGCAACATCCTAATAAAACAAAAACTAAGAATACAAAATAATTGAGTCCTCCGGAATGCAAGGAGGCTCACCACTGACTCTGGAGTGCTCAGCTGGATCAACGACGTGCAGGATGCTGATCCGGGGTACCTGTATCTGCATCATAAGACGATGCAGGCCAACTGGCATCAGTACATGGAAGGTACTAGTATGCGAGCTGGAAAACTAAGCAACATAGGCTAGAAGGAAATTTGGAAGAAACTGAAAAGTTTACCTAGTTCAACTCAACTCAACTTGACTGACTTCTTTCAATATAAGGCAATTTAAAACAAGTGTGATATAAAGAAAGACTGTTTAAAACATGCTATAAACTCTGTGTGTATACAAGGATACAATAAGCCTGAGATGTATATAGAAATACAATTGAACTGATGTATATAAAATACAATAATTTCCGTGTATAAAAATACAATAACTGCTGTGGGAGTTTCTCTAACCGACAACCATCACATAAGAGCTAAAGTGATGATACAACGATCAACCTCACGCTGCCAGAGCATCCTATACCTGGCCAAAGGTATAAGACCTGAACTACCTAATGGATCCACTAGTCTAATATGAAAAGGATTCATCTAAAGAGTATGATCCTTTTCTACCCATGGTGGCTAACATGGTTCTATGGGGGCTGTGGGTTCTTTGAACGCTCCCCCAATTCGGTGCTCGATACTACTCCCAAAAATGTACTGGCTCTTATGTTTTTAAAACATATTTCTTCCTGCTGACATGAGATAATTACTCAAAAAAAACTATCCCAAAGGCTCTTTGGAAATTTCAGTTTCCAACCTTGTTTAAATGTAAAGACATTTCTTTAAAACTTCTTTGGAATACATAGTTCCCTAATAACTTTGAGAAAATGAACTCAACTTGAAACTTGAGACTCTTTACTTAGCTTGAAACTCTAAGCTCTTTGCTTGACTTGACACTTGAGTCTAAAAATAAAGTTAAAACGTTCAATAAAGACTCTTGAACAACTTTACAACTAGCTTGACTTGCTTAACTTCTAAGCTTAACTCTTAATTTCTAACTTCACTTGACTTCTAACTAACTCTTCTTGAATTGGAATTTTGGATTCAAGGTGTTTGCTCACATGTTACGGATGAGTTCTTGACTTTTAGAAGTACCTTGGAGTGTTGGAAACAACTAGGAAACATAGGTATAATACCTAGGAACAAAAATAAAATAAAATGGGGAATTAAGGTAACGGGAAGGATTGGCGTCCTCGGCGCTCTAAGAGGCGCGGCGCGCCAGCCCTCAACTTCAAACGGGACTGCTGGCCACTCTGCCAGGCACCAGCCCTCAGCTTCAAAGGGGACTGCTGGGCACTCTGCGTGCAGTGCCACCCGAGAAAAAACCCGACTTTTCTCCCTCTTTTCTTCAACTCTAAACCACCCTTACTTCAATGGATTTAACCCCAAACACTAAGGATCATCAATCTCTCAACATACAATAAATTACAACTTAAATACACAACCCAATCATGTCCCACAACCAACAATAACTTCAACAACACAACTAACAACATCAACAACAACTAACAACTTCAACAACTTCAACACAAATCCAATCTTTTCTCAAATCATAAAAAAAATGAGCTTGGTGTGTGGGGGAAAGGATCAAACCACACAAAGAACTCACATACCTTGATAGGGATCACCCCCGACGAAAATCCACGATGGAAACTTGTTGATCTCCTTTCTCCTCTTCTTCTCTTCTTCACTCTCAAGAACCCTAACTCTTTCTCTTTTAAAATAGGATAAAATGATCCAGAATCAGCCTAACACACAATATAACCTCAAAAGAAATGGCTAGGGAAAAGACCAAAATGCCCTTAAAATTTCCGGACGGATTCCCTGCCAACTGCCCAACTTTCAATGGCCATAACTCGCTCATACGAACTCAAAATCGAGCAATCTCAGTGGCGTTGGAAAGATCATTCCACAAGCTTCACAACCATAACTGGAACTACTCCTAACTCATCCTGATCTAGGAGTTACGACTGCTCAAAGTTGGTCAAAAATCACTGATATCCACACTTAGCCAAATTTTCCAGATTCTGTATTTTTTTTCCAAAAATGGCTACTTCCAATTTCAAGCTTCTTCATAGCTATTTCAAATTGTCGAATGTTACAATATCTCCCCCTTGGGAACATTCGTCCTCGAATGAGGTGATTCTTACTAAGCTAAGGGTGCAACAACAACTCAAACACCCAACAAGCAACTATGCAACAACAACAACAATATGCCCACTATAATTTAAAGAGCACTAAGAAGGAAATTAATACCTTGATCTGCGGATTCAAAGAGATATGGATATCTCTTTTTCATGTCTTCCTCGGCTTCCCAAGTAGCTTCCTCAACAAATTGGTTCCTCCAAAGGACCTTGACTGAGGCTACATCCTTTGTTCTCAACCTTCGAACTTGCCGATCTAAAATTTGAACAGGAATCTCCTCATAAGATAAGTTATTCTTGATCTTGATACTTTCAGTCGGTAGGATCAATGAAGGATCGCCTATGCACTTCTTCAACATGGAGATATGAAATACCGGATGGACCGCTGCTAGCTCCTGTGGTAGCTCCAACTCATAAGCTACATTGCCAACTCTCTTAACTATGTGATAAGGTCCAATATATCGGGGGTTAAGTTTTCCTTTCTTACCAAACCTCATAACCCCATTCATGGGTGAAACCTTCAAATATACCCAATCATCTACTTCAAACTCTAACGCCCTTCTCCTAACATCAGTGTAGGATTTCTGATGACTCTGTGCCATTTTCAACCTCTCTTGAATCACTTTCACCTTCTCCATAGCTTGGTGAACTAAATCTGGTCCTATCAATTGTGCTTCACCCACTTCAAACCATCCAATAGGAGATCTACATCTTCTCCCATAAAGAGCTTCATATGGAGCCATCTGGATGCTAGAGTGATAACTGTTGTTGTAGGCAAACTCAATGAGAGGTAGGTGATCATCCCAATTACCTTTGAAATCGATCACACAAGCTCTCAACATATCTTCTAAAGTCTGAATAGTGCGCTCTGCTTGCCCATCACCGAGGATGAAAGGCGATTTAAGTTCACATTTGAACCCAAGCCTTTCAAAAGATTTCGATCTGGCAAAGAATCGTGCACCTCTATCTGAAATAATGGAGATTGGGACTCCATGAAGTCTCACTATCTCTCGAATATACAACTTGGCATAATCTTACTGAAAGGGTAGTCTTTCTGGTAGAAAATGGTGACTTTGCCATTCATCGACAATCACCCAAATAGAATCATCTTTGTCTGCGAGACCTTGCAACCCCGTGATGAAATCCATATTGATCATCTCTCACTTCCACTGGAAGTTCTATCCTCTGAGCCAAACCACCGGGCCTTTGGTGTTCAACTTTCACTTGTTGGCAATTTGGACACTTAGCAACAAACTTCGGAATGCCCTTCTTCATGCGTTCCACCAATAAACTTCACGCAATTCACGATACATCTTGGTGGAACCGAATGAATAGAATATCTGGAGTGTGAGCTTCCGCCATAATCCTCTCTTGGAGTCCATCTACCATAAACGCACAATCTACCTTAAAATCTCAAAACACCATCTCCCTTGTTCAAAAGCTAATATCTTTGCTTTTGAACATTTGGCTTAAACTCAAGCAAAATGGGATCTTGATCTTGCTTCTCTTTCACTTCTGACATTAATGATGACTCGCCTGCCATCGCTATTCCTCCTTCTGCGGAATCTGTAAATCTGACTCCCAGGCATGCCAGTCTGTGCACATCTTTTGCTAACTCTCTCCTTCCTTCTTCAATATGGGCGGTGCTACCCATAGACAACCTGCTCAAAGAATCAGCAACAACATTAGCCTTACCTGGGTGGTAAAGAATACTCAGGTCATAATCCTTGAGTAACTCTAACCACCTCCTCTGTCTGAGATTAAGCTCCCTCTGAGTAAGCACATATTGAAGGCTCTTGTGATCAGTGAATATGTCGACATGCACACCATACAAGTAATGACGCCATATCTTCAAAGCAAATACTACAGCAGCTAGCTCTAAATCATGGGTTGGGTAGTTCTTCTCATGAACCTTCAACTGTCTGGAGGCATAAGCTGTAACTTTGCCATTCTGCATTAAGACACAACCTAAACCAACTCTAGATGCATCACGATACACCACAAAACCTTGAGTACCTTCTGGTAGCGTCAAAATTGGAGCTGTAATCAATCTCTTTTTCAATTCCTGAAAGCTTTTCTCACAAGCTTCAGACCATTGAAATTTCACCATCTTCTGAGTCAACTTTGTCAAAGGAGATGCAATAGTCGAGAACCCTTCAACAAACCTTCTATAATAGCCAGCCAAACCCCAGAAACTCCTAATTTCAGTTGGAGATATGGGTCTAGGCCAATTCTGCACTGCCTCAATTTTTTGAGTATCAACTTTAATTCCATCACCGGACACAATGTGGCCTAGGAACGCCACAGACTTAAGCCAAAACTCACATTTAGATAACTTGGCATACAACTCTTTATCTTTCAAAGTTTGAAGAACTATTCTGAGATGGCTAGCATGATCTTCTTCATTCCTTGAATAGATTAGTATGTCATCAATAAAGACAATAACAAACATATCTAAATAAGGTTTGAAGACTCTATTCATCAAGTCCATAAAAGCTGCCGGTGCATTGGTCAAACCAAAGGACATGATTAAAAACTCATAATGACCATACCTGGTTCTGAAAGCTGTCTTTGGGATATCACATTCCCTTACCCTTAACTGATGATAGCCTGATCGGAGGTCAATCTTTGAAAAACAAGTGGCACCCTGAAGCTGATCGAAAAGATCATCAATCCTCGGAAGAGGGTACTTGTTCTTGATGGTAACCTTATTCATAGTCTATACACATTCTAAGGGAACCATCTTTCTTTCTCACAAACAAGACCGAGGCCTCAAGGCGAGACACTTGGTCGAATGAAACCCTTATCTAGGAGATCTTTCAACTGCTCTTTCAACTCTTTCAACTCTGTTGGTGCCATTCTATATGGCGGAATAGAGATATGACGAGTATCTGGAATGAGATCTATGCCGAAATCTATTTCTCTCTCAGGAGGAATTCCGGGTAGATCATCAGGAAAAACTTCTGGAAACTCTCTTACTATAGAAACTGACTGGAAATGAGGTATCTCAACACTAGAGTCATGAACTCGGACTAAGTGATAGATACAACCCTTCGAAACTAACTTTTTCGCCTTAAGGTACGAAATAAAATGACCCTTAGGCACTACTGAACTACTACTCCACTCTAAGACTGGCTCATTCGGAAACTGAAACTTGACCACTCGAGTTCTACAGTCTATCGATGCATAACAAGCATGAAGCCAATCCATACCTAGAATGACATTGAAATCTATCATGTCTAACTCAACCAAATCAGCCCTGGTGCTCTTGTGACTGATGGAAACAGGATAATCACGATAGACTCTTTCTGCTAGAATAGATTCCCCAACAGGTGTAGAAACACAAAAGGGTTCACAAAGTCTTTCAGGAAGAACCTCAAACTTATTTGCAACATAAGAAGTTACAAAAGAAAAACTTGCTCCTGGGTCTAGCAAAGCATACACATCAAAAGCAAAGACTTTGATCATACCAGTGACAACATTTGGAGAATTCTCTTGCTCATGGCGACTGGTGATTGCATAAAGGTGGTTTGCTCCTCCACTGGTACTAGAAGTAGCTCCTCTAGGTGTCGTCCTGTCTGGGGGAACAACTGAAAAAGACTGTGCTTTATTTCCCCCATTACCCTGCCTATTCTTTGGACACTCTTGCATGAAATGTCCATTCTGACCACACTTGAAACAACCAATGGAGCCCTCTCGACAAATACCTGAGTGGTTCCTACCACACAGCGCAGCGGGAGAGGCTTACTACTCCTTGCGCCACACTACCCAAAGATTGTCGGTCTAGCCACAAGTCCTTCGAACATTAAATTCACCTTTGTATCGAGTGCAGTGCTCTAGAGATGATGGGCAGTCCCTTTTGCCTTTCTTTGAAAAGAGGAACGGTTTGAATTACCTCGCTTTGCCGGACTCGTTCCCGGTCTTTGCTCTCTTATTTCTAAACTCTTCTCTGTCCCTCAGCTTTTCTTCCTCAACCTGCTGCACATAAACCATCAACCTTGATATGTCCATGTCCCCGATAAGCATTGCAGCCCTATCTTCCTTGCTCGACAATCGAGACAGCCCAGCAACAAACAAGCTCATTCTATTCCTCATGTCCGCAACCATCTCCGGAGCATAGCGGGATAATTGTGTGAACTTTAGACTGTACTCATGAACACTCAAAGAATCCTGCTTAAGTGTGAGGAACTCACGTACCTTGGCCTCTCTCAACTCTCGAGGAAAGAAATGCCCCAAGAAAGCTTCCTCAAAATCGGCCCAACTCGCAGGTGGTGCATTCTCAGCTCTACTTCTTGTCCACTGGTCAAACCAAGTTCTAGCAACATCCTTCAATTGATATGCAGATAGTTCAACCCGCTCAATATCTGCTACATGCTTCACATCAAAAATCTTCTTCAACTCCTCAATGAAGTTCTCTGGATCCTCAGTAGTACTTGAACCTATGAAACTCGGAGGATTCATCCCCAAGAACTCACGAATCCTTGAAGTGTCAGCTCCTTCATGTCGAGCTCCTCTTTGCTGACCAATTTGATTAGTGCGACTTGACTCAGAATTCTAATTGCCTCTCTAAACTCGGCATTAGAAACTTCCCCTTGATCTTGCACTCCCGGGGCATAAGGTAACTCTTGCTCATCAACATAACGTCTAGGAAGACGCCCTCTACCAACTCTTCGGGGAAGCATGATTATCTGAAAACACGCGCAAGCGCGGATTAGAAAGAAACTTTTTAGAGGTCAACTCTAACGCATGAAATGAGTGTGAAAGAAATGAGAAATCTTCCTAAATGTTGCAGCCTCCCAATTATAGATGTGACACGCTTCACACCGATAACTAGGACTCTACAGACACGGCTTCATAGACTCCCTAGGACTCTTGAACTCTGTGCTCTGATACCAAGTTTGTCACGCCCCGAGCCTACACCCCAGACGTGACCGGCACTTGAAGACCATCGCTGGCCCCCAAGCGAACCCTTGGCCTGGCTTTCTTAACTCAGCGAAAACTTAACTCAACAGGATAACTCAATGCAATAAAAGGTTATAAAACAACTCAACTGAAAGTAATTTGCCAACAAGGCATCTCGAGTCTCAAAATAGGATATTTAAATATATACATGCATGAGAGACTCCAAACTAATCGATCGATTATCATATCTATGAAGCCTCTAAATCTGAGATGGATGTTGGACGGACCGCAACATCCTAATAAAACAAAAACTAAGAACACAAAATAATTGAGTCCTCCGAATGCAAGGAGGCTCATCATCGACTCTGGAGTGCTCACCGGATCAACGACGTGCGGGATCCGATCAGATTCTGCATCATAAGGCGATGCAGGCCAACCGCATCGATACATGGAAGGTACAAGTATGCGGTGAAAACTAAGCAACATAGGCTAGAAGGAAATTTGGAAGAAATCGAAAAGTTTACCTAGTTCAACTCAACTCAACCGATGACTTCTTTCAATATAAGGCAATTTAAAACAAGTGTGATATAAAGAAAGACTGTTTAAAACATGCTATAAACTCTGTGTGTATACAAGGATACAATAAGCCTGAGATGTATATAGAAATACAATTGAACTGATGTATATAAAATACAATAATTTCTGTGTATAAAAATACAATAACTGTTGTGGGAGTTTCTCTAACCAACAACCATCACATAAGAGCTAAAGTGATGATACAGCGATCAACCTCACGCTGCCAGAGCATCCTATACCCGGCCAAAGGTATAAGACCTGAACTGCCTAATGGATCCACTAGTCTAATATGAAAATGATTCATCTAAAGAGTATAATCCTTTTCTACCCATAGTGGCTAACATGGTTCTATGGGGGCTGTGGGTTCTTTGAACGCTCCCCCAATTCGGTGCTCGATACTACTCCCAAAAATGTACTAGCTCTTATGTTTTTAAAACACATTTCTTCCTGCTGACATGAGATAATTACTCAAAAAAAACTATCCCAAAGGCTTTTTGGAAATTTCAGTTTCCAACCTTGTTTAAATGTAAAGACATTTCTTTAAAACTTCTTTGGGAATACATAGTTCCCTAATAACTTTGAGAAAATGAACTCAACTTGAAACTTGAGACTCTTTACTTAGCTTGAAACTCTAAGCTCTTTGCTTGACTTGACACTTGAGTCTAAAAATAAAGTTAAAACGTTCAATAAAGACTCTTGAACAACTTTACAACTAGCTTGACTTGCTTAACTTCTAAGCTTAACTCTTAATTTCTAACTTCACTTGACTTCTAACTAACTCTCCTTGAATTGGAATTTTGGATTCAAGGTGTTTGCTCACATGTTACAGATGAGTTCTTGACTTTTAGAAGTACCTTGGAGTGTTGGAAACAACTAGGAAACATAGGTATAATACTTAGGAACAAAAATAAAATAAAATGGGGAATTAAGGTAACGGGAAGGATTGGCGTCCTCGGCGCTCTAAGAGGCGCGGGGTGCCAGCCCTCAACTTCAAACGGATCTGGCCACTCGCTGGGCACCACCGACGAAGGGCTGGCACTCTGCCAGTGCCACTCTTTCCTAAAAAAAAACCGACTTTTCTCCCTCTTTTCTTCAACTCTAAACCACCCTTACTTCAATGGATTTAACCCCAAACACTAAGGATCATCAATCTCTCAACATACAATAAATTACAACTTAAATACACAACCCAATCATGTCCCACAACCAATAATAACTTCAACAACACAACTAACAACTTCAACAACTTCAACACAAATCCAATCTTTTCTCAAATCATAAAAAAAATGAGCTTGGTGTGTGGGGGAAAGGATCAAACCACACAAAGAACTCACATACCTTGATAGGGATCACCCCCGACGAAAATCCACGACGGAAACTTGTTGATCTCCTTTCTCCTCTTCTTCTCTTCTTCTTCTCTTCTTCACTCTCAAGAACCCTAACTCTTTCTCTTTTAAAATAGGATAAAATGATCCAGAATCAGCCTAACACACAATATATCCTCAAAAGAAATGGCTAGGGAAAAGACCAAAATGCCCTTAAAATTTCCGGACGGATTCCCTGCCAACTGCCCAACTTTCAATGGCCATAACTCGCTCATACGAACTCGAAATCGAGCAATCTCAGTGGCGTTAGAAAGATCATTCCACAAGCTTCGCAACCATAACTGGAACTACTCCTAACTCATCCTGATCTAGGAGTTACGACTGCTCAAAGTTAGCCAAAAATCACTGATTTCCACACTTAGCCAAATTTTCCAGATTCTGTATTTTTTTTCCAAAAATGGCTACTTCCAATTTCAAGCTTCTTCATAGCTATTTCAAATTGTCGGATGTTACAAAGTTTTAGTATTTTGATGGTAGTCTTGAGTGGATTATCATATACTAATGTTGGGTATTCGAGTCTAAGTGAGTTGGGAAGAAAGCATTCAATTCTAGGCGAATAAGGGTTAGAAACGAGAAAGAAAATTCATCAGTAAATTATGGGTGGGACTGGCGTGCCACACCAACAGTGCACTAAGAAGAAGACTTTTTAGTTTTGGCCCTGGGGCGCCGCGCCACTCAGTGCGTCCTAAACTCCCTTCAGCAGTTTAGGGGCTGACTCCTAGTGCCACTCAGTGCGCTAGGGTCACCAGGTCCCTTACCTTTCCTTCCTTCTTTTCATACGAGTTCCCTTGAATTGTACCTATGTTTCCTACTCGATATCTATATTCTAATTACATCTATATATTGAGAGATCATTCATAACCTTGAATCCATAATTCAAATTCAAGGTAGATTAAGAGTCAAGTCTTGAGAGTTCTTTTGAGAAGTCATTTGCAAATCATTTAAACTTGTTTTAAGACTTGAGCGGTTTAGTTTTAGAAAGAGTAGAGTTGAGTTCTATTTCTTTTAAATGATATATAGAAACTAAGTATTCCTAAGAGTAAATATTTTCACAATTAAGATGAGAGGAAACACCGATTTACAAAAGAGTTTTTGAACAATTTTGAGTATCATCTCTTTTAAGAGAAAGATTTGGAGTACTAATATCAAACCAGAGAAAAATTTATGTTTTTAAACATATGATCTAGTTATATTTTGGGAGTAGTATTGAGCACCGATATGGGGACGAGTTCAGATAACTCAAAGTCCTCATAAACCATGTAGCCAACGTGGGTAGAAAAGGTTATACTTTTCAGATGATTTCTTATTGATTTTAAGCATAGACTAGTGGATCCACTTAATAGTAGGTGTTATACCCCGGCACAGTATATGATAGTTCTGGCAGCATAGGCTAGACGTTGTATTATCACATAGCTCATAGTGCTGGTTGTTAGTTAGAGAATCTCCCACAGAGTTTATTTTGTATTTTCATATACAAAAAGGGTTTATTTTGTATTTTTGCATACTAACTGAGTATATTGTTTTTTTAAATACATTGAGTTGTTATCTATTGTCTTAAAAGCTTTTCTTTATAATGCATTTTTTACTACTGCTTTATATTGTAATGAGTTGAGAATCTCTAAGTTGAGTTGAGGCGAGGTAAGTGTTTCTTTCAATTCCAGTTCAAGCTTATGTCTTGTTTTAAATTTCCCCTCACATGCTCGTACATTCCATATACTAACACCATTTAGCCTACATTTTTTATGATGCAGATACAAGTAACCAGGATCATCAACCAGCGGTTCGTTAATCTAGTTGAGTTTTGAGAGTTCTTTGGTGAGCCTCCTTACTTCCAGAGGATACCTCACTTTGTTTTATCATTTCAATTTTGTTATTAGGATGATCGTAGGTCTTGTCCCGACATCCCTCATAGCATTAGAGGTTTCATTGATAGATATAAAGTAGTGTGTGAGTCTTTTTATTTTTAGTTGTTTATGTTGAGACTTGAGTTGCCTCTTTGGCCAGTTGAATATTTCTATAAAAACATTTTGAGTTTATTATTTGAGTTTATCTTTTGAGACTACTCTATGTTAAGTAAGTCTTCCGCTGAGAGTTTAGCCAAGCCAATGGTTCACTTGGGGCCAACAATGGTTCTTGAGTGCCAGTCGTGCCCAAGGTGTAGGCTCAGGGCGTTACAAACTTGGTATCAGACCCTAGAGTTTAAGAGTCCTATGGTGTCTATGGAGCTGTGTCTGTAGTGTCCTAGTTATCGGTGTAAAGCGTACCACATCTATTATTAGGAGGCTGCAACATTTAGGAATTATCTCACTTCTTTCATACTCTTTTCGTGCGATAGAGTTTAACTCTATAAAGTTTCTTTCTAATTTGTGCTTGCGCGTATCTTTCAGATCATACCTTCACAAGAGATGTTCGAGGTTGTCCTGCTAGGAGGAATGTTGAACCACAAAATCAAGGGGTACCCAATGCACTAGAAGTGCAACCCCAAGGAGAGGTTACTAGTGGTGAGTTCTGGGATGCTATCCAAATGTTGAGTTAAGTGGTGACCAACCAAGTTGGGCAACACAAGATGTGGCTTATACGTCTAGAATCCGGGAATTTTTAAGGATGAATCCTCCAAACTTTACTTGTTCAAGTATCACTAAGGATCCAAAAAACTTTATGGAAGAGCTAAAAAAGGTTTTTAAGGTTATGCATGTTGCTGATGTTGAGTGAGTGGAACTAGTTGCATACCAACTGAAGGGTGTTTCTAGAGTTTGGTTCGACCAATGGAAGAAGAGTAGAGCTGAGGGTGCACCAATTGTGAGCTGGGCTGTGTTCGAGGAGGCCTTCTTTAGGTGTTTCTTTCCCTTGAACTGAGAGAGGCCAAGGTAAGGGAATTTCTCACTCTTAAGCAGGAATCTTTGAGTGTGCATGAGTGTAGCCTTAAGTTCACCCAATTGTCCCGTTATACTCCGGAGATGATTGCTGACATGAGGAGCAGGATAAGTCTGTTTGTTACTGGGTTATCTCGTCTGTCAATTAAGGAAGGCAATACAGCTATACTGATAGGAGATATGGACATAGCAAGGCTGATGATCCATGTTTAACAAGTTGAGGAAGATAAGGTGAGGGATATAGAAGAGTTTCGAAATAAGAAGGCTAAGACCTCAGGAAATGAGTCCAGACAACAAAAGAGCAATACGAATCGATTTTCTTTTCAACACAAGTGCTAGTGCACCTGCACCATCATCTCCTAGTGCACATGCACCATGGAATAAAGGTGAGTTCAAGAATCAAAGTTCGCAGAATTTCAGAGCTAGACCTGCACAGTCTCAAGGTAGTGTGACACAATGAGGTAATGGGACACCTGCATGTGCTAAGTGTGGTAGGACTCACTCAGAAGTGTGTCGTGATGGCTTCACTGATTGCTTCAAGTGTGGTCAGAATGGTCACTTCATGAAAGAGTCCCTTAAGAACAGGCAAATTAATGGTAATTGGGGCAATAGAGCCCAATCTTCTTCAATGGCTCCACTAGACAGAGTTGCACCTAGAGGAACTACTTCAGGGACAGACGGATGAGCAAACTATTTGTATGCTATCAGCAATTGCCAAGAGCAAGAGAATTCGCCAGATGTTGTCACTGGTATGATTAAAGTCTTTACTTTTGATGTATATGATTTGCTAGATCCAGGAGCGAGTCTATCTTTTGTGACTCCCTATATTGCTATGAATTTTGATATTTTTCCTAAGCAACTTCTTGAGCCCTTCAGCGTTTCTACACATATATGTGAGTCTATTCTAGCTGAGAGAGTTTATCGTGATTGTGTCATTTCTGTTATTCAGAAGGACACCATGCCTGACTTAGTTGAGTTAGACATGGTAGATTTTGATGTTATTGTAGGTATGGAATGACTTCATGCTTTTTATACCTCAATTGATTGTAGAACTCGAGTATTAAAGTTTTAGTTTCATAATGAGCCAGTTATAGAGTGGAGGAGTAGTTCAGCAATGCCTAAGGGTCATTTTATTTCGTACCTTAAGCCGAGCAAGTTAGTTTCTAAGGGGTATGTCTATCACTTAGTCTTAGTTTTATTGACTCTAGTGTTAAGACACCACCTATTCAGTTAGTTCTAGTTGTGAGTGAGCTTCGAGAGGTCTTTCCAGATAATATTCCTGGAGTCCCTCCTGAGAGAGAAATAGGCTTCGGTATAGATATTATTCCCGATACTCGTCCTATCTCTATTCCGCCATATAGAATGGCTCTAGCTGAGTTGAATGAGTTAACAGAGTAGTTGAAGATCTTCTTGAGAAAGGTTTTATCCGACCAAGCGTCTCACCTTGGGGAGCTCCAGTATTATTTGTGAGAAAGAAAGATGGTTCTCTTATAATATGTATAGATTACCGTCAGTTGAATAAGGTTACTATCAGGAATAAGTATCCTCTTCTGAGAATTAATGATCTTTTCTATCAACTTTAGGGTGCCACTTGTTTTTCTAAGATAGACCTCAGATCAGGCTATCATTAGTTAAGAGTAAGAGAAAGTGATATTCCCAAGACAACTTTCAGGACCCGTTATGGTCATTATGAGTTTCTGATCATGACGTTAGGTTTAACTAATGCTCCTGCAAAGTTCATGGACCTTATGAACAAAGTGTTTAAGCCATATCTAGATATGTTTGTTATCGTGTTCATTGATGAAATTCTAATCTATTAGAGGAATAAGGAAGATCACACTAATCCTCTCAGAGTATTTCTCCAAACTCTGAAGGATAGAGAGTTGTTTGCTAAATTATCTAAGTGTGAGTTTTGGTTTGCGTCTGTGGCATTCTTGGGCCACATTGTTTTCGGTGATGGGATTCGAGTTGATACTCAGAAAATAGAGACAGTGCAGAATTGGACTAGACCCACATCTCTAACTGATATTATGAGTTTTTTAGGGTTGGCTAGATACTATAGGAGGTTTGTTGAGGTGTTTTCATCTATTTCATCCCCGTTGACTAAGTTGACTAAAAAAACAGTAAAGTTTCAATGGTCTGAATCTTGTGAGAAAAGCTTTCAGAAATTGAAACCTAAGTTGACTACTGTCTAGTGTTGACCTTATCAGAGGGTACACAAGGCTTTGTTGTGTATTGTGATGCGTCCAAAGTTGGATTGGGTTGTGTATTGATGCAGAATGACAAAGTTATAGCCTATGCCTCCAGACAACTTAAGGTTCACAAGAAGAATTACCCAACCCATGATTTAGAGTTGACTGGTGTAATGTTCGCTTTGAAGATATGATATCACTATCTTTATAGTGTTCATGTAGATGTGTTCACCAATCACAAGAGTCTTCAGTATGTGTTTAGTCAGAAAGAGCTTAATCTCAGACATATGAGGTGGTTGGAATTACTCAAGGATTATGACATGAGTATTCTATATTACCCAAGTAAGGCTAATATTATTGTTGATGCCTTGAGCATGTTATCTATGGGCATTACTTCCCATGTTGAGGAAGACAAGAAAGAGTTAGCCAAAGATGTGCACATGATTTCACACCTAGGAATCCGTTTGTTGGATTCCAATAAAAGTGAAATAGTGGTGATGAATGAGGTTGAATCATCATTAGTGTCAGAAGTGAAAAAGAAACAAGACCAAGACCCTATTTTGCTTGATTTGAAGGCAAATGTTCATAAGCATAAAGTGATGGCTTTTGAACAAGAAGGAGATGGTGTATTGAGGTATCAAGGTAGATTATATGTACCAAGGTGGATGAACTTCAAGATAGAATCATGTAGGAAGCTCATAGCTCCAGTTATTCGATCCATCCTGGTTCCACAAAGATGTATTGTGACTTGAGAGAAGTCTATTGGTAGAGTAGTATGAAGAAGTGTATTGATGAGTTCGTTGCTAAGTGCCCGAATTGTCAACAAGTTAAGGTAGATCACCAAAGGCCCGGTGGTATCGCTCAGAATATAGAGATTCCAGAATGGAAGTGGGAGATGATCAATATGGACTTTATTACTGGTTTGTTGCGGTCTCGCAGGGAACATAATTCTATTTGGGTGATTTTAGATTGAATGACTAAATCAGCCCACTTTTTTCCGATAAAGACTACTCATTCAACAGAAGATTATGCCAAATTGTATATTCAAGTGATAGTCAGACTTCATGGAGTTCTAGTGTCCATTATTTTAGATAGAGGTGTATAATTTACTGCACACTTTTGGAAGTCTTTCCAGAAAGGTTTGGGTTCGAAGGTGAACTTGAGTACTACTTTCTATCCTCAGATTAATGGTCAAGCAGAGTGTACTATTCAGACTTTAGAGGATATGTTGAGGGCTTGTGTGATCGATTTCAAAGGTAATTGGGATGATCACCTACCTCTCATAGAGTTTGCTTACAACAATAGTTATCACTCACTTTATGGGAGAGGATGCATATCTCCTATTGGATAGTTTAAAGTTGGTGAAGCTGGATTGATAGGACCATACTTAGTTCATCAAGATGTGGAGAAAGTGAATGTTATTCAAAAGAGGATGAAAATAGCACAGAGTCGTCAGAAATCCTACACTGATATTAAGAGAAGAGACTTAAGAGTTTGAGGTGGATGATTGGGTTTACTTGAAGGTGTCACCCATGAAGGGTGTTATTAGATTTGGTAAGAAGGGGAAGCTTAGTCCTTGGTATATTGGTCATTATAGGATATCTAAGAGGATTGACAATGTAGGTTATGAGTTGGAGCTACCGCAAGAGTTAGAAACAGTTCATCTGGTGTTTCACATTTCAATGTTGAAGAAGTGTATGGGCGATCCTTCACTTAGAATACCTAATGAAAATATTGGTATTAAGGACAACTTATCTTATGAGGAGGTACCCGTTCAGATTCTAGATCGTCAGGTTCGCAAGGTTAGAACCAAAGAGGTAGCATCAGTCAAGGTCCTATAGAGGTACCAGTTTGTTGAGGAAGCTATTTGGGAGGCTGAGGAGGATATGAAGAAGAGATACCTACATCTCTTCCCGTCCGGAGAAATTTCAAACCAAGGTAATGTTTTCTGAAAGATATTTTTTTAATTGATATGTTATGTTGTGTTGTATTGATTATTAAGTGTTTCAAGTGGGTGTTAGATGTTACCACCCTTAGTTCTATTTAGAGTAATCTCATTCGAGGACGAATGTTCCCAAGGAGAAGATATTGTAACATCCCGCCTTAGAAAGAGCTACATTTAGAAAGAATTTATTTTGGAAAGAGTAAATTGAAAATTTTGGCAAGTTATGCTAAGTATTAAATTTTGGGTCAACTTCAAATGACCATAACGTTCAGTACATAATGATTTAGGTGTCCTATAAGATATAAAATAAAAGGTCTTGGAATCCTCTTTTCAACGCCACTGAGTTTGCTAATTTTTTAGTTCGGATGAGGGAGATATGATCATTTGAAAATTTGCATATCCAGTTAAGGAAAGTTACTCGGATTTAAGAGGGGTATTTTAATCTTTTCCTTACCCTTTCATATTTAAGAGAATTTTGGTAATACTTAGGGGTCTAAACTGATTTGGTTTAGTTTTACAAATCCTAATTTACGCTAGGGTTTTGAGAGGAGTTCAAGAAGAGGAGAAAGGGAGAAAAGTCAAGGCATTCTTCTAGTTTTCTTGCAATTCGAAGGTTGTTTCGCCAAGGGTTTAATCCCTAAGAGGCATGTGAGTTCTCATAGTGTTGAGTTCGTTCACCCACACGCCAATC
Organism: Solanum pinnatisectum; assembly: GCA_035578085.1. NCBI lineage: Eukaryota > Viridiplantae > Streptophyta > Magnoliopsida > Solanales > Solanaceae > Solanum > Solanum pinnatisectum. Next base: position 44,529,342 of record CM069083.1, on the reverse strand, counting down.
ATGTTATTTTCAGTGCAATTTCGTTCTTGAAGTTTAAGGGTCTGTGTTCTTGAAGGGTTTTCTTGAATTTCATTAGTAATCTTGATTGATTGGGGTTTTGATGAGTTCTTGAGACAAGTTTGAGTATTTTGAGGATAGTCTTGAGTGAATTATCGTATACTAATGTTAGGTATTTGATTCTAAGTGAGTTGGGAAGAAACCATTCGATTCTAGGCGAATTGGGGTTAGAAAACGAGAAAGAAAATTCATCAAGAAATTCTGGGCGGGGGTTGGCGTGCCACACTAGCAGTGCGCCATGAAGAAGATTCTGCAGTTTTGGCCCTGGGGAACCGCGCCACTCAGTGCACCCCAAACCCCCTTCAGTAGTTTAGGGGCTAGCGCCCCGCTCCACTCAGTGCGCCAGGGTCACCAGGTGCCCTACCTTTTCGTCCTTCTTTTCATACGAGTACCCTTGAATCGTACCTATGTTTCCTACTCGATATCTATATTATAATTACATCTATATATCGAGAGATCATTCATAACATGAATCATAACCTTGAATTCATAATTCAAATTCAAGGTAGAGTTAAAAGTCAAGTCTTGAGAGTTCTTTCGAGAAGTCTTTTGCAAATCATTTTAAACTTGTTTTAAGACTGAGCAATTGAGTTTGAGAAAGAGTAGAGTTGAGTTCATTTTCTTTAAAATGATATATGGGAACTAAGTATTCCCAAGAGTAAATGTTTTCACAATTAAGATGAGAGGAAACACTGATTTCCAAAAGAGTTTTTGAACAATTTTGAATACCATCTCTTTTAAGAGAAAGATTTTGAGTAATAATCTCAAACTAGAGAAAAAGTTATGTTTTTCAGATGATTCCTTATTTCTTTTAATCATAGACTATTGAATCTGCTTAGTAGTAGGTCCTATACCCCAACAAAGTATAGGGCAGTTCTAGCAGCATTGGTTAGACGTTGTATCATCGCATAGCTCATAGCGATGGTTGTCGGTTAGAAAATCTCCCACAGAGTTTATTTTGTATATTCATATACAAACAAAGTTTATTTTGTATTTTTGCATACAAACTGAGTATATTGTAATTTTAAAATACATTGAGTTGTTATCTACTGTCTGAAAAGCTTTTCTTTAAAATGCATTCTTTACTACTGCTTTATATTGCAATGAGTTGAGTATCCCTGAGTTGAGTTGAAGCGATGTAAGTGTTTTTTTCAGTTCCAGTTCAAGCTTATGTCTTGTTTTAGATTTTCCCTCGCATGCTCGTACGTTCCATGTACTGGCGTCATTTGGCTTGCATAGTTTATGATGCAGACACAGGTAACCAGGATCATCAACTAGCTGTTTGTTGATCCAGTTGAGTTTTAAGAGTTCTTTGGTGAGCCTCCTTGCTTCCGAAGGATCCCTCACTTATCATTTCAGTTTTGTTATTAGGATGATCGGAGGTTTTGTCCCGACATCCCTCGCAGCATTAGAGGCTTCATAGATAGATAAACAGTAGTTCATGAGTCTTTTCATTTTCAGTTGTTTATGTTGAGACTTGAGTTGCCTCTTTGGCCAGTTGAATATTTCTATAAAAACATTCTGAGTTTATCTTTTGAGACTATTCTATGTCAAGTAAGTCTTCCGCTGAGAGTTTAGCCAGGCCAAGGGTTCGCTTGAGGCCAACAATGGTTCTCGAGTGCCAGTCATGCCCAGGGTGTAGGCTGGGGGAGTGACAGAGGTGAGAGAAAAAGACAGAAATCTAATAAAATACATAGTATTGTTATAAATGATAATAATTTGGGAGTATATTTAAATTAAGTAATTATTTTTTAAAGAGATCCACTCAAATAATTAATTCAATATATATATATACACACACACACACTGGCGGACCTGTGTTGTGACTTATGGGTGCTTAAGCAGCCAGTGCCTTTTGTGACAACATCATTATTTTTGTACGAAATTTAGGAATTCATTGAAATACATTAACTGAGCACCCATTATATGTAGCAATATCCGAGCTAAAAATAGTTGAGCACCCATGATATAAAATTTTTGGATCCGCCATTATATATATATATATATATATATATATATATATATATATATATATATATATATTGCATATATTATTTTTAACTAGACGAAAACATATATAAGATCCATTACATTTAATTCTCTTTCCAATTCTTCTTTTATTATTATTATTATTATTATTATTATTATTATTATTTATTAGGTAATTTTTCTTCTCTTTACTTAATATTTTAGATTTTTATAAAACAAAAATATATATAGACAATAATGAAACATTATAAATGATGTATCCAATGATGACATACATCATGTATCTCACGTTATAAAAAATCACAAAAATGCTTTAAGCCTAGTGTGGCCCTTATGATCTACTGCTTTTTATTATTAGTATTACTTATTTATTAGTTTCTTATTCGTAAAGCGAGAGAAATGAATGTTTTTGACAAATGAAGTTCTTTGTATGTTATTTATTATAATTTAATATTTTTGGTTAACAATTTAAGTAAAAAAAAAAAAAGGAGAATTTTGAAATTGTGATCTAAAATAAATTTTAGATATTTGTGCGGTTATAAATTTTTTTAATAAATATAAAAAGGAATTTTAATGTTAAGTTGTTTGTAATTATAGAAATATGACATTATTTTGTTGAGACAAACTAAAAGAAAAAGCTACTTCTTAAATGCGTTTCAAAATTTACGGTAAAAAGAATTTGTACAAACAAGACAAAATTATTCTGTTGCTATTCCTTTGCCTTTATAATCATGACAAGTTTCTGCCTTGAAATTTTCATGTTTGTCTTATGAACTTGACAACGCTAATTTAGTTTAAAAAATTTCATCATTATTGAAATCCGTAAGTATGTCTCCGTCCTATTTATTAGTTTGATGCTTCTTCAATATCAGATTTGTTGAATCCATGAATGCCACAGAGCTGTGATGGATCAAAACTTAGCATACTACTATTAATTTTTGAATGAAACAAGTCTTTGTATTGATATTATTTTGATGTTTTTGTACATTCACGGCTTGGATCCAAAAAAAAATTCAATTGAGAAAGATTAATTTGCCGATGCAGATTAAGGATGATTCTATAACATCCTCCAACGGGATCGCTAGCATGAGTATTAGCCTGGAAGATTAATGCTTTCATAGCTTTATCTTTTTGAAAATTTCAAATTTCACAAGTTTTTTAAAAAATCAAATCCAAACATGAAAAAAAATATAAAACATGTATAAATAAAGATAAACTTCATAAATGTTTGTTGCTTAATTACCGCTTGTAACTACACTTTGCTTAATTACCATTTACCTAAAATAATTCATTATCAGACGTCTGTATTCACTTTATTTGTTCACACAATAAATACAATCTGTGTCAACTTTATTCGTTAACACATGTTCATTCGCGCAACAAATACAACTAAGGGAAAATGCAAAAAATAAAGGAGTGTACAGATACCAAGATACCAATATAAAAAAAATGCATAAGTATATGTATGGATACATAACCACAAAAATGTAGTAAAAAAAGATACACCTATAAGAAAACAATCAACTCGATACTTGAGCCTTCCCTTTACAATGAGTCTCTGCATCTACAAAATCTAATCAAATATGGAATCTCAATCAGAAATCATGAACAACAATATTAATAATGTTTATTTTGAAAATCAGCTCCAAATCAACCCAAAAAGTCTTTCTCGAGGGTTGAGGGTAAATCTGAAATTTTTATATAAAATCATCATACCCAAAGATTTTGAAACTTATCAGTGAAAATCAAATCAAAAAACGAATTGAAATCAAGATTAAATTACCATTTTTCTATAAACCCAAGTTCTTGAGAAAACCCACAAAATTTGAATTCAAAATCAATGATTAGATGATAAAATCATGAGATAATAAATGGGCAATAAAGGATTGAAGGTAAACTTAAAATCGCTTACCCAAAAGCTAATTCTTGAAAAAACCCTTTGAAATCGCCTCCCAAGAGTTCTCACATTTCAAAAATGTAATGATTCGATCAGTCATTTTTGTTTTTGTATGGAAATTATCATTTTTATTCTCCCGTGATTGACCCATTTCTCTATATAATTGATGTGAAAATTGTTGTTTCCGATGAGTGATTGTAAATACTTGATTATTATAGATTGTGTGGCTTTGGAAGTGATTCAAAAGGGGAAGACTCAACTCTTGGAGTGATTGTTGATTGATTTAAGGCAAGTGACTTCCAAAACCTTGTATTCTAGTAGAATTTGTGTACTTCCTTCGTTGATTGTGTGTTGAGAGTAATGGGGACGAGGTGAAGGGTTTAAATTGTCCACTTTATGCATCTAAATGAATAAGAAGGGGTTGAAATGAAAAGGGCTATGTGATGAACATGATGATGTGAATTACCTTATTGTGACCCTTGTTGATTGCTTGATGAAATGCTTCAAAGCATGATTGTGAACTTGAATTGTATGATTTGTTGTCTCTTTCGTGTTGTGTGATATTGTTTGTGTGTATTGATTGTGAGCACCGTGATGAGACATGTGATGATTTATGATGTTGAGGTCTTTGCCGACGAGTGTTATGATGTCGAGGGATTTTCCGGTGAGTGTTGTGATGCCGGGGTCATTTTCGGCAAGTGCTTATAAAGCCGATGGGAAATGGTTCTGGCTAGTGATGTAAAATCAATGGGAAATGGTTCCAGCTAGTGATGTAAGACTGATGGGAAATGGTTCCGGCTAGTGATGTAAAACTGATGGGAAATGGTTATGACTAGTGATTTGATATAAGGCCAATGGGAAATAGTTCCAGCTAGTGATATTGTGCCGATGGGAAATGGTTTCGGCAAAAGATTGTTTATTGTTACATGATGCATTTGATGCTTATACGTGACTTGCTTGATACTTGAGATTGATGTACTTGTTGCGTGTGACTAAACTACTTGTTATTAACGTTGATATATTTGAATTGTTTGATTGTTGAACTGTGAAGGTTAAACTGTGAATATTGGGTCGTGTGAGCCGTGTATTGTAGAATTGCTAGGTTGGGTTGATTTATGTGCCAAGTTGTTTGGGGAGGTTAAGTTGAAGTGTAATGAGTATAGAGTTTCTAGCTAGCTGCTTTATTTAGTACGTTGCTTGCTGGATACCGTGTTGTTGGTACTCACCACTTACTTCTACACTTATGTAGGTTTCGAGACCGTACCCGTGTGATTTTCTTTTTCCTCTCCTGACAGTCGAGGCTCATTGAAGGATTTGAGAGATAGGTGTTTGTCATCCTGGCAGACCCTCTTTTCCTTTTCTTTAAGCTTTATTCTACTTGATAAGCAAAGACTAAGACTTGTATCTATCTTTGAAATTTTGTATTTTCTTTAGTGGCTTATACACGTAATAACCAGGTCTTGGGATATTGTTTATAATGAATAAGTTTTTCGCCTTTGTCTTTGTTCTTGCTTTACTATTTTTCGCATTTCCTTCATTTTCGTTGGATTGAGGCTGACTTGTCTCGGTGGGAAAAGACATGTGCTATCATGTCCATTTTTGGGTCGTGACAGAAATTCAATCTAACCATCCAAACTCTGAATGTTGCTAAAGTCAACTCTTGGCCTAAAATCAGGTAAACTTCCTACTCAAAGGCTCAAATCCACATAAAGACTTTGAAATTGAAAATGACAACACTCCCAGATCAAATTTTACATTCTGAAACTGATGGAACTTACAAATGTCCATTCTGAGACTTGTAGCTTCAGATATATACTAAAGTCACATATATCAACTTGAGTCTCCAAAGCTCCATAACTTCAAGAAATCACAACTTCTTGATCCTAATACAAAACTAGTCTCATAAATTGATACAGCATAGCTCGAGACAACTAACGAGGGGTGTTCAGGGTCATTACATATATTTTCATGCTTGTAGGTCTAATTATGTTATCCCTCTAAATCCTGCAAGGTAGAACATGTCATTAACCAAGTCAAAGATGAGTAAATCATAATCCACCTCAAAAATAAATGGCTTCCCCAATGCCCATGTGGCTTCGCTTATGTTAGGTAGCTCGATGACTTGGTGAAGAATCTGGAGTAAGACCATGGGTAGACTTGCAAGGAGTATTCTTCTTTCCCTTCTCTCTTGAGTCATACTCTCTCAAAATAATCCAAGGACATTCTTAGAAGAAGTGCCAATAAAATCCTCAATAGCCATATAAGAAAATAAAAAGACATTTGGTTTCGCGGGTCTTCGCTATAGCAAGCTTTCCTAAAGCAAAGGTCGTTGACCAGTCAGCGAAAAATTTAAGAAATCCCAAAATTATTCAAAACACCCAATTTTCAATGTACTTTTTAAATAACGATGGAAAGGATCATTTCAACTAAATACATTAAAGAAATTAATTATACAAGGACACACACACACATATATATATTTAACCAATACGTATATAAGATACATCACATTTTGTTCTTTAATTCACAATTCTTCTTTCATTGATCTATCTAATTTTAATTTTATTTATCTAATATTTTATAATTTTATATATAAAATACAATATAGATAATAATAAAATATTATAAATTATGTATCTAGTGATGACATATTATCATGTATCTCACCATGAAAGAATCAAAAAAGTACTTTAAAGCTAGTTTCGTCGTGTGATCTACTATTTTTTTAAAATAATATCACTTAATAGTTCTCTTATTTATAAAGTGAGAAATGTCTGTTTTAAACCCTAAAATGCAAAAGTAAACAAAAATAAATTAACAGTAAAAAAATTTTAGTAGTAAATCTGAATTACAATATAATCACAAACGGAAAAAGAATTTATCAAAGTATCATTTATTTTCATATGTTGAAAACTTTATGGTTGATAATTTTAAGAATAAAATAATGAACAAACTTTTATCTTTGACAAAAAGTTAATCTTACGAGCATAGTATTAAAGAGCTTTCAAAAAACTATGCAATGATTGGAGAAAAAAAATAGAGTTTCTTCACTTCAAAGAATAAGAAATATCCTAACATTAATAGGCCAAATAGCGTTGTGAAAACAACCTATTGAACGGCTACTAAACAAACAAAATTGATTATGCACAAATTTATAGAGTCGTGCATTCTCAAAACGCATGCATCTGATATAAAGCTCAACAATTGAGTTCTAGGTAGGATTTACAGCGAAATTGACAAGTCATTCAAAGGTCCACGAAAGAGGAGCACGAGCAAGAAGATGATGGTAGGAAAAGTTTTTATTTAGTAGGTAAGATGGAGAACCAACACAGCCCACAAGAACTATACATTCATGTGGAGAACTTTTTAGATAACAATTCAACTTATCTCATCAATATGATAACACTCTCGATGATTCAAATTTATCATGGATTATACCAATTATAATCCAATTTATTTTTCTCATTATGAAGCATTATCATCAAACTAAGGAACACATCTTCAACCATGATTTTCTCATGGAAACATGTTTTGGAATTACAAAGTATCACATCAAGAAAATATTTTTTTGCTCGAGAAATTTTGACTTCAACAACTTATCAACATCCTTACGAAATCATATGTGAAATTGAATCTTACAATAATTTTAATATTGGCGTTCTTGATGAGAATTCATTGATCGACAAAAATTGATTATTCCATATGGATTTTAGTGACAAAGCAAGGCTATATATATATATATATATATATATATATTAGCCTAGCTAGTTTATTAAAGTTCAGATATATTACAAACCTTTTCCCCTTACTAAAATGATTCTTTAGTTATAATTATTACTAGCAATTAACTTGTTTTCTTCAATTTTTTTATTTATTTTCTTAAAAAAAGAAAGAGATATTTTGTATGTTTTTGACAAAGAATTATTCTTTAATTTGTATTAGTTATTATGATTTAATTTGGTCAACAATCAACTTTTCTTCTCAAAATTTCCAATAACTTCAACTCCTGCTCAATTTGCGTTCGTCTTTAACATGATTCTGTAATCGCTAAAAAGGGGGGAAATAGACAAAATATCATTAATACAAACTCAGTCATTTCAAGATTTTTATAACAATTGTTAATAAAAAGGGAAAAGGTCTAAAATATATTCAAACTTTGATCGAAATTATTGTAACAATATCGAACATTGGAAATGGCCTTTTACCCCTGCACTATTAAATAGTGTATTTTAAAGGTATATATGTTCTCACGTGGACATCATAATTATTGCATCATTATAAATAGTAACATGTCCACGTGGGCACATATATATCTTTAAAATATACTATTAAATAATGCAGGGGTAAAAGGTCCTTCATAGAGTTTGGTATCGTAAGTCGTAACAACAATTTCAGCCAAAATTGGAGTATTTTTCAAACCCTTTTCCCTAATAAAAACATTTTTATAAGAATAAGCTGTAATTTTTTATTATTCTATTGCTTTTAGTTACCTTTAAAATTACGGAAATTTTCAAAATATGATTGAAAATCTTCATGTTCAACAAACAAATGTTTGTAGAGTAGAACAAGTCATCATTGTTTAGCTTCAAATTTTTATTTTCGAATCATTTTTGTATTACTATTTGACTCTGATAGAATACGTGCGTCCACTATCAGTCAACGGACCAGGTCCCTTGACTCAACAAGAACAGTAATGACGAGTAAATAATAACAAGAACACAACACAAGCAGTTTACGTGGAAACCTCCATGCTCAAGGGAGTAAAACCACGACTTGTCTCACAGGATTTTCAACTGTTTCCACTAATCTCTTCAAGCAAAAGTGAAACCCAGTTACAGCCAAAGTGAGAAGAAGTTATTAATCTCACAACTAAGTAATAACTCTATTACTTACTGAGCCTAAGCAGATACCACACTGCCCACTAAGCTATCACCACTAGACAACTTAGAATTCAACTAAGCAGATACCACACTGCCCACTAAATCAACTAACACCTAGATGACATAGAATTTGACTAAGCAGCAAACAATGTTGCCCACTAAACCAATTAGCCGTAACTGATTTAGACTTTTACAAACAAACACAAGATCTGAATCTTTTTATAGATTTGGAACAGATTCACAATGTAAATATGGAAGATATAATCCTAAGACAACTAGATAGTTTCCACCTCTATCCACTACTAAAAACTTTAAAAAGCTTTAGCTCGACGCTTTTCAAAAAGCAACGGACTCCGTCGCTTTTGAAAGCGACGGACAATGTCGCAAAAATTTTTGGAAAGTTAATTTTTTTAATTTTTTTCAAAAAAGCGACGAACACCGTCTCTTTTATTTTAATTTTTTTTTTAATTTCTAAATTGAGACAAAATTTTTTAAAAAATTTTTGTCCGTCGCTTGTTTATTTTTAAATAAAATTCAATTCAATTCAATTCAATTCAATACTACGATTCACCAATCAAACACACAATTATAACAATCTAAACAAAACATAAAATAACATTCAAAAGTACATAAATCATAAATTATAAAATCTTTCAATATTCATTTAAAAAGTTTATAAATGTCCAAAGATATAAACTAGGAGTGAGATCTACATAATCATCCTCATCACTTGTCATCAAGAGTCAAGTATTAGGTCGGCAGTGAGGTTCATCACTTGTTCTTTGATTTTCATTCATGCTTTTTGTTCGCTACTCTTCTTCACTCCGAAGTAAGGTCTTTGTAAGTTTAGATATTTGATCCGACATAGCAATTTGCGACGTGACGATCCAATACCTTCTAAGTCTGATTGGAGTCGTCTAGCATCATTTCGAGAGCCTAGACCATAACATCTACCCTTGTGTGTCCCCCCTACCACTTTTTCTTTCCAAATCTGGGTGGATAGTTCATGGGTCAATTGGACCGAACTATCTAGATTCTCAGCGACGTAGTGCTGAAAGTCATTCTGCATATTAAATATAAAATTGACATTTATATATATACATATTATATATTCACTATTAATATATATATTATTCATATTAAATAACTTACAAAAGTTCGTCCACCCACACATCCGGATCCGACTCATTTTTTTTCTTCCTTACATGAGTCTTCTTGAAAACCTTTGGTTCAATGGGAGGGCGTCCCAATTCTTTTTCCTATAAAAAAAACTGAAATTTATCTTAGCATATTCGCACAACTTAAGAACCTAAACTAGTTTAGTTTAGACTTAAACCAACAACGAATCAACCAACCAAACCACATTATTTATCTTAGCATATTCGCACAACTTAACAACCTAAACTAGTTTAGTTTAAACTTAAACCAACAACGAATCCACCAACCAAACCACATTATTTACCTTAGCATATTCGCACAACTTAAAAAACGAAACTAGTTTAGTTTAGACTTAAACCAACAACGAATCAACCAACCAAACCACATTATTTATCTTAGCATATTCGCACAACTTAACAACCAAAACTAGTTTAGTTTAGACTTAAACCAACAACGAATCCACCAACCAAACCACATTATTTATCTTAGCATATTCGCACAACTTAACAACCTAAACTAGTTTAGTTTAGACTTAAACCAACAACGAATCAACCAACCAAACCACATTATTTATCTTAGCATATTCACACAACCTAACAACCTAAACTAGTTTAGTTTAGACTTAAACCAACAACGAATCAACCAACCAAACCACATTATTTATCTTAGCATATTATCACAACTTAACAACCTAAACTAGTTTAGTTTAGACTTAAACCAACAACGAATCCACCAACCAAACCACATTATTTATCTTAGCATATTTGCACAACTTAACAACCTAAACTAGTTTAGT